>CM062251.1:18340298-19552511 GCA_031216285.1 Syzygium syzygioides
AGGCTAACCTCTTTTCTTCTTCTCATTTCAGCAAGCTTGCAATTGCAGCTAACCGAAAAAATGTGGACCAGCACATTATTCTGTTCAGTTGGTCACTTGGTGAGGAGATGAATGAAGTAGTACTTGTTGATATTGATCGAGATCACTGGCTTCCAAGAATTGAGCTTCAAGGTACGTGAGGTTGTAGATGAACTTATATATAGACTTGCAAAATTTTTTAATCATTTTCATTTAATACTTTGTTTGTTAGTTAATCTATTTTTACATTCATTTTTCGGGACGATTAGATACGAACTCTGTCCATTCCTCCTTATCAGGGTTCTGAAAGTGCTAATGTTTTAACGAGGACAAAATAACTACATATTCTTGCACTTTTGCAATGTCTACTGTTTCAAGTATGTGGTTTATATTCTTGTTAATCAGACTCGGAGTGAATGGCGTTAGCGGAGGATTCTTATGAGATGATTGGATCTATCGTTTTCCTAGGTAGCTCTATGGTAGAGCTGTTGGTGTAGCTGTTGGTGCAGCATAGTGTATTGTAAGTTAAGCGTAAACAAAAAGATGGGCAGTGGTACATTCATCATGCAGATGACAATCTCCTGTTACCTTTTGGTTTCTCTTCATGCATATTAATTTTCTTATTTGCTGTAAGTACCAATCTGTACTGAGCAGATTTAAAAATTCCATTATGGTCAGAAAATGGTGATGACAATTCAATCCTGGGCCTTTGCATTGACAAAGTATCCATGCATGAGAAAGTCAAAATTCAACTTGGAGTTGAGGAACAAATGGACCTTTCACCATTTTGCATCCTTTTTTGTCTTTCTCTTGAAGGAAAGCTCATTATGTTCAATGTTGCCTGGTATTCTCCTTTGCCCTCTCCTAGTTGCTTTGTTGATTTTGTTTTACCTTATTAAATCTGTTGTCAGCATGGTAGGCCTCTTCAGCTCACTTCTGCTACTGTGCCTGATGTGTTATTTCTTTGTAGTGTTGTAGAACAAACTGATTTTCCTGACACTGGCTGGCCGGCTGACGGGGAAGAGAATATTTCTGGAGTTGAAGCCCAGGAAGAAGTTAGTTCCGCTGTTTCCTCAGGTTTGGGAGAGGTGATTTCACAGCAGGTTTCTACAGGTCATCAAATTCAGGACATCAACACAATAGGATACAACTTACCAAAAGATCGTGAGATTACTGTTAAAGCTGACACAAAGTCTTCTGAGTCTGCAACAGCCAGACAAATAACTAATCAAACAGAGAGGAAAGAAGCTATAACCGAAAAATGGAATCTAAATTCATTTGCACATCCACAAGTATCTAATCTAATGGAGAAGGCTCTGGATGAAAAGCATTTAGTTGGCACAGTTTCCACTCAGTCTCTCTTTCCAAGGTCCCAAAGCACATTTCTTGACCAATCAACATCAAAGCTCCCACTGCCTAAGGAAATACAGGACATCACAGAGAGCAAAGAAGATTCTAACCAGATTGTAGGGGTTGGATCTAGTCCTTCATTTGTGGAAAAATTTAGAGTTAATTCCAGTACCACCGCTCAAGTGATGCAAAATGATGTTCAGGCTGGTCAGAGAGTGGCAGCTGAAACAGCTTCACATGGTTTTCAGATCTCTCCATCTCAGACATGGCTGAGTGGGAAAGGCACATTTTCAAAGAGCTTTGAATCAAGTTCTGCATTCACTTCAAATCAATTTGAAGGCAACAAGTTTCAACCTGCCTTTGGTGTAGCTTCTTCCAATGTTCCAAGTACTCCTTCTGGAAAACCCATACCCAAAGAAGGTGCTGCCCCAACTACCTCAGTCAACCTATCTGGTGTTCCAATCAAAGGCGGGGGACAGAGAGCTTTGAAGGAGTTCGGGATTATCGAGCCATTGCCTTCTATTCGTAGCTTGCAGTTGCTGCAGGAAAGCTGTGCTGCGGGTTTACCATCTAGCCATCATTTGTATCCCTCCACGGATAACATAAAAAGTCAGCCCAAGACTGGGATGTCTAAGAAGGATCCAATCACATCAAAACAATCTGGAAATGTGAGATTCTTTTGTGATGACATAACCTCTTACCCATTACGTACTTAATCTTGGTTATGCAAAGTTTGTACATTTTGTGCATCTTCTTATCTTAACCAACAGTGCTATCATGGGATTGATTGTTAAATATGGTGAATATAAATTCGCTTGCCATCTCTGTCATGATTTGACATAATTTTATTCTACGCATAGTTGATTTGTCACTGGAATACCTTAAGATTCTTTGTTTTTATTGGTACTTCATATGCTTATGACTTTGGGATTTTAGTCTTCATGGTGTGGTGCAGGAAAGGGATTGTTCTGGATTTAGATGGTTTCTTGTTTATTAAGGACTAACTTTCATTGAATTTCCAGATCAAGGAGATGGTCAATGAACTGGACACACTTTTGGACTCTATAGTACGGAAGGGTGGCTTTAAGGATGCATGTACCATCTCATTGAAAGGTCCAGTTGAAGAGATAGAAGAGAGAATCGGGAATCTTTCTAGCCAATACATGATGGGGAAGGTATATGTCTAGGCCTCATATATTTCCTTTGTGTTCACTTGCAGTTTCTCTTGTAGCTCAAAGTGCTTCCTGTCTTGGAATTTTTTGTAAGGGTCGTCTTTTATTGAAAGTTCTGTGTCGCGTCCCTTCACCACTCTAGTATAATTCAGCTTACGTTCTTATGTATCTATGCTATGTCACTCTTCAGATGAAGTTTTTCTGATTGCTGGAAGCTTGGTAATTTTTTTGCATCCTTTATCAATATAAGAAACAAGGACTCTGAGTTCCTTTCTGTCATGATATGGTAGATGCACGTATACTGAGGAGGTCACTTCTCGTTTTTCTATTAGCGCTTAAATTGCTTTTTTTGTTCTCCATATCTGTCCCGTCATAGCTTCAGATGGTTGTAATCTACAATCATTTTGTACAGAGCTTTGATATGTTTTTTTAGTTCTTCCTAATTTCTCCCTTTTACTGTATATGTGGCTGTTTCTGATAATCTTGTTTTTTTTTTTTGGTAAGGTTATAATCTTCTTGTTTTGCTCCTCTTTTATAGTAAATTATGGACATCTGCTAATTTTGTTGTTTTGCTCCTCTTATATAGTAATTTATGTACGTTATATCTTTGGTTCCATCAACTTGCACTTATATATTACTTAGTTTTAGTGATTTGGACATTGTAGAGTATAGTGGAGGAACGACTTGAAGAAGTTCAAAGCCTGCTTGACAACACTGTACAAGGTACTTTCAGTTTCAAGATTTTCTATAATTGGATGAATGTATGTAATTCATTTGGAAGCATCTATATATCATATTAAGGCTGTAGGCGAGTCACTGTTTTTGCCAATTTTATTCAACCAATTTCTTTTGTAGAAATGATATGCTGGTAAATAAAGTAAATTTCATCACAAGTGCAGAGTTAATTAACTATCTTCCTACTGAACTTTGTAGCCTAATTGTGTTTTTAGCCATTTATACTCTGTTTAACTGATGGAATACGTTCAACATTTCACCCTTTTTTTGGGTCGAACAACTTTTCGCCCTTCATTTAGTGAAGTTCTGCTTCTGCTTTTCACTGGATTGTCTCAAGAAGGTAAGCTTATCGGCCATTTTTCACGTGGCTTTCAGTTTTGGCAAGGAAAATGTATGTGGAAGGAATTGTTAAACAAGCCAAGGATGATCAATATTGGGAACTTTGGAATCGGCAGAAGTTGAGTACGGAACTGGAGATGAAGCAGCAACATATTTTGAAACTAAACCAGGTTAAAATCTCTTATGTATGTTGTTAATGTATATACTTCTGTTTGGATGAATTATACTGATTACATGTTATATTCCAGGATCTGACTAATGAGCTGATTAAATTAGAAAGGCACTTCAATACTCTGGAACTTAACAAATTTGGTGACATAAGTGAAGCTCATGGAGGTCGAAGAGCTCTCCAAAATAGATACGAGCCTGCCAGGTTTGGTTATATCTTGAGTTTGAGTTTAGCATATGGCCTTTCTCCTTTTGATGCCATTACTGCCACCCTATTAGAATTGCAATCTCAACTTATAGTTTCTTTGCAATCCCAAAAAATTGCTCAAACTGCCTGAGACTCTTTCCACTGCTAGATTTTGCATAATTAAATATAGGCAGCCTTGCCACATTAGGCAGAGTTTGTCTGTTTCCATTATGTTTAACCTTTGTCTCAGCTTTGGTTGTGATGGAACAATTTTACCAGTGCACTCTGCTTATCATATTTGCTCTATGGCATGCTTTACACATTTGAAGAAATTTGATGCATGATACATGGCTTATACTGTAATATGCAACATTAATTCAATCATTTTGCAGATCGATTCAATCCTTAAAAAGTTTATATAACACGATGACATCTCAAATAACGGCCGCCGAGCAACTTTCTGACTGTCTCTCAAGACAAATGTCAATGTTGAGAATTGAGTCACCTGCAGTTAAGCAGAACATTAAAAAGGAATTGTTTGATGAAATTGGAATTTCCTATGATGCCTCTTTCTGCTCCCCTGATGTGACGAAAGTTTCTGAAAGTCCTGGAGATAAAAAGATCATGCTTTCAAATACCATTGCTACAAAAGACCATTCTAGAAGAAACCAGACTAGTGCCCTGAAGCCTTGTGAACCGGAAACTGCCCGGAGACGGAGAGACTCTCTGGATCAGGTGATTATCTTGTCAAGTCAATTTTTCACTTTTGTTGATACTATGGTTTAGAAGATGACTTTTATTTGATGCTCACTGGAAGAAATGCCTCTTTCATATAATGCTCTAAGTTGATTGAGTGGCTGACCAGTTAACTCAAGTGGTGTCTTGTATACTCTTACGGCCGGCAGCAGAGACTTGCTGCAGCTACTTAGCTGTCTGCCAAAGCACTTCTTCCTGATTATGTCATGTCGTGCGGTATAGTCTTGTCTCCTGTTTGATGCGGAATTAGGTTAGAACTAAGCAAATGCATATGAAGTGGAAAATGAACATGCAGCAATTTTTGTTCGTTTAAATACTGAGGAACATGGACCTTTCATCTGAAACTGTTGAAATATCACAAAACCATACATTCATACATTCTGGAGAGTGCAGAGTAACAAGTCCATTGAGTACTCTATAGTTCAGAAAACAGAAGTGCATAGTGCGCTGTTGAAATGGATTTAAGCATGCCTAGCTGAATAAATGGTGATTAGGAAAGGGATATTGGAAGTAATGCAATTGCATGGACATAATTATACCAGTTGTTCCTTGAAGAGTTTGGGCAAAGAGAGTCATGTCCTCTTAAGGAGACTAGTCAATGGTGCAGAATTGTTGACTTTTAGATACAAAGTAAAGCATTTAGATGGATCCTCATGTCTAGTCTCTGAACCGGAAGATCAACTGACCCTTGTTTTTCTCGTGGCACCCATGTTTAAATGGTGCCCTAAAAATCTTTGGCTATTATTTTGTTGATACAGAACTGGGCAAGTTACGAGCCTTCAAAGACAACAGTTAAAAGGATTCTCTCACGAGAATACCAGAAGGATAGCACAAAGTCGTCTTTGTTGATGGATGAGCCATATTTTAGCTCTTCAGAGAGATCAGCGGTTGCTAAGTCAAATCACACTACGCCGTCTACCCACACACGTCAAACGAGAGTTAATGGTGAGTGATGATTCAATAGTTTTTCTTCTTTTGGTAAGTTAAGTGGAATGGCTGTTTAATCTACTCTCAATAACACATGCTCTGCAGCCATGTTTGAGATTTCTGGGGAAAAGGCATCTAAGAGCCCATCTAGTCCTTTCAGACAGGTTGATGGAACTTCAGGATCGATGGTTCCAGCAGCACAAAAAAGCAGTACCTTGAGTTACTCCTTGTCTGCATCCCAAGCATCACTTATTGATGGACAAGCCAAACCGAGGAGTATGAGTAGCGGTAAAAACAATCTTGCAGCAGAAAAGTATACTGGTGAGACTATTATTGATAAGTCAAAATCAGTTTTCGGTTATCAGATCAAGCCCACAATGGTAGGAGACACAGATATATATCAGATGCCAGCTATCTCCATAAAATCACCCATGCAGACTCTGGAAAAATCTAGTGAGACTTTTAGTTTGAGTACTAAAGAGACTGTTCTTGCTGAGCCGACAAGTGGAAACATGAAGCATGGGTCCCAAATAATTGAAAGCTCACTCTTTGGATCCCGAAGAAGTGAGGACCCACTGCTGGCTGCCACCCCTAGTGCTCCTCTGGCCAATTCTCATCCTGAAACGGTTCCAGATGAACATCTGGTAATAGGAAAAAGCTTTCCTGGTGGATCACTACCATTTTCAACACCATTTAAATCAATGTCGTCTCCATTAGAGTCACTGGCCAATTCATCTTCCATTCAGCCTTCTACACTGTCTAATGTTCCTTCAATCAAAGGGAATTCATTATCTGAGGTGTCATCTGGTGGATCTTGGCTCACTAGCAGAGCAACAACAGATGTTAATAAGGCACTTCCATTAAACTTCTCATCATCAACATCATCATTCTCAGTCGCTTCTCCTCCTCCCCCTTCTACCTCTCCCTCCACCACTTCTTCTACCCAGGCTTCTAAAAATTCAGTGCCTTTGCTCGCTTCCTCACTACCCCTGGAATTAAGGTTGGAAAATCAAAAGCGAGAGGTACAACAGGATTTGCCCAAAGTCAGTTTTAGTGCTCCTTCAGAACCCCCACCTGTTCCAACTGAGAGTTTTACTGGTGGATCTGCTGTGAAAATAGAAGCTTCAGTCTCGTCTACTCCCAGTGAACTTTCTTCTGGACCAATATCTGGAGTTCAGGGTGTTAGTAACCAGATAGGTAGTCCTCAATCAACTGAAACGCCGAATGCTCCTTCAGAGCAGCCATCTGCGGGAAAGTTTTCATTTCCAACTCCATTTTCAACTTCTTTGACTAACACAATTCAAAAGACTGAAAGTCTGGATGTCACAGCTGCACAGGAGGATGAGATGGAGGAAGTGGCTCCTGAGATTAATGAAAAACCTGATCTTGGTCTGGGAAGTCTCAATGCATTTGGCCTTGGATCTACTCCCAATTCGACCGCACCTAAGGGAAGCCCGTTTGGTGTTTCTTTTGGTAGTGCAGCAACAACCCCAACAAGCTATCCATTTGCTATGGCAGCACCTAGTGGAGAGCTGTTTCGCCCTGCTTCTTTCAATTTCCAGTCTCCACAATCTTCACAGCCATCACAATCACCAAATGCAAGTGCATTCTCTGGAGCCTTTGGTACTCCAACAAATGCTCAAGTTCCCACTCAGAGTGGATTTGGTCAGCCATCACAGATTGGACCTGGTCAACCCGCTCTTGGATCAGTTCTTGGGACTTTTGGACGGTCGAGACAGATTGGCTCTGGTTTTGGAGGTGCTGGCTTTGCATCTTCTAGCAGTGTTGGTGGGGGTTTTGCCGCTGCTAGTTCAACTGGTGGTTTTTCTTCCTCCGCCACTGCAGGTGGATTTGCAGGGGTTGGTTCTACTGGAGGTGGGTTTGCTGCTTTAGCATCTTCTGGCGGTGTTTTTGGTGGTATGGGTTCAGGCAGTGGTGGATTAGGTGTTGCAGCCTCAGCTGGTGGTGGATTTGGAGGATTTGCTGTGGCTGCTTCATCCGGTACCGGATTTGCAGTAGCTGCTCCTGGGGGAGGATTTTCGACTGGTGAGGAACTCTCTCTCTCTCTCTCTCTCTCTCTCTCTCTCTCTCTCCTTGCATTGGGTTGGGTATACTGTCTCCTCAACATAATACGTTGTATTGTGCAGGGGCTGGTTTTGGGGCGTTCGGCAGCCAACAAGGTGCAGGTGCCTTCTCTGCTTTTGGTGGTGGTGGAAATGCAAAACCACCTGAGCTTTTCACACAGATGAGAAAATAGTTTCAGCAGAGCTCACGGGAACTTCAGAATGATATAATTACATAGGTTAGCAAAGTCAACTAATTATCTAGTGGCAGTACCTTCTCTTTTAATCCTGGCGCTACCAGACTAGTTCTTATGTACCATAATATGACAGCATGATGATCTGCATATCTTTTGGCTGTGGCTTGCACTTGTTGTGAGTGCGCTTTCACTTGCGATTTTTCCTGTAAAGCGGAAACATAGTTTTATAGGGATTGTTCTGGCAGGTATATTTATCGGTTAAAGACTGCAAACTTAATGTTACCCAAGGCAACGAGGTTTCTCTTCTTTTACAACCCTCCATGTCATGGGTTCTCAACTATATATATGATGCCCTGTTTTTCCTTTTTCAAAAATTGCGACGAGAATTTCATCGAATAATCAAGCAGATTGAGTAATGACTTGCTAATAGTTGCTCTACAGTAGACGAGATTGTATATTGCCGCAAGAGCAGGAAATTTATATGGATGGCTAATTACAGGAGGGAGTTCATGACTGATGTCATACAAGGACGACCAGCAAACTGTTGATACTATGTTAGAAGATTTCAAGCATCCAACATGTGTCGTGCCATGATCTGGTTGTTCAACCTAGTAACTGATCAAATCCTACTTGGGTCTGGATCCAAATTAGGTTTGAAACCCAAATTAGGTTTCGAGGCTTTGGGATATGGTAGATTGCTGATGAATCCATTTTACCCTCAATCGAACTTTTTGACAAATCAGCATATTTGCTAAGCAATGAATCAAATTGACTCATAACTGAATCGGACCATTCTTATTAACTACCGGTTCACGCCCTCGTGTTTAATCATTTTGTAAGTGAATTGAATCAAGTTATACGATTTGAATCATGATCATATAAAATAACATTTAAATATTTAAAGAACGGAAAATAAACATAGAAACATATTGTTGGTCATATCGACCATAGCTAACGGGGGATGACAAAGACCAATCAGCCAGTTTTATGCAAAGTCATGAGTAAACCGTGGGCTTTAGGTTAAGCTTCAAATGATCTTCCGTACAATCCACTGACTCACTGATGACCACAGGCGGCAAGCTAACTTCAGCATCAGTCCATCACAAAGAGTTGTTCATCCTTGCGTAATCAGTTGTCTTTCAGGCATCCATGTAAGAGTTTAGGTATAAAAAAATTGAAGAGGAGAACATATTGGATACCAAAACCGAGCTTTGAAAAACTCGTTCACTGGTCTGCTCTTACAAATAGTTGAAAAGAAGGCATGTACGCGAATTTTCATTCTCTATTGAAATGCTTTCCCGATGCTCATCACGCTCCTCTACAATCAAACAGCGACACCTAGTTCAGATATCTTTACTATTCGTTTCTCCGTTGCAACTCTTTGTTGCTTCAAATTTGAAGCTAATGAAGCAACCTGAAAAGGAGAGGGAGAGTAGACAATGAAACTTCCCACAAAGTAGAGAAAACAAGAAGAGGCACAAAAAAAATTAAAGTGGACATGCCTCAGCCCGAAGTTTGAGTGCCTCCCGACCAGGAATTTCACGTAGGTCATCCATTAGACCTGTCCAAAGATGTAGGCAAATTAAATGGGTACACAATTTCGTTTCCTCTCCCTCTTAATTGAGAGAGAGAGGGGTTACAATCACTATTGCAAATTCTATCAATGCACGGAATGAGAAGGTGGTTATGATGACTGATGATTCAATGAATATGCGATGGTTCCATAAGTCTTGACTTATGTTCTTCCACGAAGTTTTGCAATTGAGAACTCAACCAAACAAGTTAAACATCCTATAGACAGACATGATTTTTCCAACTAACTAAATAAAGATCTTACTCAGGACGGTCATAGCAACCGAAAAGAAAATCCAAAATGGAATTGACCAACTAAACCATTACAAGAACAAAAAACCACCAAAAGATCTAACAGAGCATGCATACCTCCTGCTTGTGATTCAACCTTGTAAATTGATTTAGCAAGACGTTGGATTTGATTTCCTGAATTTCTGCAGTTATTTCAACAACAATAGACTCAGAAGAAAATAGAGTGAAAGGTTAGGCGATATTAACAACGAGACAATGGTAATGATCCCACTTTAGGTCAGTAAGGCCACGTTTCATATCTGTTTCTGCTAGAGCTGTCCTTTCTAACAGCTTCCTACTTTCCTTCTTCATCAAATCAACAGAAAGAATAAGATCTTTCACGTTTTTCTCAGCTCGAATAAATTGTGCCTGCATAATGGTGCAGCAGCAGAAATGAGAGTGAGAGATTAACAATGCCTTAAAGGTATCCATCAGCACCAAAAGCAGCTTTCATGGCAACTTATGCATCAAATGTATCAATCGGCATCATGTATTACAATAAGCCTCTCTAGGAGCAATCAAGCAAGCAACCTCCTCACTCTGAAGTCGACCAAATGTTTGACGAATCAGAAACCTTCTAGGACCTGCACGGAGGGAACACTTTCGAAGAATCAGTTTGCTACAAAGTGATGCCAACAACAATAAGCATTTAGAGCCAACATATGTGCAGTAGTCTATAAGTCCTGGTGCCTAGTATAGTGTGCCAGTAAAGTGAAAGAAAAAAAAGCGCCTCTCTCCTCATCAAATGTGATAATAATAAAAGGATCTTCAACCCCTGGCAGCAATCTACTGATGAGTTCCTCAGCATTTTCAAATAACATCCAGGTTTCAACAAGAAGCAGAGATGTACAAGGACAGAGGATGGAGAAGTTAGAAAGAATGGATTACATAGCAGCATTTCAAATTATTTCCTGTCCTTTCGAAATAGAAACTCCAGAAAGTTGCATCCTAACTAGAAATCTCCATGTGTCAAAAACTTCTCTTTTCTAAAGGGGAAGGGGTAACAATCAAACCCACATCCTCTTCACACGCCAATGATGATAGAGTGCGACTGTCCTCACTATCAAGACTTTAAAGGAAACGAGTAGAGTTTCACAAATCATGCTTAGATTATTTATTTACCTTGTTTCTAAAGCTCAACATACGACAATTCTTGAAATGACATCGTTTTACGCAGTCAGCCAAAACCATGGTCCAAGACAACCGTTCAATTTTGCACATGCTAACCTAAATGATGGCTAACTGGTTCCTCCTTATCTTATGTCCGAGTAATCACTATTTGTGATCAAACAGAACCTTGGTTATACAAACATGGATTGTATTGCTAGGTGAAAAATCTGACACAGCTAGCGATAAAAGGATGTAGCATCTGACAGCTACTTGAAAATGACTGGTGGAAGAATATCATGCGTAACAAAATCTAAGAAATTATTGCACAAATGACAAGTGCTCATACCCCGCAAGAGTAGGAGGGCAGCTGCAACAGAAAACCCGACAGTTGTTCCGGGATGTTCCCTTGCACTCGTGACTTCATCTATGAAAAGAAGACAGCGCATCATGAGAATCAATAAGACTAATCCAATGACTAGCTCATATATTAAGATTTGCCCATGCCGCTCACTTATCTTATGGCCTCTCATTAACATATCCTAGACAGATCATTTTCAGATTACTCCTCAGTTGTGCAATTTCATCACAACAGAAACAAAATCCCAAGTTGAATTTGTGGTCAGAACTCCCAAGTCCTTCAAACCGTGAAGTTCTAAGATCAACACATATCCAATCAACACAGTTCACGCGGCATTTCGAAGCTATGTCACTGAAGCAAATAAATAAAGCTCAAATCGTAGGCATGTCTCATAATGGATCCACTGCCAAATATCCCAAAGTAAAACGTATATTTACCTTTGACCCTATTGACGAAAGCATCTTCATATGCATGATACTGAGATTTCATGTTTGTCAGAAACTCCTGAAAAGGAATAAAAAGAATTCACCGCGAGCAGCTTCAAAATCAAGAACATAAAAAAAACGAAAATTTGAGCCACAGCATGAACCAATCATCCTTACAGGACGAATCATGAACTCTTCACCACACTCCCACTAATCACTCAAAACACACAACCAAATCGCTAACATCACTTTAAAAAGATCGAATTTTTACAAACTAACGGTGCCCAAGTGTCGACTTTGCCACAAACCCAATTCATCGAGACACGCACGGATTAGGACCTCGCCGCCAGAAACTTCTAAAAAATCAAAGAAATGGCAGGACCCAGATCGGGAGATCGATGCCTAACACCAAAATGGAATAGACGGAGGATATGAATGAAAAGAAAAGAGGGACCTGGAGAGAGCGAAGATGGGTGGAGGAGTTCTGGTGGAGAGAACGAGCGGTTTGAATGGCGGAGTCCCTGGACTCCAACACCGTCCGCTGGACATCCTCCGCGATGTCGGCGATCGACTTCCCGTTTTGCTTCGGCTCCGCCGCGGGCGGCGGCAGCGGCGGCGGAGATGTTTCCGCCATGGATCGCCTTCTTCCCTCTTCCTAGCGCGGCGCGGTAGCGTCTCTGGTCTTCCCCCCCACTTTCTCACCTCTTCAGGAAGAGAGAACCTCCAGGCCTGACCATTATGAACTTTTCCGACAATTTTTTTCGCGAAAAATAAGGATTTGAAAATATTTTTAAAAAAATATGACTTATATAGCTTATAATAATAAATACATTAAAAATTATTTTCATCATCTACAAAAATATTTATATTTAAATTATTATCGATCATGAAAATATTTTTCAATGATTATTTATTTTAAGAGATATAAGTTACTATCTTTAAAAAAATATTTTTCAAATCATTCAAGCATCAAGAACAATAAAAATTCTAGATAATTTAAAATTAATAGGATTCTCATAATTTCAAGTCAATTTATTCAATGTGATCTATGAACTTTAACTCAATTTGCAATGTCATCCCCAAATTTATAATTTGTTCAATATTTTTTTGATACAATTATAATTTATTCAATATGATCGACGGATTTTTGATATATGTTCAATTTATTTCTTAGATTATATGAAAATATTAAATGTAGTCATTCCATTAATTCAAGTTCATAGACAACATACGGTTAAGGGACTAAATTGAATATTACCAAAAGTTAAGGAACAACACTAAACAAATTAAAAGTTGAGAGACAACATTGCACATTAGACTAAAATTTAAAAACCATATTGAACAAATCTAAAATTCATGGATCATATTATATATTGGGTTAAAGTGCATTAATCATTTGTGTTATTTACCCTTTAATGTGTGATTTGAGTTTGAAGTAGAAATGATTTTGCTTAGTGAACTTGAGACATATCATAAGTATGTGGCATAAACAATAGATAAATGTTTTATGTCCCTTTGCATTCATGACACCTACATTCAATTGTGCCCCAGGGACACGGTTGAAGCACGGCCCGCCTATGTGCTTCTTTCACGACAGGCTTTGGTCCCAGATGTCTTCCGGTGGTTTTCTAGTGTTAGAAGAAGTCGTGTTTGTCCTAGACATCTGCAACGTCCTCCCGCACAAGTTTTTATTTTATTTTATTAAATAGGACAAACCGAAGGAAAAGACTTACCATTCGGTGACATTTGCGGTCACCCTCATTGAACAGAAAGATCTGTTCTCAAGACATTTACTTAGGAAGATGATATGGAATTGAGCTGAAAATAGAGCCTAGAAAGATCATGTAGGAACCTAGTTCTTTCTCCACACACGTAATATTAGGAAGTAAGGAGTAGACAAAAAGTGTCCATAGAAGGTATGTCCTGGCTTTTGAGCAGGGGGCATGAACGAACTTGTCTCGAGAGGAGAAGGGGGAGCCCGGGGGAGATACTGAAGGTGCAGAAAATTGGTTGAGTTCGTCTTGAAAGCCAATCTCATTGATCTGGCTCACTCAGGCCCAACATTTACAATATCCAACAGGGTCGAGCCAATGGGCTGGACAGAACATTATGCCATCGAGCCTGGAGGCTTCAGTTTCAAGAAACTTTTGCCAAGCACCTCCCCAGAGTGCATTCCAATCACCATCCCATTTTTATATAACGTAAGGACCCTCAGTTCCTCAGCGCACGCTCAGATCTCTCCTTTGACGAAACCTTCAACGACCTCCATTCAAACAAATAGAGAAATAAGCTCCAGAGATAACAAGTTTTAACACATTGAGTAAACTGCCGAGGCATCTGAACAACATATAGCACAGCGAAAAGGAAATCCCACCTCACTGAATCAAAATGCTTTCATGATATTTGGTCATTGCTCGAGGAGAAATGCTAGATAGTTCTTGACAAATCCATGAGCCAAGGGTATGTTTGTCAGAAACCCCTTCTACCTTCAACAAATGCAGCCTCGTTGTAGCCAATAAAATCAGGCAGAAACTTCTTCAATCAAGCAGCCAACGCCTTAGCGATTTGCCTGCATAGTATATGTTACAGCAAGAAAAGGGGCCTAAATCGAAGTCATCCTCGAGGCTTCTTCCAACCTTGGGAGCAAGTGTTGTAACTAGCTGTGGCATCCACCTTCTTCAGCTAATTTGAAGCCTGAAGAAAATTCATCACAGCTGCTGCTGAATCAGGACTAAACCACTGGCCATGCCGCTTTAAAAAGAACGAAAAAGTACTAACCCGTCCGGATCGGGAGCTCGCTCTTGTCCTTACCAAGGGCGCCCTCCTTCACATCGGCCCGTTCCGCTCAAGAATTCACTGTCGAAGTGCTCCCGACACGATTTGAACCGGGCACCATAAAGAGAGGAACAAACTCTCTTGTCGACTCTCTATAGTCAATGTCGAACTCAACTTATATTCATGAAAAAAGAACAGAACGCCACCAATCCGTGACAAATAGGAGAGGAGACAACACTGAGGAGCAATCACGCACGTGCGCTGCACGTGGGCGCTGGAACGAGGTTCCGTCGTCAGAAACGGAAGCGCAACCTCGGACACTGTAAAGCCCAGCCAGTTTTTCTCCTTCCTTCTTCCTCCTTCCTCCTTCCCCGAAAAACCAGAGCTCTCGCTTTCAGTTGCTGCGTATCTCTCGCCATTGCAGGAGCAACAGCTCTTCGCGCTTCGGGCTCCTCCTCCTCCTCCGGCCGCGGCGGCGCCCACTTCTGTTCATGTGCAGCCGCGCGCGGTTCACGCATGGCCAGATCGACGTAGGCGAGATTCGACTGGTCCTCGCGGGCATATGATGCCTTGTTGGTCGCTGGGAGACCGCATCCGGCGCTTCCTTCGCGATTACGACAGCCTCCAGTCCTTGGCCGTCGTCCTCATTTACATCCAAGTGAGCTCCTCTTTTCTCTTAAACTCTCTCTCTCTCTCTCGGCATTCTCTGTGTTCCCGGGCTCAAAGCTAGGTTTTTTCCTCGTTTTCGGGTTACGATTTTTGGTGGGTGTTGATTGTTTGTTTGGAATTCGTGATGTTCTACGGACTTTAGATTGGTTGCGCATTGGTGGGATCGCTGGGCGCGATATACAACGGGATTCTGCTCATCAACTTGGCCATTGCTCTGTTTGCTCTGGTGGCTATCGAGAGTAGCAGCCAGAAGCTGGGTCGAACCTACGCTGTCCTTCTCTTCTGCGCGATTCTGCTCGATATCTCCTGGTTCATTCTCTTCACCTATGAGATATGGTACGTTGTCTGCCCAATAGTCCTCCCAAATACTTCAATTATTTTGAACTGGTGCTTTGCCTTTATGTCATGCCTGGTCATTGATGTTGAAGCAGTTGACCCACTTTTAGAAAATTATTAGATGTGAAAGGTTTAATTCTTGTTCACTTCACTGCCTATTCTTGTAGTGATTTTTTCCCGGTGAAAATTAAGTCCCACGAACCCATCATCCTCGTTATTAGTTCACAGATTACAGACTTGTGTGTATATGATGATTGATTGGGACCTTTCCCACCATCGATGCAAAGCTCAGCTGCAGATCTTACTGAAGTAGAAATATCAATATAGAGATTCGATCGTCAATCTTTGGCATGCCATAAATGCTCTATGTGAGATTTAGTCAGTCTAACAAATGGGAAGGGAGGTTGATGCAGGACCACGAGTCCCACAAGTAATGAGCACAAGTTGTAAGGGAACTCTCGATCTATAGCTTTCTAAGCATCACACCTAGGCTTCTTGGGCCTCATACTTAAAAGAATTATGGCATCACAATTAAAGCGAAACTTGCTAGGATTCGGTACTCTCCATTCGCTCTATTTAAAAGGAAGGTAAACAGCAATCCTATTCAAAGTCAGAATAGGTATTGGAAAAGGAAACTTAACATCCTACTGAGAATGGGAAAAGGAGACTTATCATGCGTCTTCACTGAATTTTGGTATACCAAATGGCCTAATTCTCCACGCTAGAAGCATGAACATTGAAGCTTTCTTCCTTGCCCTTTGACATTCATGTCATGTGATTCTAGTTCCTCACCCTTTGGCAAAGATTCTTCTAACTCTTGAAGACCGTGAAAACTCTGTATTCCATGCTAGAGACGCTTGGTTATATGTGGTTTTAGCTGTTACAATCCACGGGCAATGAGTATTGTGTTTGGTTGCTAAAAAATTTCATGAACTTTGTTTATTAGTGGACCAAAACTTGCTTTATTTATTCATCTATAAATCTTTCGGAGGATAAGCAAAATTTTTGTAGAAAAAGGGTACCAAGGAGGTACCACCCCTATACAAAATGACTTCATAGGTATGCCGCCCATATGCAAATACTAAGAACAAAAGACTATATATATCATTCCCCACAAGCTATTAGTGTGAAATTGAACTTTTCGACCAACCAAACATGAAGAGTGGATGGACACTGATCTCTCTTCTCCTTGACAGGCCCTCTTTGTAAAAACTTGCTTTATATTGTCATGAACCTCGCGAAAAGCTTCAAATTTTGATTTCAATTTGCCGAAGTCATAGTGCAACTTAGTTAGCCTAGAGTTCAATTTAGTGTCACTCACCATTTTTGGAGAAAATCATAAGTCAACGGTAGAAACATTTGCTTTGATTCCAAAACCTGATATAGGACGAGTCCCAACTTAGTAAGCTGGGACAGAGAATGTGAAGGAGAACTCTCAATGAATAATATTAAAAAATGAGCACATTTTTCTTTGGGATGAGTGCACCGGAAGTCCTAAAACTTTTTACAAAAGTGCAATTGAGTCCTAAAACTTTCAAAGTGCAATCAAGTTCTAAAACTTGTCACAAAAGTGCAATTGATTCTTAAAACTTTCAAAAAGTGCAATTAAGTCCTAAAACTTGTCAAGATGGTGCATTCAAGTCCTAAAACTTGTTCGCATTTTCTGTTTGTCAATTGGGACAGAGTTAATGGAAGGACTCGAGGGTACCAACTTGACAAGTTTTAGAACTTAATTGCACTTTTTGAAAGATTTAGGACTCAATTGCACTTTTGTGACAAGTTTTAGGACTTCGAGTGCACTTATCCCTTTTTCTTTTTGCTTTACACTTAAAGTTTCCTAAGCATGCAACTAAGGCTTCTTAAGTATCAAGCTTAAGAGAAAAATTGCATCACGCTATTCAAAGAAAGGCTTGCTATAATTCAATAGTCTTCCTTAACTTAATCTAAACGAAATAATAAACCTGAACACGAAACATAATTGAAAAAGGAAGCCTGTCACTACTGACAACAAGAATACTTATTATATACCTAATATAAGTTGCTGATCAAATCCCAGTCTCCAACATCAGTAATAAAAACTGTCCAAGGATTATGATTGTGGAATCTAATATGCTGCCATTCTATTTTTCCACCAACCCCTCATTCTGGAGTAGCCTCAAAATAGTTCTGAGTCAATGATTCCACAGTTATCCAAGTTCCTTTAAGTTGATTACTTTACCAAGAGTTGCTTGGAAATGAAATGTGACTCAAAGGTCATATTTCCTGGCGAGTACTTTTCTTAACAACAATATTGTTAGGAAAATTAATTTAAGTCTGTCTTGTAGATATTGAACTGAATTTATATGCAATGGTTTTTTAATAATTTATCCAAACAGTTGAAGGTGATATTGAAAATGAGAAAGTATTTATAGATGTCAAATTGAAATTTTAAGAATATTGTAGGGCATAAAATATATTTTCCCTGTGAAATAATCATGACCTACTGTAGTGAATAGTTTACTCCAGGGAACAGTCTTTCTCTTCTTGCACTTCCTTTATGTATAATATTGGAGTATTTTATGTTAATGCAGGAACATTTCTTCTGATGACTATGGAGTATTTTTCATCTTTTCAGTGAAACTCGCGCTGGCTATGCAAATATTTGGGTTTTCTGTGAGGCTGTCATCCTCGTTTTTATGGATTCAGATATACAGGCTAGGGGTTTCACGTGTAGACAGTGCATATCCCCATGAGGTAGATACTGATTCAAGAACTAGCTTTTTAAGTCCGGTGACTCCTGCTGCAGTTAGACAAGGCCCAGATCCTGATGAGATACTAGGGGGCTCAATCTATGACCCCTCTTATTATTCATCACTTTTTGAAGATGGTCAAGACAGACGCTTAAGTAGGGTATAGTTTTTTCACCTATTATTATATTAATTGTATTTGGCTCGCTCTTTTTCCCCACTGAAGATGCTTCCGAGTTATTGGGATTGTCATCTAAATTGGTTGCATGGTTTTTCAAATGTTTCATGTTGTTTTACCTGATTTCTGTCCATACACCATTGTTTGCTTATTTTTGGATCTTTTCCCTCACAAATAATATTTACTGCCAGGAAAGTGTGATTTATTCTGCTGAATAGAGTATATGTATGTTATATATGTTGTTCTTGACTGATAATGTAAGAATTGGAGGACTACTTTGATATGATGAGGACATTATGCAGCAGAAATTGGTTATTGAAACTATACTATCAGTTAACATTTTGATACATTGGTTTTGGAAATGTGAAGTGACATTGAAAGCATCTGGGCTATAGAAGGATATTTGGGTCAAATACTGTCTTCAGTAAGTGAGGTTTTTTGTAAATGGGAGTACAAAAATCATTATGGAGCAAGTTTTGGAGAATATAGTTGGAGCCATTTTCTAGACCAGATATGATCTTAGGGAGTGCCTCCTTTATCAACCATAGTAGTGCATCACCAGCAACTTTTCCATTTTGCGTAAGAAGTGCTATCATAGTTGTTAATGTTGACCAGTAAAATGTCCTTTTTCTTTGTATAGTAACTTTTTGACATGGTTGATCTCATACCGTCATAAGTTGCTTCCTTGTCTCCATGGTAGCACCTTCGTAGTGGAAGCATTAAGTAGGGTTAACAGTTTAACTGTTTTGATTACGAGCTGTGTTATTCTTCATTAGAAGCTGTAGCAATGCTTGTGATCAATCATGAGCTTTTCAAGAGCTCTAGAAAATTCTTGACAAGTCCCTGCTTTAAAACCTTTGCCTTGCAGCCAAATCAATGATGCATGGTTCAGCGCAAGTGCCTACTTAACCTTCAGTATATCTATTTTTGTTTTATACACTTCTCCATATATCTTGAAATGAGCCAAATTAATTTATCACTTTTGCTTCAATGGACCTTTAGTGAATATTTAGTTAGTGTATAATGGATGTCTCCTCATAATGTGGTGGTTTATTTTTGTTTACACATCTCATTTCATTCATGGAAAATCTGGACATCTGTCACGACTTGCTTGATTAGGAACTAGTGAAGGCTCTCTCTACATGGCATGTGAAAACCCATTCTTTGTCTTCTCTGCATTTCCCCTAAACATGTGCTTTCCTGGGATCAAAATCTGCTCTGGAGTAGTTGCGCTGCAAAGCTGATTGTGCAGAATGTTTTGTTTCCTTGATCTGACTATGTGTTTTAATCTAACATTTCTTTGAGTTGAGAGTATATTGATTAGAGCGTTTAAGCATTATCCTTGGGCTCAGGTTCTCAGAAGCTGTGGAGTTCTTCGTGACGTGGTACAATTTATGAGTTCTGACACCATCTATCTTGCATGTTTCAATTATAGGTTGACCGAAGTGGCACTGGTGATGATGAGTCTTTATCTGCTGCAGAAGCTTCTGAACTGAAGACATCCGTTGGGAGGTCCTTTCGGGATGCAGATGTACGTAGCGATCTCAATATTTCCTTTTACTTCTTGCGATTATACTCAAGGATTGATTCGTGGAGAATTTAACTCTTTATAAATACAGTACTTGGTTCACCTGATGAACTGATTGAAAAAAAAGGGGAGGCAGGGAACTTGCAAGATTGATGTTTAGTTTATCTCATGAAACACATCGTGCTCAAGACTAGGTGTGAGTAAATAGGCCGATTCAATCCGAGAACTGAACCAAACCAGCCTTACCTGACCAGTTAGGCCAGTTCACAGGGGACCTGATAGATTCTACATAAAAAATTGAGGAGCTTGCCTTGACCCATTAGGTTGCCAGTTTTATACTGTGAACATCATTCTCAGGTTGAACAGGTTTTAAATTGGTTTTTAACTTTTGTTTTTGTTCTTTGTTTGAAAAAAAAGATAGATATTGTTGGAGATATGTTTTCCTAAAATTATAGTAGTAATACTTAAGATCAGGCCCGGTTCCGAGTTGACCTTGGAACTGGTTGTTCAGTTCCCGGTCTGACAGGGTAGGTTATAGGTTCTTGGTCTGGAACCTACCTACTCTGAAACCAGTCTCCTTTACTTGGGACCTCTTTAAATTGCATAAACAATCTATAGGAGTTAAGGACAGCCAACCCATCTCCGTCAATACGTCCACCAGCGCGCGCGCGCGCGCGCGCGCGAGAGAGAGAGAGAGAGAGAGAGAGAGAGAGAGAGAGAGTATCTAAGCAGCATGAACATATGAACATATATTTTGTTAGTTGTCCATGAAACTTTAAAGAGAGAGAGAGAGAGAGAGAGTATCTAAGCAGCATGAACATATGAACATATATTTTGTTAGTTGTCCATGAAACTTTAAAGAGAGAGAGAGAGAGAGAGAGTATCTAAGCAGCATGAACATATGAACATATATTTTGTTAGTTGTCCATGAAACTTTAAAGAGAGAGAGAGTCTCTAAGCAGCATGAACATATGAACATTTATTTTGTTAGTTGTCCGTGCAACTTTAAATACAGATATTCCCAGCTTCTCCAACAGATGGACACATATTTGTAAAGGCAAAAAACTGCTAGAAAATTTTTTGGTGTTTCGTGAATTAGTTGGAAGATGAGCCCAGTTTTAGGACTAGGGTACAAGATTCTCCTTTTGTCCTCTGTAATTTTAATGTGTCTTTGCAGGTTAATAGTTCAAGAACCATATCTCAGCATGAGATTGCAAATAAGCCTCAGAGTGTATAGGTAAAGGACATGTGAGAAATATGTTTTTCTATCTACTGCATCCATATATTCTGAGATTTCATCATTCAACTTTGCAGGTTGAGCTATATTGGGATGGCTTTGTACATTTTCCTATTTTTGCCATTCTTTTTGCATGAGGAGGATGCTGAGTGTAAATTAGAAGGATCATACTCACGGCTCATGTGGAAATTGGAATTGACTAATTGAATGATATTGTATTCATTAACTTTTGAGAGGGAACTTCAATGGAAAATGTTTGGTTTAGCTACATTTGAATGACACTTGCATAGGATATCATGTCAGGCTTCTCTTGGTGGCGGTCGGAATTGTTCGTGCATGGCCATGATTATGTACGGATGATGCATGGATTTCTCGTCTTTCTCTTTTTAAAGACAATAGCATTACTTGTGGCATAGATGTGGTCCTTTGTTGGGTAAATGGCCTAGTTGTCTAGTTCTGATCTCAATTTTTGTTTTGCTGATGTCTTAAGAGTGTTATAACGGATGTTTGCTTGGCACGTTGAGCGCCCTTCATCTCTCTCTCTCTCTCTCTCTCTCAAGCTATGTTTTGCCGATATCTTCAGAGTACTTGTGTAACCATGATTACAGCTGCTTAGGTGCGTTTTAGCTGGAGCATTTTCGCCATGCCTTTTCGATACAATATCATGAGTCATATTTTGGGGAAAGTGATTTACGGGGTCACGACGGTTTGTCGTGATCGAATCTTAAAGTGTGATGATTGCACGTTACAACGTTTTACCTTCGAAATTTCCCTGTACATTGTTTTGTGTCCAGAGAATATCCCACCTAGTGATGCCTGAACATATTCCCTTCCTTTACGTGGTTTTAGGTTTGATGCTACCTTCCACTTCTCATTTTCTGAGTCCCTAGTTTGAAAAGGACGACAGGGGAACGACTCTTTGCTGAGGAAAGACCTGGCAAGTAGCGTTTAGGAGCGGGACCTTTTGCTTTCTCGTTTGCTTTTTCTTGACTTTGACATGTAGTGGAGGCCACGCAGCAGATGTGAGCTGTGCCTTTTCCCCTCTCACCAATGAAGCGAAGGTCATTGACATCAACCTCGTCCGACCAGTCAAGGTCACGTGACTCCACCACCAATCTGCAAGTCAAGCTCTTGTTGCCTGATCTAATCTCGTGTGCTGTATCTACCACCACGCATCATCTTTGAACCAAAATCCTGCCTCGACTGCAAGGTCTTGTCAAGACTCGGCGGGGTTTGCGCGGTCGTGGACCGAAAATAGTCACTAATGTCGTGGGACCCACGCGATTAGTGGTCGCGATGGACTCGATTCGTGGGGACGCAGATCCGAACAAGTATCTGCCCTGGATTGCTTGATCTTGTGCTCGTTTCCCAATGGTTCAAGATAAAGCCAAAAAAGTTCGCTATAATAGGGCTACATTGGTTCGTATTGTTAACTATGAGACTAGACCTGTCAAATGGGTGGGTCGGGTTGGGTTTGGGTCGGGTCATAAATGGTCCGACCCAAATTGACCCATTAACCCGTTTATGACCCATTTATGCGTAATGCAATTTTGTTGACCCATACCCGACCCGACCCATATCCAACACATACCCGATTAGACTCATATTGCTAAAATACTTTCATATTTAATTAAATATAAGAAAATTCATACCCAAGCTGAAATGAGAGTGCAGAATGAGTGAGTGCAAGATTAAGTGAGGGTGAGAGAAATGCGTTGAGTTAAATCAGTTGTAAACTCACTTATGACCTATTTGCGACCCATTTATGACCCATTTAACACTAATATAAGACTTCTACCCATTTATGACCCATTTACTAAATATAACTAACCCATTTATGACCCATTTACTAATAAATGGGTTAGGAAATGGGTTTATGACCCATTTTGACAGGTCTAACTATGACTAAATTAAGACGGGGTTTCAATAATTTGACGTAGTGTATTTAAAGGGTAAATTTGTTTCGCAAAAAGATAAATGAATTGTCGAGGTTCGTGACGAATAATCAGTTTAATGTTGGGTTTTTTACTCCGGTGGAACAGCTCTTGATGTGTGGGATGCTCAAAACCTTCTATATATTTTGAATTTAGTTCTGCTCTGTGTTAGTATTATTGTGGGTTAATACCATGAAAAATCATAAACTAGTATAGTTGTGACAATTTTATTCCAAACTATTTTTTTTATCACAAAAAACCCCAAACTGGTATACTTGTGATAAATTTACCCCGAACTACTTTTTTTATCATCAAAAACCCTAAACCGGTATACTTATGATAATTTTACCATAACTAAATTTTTAATATTATTTTTTATTTTTTTTCGAATTTTTTATTTATTCTTTTCTTTTCTTTTCTTTTTCCTTAATATTCGTCATCTCCAATCTCTGACTGGTTGCCGAACCGGCGACCGGCTAAAGGCGGAGCCGGCGAGGTCGGCCCCGCCGGCAGCTGACAAGGCTCGACCTCACCGGCCGGTGGCAAGGGCTCGGCCTCACTAGCATGCCCTCGCCACCGACCGGCGAGGTCAGCCTTGCCAGCAGTTGGCGGGGCCAAGCCCTCGCCACCGGCCAACGAAGTCGAGCCTCGCCAGCGGCCGACAGGGCTGACCTCGCCGGCTTCCACCTCTGGCCGGTTGCCGGACCGATAACTGGCCAAAGGTTGAAGATGAAAAATATTAAGAAAAAAAAAGAAATAAAAGTAATAAAAAAAATCGAAAAAAATAAAAATAATATTAAAAAATTAATTGAGGTAAAATTATCACAAGTATATCAGTTCAGGATTTTTGATGGTCAAAAAAATAGTTCGGGACAAATTTATCATAAATGTACTAGTTTAAAATTTTTTATGGACAAAAAAATAATTTAAGATAAAATTATCGTAATTATATTAATTTAAAATTTTTCGTGATATTAACCCTATTATTTATAAATTCTGGTGGAGGCGAAGGTCGTCAGTCTTCTCTCCTCGAGAATGCCCCGCTGCTCAAGCTAGAACTCCTCTAGGTCATGTCATGACTGCTCCAAAAAACTTTTTCAAACGTGTTTAACGAGGAGACATTCAATTTTCAAAAATCTAAATTTTTGCATAATGTAGACAACCAATTCATTAAAACAAAAACATTTTTTTTATTTTTAATTGTTAAAGGAGTGTTTCGGGCTATTTTTAAACGAAGTCACTAATATTATGGTCTCCATCCACAGATTAGAAGTTTTTTTCCTATGCGGAAAACGATTTCAAACGCCAGCTGCTGCAAGAAAGACTCCATTCGTTTGGTCTTCTAAGTAACAAAATGTGATAAAATTAACAAAATTCAGAGCTTTTTCCCCGGTGCAATACAGTACACACAAACACACACAATTATAATAGGCCAGTGCAATAGAAATTCTATTACTAATTGCCACAGTTCAATCGAGCATGACGACCACGACAAGAGGACCCGTATTCCCTCGGCCGACCACATGCTAGGGCGGTGACTATAACGGTGACGGCGGCAAGCCACAACAGGTCAACACGAGTAGTCGCATCAGCGGTGCAGAGGAAGGAAGAAAAAGTCTAGGAGGAACAAGGAAAAAAAAACCAGGTTTTCAGCTTATTGGCAAAAAGAAATGACCTACCGTTTCAAGCCACAATAAACAAAGGCGCCACGAGGACCGTGTGAAGGCAATTCTTTCAAATTGAGGTCCTCCATTTGAAAAAGAACAAAATAAACAAAGTTCCAAACACCAGATTGCACAAAGAGAAAAGGATTTCCATCATCTCTGTCATGTCTCTCTAATTTGTCATTCAATACAATCATATCCTATTCAAGTCGCTTCACGAGACGGACAAAAGCAGCCCATACATCCAGCTGAAAGTTCTAGGTAGCCTGTAAGTCCAATGCACGTTCCCTGTTCTCTAGCATTACCCACAATTGACCCAAATCGCAATATTGAAAGTCTTCATACTACAATCTGAGCTTAACACAAGTTTCTTCGATTCCAAAATCTAATGTTATCCAAAACTTTTTAAGATTCGGCATTAAATCAACCGAGTGCTGATCCCCAGCTCCTTTGTTCATTCACAAGTTACAGCTACTGCATAAACAAAACCAGGACAGAAAATTCTTTGGACTTTATACTGCTGAGAGAAAAGGAGTTCCCGCGCATGCACATTGCACGGGTACTAAGCTAGTTATTTACATCAAAGCAATCTAATTTCTATGGACCAATTATCCAAAAAGGGAACCGCGATGACATTGAGGCCACAACAGCCTTTGCCATGCAATCAATCTTACCAGAAAAAAGACAAGCATTCCAGCAGTTGATTGATGGGTGTCTTGCATCTTCTCATTCATTATGAATTTTTGAGAACCGCATGGAGTAACTGAGATGAAACCCAGAACAGCAGCAACAGCACTGTATCTGGAGCTTCATTGACATTTTTAGTAAGCAATTTGAATCAGTCCTCATACAGGGGGGGTTTCTCTTTTCTTCGAGCAATCCCAAAATGATGAAACTCAGCATTAGTTCAAGATCAGTATTAAGTATGATTGACACACTCCACCTGTAGCGTAACATCGTTAATCCCCACATCATGCAGCATGCGGGAAACTTGTGCTTTTGTGGAAGCCTTGTCAGCTTCCGTCTCGACATG
The DNA here is from genome assembly GCA_031216285.1 of Syzygium syzygioides. Classification (NCBI taxonomy): domain Eukaryota; kingdom Viridiplantae; phylum Streptophyta; class Magnoliopsida; order Myrtales; family Myrtaceae; genus Syzygium; species Syzygium syzygioides. The sequence goes on from CM062251.1 coordinate 18,366,047, forward strand.
AAGATGGATTGTTCCCACTACCTCTGTGTTCGTAAAGCTCCATGCATGGAAATGTGGAATGCCTCTCACCTGCTTTATCTTTGTGACATTGTTTAGAGCATTAAATATATCCTGTTCGTGAGCCCTAGGCACCCTTTGGAGCAAAATCTCTGCCGAGTTCCTGAGCAACGGGATGACTGAGGACACAATTAAAATGGAAATAAATATAGAGCTGGCAGGATCTGCAACCAGCCATCCCTTGTACTTTATCAACAGAGTCGACACAACGACTCCGACACTTCCCATTGTATCTGCTAGAACGTGCAAGAAGATCCCTTCCATGTTGTGGTCAATGTGATGGTGACTGTGTTTTTTAGCTTCCCCTTCACTTGATGGTAGATTTCTCTGGTGGACGTGACTAATGGACGAACAGTGCCTGTGGGAGTGTGGAGCTGCTGTCTGAGTAGAGAGACGTCCATCTGCATGACCTTCAGTGGAGTAATGATGTGCGGAGACCAGATCATGATGATGATGGTCATAGTCATGACCATCATCATGAGCATGGTCATGAGCATGAGCATGGTCATTGTGATAAGCATGATCACACCCATGAGAACCTTCACTATGAATATCAGCATGGTCATGACCATGACAAGTAGAGCTCCCCGAAGTAGGATAAGCACTTTTAGCATTGTCATTGCTGTGGTGATCAGAATGATGGTGACCATGCTGATTATGATGATCAGAGCAAGATTTTTCATGGCAATCATGGTCGACAGAAATACATTTCTGATCCTCACTGTGGCAGTCATGGTCATGTTGGTGTTGGGAATGGGAATGGGAATGGGAACCAGAGTGAGAATTTGAGTGAGAGCAGGATCCACCATGCGCATGATGATGCTCTTCATGGAAGAATATCAACCCAACCACATTGACAAGAAGCCCGCCAATGGACACGGTTAACAAACTATTGGTCGAGATCTCCCGCGGGTCCAAAATTCTTTCAAAAGACTCTAACACAATAAGTGCTCCAACCAACACCAGAAAAACTGCATTGACATACCCAGAGAGAACCTCAAATCTCCCACGACCATAATTGAACTGACCATTAGCAGGCAAGCGTGATATATACGAAGCATAAAGGCCTATAGCCAAAGCAGCACAGTCAAACAACATGTGGCATGCATCTGATATCAAGCCAAGACTGTTGCTCATGAACCCAACTACGAACTCGACAACCATGTACCCAGTGTTGATCAGGAGGAAAAGCGCAATCTTGCGAGACTTCCTCTCGCTCAAAATGTGACGGATAGGCCTTATGATCGAGGTAGTAAATGACTCCGAAGATTCCAAACCCAACTCAGCATAACTCGAGTAAACAGGATCCAGCTCCGCAACGGCAACATAAAGAAGTATCCCACAAAGCAATAATCCCCAGAGCGAGAGCTCAGGGAAGTAGAACAACTCCAAAACCACTGTGCAAGCGAACGTAACCAAAAATTCCCTCCGAAAGTCTTTAGAGCTCACAAACTTCTCATCACTGCAATTCTCACTCAACAGCACTCCAAAAACAACAGTATTAGCCAGAGGCCAACCTAAACTGGTAACTGAAATACTATCTCCTTCGTGCTCAAACACAAGAATGCTAATAACAGCAGGAACAAAGAGCACAACAGATGTATAGAGCAGCGAAATCAACCTAACCCGTTTCTGCCCCAGCTCCTGAAGCACTCCCCGATTCATCGACACGCGCTCGTAACACCCCAAAAACCCGGACAAGAACGGCAACAGCATCGGCCATACCCTCAAACAATTCTCTCTAGGCAGTACCGAGAACCTCCAATCACCAACAGAAGACGATGATCCGGAAAAGGGGAAACACATGTTCCTGTCCCAACTCAGAGCCAAAAGAAACAATCCTAGAAGCAATGCAATAAACCCACGAACCCTAGAGGATCGATTCTTACCCAGATAGCCGGAATCCCTAATCTTCCCCTCGAAGAGGAACCGCGCGGCCACGTTGCCGGACAATTCGGCGAGGATCATCGCCGCGGCGCTGCAGTACCTGAGGGCCTGGAACCGGAGGAGGAACACGACGGCCAGGAGGACCGATTTCGTGGCGAGGGCCCTGTTCTGCGAGGGGGAGAGGGAGGCCAGGACGAGGAGGGGCCGCCGGCCCTGGAGCTTCGGCTGGAGGGGGGATTTGGAGGGGGGCGAGGGAGGGGAGAGGAGGGAGAAGGACAGGGAGAGGAGGAAGGAGAGGAGCGAGACGAGGAAGGAGAAGGGGAAGAGGGAGAAGGAGGGCGGGGAGGAGCGGAGGAAGGGGAGGAGGCCGTAGAGGGATCGGAGGGAGAAGAGGAGGAGGAAGAGGAAGGAGAGGGAGGATCTGCTGCCGCCGCCGCCGCCGCCGCCGGAGAGCCGGGCGGAGTAGGGGGTGAGGAGGGGGAAGCCGCGCGACTTCGACGGCGTCGGGGTCGGGGTCGACGGGGGGAAGGAAAAGGCAGGGTAGGGCGGCCTCGAGGCGGCCGCGGCGGCGGCGCGGGGCGGGACGGAGATCCGGTGAGGGCGGTGGTGGTGGTGGTGGCGGTGGTCTTCCATGGCGGCGGCGGCGGGGGAGTCGCAGCGGTTGGGTGTGGGGAACGGCGAGGGGATGGAGACGACGGCGGTGAACTTGCGTTTGCAGCGCCACGGTCGTATAGCTCAGTCAAGTAAAGGAGAGAAGACCGTTTTAAATCATTTTCCATAAAGAAATAATTTACAAAAAAAAAAACAAGAAATGAAGACCTTTGACTCCATTTTTTTTGGGAGTCAAATTAACATTTTTGTAAGAATTATTGTTAGGTCTGCCGTCGCCGGTATAAAAAAAAAATTGGGATGCGCGACGTGTGTATTTGAAATCGGTTTTTTGACCGGTTTGTTTCGGGATCAATCATTTTAGCGGCGAATATAACTTATTTTTCATATCGACGATGGATTTTAATCGATAAATTGTAGCATTGCATAAATAAATTCTCATAGATCATGAATCTTAGATCCAAATAGATGAAATTCGATATTACCCATCTTTGTTATTTAAAGAACCGAGCTTGATCTTTCGGTAGGAACGTCATATTTGAGTTTTTCTTTTTTGCAGACATCGACTGATACATGTAAAGAAAAGAATAGTAAATGCTACATTATGGTACTAATCATCAAAATGAATCATTTTATATGTTTCTTTTTTATTATTTTAAGAAATGATAAATGCGAAGGCGTTCTTTGAAATCTTACTTAAAAAAGAAGTGGTGACAACCTTGAACAATCACAACACTTGAACAATTCTTGGATGGAAAAATTGTACTCGTCTGTCAACAGTTATAAGATAGGTAACAATAGCTTTAAATCTATTAATCTTAATGAATGCGCACGCACGTCGTCCCATCTACGTTCATCAAGTAAGGTTTTATGCAATTATGAACATAGCTCAAATATGGCACATGCCACGTTGGACCAAACACCATGCAACAATGTATAGTATGCATAAGCTAATTTGACCGAACTAGATCAATCAAGCGTTAAACGAAGCAAGCTAAAACTTTTATTTCTATCTCCTAAATTTACGGATCTTTTTGCATTGGGTCCATCAACTTTTAAATCGCCTAATTAAGTCCTTAAACTTGTGCAACTATTCAAGTCGAGTTCCACCGACTTTAAATTCCGGTTATTTTGAGCTGCATGTTTATCGAAGCCGACGAGGACTTATGTGAGAAAAAGCTTTTTCTCATCTTGGACTATCGACTCTACAGAATGAAAACCACAATCAGACATCAAGCAATGACATTCCCCAACACGAACAACCGAAAATTAAGCTATCTGCATCAAACTCTTATTTTGCTTCGACAAACAAGTCAAACTTTAAATAACCGAATTTGAAGTTGGAGAGAGACTTAATCACGCAAATTTAAAGACTCAATTGCAAAACAAACCAAATCATGGACATAGCGGCCAGCCCTAGGCCAGGTCGAACCACAAGGGCCGAAAGGCTTTCAGGGGCAAGTTCAGATAAGGGTACTTAATAGTAAAATCCGACTTGACTAAAGATTATATATTATAAAAGAATTCGAGTCGGGTTGGCTCAAATAAAAGCATAGGCCCCGACCTTATCGTTCGGTTCGGTCCGGCCCGAGCCCGCCCAATGATCACTTACCTTGGACAAACCGAAATGGCTTGATTGAAAAAATTTTAAAACAAATTTGGGGGGGGGGAGGGGAGAATTCGGTAACCAAGAAATGAGAATTATTTAGGGTTAGAGTTAATAGAACGAAAAACCCAAAATTGGTATACCTATGATAAATTTATTCAAAACGAATTCTTTTTATCACAAAAAATCTCAAATTGGTGCACATATGATGATTTTATCTAGAATTAAATTTTTAACCACTAAAAATCCCAAACTGATATACCTGTAACGATTTTACCCCAAATTAGAAAACCTTAAACTGGTACACATATGATAAATTTATCATCCGTTAGTTACTATTAAATTTTACTATCAAATTGTTAAGTTCGATGACACGTGGTAGTTGACGAGTGTACAAATTTGGGGTTTTACCCCTCCGTTTGTCACAAGTTTATCAATTTGTGGACTTTCGTGATATTAATCCAATTTAACAGACACAAATGGAGGGTAAATTTGTCATAAAAGTACCAGTTTGGGGCTTTTAGTGGTCAAAAAATTAGTTTGGGATAAAATTGTTACAAGCGTACCAGTTTGGAATTTTTGATGGTCAAAAAATTAGTTTTGGGTAAATTTATCACAAGTGTACCACGGTGAATACTACAAAAAATCTCAAAACTGGTATGCTTATGACAAATTTATCATAAACTAATTTTTTAACCACAAAAAACCCCAAACTGGTACATCCGTGACAAATTTACCCCTATCAGTTTTCGTTAAATTTTGCTGTCAAATTTCTTTTTAAATGACACGCGGCAGCTGACAGATGTACCGATTTTGGGTTTTACCCTCCATTTATCACAAGTGTATCAATTTGTGATTTTTTTGGGTATTAATCAATTTGACGAAAATAACTAAGGGTAAATTTATCACAAATATATCAATTTGAGGTTTTTTGTGATAAAAAAATTAATTTAAAGTATATTTGTGATAAATGTACCAATTTAAAATTTTTAGTGATTAAAAAATTAATTTAAGATAAATTTATCGTAAGTACACAAATTTAGAGTTTTTTGTCCTATTAACCCAATTATTTACGTATAAAAAACGGGAGAAATTCGAGGTAAGAAAACGAGACAAGTGGAAGAAAAACAGGAAGAAGAAAAAGACAGAGAGAGAGAGAGAGAGAGAGAGAGAGGAGAAAAGGACAGGCGTCGTAAAGGAGAGGGGAGAGAGAGAAAGAGAGAGAGAGAGACAGACGCGGTTCGTTTGTGCTTTTGCCAAGAATCTTCAGACCCATTTGCGTCCGCCTTTTTCCTTCTTTGCGTTCTTCTCTCTCTCTCCCTTTCCCTCCCGGGAATTCCCCCTGTTCCAGGCCCCGGAAGAAGACGACGACGGCGACGGCGACGGCGACGACATCGGCGACGCGGAGTCAGGAGCTGCAACGGTCTTGTTGGGTCGGTATACTTTTCCTCTCTCTTGCCCCTCCCCTCCTCTCTCCGCCTTCCTCGATCTTTCTCTCTGGAGCGGTTCTCTGATCTTTCCTTCCCATCTGGGTCCTCGTGCGGCGTTGGATCGAACGAGCGCGCGGGTGTCGTGGGGGCTCTGCCGCCTCCTTCTCCTCCCTCGTTGACCCGTTCGCGGTGTCGGGTGCGTCTGGATTTGTGCGGTGGTGATGTGTTTTGGGTGGAGCCTGCGCCCCGCTTGCGATTTTTCCCTTTTCTGTCTAGATCCTTGCGTTTCTGGGTTCATTTTGGGATTTTATCGTTTTGCTTTTTCTCCGCCGTGATGGAGCGCGGTTGTTTTTCCAGAGCAGAACCCGCTCTGGGTGATTTCTCCTTTTCCCATTTTCGAGGCGATGTGCGAATATTTGGGAGCTTAGTTTGAAGCAGCTGGGTTTGGTGTTGTTTGGGATCCTTCTGGACTTTGGCGAGCTTCACGATGTGCATCTTGCTTTTTTCTTTTTTTCTTTTTTTAAATTGAAAGCAGAAAACTTTTTCTTTTGAGGGGGGGTGGGTGGGTAAAGTAGATTGAACGCAAGACGTTGACTTTGGTCCAGCATGTTTTGTTGAGTAACAAGTTTGAGATTAACCCTTCTCTCCAGTTGAAGGATGATTTTTGGCCCCCTCCTGTATCTGTGAACTTCTTGATTTTCCCCGTTTATTTCGAGCTACAAAGTGGAAGATGGACCCAATTTGACCTCGGAAGGTAATCGGTTGGGTTGCCGAATGATTTCAGTATTTATCAGATCTTGGAGTTTCTTTTTCCCTTGCTTGTGCATGTTCAGAGGACATTTTGATGTTTGGATGTCACAAATTGATTGTTGATGAGCTAGATCTGTTATGGTTTCGCAAAACGTGGAGCCTCTGCTGTTGAGTGTAGACTTGGGCTGCATATTGTCTCGGTCTACCTATTAGCCTATGATGGTTGTTAATTTCACTGCTTTGGGCATGACAGAACTGAAGGGGGTAGAGGGAAAGACAAGATGGAGGAAGCAATGGTAGCAGGATATTGGTGCCACATGTGCTCCCGAATGGTGAATCCCATTCTGGAAGCAGAGATCAAGTGCCCGTACTGCGAAAGCGGTTTTATTCAAGAGATGAGCTCCATCACGAGGGATACACGGGACTCTGATGGCGACTTTGGTTCAGACCGTGCGCTCTCTCTTTGGGCACCGATTTTGCTTGGCATGATGGGCAATAACCGTCGAAGACGTAGGTTCAGACGCTTGGGATTTGAAGATGAAGATGATGATACCGAGGAGGGCGAGTGGCATTATGGAGTCGATGCTGAGTCCGATCGGGAAATTGAATCCATAATTCGTAGGAGGAGGAGAAGCTCAGCCACTATCTTGCGATTGTTGCGAGACGCTAGAGCTGGAATTGCATCTGAATCAGAAAATGGAGGTACTGCTAGAGACAGAGATGGAGATAGGGATGGGCATAGGGAAAGAGAGCGTGTCATCTTGATAAATCCATTCAATCAAACTATAGTCCTTCGGGGTTCGTCAGATTATTCGAACCAGAACTCAAACCTAATTGGCTCGCTGGGCGATTATTTTGTCGGCCCTGGTTTGGATTTGCTGTTGCAACATTTGGCGGAAAACGATCCCAATGGACACGGTACGCCACCTGCCAGAAAGGAGGCCATTGAAGCTATGCCAACCGTGAAGGTGGCAGAGAATGTTCAGTGTTCAGTATGCTTGGATGATCTCCAGATTGGAGCAGAAGCTAAAGAGATGCCATGTAAGCATAAGTTTCATAGTGGCTGTATCTTGCCTTGGCTTGAGCTCCATAGTTCTTGCCCGGTTTGCCGTTTTCAGTTGCCTATTGATGAATCAAAGACTGATGCTGATGGGTCCAGGAACGGAAATGACACAGGTGAGAGGGAGAGGGAGAGTGAGAGTGAGAGTGAGAGTGCTCGGGGTAGTGTTGAAGAAGGAGAAGGGAACCGCAGAAATGAAAATGGCAGGAGGTTTTCATTCCCATGGCCTTTCAGTGGTTTGTTTTCTTCCAACTCTGGATCGCATTCTGGGGGAGGAAATTCTACTTCCTCACCGTCAGGTTCATCATCGAACGAACGTGAAGGTGCTTCATTTTAAACTGGTGAGAATTGAGAACAATTCTTACTAAGTCCTGGTATTTCTTGCTTGGCTTGTTGCTGTGGTGATCTTGCATTCCGCCTGTACATAGTATTGTACTTGCTTATGTGGAATTTTCCAAGAAGATATTACTATTTTTTTTCCCATTTGTTGGAAATTTGTATTTTCTTTTGTGCTTTTTAAAATAGAAACGAGGGGGATTTGCACATCATCGTGTGATGATAAAACAGCTACCGCGACTGTGATTGGCATTGCTGTCAATCTGCTACCCTTTTTCGTTTTCAAATATATGATGCTTCAAGGGGGTCCTTTTTAACCTCTCCAATGGTAGAAATCGAAACTATGTTGTGGAAGTTGGTGTGCTCGGAGAGAACCTGGCACAGGCCACTGATCATAAGACGAGAAAAGCTCGTTGAAGTGATTCTGACATGTGGGGTGGCAGCTTCCAGTGCTCCAGCAAGGAAGAGAAGAGAGACCCTATGTCGGAGATGGAGGTTAATAAACAGGTTAATGTCCCTTTGATCTCACTGAAGGCAAGGCAATGAGCATAGCAGGTATAACAAGATGCTTCTAACACATTTAAGGTAGGCCAATTTCTATTTTCTGTTGCAGACAAGATCTGATTGTTGTAATAGAAGCTCAGAGAGGAGAGGAATAGCAGGCATACCAAGATGCATGCAACACATTTAAGGTGGGTCAATTTCTGATTTCTGTTGCAGACAAGATATGTGCAAAAGCAGTATCTTTTCGCCGCAATGTGTCTCTTTCGCTTGCAACTGTTCCAAAGCTCTACTTACTAGGTCGAAGTGCGAATGTGGTATAACAGGGAATTTGGCCAGAGATCCTGCTTGTAATTTTTTACCAGTTCGTGCATGAAATCCCCTTGCTATGAAACTGTGACCCAAATACAATAAGACATTTTACGAATGAGCCTGACCTTCTGCTTATGGAAGCATTGGTCCAGACAGGTTTTTGACAGTCCGAGTTTCCCCCGGACTAGGGAAAGAGTTTGCGATGAGTACATCGAGGCTTGGCTTCAATTGTAACCATTGGAGTACTCGCATTTGGCCTAAGGTCAAGCTGAAGTAATCTAGGGTCTAGAGTCCACATAAGATGCAGAGGAGCCATTCAGCGTGAGCGCGCATATCTCACATATAGGCTTTTCATTTAGGCGCGACTTGAGAAGGTGCCAGGTAGCATGACGGCATCTACTCTGGAAAATAAACATTTGTACACATCCTGTCTAGGCCCGCTCATGCTAAGGGCAGTAGTCGGAGCGCTCGCATCAAATTGGCTACGTCCATGAAGAAAAGCATGTTCTAGTTCGATCACTTCAAGGCGAGGTTAATGCCGGTTTCAGCTGATTCTCGACGCTTTCGGTGCTCCTTGCACGACCATCGCGATTGTCAGCACGCTTTCGCAGGGAATCCTTGGCAGTGTTCATGGGGGTTTGGATGTTATGCTTGTTTGAACTTTGAATTGGTTTGAGCTTAGGAGTGGGGCTACATCATGTGAGGTGGACCAGAAAACCACAACTAAGGCGAACGTTTTCAGAAACTGCTACCCATGTGGCATCCGACTCTCCCATGTACTTCCACAGAAGAGAAGGCGTCGAATCTTCATGTGATCCACGAATCGTTTTCTTCTTTTTTGGGCTTGTCGTGCACGACAATCAGAAGTCGACGATGTCGAACTGCCCTCCATCGTCGTTTCTTCATTGAGGTTACCAAATTGATGTGAACATGGAGGCCATATCACCAAACGCAACCCATCATGCATTGGTGGTTGCCATTTTAAATTATTTTGGGAAGCACCACGCTGGGTCCGACCGAGGCGTTGATGCACATCCTAGACCGCAGCAACATGAATCGCTTGTCCCTCTCCAGGTCTGCTCGATTGGTCGATCGTTGCAAAGTTTTCGATGAGACATAAATTCAGTTGCAAAGTTTTAGATGAGACATAAATTCAATTTCATGCGACCATGAAATCGCATTGACAAACTTGAGATATAAGACCGGTGCCAAACTTTGCGGCCAATTCATCTGCGATTTGAACAATTAAAGAGCCAGAGATTGTTCTTTTTCTTCTGCTTCAAGACGGGTGGATCAGTAGTAAAAGCTCAGTCTAATTTTTTTCTCTTACACATGCAGGCTATTAAAGGAGATTCTGCGGTTCCCCTTTCAAGTTTTCTCATCATTTTAACTTTTTTTTTCCAATCTAAAAACCAAATCAATTCAATAGAATTCATCTTCACTTCTAAAAAGTCAACCTACTACTTAGGTGAAAACTTGATTTCATTAAAATTACATAATTTGAGATTAACATCGGCATACATGGCTAAGAACACTATGCTACACTCCCCCGACACCGCAAACACTACAGGCATAGCCATAATATATCGCAGCACAATAAAGCATAAGAAACATTAACACGAGCACCAAAGTAAACTGGCACTAAATGGAATCTTAGTAATATCAAAAGAGAACAGTTGATAAATAATTTCTTTACCAAAAAAAAAAGAACAGTTGATAAATAATAGGATCCCACGTTCTTAACCAAACAGATGGACCCCCATCTGGAGCATAGCAGAAAGTCTCCAAATAATTCATTCACAAGTCTGTGCATCTGTGTGTGTTTCACCATAACATTTTGAGATTATGATAATCTCAATTAGGAATTACACAAGGCAGTATAGACTCGTATCTCTAGATATACCAGAGTAAAAATCCTCTCTCAAAAATTGCAAGACAAATGCAAAATCGAACATCACCATACCTCCCATTATTTCACAATCAAGATCTTGATCACGGAAGCATTTCCAACGCGATGTAGAGCCACTACGGAATCTCCATTTCTGCACAGTCCTTTAGCCTTGGCGAACTGAAGTGCAAAATCAATGGCTTCTTCTGTAGTCTCTGCAGAAGAAGCCCTGGAAGATCCTGCACATAAAACAGGCACCAACCCCCTGAATATAAGGCTGTGCCTTGCTGGGGCCTCGTCGCTGCACAACCAGTCGAATGAATCTGTTGTGATCTCAGGGACAACAACTGACAATATGGGGATGCCTGGCCTGTACTTAGCCACCAGTTTTGCAGTGCTTCCTCCTCTAGTAAGAACCAGTATAAGAGCTGCTTTAGCAGAGTTGGCCGTTCTAACAGCAGAAGAAGCCAGGCTCTCCAATGGGCTCATGGGAACTGGTGAGTGTTCCATTATTCGTTTAAAAACATCTCCATAGTTAAGAGTGCTCTCTGCTTCTAGGCAAATTTTTGCCATGGTGCGAACTGCAAGCTCTGGATAAGCTCCTGCAGCCGTTTCACCACTTAGCATCACACAGTCGCTTCCATCAAGGACGGCATTAGCAACATCAGTGGCTTCCGCTCTTGTTGGCCGGGGTGATTTTATCATGGATTCAAGCATCTGTGTGGCTGTGACCACTGGTTTACCTTGAATGTTGCACTTGTAGATCATCACTTTCTGTGCAAGGAATATCTTCTCAATTGGGATTTCCATTCCAAGGTCACCACGAGCCACCATAAATGCATCAGAATTTGCAAGAATGTCATCGAAATTTGCAACACCTTCTTGATTCTCAACCTACCAAATGTCATTCACAAAAAAAGGACCAACCAACATTTAGAATAGAAATCCTGACTAATCTTATAAATTGCAACTCATTGGCTGCTAGGATACCCCAAACCCATGGAAGACCTATAATGCCGTACTACTAAATTTGAAAGAATCCAAATATTCAGAAATGCATTTCTCTATCCAAGTAATTGTCATTTAAAATTTATATTATTTAATACAGCATTCATACTAGCCCAAAAAAGTAACTATTTTCCTAGTTGTCACTTGTTAGTTTCTATAAGAGAAAACTTTATAAATTGCTTCCTGATAAATGCATGTTAGCAGCAGCTTGGACAACAGAAGTCATTGGTCCAGATTAAGGAAAAGATTCATCATACCTTTGACATAAGAAGAATGCTCTTCGCATGCTTCCCAAGCAACTTCCGTACCTCCACAAGGTCTGAACCTTTCCTAACGAAGGAAAGAGCAATCATGTCAATCTTATTGGGAACACCCCACTGCATAATATCTTCTTTGTCTTTCTCAGTCAATGTTGGAAGGTCCACGACAACACCAGGAAGATTCACATTTTTTCTCTCGCCAAGAACTGCGGAGTTCTCACAGCGACAATGAACTAAACCCTGTTTTTTGTCACAGGATAATACAGTAAATGAGATTGTCCCATCCGCACAAAGAATGACACTTCCAGGCTTTAGATCCTCAGCCAACTTTTTGTAGCTCATGCAAATCATATTCTCATCCCCCTTTATGCTATAGTCAGTAGATATCGTGATCTCATGGCCCTGCTTCAATTGTACGGGCTTAGCATCCTTCAGAAATCCAGTTCGAATCTCTGGCCCCTGCAGCATTGAAGGTTAGCAATCAGAATTCCATTCGTGTTTGTCTTAACTGAGGGCTATGCATTAAAATGATAGGAGCGACATTAGCAAACGCAAAGAATGTCCTAATGGAAGAGATAAACATGCCAACATCTCATGTCAATAGAAGCCGACAGAAAGGAGGATTTTGGATAATCTTCACAATGGGATTGTTGGTGGAGCTTTAAACAAGATACAGTGGAACACATCAAAATGAATAGCTTACTGAAAGCAACATGTCTCTTTGGCCTCTGATTGAACATAAATAGATGCTACAAGAGAGATTAGTTTGCTGAGGTCGACCTCAAAATTCCAGCAAAAAACAGATTTCAACAAGACTGTATATCGCACAAGAAGTAGCATCCTGAAGAAAGCGCATCTATGAATCCCAGCAAGATGCATTTTCCTATTTTCAAACATCACCAGTCCAGTTTTACTTCTGTGGAAAACACAGATGTTAATCCTGTGTCATTCAACTGTTACACCAAGAAAATTCTATTCTTACAATTAACAATTTCTTCTATAGCATATGAAAGTAAGTTTTGCTAGACTTCTAAAAGTTCAACTGTCGGTTCCATGGCTAAATAACATCTAGGTCACTTGTACTTTGAGCGAGGAAAAGCCTATCTGCCCATTGGCATGACGTTTTGTTTGGCTCGCATATGATACTTGTTCGACAGCAATTAAGCTCTATGTCAGCAGCATTAGCAAAAAGGGAGATCTCTCTCTCTCTCTCTCTCTCTCTCTCTCTCTCCCAAAAAAATTTCATGTATTCTGTGTGTGAGTGAGTGGACACCGCACACGTCTGATGAATCATCAGGAAACTTTTGTAATCAGCCACACGAGCAGACAAGACAAGCACTACTCTGGTCTGTGAAGAGCTTGCTTGCTTCATTTACCTAATAAAAGAGTAAGTGGGTCGAAATTGAATTACTAACAGCACAAGAGTGTAAAATGTAAATAATAGATCGTCAAATATTGCAGTGACGAGATTTTCACCTCGAATGGCTCCCAATTAATTTCTCTCCAAAGCATTTATTGACGCAATTCAAAGATTTTCCACCTCTAAAAGGAACACTCTGTTAAGACAGAAACAAAGAGAACGACTTTCTTCTCTTCAACCGTTGCGACTTATCACCTCGAGGCACATGGTGCTAATCTAAAAAGCTATAGTCAAGAAAAAGTAGAAGAAATAACTAGCAACTCGCGGAGTAGCTCAGATTGCAAACCTACGCTCAAAGATCACGGGGCCATCAGTACAGCAGTCGTCATCTAGATTTTCCAACTGTAACCGTACACACACATGTTCAGATCAGATTGCAACTTGAATCTTGGCCAGCATAATCCCAGAACTAGCGCACAAAGCAGCTGCCGGAACGTGACAACCACCAGAGCACAACACAACACAACACAACAGAACCAATCAACACAACACAACCGATCAACACACCGAATCATGCATATTCCAGCGATCTTCAACCCATCCAATCCAAAACCCAGATGCATCTCAAAGTCGATACATCCATCCGCAACCGCTACTTACCGTCCACAAACAGCCTCACCCCGCAGTTCACAAAATCAGGAAATCGAAATCCAAAGCACGCGAGCCACGAGAGCCCCGGGGGATCTAAGGCGGGGCGCGGGGGCTTACCTTGGTATCGAGCATGACGGCGCAGAGGATGCCGGTGATGTCCATGGCCTGGCGGAGGTTGTCGAGGGTCTCCTGGTGGTACTCGTGGGAGCCGTGGGAGAAGTTGAAGCGGGCGACGTTCATGCCGGCCCGCAGCAGCTTCTCGAGCATGGGCACGGACCTGGACGCGGGCCCCAGGGTGCACACGATCTTCGTCTTCGGCCTCATCACGGCCCCCGCACCACCACCTCCACCACCTCCGACGGCGACGGAGCCGTTGACCTGGTCCATCTCCGCCCCCTCGAGCGGCCGCTTTCCGATCAAAAAGAAAGAGAGAGAAGAGGCGGAGGTAGAGAGAGAATGGGAACAGCAGAGAGAGAGAGCGAGAGAGCAAGACTGGGTTTTGACCTGACAGCGGAGAAGAGGAGGAGAACGGTGTGCGGGCTTTATATATCGGTAGTTTTCAGACAGAGAGAGAAACCGGGGAGCTGTTTTGTTGAATTCACGCTACAGTCGACGGCTCACAGGATTCGGACCGTAAAGCGGGGGACACTTTTCTTGACCGACAATCCAATTGTTGAAATTACCAATTTAGGGGATTTTCTTTTCTTTGTTTATCTCCCTCTTTTTTATTTTTGAATTATGAAAATGAAATCGGAGTCGATTCTAGGGGTGAGCGGCCGGCGCCGACCCTGCTTAGGAACCGGCCAATTTCCTTCTTTTCTCTCTTTTTTCTTTTTTGCCTGAGAGGATGAATTTTAGTAAAGCATTCCCTATTTTAGAACGGCACGGCGACGAGAAGTGCCCGGTAGGAAACGAGCAGAAATAGAAAGCAATTGGGAAGTATCCAGCTCGTCGCTCAGTCGGGCGAAAGGCGCAGGAGAAGTCAGTGTGCAAGCTAGGGCTGAGCAGTCCAGAATGGGTAGGTTCCAACTCTCGAAGCTGGAACTTATCCCGTCGAAACTGGTCTCTAGTTTTTGGAATATAGAATCGAACCGGAACTGATCGGGTAGAATCGGTACGGATCGTTACAATTCAATACCGGGGTTTGCCCTAGATTAGGGTATTAGTGCTCATACCCTAATCGATTCTCCTGACAAGAGCAAATATGGAGGAACAGAAGAGCCGGTGAGTCTCGTTGTTAAATTACATGACCTCGCGTGAGTCTCACGTTATTCAATCGCTAAAATTTTTTGGGCTTGTGTACAATCGATTTGTGCGAGTATTGGTCTGCATTTTAACCCTATGATAATACGGTGCAATCCCTCATATCCACGTCATGCTGCATAGCCACGTGAGCAACCAAGTCGTAGTTCTTCAAAAAAAAATGATTATAAATCCGTTAAAGTTCATCGATGGAAAGTAAATCAATATTAAGTCGACATATATATAATGAATGAAAATCGAAGTTCAATGATCTAAATTTTGGTGTCAAGCAGTAGAGATTACTCACTTTTTATCATTGGATATGAATCACTTGAATATCGTTTTCCATTCACTCGAGATGCAAGCACACCGAGTCAAGACGCATTGGAAGGAAAATCGTTAAAATGTGCCTTTTAGGCAATTATTAAGGACCATTAATTATGTATTGGAAGTATAGTTACTTTTATTTAAAGTATGTGACTTTTTCGAAATGCGTCATTACCCAATTTTCCAAAACGCGTTTGATATGCGTTATTACTGTTTTTAGTAGGCACTGATTGATAAGATCCTGAGATTTCTACCAATGTCCTGTGCACCCGTTGCATAAATTACGTGAAATGATGTACGATGACTGTCAACACATGAGAAAGAACTTAGAATACCTAATCCTGGTTATAGGAAATAAAATCATTTTCCATTTTTTCGGCGCATGCCACGCACGAATGGTCGTTCACGTTATTTTTATAGAATGATATCATGGACTACAAAAAGCCAGGAGATAGAATATATGGGGGCTTGCGAATACATGACAGCATGAAAAGTCACATACCAAAGTTAGAACATAAAATTATATGTTAGTGTCCACGGTGTACGTATGATAGGCAGTGGCACAACATGCATGGCCACGAGCATGCCCGGTCAACTGAATTCCTTCTCCGGCCGGACCCGAGTTTAGCTAATCCAGCAAACCATAGTCGATAATGTTGTGGATCCCACATGGGGCCGACGCAATTTTAGCAAATCCAGTGAATCACGGTTGTTGATGCTACGGATCCCAAACGGCGCTAGACTCGAGTCATGGACAACTATTTTGCCTCGGCTAATAAGCATCTATTGTTGGAGTGTGATTTATACTTCCCATCGATAGGAAATTATGAGATCTTCCTAGATGAGTGGGCGGGGGTTGTAGGGGGCAGTACCCCCATGATGTAGGTTTTTATAATTTGAGCTAGTTTAAGGGTGAATTATGATAAACTTTATGTCTAAACTTTCTTTTTTGCTTTCACTCTCTATTTTGTTATGTTTGTGTCGACCGGCCAGAAAACACCCGCAATCATTTAAAAGTCAGCACTCTAATATTGGCTTTCGGAGATTGTGATGGGTTGCTCCTCCCCTCGACCTGAACTCGCTGTACATTCTGCAATTCTTGATCAATCCTGTCGTCCATTCATCATTTTCTTCTTCCTCTCTTTTCAACGCGATTGATAGGATGGACCGTGATGGCTTAAATCACTTGGGCATCACCATGAATGGGCTCGACGCTAAGGAAGGTGGCGTCTCCAATTCTTAACTGGAGAAATGTTGTTCTTAGTATTATTATTAACACTTGGTATTCTGATCTCTGACTTTCTCTCTTGTCCTTATCAACGTATCGTCCACTCTCGAACGGCCAGGAAAAAAGAAAACCCACCACCAGTTGACCTTTTTCGCGCATGATGTATTGAAGTTTGTCAAGAAAACTGCTCGCCCCGCGTGCAGTTCCAGCGTTTCTAGCTGTTCTGTAGCCCACAATACAGTTGGTAGGTCGATGGGATTGCGAGCAACTATTGAATTGGTTAAGATGCGACGACCACCGTCATGCTCGACTCAGTAATTGCTCGATTGCACAGAGAGATGAGAGGACTGTCGTGACGTGGTACAAGTTTAGACTGACGGGTTTTAAAAAGAATAGCCTGCTTATGGATTCCCTATAGCAATAGTCGTCGCCATTTTCATCTGCTGTGAATTACCAATTATGTCTTCTGCACGATCTAACATTCAAACTAGCTAACCGCTGTTCGACATCTGAAAAGCCCGATATCGATATACAAGAGAGCTGTATACAGTCAAAGGAATAACCATGTTTTGGAATACACAAAACTATCGGCATTACAGCAGACTGAAAAAGGCTGCAGGAGTCGCTCCTTTACTTGAGAAATGTTACGTGTAAGCCTCTTATGAACAAAGTGGATAGTACAAGCTCAATAAGTCAGCATGCGAAAGGAATCTCCAACTCATTGATTCCGTCCATCTATTATAGTTCGTCATGGCCGTCCATCAGTTCTCTACTCATCATGTCTAGCTTATCTTGAAGTTCCTGTAGCGCGTTAGTAGAAAAATTTAGGCATCCATAAGAAACTACTTGAATTAAGAGGTGATTTTGAAACAGTGGAGACATGACAGAATAAGTACCTTCAGTTTATCTTCTTTACAAAGAGCTGGAGTGGATAGCAGTGCTTCATATCTGTCACAGAGAACCAGATTTTACACAAGAAAGAGACTTACAATTACACACAGGCAGTAATAGCGAAGAAATCCTTACTCGCAACGACTTGGTTCGTCTACATGAGTAACCTCATTTTTAAACCCACATCTCAGCTTCACCTGTAAACGTGCAATAGCAGACATCATAACAGCAATACGTACCACCACCTATCCCACTTAGAGGCTGGCATTTCTTGACACGTAATGATCAATCGAAATCGGCCTCATCTCAAAATTAAGGCTGGCATTTCTTGACATGTAATGATCAATCGAAATCGGCCTCATCTCAAAATTAAGGAAATCGAGCAAGCCTTGCAAAACAGCCAATAGACAAGCTATTCGATCCCTTAATTTAGCACATTGTGCAATGGCTTATCCTTCTAAGAGAATCGCAAAGCTGAGAAGTCGACATTGGTACCAAATAAATTACGTCTTAGAGGGAAAAAAACTCTCAACCATGTCTATTTATGACAATCTAAACTCTAAAGCATCAAATAAAGTACCTTCATACTTCTGTCTGGACCATTCCAGCACTTGTCACCAGATGAGAAGATCATGACTCTGTAACTGTTGTCAAATTTGTCCCACTTCCTAGTAACCGCACATGACAACCATCATACAGTATTATGAATAAAAAAACCAGAGGGAGTATAGTGCAATGGAGATTGTGATGAGCGAAAAAGAAAAACTAGGATGATAAAATTAATATCCGAGATGCAGGGTTTGAACATGTGCTCAGCTGAGAAGAATTAAAGAATATCTTCATGGTAATTCTAACAGTTTATGAGATCACAGACAAATTGCATGGACTTCGAGGGACCAACATTTTCCCTCTAAAGATGACAGATATGAATAAGGAATGGTTCAATTCATCTGAGCCAACATATGTCTCATTTAGAAGAAGATTACCATAATTTACAATTCAAACGCCTACAAAATTGTACATCTACAGTCTGGTTCGGTCATCTAATCATGGCAAAGTAAATTTTTCCTAAATATCTCAGGGACAAAAAAATATAGGTGCTACATGAATAGTGTTAATTCATACAAGTGGGCATTTTGGCATCTGCCAAGACGAATTAGCCCTGAGATTTCTTCTATTTGCAATTAAGGCCTAAGGCTTTGTCGGTTGAATTCATGATGGAAAAAGTCAGTACTGCCAAGTTTTATTAGAGCAATTTGCTAGCTACTTGTAGATAGACAACAGGTTTATTTGCATTAGAAACAAATCTAACCTATGTTTGATCCACTGGTAATTGAGTAGACTTAAGAGTTTAAGATGTATTCCTTAAACCAATCATCAATTAAGATTTCTCAGCAATCTCTCTATCAAGCTGAAGAAGAAAATTGGTGCCTCTATAAAGATGATGTAAGGAAAGTGATTCTCAGCACAACACACAAATAAACTAGCAACTCTTCTAACATAAGAATAGCAATTGCATAGATGAAAATTTCATGACAAATAATATAAAAAGTATACCCCAAGCGAGTTGTAGAGTGCCCTTCATGCTGGGAAGCTTCTTTAAAGGGGCACAATTTGTAAACATACCTAGATCAAGAGATGAGAAATTAGGACACTGAATGCTGAGAAAGCTTGATCTTCGCAAATTGATCGTTGACTCAATTTGAAAAACGTGATGATCGGAAAGAACATCCCAGAAAAGAGAAGTAGTAACTTATTCTGTTTGCTCTCAAAACAGCGATCATAGTATGAGTAGAACTCCTTTTCTGGGCCTGTACCATTTAATTCTGAGTTTTAGTTCACAAGAGCACCATTGTCCAAGATATTCTCACAAGTATAGACTTATCTTCTCACCGAAATCCTGTTTCAGCTTTTGTGACAAGCTTGATATTCTTGACCGGATCTTAGATAATTTGGTACTCAATTCATCATATTCTTTGCGTACCTGAGCAGCCTCTGAAGAAAAAAGAATAAACAAACGACGTGATTCTGTGCCAATCGAAATTAAGATTAGAAGTCAAACTATAATGTTACCACCAACCAGATATGTCAACAGGAGTCTGGAATATATTGATAGCTCGAAGAATTCCCCGCCACATTTTCTTCATCTTCTCTACCCAAGAAAAGAACTTCTGGATTGCTAGATCTATAAGTTGATGTTATTCCACGTAACATGACACATCAGGTTACTAAAATTCCAGTGATCTTTAAGAACAGGATATTCAAATTCACAGGAAGCCGTAAAAACGAACCTTCTAAGTCTAAATCATCGTCTGAGTCACTATCTGATTCATCTTTGTAATGAGAACTAAAATCATAATGATTCTTCGCTGCAGAATCTTCATCAAACCCATCTTCCACGTTATCATACTCATTCTTTTCGCTGTCAGCAGTATCTAATGCATGTATATCATCAATACCATCACGCATGTTTTTTGGGATCTCGCTACTTTGTTCCTCATGATTATTATCTCTTGCAAAGTCTTCCCCACTTTCCTTCTTTGTCTTCTCCCCTGTCCAACGAGAAGCAACAAGTTGACCCAACTCTTCCTTTGACAGTTCCTTGGCATTCTCAGATGCGTCATCTCCCTATGAGTAATAAAAGAATCATTCACAAGTCTTGGAAAAGCCGGTTAACGTGAGATATCTGAGATCATTTCAAATTCAAGACCACAAGAACTTCAGAAACTCCATAAAAATAAAAAAATGTGCATGGGGCAAGAGGAAGAAAAGTAACATGCAGCCATGTAAACACCTCAAGTAAAGGTATTCATTCTCAAACCCATGATATCTACTTGATGGATATTAAATAGAGAAATAAAATTGCTCTTGCCAAATTTTGAAGAATAGCTGCATTTTCTATTAGAACTATTGCCTCAAAATTATTATCAGAATATATTTCTTCATGTTACATTAAACCTGACAGGATTTTCCATGACATGCGAGTTATGTTTCATACACTGCCAATGGCAGAAAAGGAGCAGGCTTGACCAATTCATTTCAAGGAAGATCATCCAAAGAAAGCAGAGATACCCAAAACATTGAATGGGATCATATTGCACAAAAAAGACAAGACAAGAGGAGTCCATTAATGAAGGTGGTGAGGATGACTCTAATTTCTATGGCCGAAATGATTTTCTGTCAGACATTCACTTTCGCCAAGCCATAACGTTCTCTGCAATGATTGACTGAAATCAAAGTTTGGTACGAGAGCAAAAAATTTCATGCACATTGCAGAATTGCATAGGCAGTATTAGTGGTGAGCGAATAGCATCTATGACATAATACGTACTTATGATTGCACCAGATTTTACCAGAGAAATCTAAGGGTTTGCAGTCACATTAAAGTAATAAAACCAAAAGAGTTGAGAAAAAGTACTTCTGCAGTTATATAGCCATTAGCCACCTTGCTTTCAGCGTCAACAATAGGTTCAGATGAAACGATTGACTCTTCCTCGCTTGCCGGTGTTACCGACTCATCTTTCTTTTCCACAGCTTGCTATACAGAACAACAAATGTCCAAATTGTTGGAATTACGTTGACTACAGAAAATCAATTGTCTGTATTGCTTGGTTAAACTTTTGACGACTTACAGTAATTCCCTTATCTTGGACTCCAGTCGATAGATGATCATGTTCTACTGCCAAATCTTCTTCCAAATCCTATCGAAAGCGCACACATGTAAAGAACTGGGAGGAAATTTAACGCATAGGAAGTTAACATACTAATATGCATACCAAAATTTTGTAAGCATGCCCTACTATTAAAACTGAAAAGGAAAAGAAAGGTATCAAATCAACATGCATGTGCAGAAGCACAATAGCCATGATGCAAACAAAACATTATTCAAGCAGTCCATAGGTAAGTTTATTTCGACCAAAAAAATAATAATTTAAGACATTGTCCATGCAGATCATGTTCCGCACACTACAAAACATGCAGCAAGCAATATAGATCCCACGACAAAACATTCAAAAATTAAGAAACAACAATTTTCTACAACCCATTGACCTACAACTCGCCAAAAAGTTAATAGGATAGAGAAATTCTATTGAACCTGGTCAGATGGATAATCATCCACAAGTCCAATCCTTTCATCATGCGTACTCTCTGTAGTTGACGTATCCCTTTCACCTCCTATCCCCTTTTCAATTCTCTCTTGGTTGACACCAGCTTTCTCCTCAGCTTCTCTTTTTTCTCTCTCTTCTTTTTCTTTCCTCATGCGCTCTTTCTCCTCTGCTTTCTCTATTTGTTCTTTGCGCTCTATATTGAGAGATGAAGCAGGATAAAAACAATTGAAAGTAACACAAAAAAGAACGCATATAAAAGAAATCTTAACCTAAGCATCATAAAGTGCCCAAACATGGAAGAAGGGTAGTCCAAGCACGTGTAGAACAACAGAAATAGCAAATAGTGACCATGACACTAAGGCTATTTTGGGGCACCATGGGGATGGAATTTGGAGAGAAAGTATCAGAAAATTAGAATTTTCCCTCTATTTCTCTCTCACAGAATCTTCAAAATTCTCCCAACTTTCCACCTATCCCCTCCATTTTCCCGATTTTCCCAAACATAGCCTAATTTTCCAAACATCATAACACCGCTAGACACTCATTTAGAGGGATGAAGTAATTTCTTTGGTGAGTTAAACCAATCGATTCCCAATCTTCCATTCATTTACCTACAAGGCTGGAAAACATCTGGCACATCAATGTCTAATAAGCACAACATCCACACTCATTCAGGAAATGCTTTGTCGTTTAGTAAAATTATCAAACAGTTAGTACTGTAAAATATATCTATTTGCAAGCTATATCAAGTAGAATCTCAATAATGAGTTCATCATCATCATCATCAGAGTTTTAGTTTTCCCAATTCCATAGACCATATTATGCTGCTATCACTGAAACTTCAGCAATAGATGCAGCATCAACAAATGAAACATATGAGCCGTAGCCAGCAACTACGTTTTAAGGGCGAACTCAGATTTAATGAGATCATGATGACTTAATTCAAGTTATTTTGCCAAGACACCACCAAATTAGGAAAAATCAAACCTTTAAGCTGTTCAAACTGCACTTTCAGTACTTTCTCCTCAATTTTCAGTTTTGACAATTCTTCCTTGTCTTTTGCAAGAGCTACTTTTGCCTGTTCCACTTCCTTTTTACGTATGGTAACGCCCTCCTGGTACACAGCAATTTTTTTCTTCAACTCTTCTCCTGCTGCTTTTCCAGCTTCCCGACATGTATTCAGGCACTTCACTTTATCGTCATATTCATCACTCGCATCGCAGCAGTCTGAATATCATGGAGCAGGCAAAGAACATACATTAGGAGGACACAATAAGAGGGAGCAGAAAAGAATGACCACCTGCTAGTTACCCCTTTGTCCAGCGGATGCTAAAATCAGTGTTACAAGAACCAGAACGATTTAGTAATTCTGTCAACCTATCGAGGTCAGATGATGTCAGCATGTAAATTTTTTATAAGACCTTAGCATTTAGCATTTGTCCAATCAACAAAAATCCTAAACGATGGAAAGGGAAAGTCTAAGCATTAGCTAGCGTCTTATCACAATGTTATGATGTTACTTAATCTACCCATTCATCATCCATTTTACTTACAATTGATCACTCTGCAGTTCCATGCATATAACAATTAGCATGTAGATTTTATTTAAATATGCACCTTTTGTTTTCTCTCCAACCTTTCCCCTTTCCTGCAATTTTTCTTGTATTCTCAGAAACCCTGTTCATTGATGAGTGTTAAGGGAAAAATCAATCCCAACTCAACCACTTCTCCATTTCACCTAGTTTTGACCAATTTATTTTCACTGGATTGAACCGGACTGAGCAAGCAAACTGTTCTCCATTGAAAAAGCCGCTCTTGTCTGGCTTTTCAAACAATCCTTAAGATGTAAAGCCGCAAAAAAGTTTCTATTCATTTCCCATATGCATATCTCACAATTAGTGTCCTTGTCCTCAAAAGTTGGAGAGTTCCTAACAAGTAGTCTCAAATCTGTTATCACTAGAAATTTACCCTTGATCACTCGTCTTCATGGTACTGGGGTTCATTAAATAGTATCCAAAGTAAACTTTTGGCGATGATGTTTGTTTGGTGAGGAAAACGATCCAGGACAAGAAGTTGCTAAAGCAGGTAAAATAAATGTTGTTGCACAAAGTATGAGCATGGAACATCTCATTGCAGTGAAGATTAGAGATATCCTTGGCATTGAAGCAATTAAATTCTGTAAAGAGGACTTCTGGCCTTGGCCATACATGATGTCATAGCTAATATTTCCATGTCTAAGAAGGAATTGCAACCTTGTTGGCCATTTCAAATGCAGCAGGATCTTGTTCAATGGCCTTACATGAACTTACATGCATGTGTTGTGTACAGATGGTCACAAGGGAGAACGAGGTCCACAACAACACGGGAAAACAAATGCTTGGAATGGCCAAGACCATGAAGAAAAAGTTCTGATGAACTACTTACCACAAATACCGTCATTTACTCTTGAAGAAAATATAATGACAGGAACATGTCCTGCATTCCGACAATAAAATTTTCCATTTGGGCATGCTGATGTTCCTGCACTATCGAGTCAGAGAAAGTGAAGTTACAATTAGAAGAGTACATAGCTCTAGTGGTGGACACTACAAGGAATTTGCAGACATACATGCGATGTTCTAAAGAAAGAAACAAAGCCTGGTAAAAGTAACAGTGTCATTTAGAACAGTCTAACATCAAAGCGGGTCCAGATATGGACACTACTAGGTGTTTGCACACATGCTATGTTCTAAAAGAAGAAATATACCCTAGGAGAAGTAACAGTCTTTTTTGGATAAGTAATTTATTTCATAGATTATCTAAAACCAGGATGGCTAATTCATACTACAAGCCTAACAAAAGAAAAATTCATGGTTTGTGACGAGCACAATACAACTGAACTAACATAAGGCTGGCTGAGCTTCTTGATGAACCATCATTACCAAGATATCAATAGAGAGCATCGCTCAACAATGCCAGTTCATGAAAGTCCCATATAAACTTAATACGTATTGTCGCTCTTCAAAAGCATTTATATCAAATAAAGCAATCCTTAGTTTTTGCTGATCTATAAAGCAAAACTGATTGTTCATGACAATTACGAAGGAAAAGATTAAGTCCTCGTAATATACCTGCCAGTTTATAATATACGGTAAAATTGTTTAAGGTAACAATTCGTCTGCTTTGTTTGGCAAAGAAGAAGACCGGGAGTTCTTCATACGCATCTCATCATTGTACAAGACGGACATCAATGAAAAGAAGGGCGACAGTGATTCATGAATTTACTTCTGCTTCCTCCCAGTTTTGCGCCCAGGGGAAGGTCTATGGCCTAAAAAAGAAATGTTTATTATTATTTCCATTGTTCATCCTATTCATAATCTCTGTCCTTATTTCCCTTCCGTTGCATCCCCTCATCCATCTAAACACAATGCAAAATGTGAGACCAACCAATAGCAAGGACGATATAGAAAACCAATTACTCAAAGATGGCTCAAAAAGGACCTGGCTCATCCGTGCCATCGGGGCAGTCGCAGAAATCGTCATTGAGCTGGGCTCTGGTAAATTTCTTCGATCCATCCTTACATTTGATCCCGTCCGATGAACTGTAATATTTCACATCTGGGTATCACGCAGATTCTCATCAATCATCCAACCACAACCTCAAAAAGCCAAAACCCAACAACCCCACAACCCCGCAACACACTCTAGCAAGCTTTGTCCAATAACAAATTTCACAAACAAGACACCAGAAGAAAGCGATGAGCTCGAACCTCCAGGAGCAATCCCAAGAAGCGGGTCATTGGGTAGTGAAGTCGAGGATGATCCGCTGGACAGCAGAACCAATGTGACGACGATGGAGATGGAGATGATTGGCAAGAAGTTCATGTCTGGAGGGAAGTGGTAAAAAAGTCAAAACCCAGAAGCAGTAATTCTTCAAGGTGTCTGGACCGTGATCTTGGGAATTCACTTGCACGCAGAGACGAAGAGCAGCAGGAGGAAGGCTCTCGCGCCAGAAACGACGTCGTTTTTGTCGCAGACACGTGAGTCAACGTGCCGACGTCATGTTACGTGGAATATCTGCATTTTCAACAAAACCTATGGAAATGAATTTTTTTTTGGTCGAAAATGGAGATGAATTTAGTTTTTTTCTTGTCTTATGATATAATAATGTGCAATAAAGTCGAAACCGCATGTCAAATGACCAAATTAGTTTCGACTTTATTAAGCATGCATTACTAATAGGGTTAATACTGCGAAAAACTCAAACCGATAATTATGTGATAAATATACAAAAAACTAATTTTTTGACCACTAAAAACCCAAAACTATTGCATCTGTGATAAATTTATTTCAAACAAATTTTTTTACCACTAAAAACCCTAAATCGGTACACTTGCGATAAATTTATCTTGTGTTAGTTTCCTTTAAATTATATTAATACCAAAATCACAAAATAGTACACCTGTAACAAATGGAGGGTAAAACTCTGGACTGATACGCTCGTAAATTGTCATATATTATTTAACATAATAATTTAACGGTAAAATTTAATAGAAACTAACAAGGATAAATTTGTCATCGATATACCAATTTGGGGTTTTTTGAGGTAACAAAATTAGTTTGAAGTAAATTTGTCATAAATATATCACTTTGTGTTTTTTCGTGATATTAACCTTTAGTAATACATGGATTTAGGTAAATTAATGATCTATGAATTGATACTTTCGTATTTCGATTTAATTCGATATTTTCCCTTTTTAACGTTTCCTGAACCTAGCATGAGAAGAAAGATTCATTTTTTTCCTTCGAAATAGCAAAAACGAAATCCGACCGTTTATTTAGTTAGAAATCCGATCCGCCTATTTTGTCTTTTTCCAATAGTTAAACATAAGGACTAGAAAAAGCAATGAGAAAAGGAAAGAGAAAAATCAAGCTAAACTTTCTTTTATCGAAAACTATCCATATCGCTCACGAACCTTATTGTCAAAGTTTTTCTTATATAGAAACTTGAATGGACTTCCACCAAAATCGCTTAAAACTTAAACAAAAGGAGCTAAATGAATGATTTTCTGACAAGTTAAATTAACGGCATTGCATCTTTAACGAATTGATGATTTCGTGATCGCCAAAAGGAAAAATCTTTTCCAACCTTCGAAACATAGTTTTACTTAAAAGACGAAGGCCTTTTTCTATTTTTACTAATACAAAAAAATGATTGTTTCTTACCCAAAAAAAAAGAATGATTGTTATATCATTTATAGTTACGCTTTGAAAAGTCAATATACATCTTACGTTACCAAAAAAAAAGAATGATTTTTATTTAGAAAGCTCAGCACAAATATGTTACTAAAAGAAAGAGATGACGAGCTTAACTTTATTGGCACATGGGGCAATGTTGATTAAAATATTGACTTGGATGGTAATTTTTTTCGGTCGAATTTCGAAGGGTAATTGAGTCAACTAATATAAAAAAAGTAGGTTTTAACCAAACAAAGAAATATATGAAAAAAAGGACCAATAAATCCAGAGAAAGTCCCTTTAATTCCCCAACATTAAGGAAAAAAAACAGAGAGAAAGAAAATCGAAAAAGAAAAAGTCGACGTCGCCGTTTCGTACAGGGACCCAACCAAAACGGCGAGACGCGCTTTCACCCTGACGTGGCGCGCAGCCACTGGACGGTCGCGCAGCGATGCCCCGTATCCCGAGCATTCCCCGCACCGCATTTCCCAAAACGCCCCTCGGAGCCTGGCGTCCCGGGGCCGGTCCGCGAGGGCACTTTGGGGACCCGAATATAAGGGGGCCGAGGAGCTGTCCGAAGAACCTACGCGACCTGCCGTCGCCTCCATAAGCAGCAGACCACCACAGCGTCCCTCCCCACTTCCCTCACAAATCACTCTCTCTCTCCCTCCTCTCTCCTCTCCCGTCTCCTCTTTCTCCATCTCATCTCCCTCCCTCCCCTCATCTCTCTCTCATTTTTAAAGCCTCCCAATACAAATCTCTCGTCCATAAGCCTATAAAAGACTCGCCTTTTCGAACTTTTGGCGCTCCACCCGCCGGTTTCCCCCCTTGGATTCCGCTCAGATCTGTACCCCCCTGGGCCGATCCCAACGGTCAAGCCCCGGGTTTGGAAGGAAAGGTCCGATCTTTTCTGGTTTCGGGATCTGGGTCTGTTTGATTTCGGGTTCAGATCTTTGGAAAAGAAGTGGGTCGTTAATGAAAACCTGGGTTCTTTAAGAATTCGTGAACTGGCCGAAGTAATTGAAACTGAAAGATGTGGTTAGGGCTCAGAAAAGACAGATGGGTCGATCTTGTTTGCGCTTTTTTGAGTGAAAAATATGGATTAGCTTCTTCCTTGTTGTGGGATCTGAGAGAGCGAGAGATAATTAGGGTTTTTTTTTTTGGTTTGTTTTGGACATGATGTGACGTGAGGGTTGGCTTAATCTTGTTATGCCTTCGTGAAAACACTGTAGGTGGACGGGGGTTTCCGTGTTGGATTTGTGTGTGGAGATTTTGGAGGGGACGAGTCATGGCGGATCAGGGCTTGGAGGGAAGCCAACCGGTTGATCTGTCCAAGCATCCTTCAGGAATCGTTCCTACTCTTCAGTGAGTCTCGCGACTTCGCGCCTGTGATTTGTCGTTCTCTGGTTTACTGAGAGCCCGATCGACGTTGCTGTATCTGTTGGTGTTGCTGCATCGTTGTCTTGTATGGATTGGCAAGTGATGTTTTGATGTGATAGTATGATCAAGGAAGTGAATGAGCTTAACTATTTGATTTACTTCATAAAATTAATTTTCAAGGATAAAAGTGTAATTTCTTTCAAGTGGGTTTGGCATTTCAAGAATGATCGAGCCGAAAGAAACCTATAAAAGTTGAAAAATCGGAGCTGCAAAATACCCTTGGTTAGTTCTCGAGAACAAAATTTTGAACTAGTGCAGATCTTCCGCCTATGGTTTTTTGTGCTTTTGAATGCTCGCCGTACATTCTTTTGAACCTGATGTAGCTCTTTGGAAGCCGAAGCAGCTTCACGAAAGTTTTCTCAGTTACAAACTGGGTACATAAATGCTTATTTTGTGCCCTAGAGTATTTAGATAGATAAATGGAGCAGCTCCATTTTCCAAACTTTAAAATTGTCTCTCGCACTATAGGGAGGCCACTTTACTGGTTAAGTAAATTCACCAAATATGTGCACACTTGTATGCATGAGTATTAGTTTGTTGGTGCTGTCATGGTTTTAAGCTAGTAATGCATCTGTATGTGTGAGTAGCTCTAAGATCTATTCTTTTGAAAAAGTAGATATATGTCTAATTCTTGCTTTTGCACAGTTTAATGTTCATGGAAGGTCTTGTGTGGCCTTATATTATTTTTTTTGCATTGTTTGCCCATTTGTCCGGCATAAACATGGGGACATGCAATATCTCACGACAACGAGTGGGTGGTATTGTCTTGCCTGGGAAACTATAATATCCCTTTCCCGAGACAATTTCGATGCTTTGCTTTGTTCTATGAAAGCAATCAAAACACCTCCTATTTTTAATACACGTATTACAAAGAGAATAATTAGTGTTGTGTTTCTTATCCAGGAACATAGTCTCAACAGTGAATTTGGACTGCAAATTGGATCTCAAGGCCATTGCTTTGCAAGCTCGAAATGCTGAGTATAATCCTAAGGTATTTGCCTGAGGCATCATTCCCTTTGTTAATTGTTTTTGACCTAGTTCCTTAAGATCTAGTATTGTTAATTATTTTGGTTACACAATAATATACTCTCTTGTACTTCTACGGATTAATGTTTCCAAGTGTATGTCTTTTGCAGCGTTTTGCTGCTGTAATTATGAGAATAAGGGAGCCAAAAACAACAGCATTGATATTTGCTTCGGGGAAAATGGTAAGTCATGTTAGATCAGACTCCTAATATGCTTCTGTTGGCCTCTGAAATTTCTCTGTGTCATTTTTGAATTCATAGAAATCTATCCCCTTGATTGTGTATGCCTGAGTTATTTTCTTTAGAACTTATTTAGTCATTAATTTTGAGTATTTCTCTGATTGAAAGAAAGCAAGCAATCACTTCTATTCATCTCTTCGTCCTTCCGGCACCGACTACATATAGTTACTACCTTGCTCTATGGCTAGCAGTCTTTACATTTTCATAATCATTAGAAAATACAGAAATGCAAAGTGGCACATAATTACGAGGCCAACAATCTGTCTCATAATCATGAGAAGCTTTGTATCAACGTTTAATGGTTGTCATTTCAATTGAAAGATGCGTGTATGTACTCCTTGCCATCTTGAGCATAGTTTCAGGTCTACTTATTGTTTCTCTTTAGGGTTGTTATCTTTGCTTACTGAGTGCACTATGCTTTTCAGGTTTGTACTGGAGCCAAGAGTGAACAACAATCAAAGTTAGCGGCACGAAAGGTAACTTGATAAGTGGAATGGTGTATGGCCAATGACAAATAGCACCATCGTACAAAGTCTAGGTTCACAATTAATTGGTTTTCTACGGAGCTATCGTATCTTTGTAGCTGTAAATTAATGGGAATGGAAAATTAGATGTGATGGTGTCATAAGAAGCAGTTAGTCTTTGGATTTGTCACAAGCAATCTTCAGTAGTACATGAATAAGAGAAAATTAAGTAAATCTTCATGAAACGATAAGTTCAGTCGAGGCTGCAACTTGCATCTTGATTTGGAATGAAACAATAATGCAATTCGAGACAATGATCATTTGAAGGCTAACCTTTTTTTCTTCCTGCCAGTATGCTCGAATCATTCAGAAACTTGGATTCCCTGCTAAATTTAAGGTACATATGTCTCTTTCTCTTTCTGTTACAGAATATTGTGGTTGACTTCTCGTAGTTACTGAGTTACTTTGTGGTGCTTGTCTTTGCCAGGATTTCAAAATTCAAAATATTGTGGGTTCTTGTGATGTGAAATTCCCTATCAGGCTTGAAGGTCTTGCATATTCACATGGTGCCTTCTCAAGTGTAAGTTGTAGCTGCACATCTTACCTCTTATGATGGCAGGAGCCCTCTGCTTTCTTTTGGCCTCAGAATTACTGGATTTTCTATTTTAAAGTCATTGTTACCAGAAGATAAGCTGCAATTCGTCTCAAGTCATTTCTTGGAACGGTTGGTTAATGCGTCTTTTTGTTTGAATTTTGTGGCAGTATGAACCGGAGCTGTTCCCTGGCTTGATATATCGGATGAAACAGCCAAAAATTGTGCTGCTAATCTTTGTGTCAGGAAAAATTGTCCTCACTGGGGCCAAGGTGATTATCTAGCTTGTACTCATGCATTTGGTTCTGTGGGTATTTCTGGAGTCATATTAGCCCTCGCTCATGCTATTTGATTATCCAGGTGCGAGATGAGACATACACTGCCTTTGAGAACATATACCCTGTGCTCACTGAGTTCAGGAAAATCCAACAATGGTACAGCTCTTATTCTTTTGAATGCTGCAGCATTCTTTGTTCTTCATTTCAATTTTCATTGGCTCTGCAAACGTGTGGCTTTTGGCATAACTAAAGGGTCATGTGTCGTGTGCATGTCCTAACTTTATCTGCTAGTTGATGAAGTTTGCCCCATAGCCTTGCCTATGTTTGCAGCTATATTTGCAGCAGCTGCAAACATAAGCCTATGATATCTGAATAAAAGAGCACATGCATGCGATAATGACATAACTTTGGTATGAACATACAAGCACATATACATATGGAAGTGACGGATGCATATGAACAGACACATGTATGTATATAGGGTATTGAAGATCTTCAATTTATGATTAGTCAAGTTTCAGATTTTGCAGTGGTTGTATTAAACAATGTTACTTCTTTTCTCTCTTTGTATAGGACGTGGCAATTTTGGTAAATATCAATCAAGTAGTCTGTTTCTGGCTCCAAATTGTAGCATGTGATATCCCCTTATCAATTGTTTTTTGAAGTTCCGTTCTCGTTGCTCGTACTTGTTATGGATCTTCAATTGTGTTTAAACCTGAGGACATGTCAGAAGTATCCAGCAAAGGAGTGTGACATCGAGGAAGATACACTAAGCTTATGTTCCATCGCTTGCGTAGTCTGTGCTTCTGGCATCTGAGCCCTGTTGATTTTTATTTGGTGACAGATATCTGATGTCAAGATCAGATTGACATAATTCGAGCAGTCGTGGGGGGTGGGAAAGCTTGGCATCGAGGGCGGAGACTGGGTTGAGTTGTAAATAATGGAAGGATATCGCGCTCGAGGCCCTTGCCAATTTGAAGATAAATTAAGGAAGAGCAAGAAAGACTAAGTTGTTATGTGCAAGTATCTTGAAAGAAAATAGTGTTGTTTTGTTTGCTTGCATCCAGTGTGCAAAATTACAGCTTCCTTCCTCTTAAAGTCACCAATGAGAAATACTAAAAAAAATTAATGGTGTCAGAGTTGACTTTCTGGACCCTTGCTGCTTAAAAGGACAGCAAAGTGAGCTTGCTCTCTCTGGCTATGTTCTTTTCCTATTCTAGGTATTTTACGAGTGTTTTCATTTCAAGAAACATTATGGGTGAGGATGGCTCTCAAATCTCAATGGTTGGTATAAGGATGATTTCCTTTATCGTTCAAATTTGATCCTGACAGAGTGACGTGGCTGTATCGAGCAATTGAAGTGCTTCTTAGGTCTTTTGGGAAGGCAAAGATTACGATTTCACTAGAAAGAAATGCGTCGAATATGCGAAATGCCAAGTGCCGGAGGTATGCATCATCATGGGTTGGAGTAGAAAAGCTTTGTTTATTGAAGTAAGATTGAGTAGGAAGGCTGATATAGAGGAAGATATACTTGGAAAAGGATATCTTTTATAATGAATATCATAGGTGTCTAGTTATAGGGAGTTCGCCTTTCAGGAAACAATCAAATAATTAAAATAATTAAAATTAAATAACGGAATTAAGAAAAAAAAATGTTGATAAAAGGGAAAGTTTTTCAAATGCATTTCGAAAATCTGCAGAACGCGTCGGAAATCTTTGAAGGTACGGAAACTAAGGAAAATGTATGAATTTGGAGGTTAAACGATTGGAAGATCTTGTAGGATTTGATACAACGTACGTCTTATAACTCCTCCTGGATAAAAAATTATAATCGTTTGAAAGTTAACCATTGGTCATTTAATGCGTGGGCGGTCCATAGTTGTTTGAAGTTAACCGTTCATCATTTAATGCGTGGATGGGACCGCTTGCTCTTACGACGCTCGGTGTTTTCATATAAGCATTTGCCACCTGTTCTCCATTAAAGGCCGAAGCGGATAAACATCGGTGAAAAAAAGATTCCGTCCTAGTTCTGAATGAAGCCATCTCAAGCCAATCCTAATCTCACCTCGTTTGTCCTTGGTAGTATTTTATTTGGTGCTAAGACAACACAACAATGACACGTGGGGCTGATTGTAATATATATAACACTAAGGGTGCGCATGAGAACCATTCTGTGCCCCGGAACAATTTCTGAACAGAATTGATTTTTTTTGATTCTGTGCCCGGAAACAATTTCTGAGTATTTTTAGGTGTTTGATAAACTGTCCAAAATTTCTATTCCTAGAGTAGAAAAGAATAGAAATGCGTTTGGATACTACACAAAATTTCTGTTCCCAAATAATATTTTAATAATATTTTGAATTGTTTAATTTTTTTTTTCTTTTTTATGTTTTCTTCTTTGGCCATGGCCGGTCGCCGGCGACCGGCGGCCGGCCACAGCCCAGGGCCGGCGAGGGCGTCACGGCCCTCGCCGGCCGCCGGCGGAGGCGAGGGTCGCCCTCGCCGGCGAGGGCGAGGGCTGGACCCTCGCCGCCTGGGCGAGGCGGCCTCGCCCAGATCGGGCGAGGCCGACCCTCGCAGTCGCGACCCACGGCGAGGTCGGCCTCGCCGTGGGTCGCGACGGCGAGGCTCGGCCTCGCCAGATCTGGGCGAGGCCGACCCTCGCCGTCGCGACCCACGGCGAGGTCGGCCTCGCCGTGGGTCGCGACGGCGAGGCTCGGCCTCGCCAGATCTGGGCGAGGCCGACCCTCGCCGTCGCGACCCACGGCGAGGTCGGCCTCGCCGTGGGTCGCGACGGCGAGGCTCGGCCTCGCCAGATCTGGGCGAGGCCGACCCTCGCCGTCGCGACCCACGGCGAGGCCGACCTCGCCGTGGGTCGCGACGGCGAGGGTCGGCCTCGCCCAGATCTGGCGAGGCCGACCCTCGCCGTCGCGACCCACGGCGAGGCCGACCTCGCCGTGGGTCGCGACTGCGAGGGTCGGCCTCGCCCGATCTGGGCGAGGCCGCCTCGCCCAGGCGGCGAGGGTCCAGCCCTCGCCCTCGCCGGCGAGGGCGACCCTCGCCTCCGCCGGCGGCCGGCGAGGGCCGTGACGCCCTCGCCGGCCCTGGGCTGTGGCGGTCGCCGGCCGCCGGCGCCGGTCGCCGGCGACCGGCCATGGCCAAGGAACAAAACCAAAACAGAAAAAGAAAACAAAAAAAAGAAAGAAAAAAAAAACTGATTCTTAAAATTGTGCCGAGAAACAAGAAGCAACTTTTTTTTACTTCTTGTTTCTCTTCCAAAACTGTTTCTCGGCACAAATTTTTGCAAAAATGTGCCCGGGAACAAATGCGTTTACCAAACGCATTTCTGTTCCCAAACTGTTTCTGGGAACAAAAGAACAGAAATTTTTACTATTTGGCACGTTGCCATGCGCACCCTAAGTAATATGATCGGACAAATATATCATGTCAACCTCGTCATTGATACATATCGTACTTTCTAGATATGGCCACGGTTCGGAATTGATTGATTTCAGCTCGTGACCATGTAAGAATAGGATTACGCCGGTAAAAATTTAAAAAAAAATATGAAATAAAAAAAATTATTAAATTATGAAATAATGAATTATTCAATATAAAATATAATCAAAATATACATTATAATTAAATTTGAAGAAATAAAAAAATAATGAATTATTTTATTTTATTATATATTTTTTGGAATCGGAACCGGGCCCGTAGGCCACGGGCCAGTTCCGATTCCGAACTGCGGGCCCGGTCAATGGGCCGAAACCGGCCCGTGGCCATGTCTAGTACCTTGTCCGCTCGTGCTTTTCTTCACCAGTCACAATCATGATTCAGTGGCACCCACTCCAACAAGAATCACTCGCGGCCGGAATCTCCGCCGCGGTTAGAAATGGAGCACGTTTTTTGGCACTGGCAGACCGTGGAGTGAGATTTAGTTCGAACTTGGAAGCTCCACACTTTGTGTACGAATCTTTATACCTAGATGTAATTGCCTGAAAATTTTGCTAGCCCGGAGTTGCACTTGAGCAAGTTCCTTTACTTGGTTAGTAATCGTCCGGATTTTCTTCTCATTGCTTCAATTTAGTTCAAGAGCACTGAAGTTGGTATCTTACAGGGCCTTTCTGACATAATCTTATGATAATCCTCGTCCATTCTGGGGCGATGACGATATTACTGTCCCAAAGGAAGAGAAGGAAATGGCTCGATGGGCACATTGAAGCACGTCGATGCCTTTGTCGCTCTAAGTGTAAAGGTTCATCATCATTTCGAGTTTCGAAGTCCAGGAAGCGATACCATTTTAGCCAGCTGTCAGACCATTTTAGCTAGCTGTCAGACTTCTACATAATACCACGACGTTTTTCTCAACCGATTCCCCATATGATCGAAAAGTAACGTTCCATTCATAACTAGTTCTGTCATGTACATTTTCCGACAAGTGAAGCGCAACATTCTACTGATCATGGAAATGAAATGAACAATGAACCTCTCACTCCCCGCAACACGTGACAACCTCGGTGTGATAGATACCGAGTACATGCATATGTACATACTAGGCGGAACTTCAAGTGCGAAAGCCTTTCATTTTATTTTCATTTGAGCAAAAACTGCTACTACATACCGAATCTACAGATACATTAACAAGAGTTGAATAGGGTTAGAGCCAAGGCAAGGAAAGACAAACTCTTTATTCCACCCATGGACTACCCCGAAAAATCATTCATGGACACTTTCACATACAGCAGGGGTTGATACAGTCAAATCTTTCAGGCATGAAGTATCGAACAACTGGTTTCTAAATTTTTGCCAGTCTCAATTTGTTATGCACATCATATCAAGGCATAGGACTGGAGTGAACAATGAGAGTCAAGTACCCATTAGTAATTTACAGTTGATTTTATGGCATCCAGTATCTGCATCCAGAACAAAAGGTCACAAAATCAGCAAATTCTTCATTATTCTTATGTGAAGGCAATGCAACAAGACAAAAACTGATCACCTTATTTTTGTTGGGTAAATAGAAGGGTTCGAAAACAAGGGGAAAGGGTGTGTCCAGACCACAGATTCTGGCAACTGGGGCTTCTAGCTGCAAAACAAATGCCGCTTTTAGGGATTAGAAGATTTCCTATATTGTGCATAAGAAGAAAGAGAATCCTTGAACCAGAATTGCCGTAGAAAAGAGAATGAGATAAAGATGAATGTCTTCACGCTTACTCTTAAGAAGCATCTTTCAACAATTGAAGCAGAGATTTCAGCACCAAAACCTCCAGTTACAGGAGCTTCGTGACTAATCTGCAAATAGGGATCTGAATTACTTCAATAATCTCATGTTATCAGAGAGAAAGCAGAATGTACCAGAAGTCTTCCAGTTTTCCTGACAGATGCCTCCACTGTCTCCTTATCCCAGGGTATTAGAGTTTTAAGATCTATCAGTTCACAAGAGATCCCATCCTGCAAAGTTTCTTGATAATGAGAGTTTGAGGACATTGGATGACTTCAAACAAGCAAATCATCTCAAGGCCCTTTAGTGATTTAAATTTTGTGGCAGTACCGTGTCTGGACACATAGGGGATTGACGACATTAATTTGTAGATGACACGTACATTATACATAACAAGTGCTGCACAAGCTGTAGAAAATCTAATGGCATCATAGCTATCTGCACTCATCATGATAAACATTATACATTTAGAATTGTGATGCCATTCATCTTTCCAGAAAACTCCAAGAGATGAGATGTTGGAATAATGGAGTCAGAACCATAATTATGAATGCTGAACAGAAAAAAAATTATATTCAAGTCCAGACTTCCCACACTTTGAGATGGCCCACAGCAGCAGGAAGGTAGATCATTAGGAAAATAAGCTGGGAGTAGGCTTACGTTTTCTGCATCAAGGCAGGCTTCTTCCATGACGGAAAGCTGAGCTCCCCATCCAACCAATGTTATGTCAGTGCCTTCACGAATCACCTACGACATTGGAACTTTGTTAGAATCTTAAGTCTTTAACTGCGTGAGCTAAAAGAAGGGTACCTCTGCCTCCGACAATGGCAACATGTAATCGTGTTCAGGAACCTCTTCGACAGCCAAACGATACAGCCACTGGAATCCACCGAAATATAAAATCTTAAAGTTGGACAAAGTTATCATTAGTCATCAAGCTTAGATTGAAAGACTGAATACCTTTGGTTCAAAAAAGACAATAGGATTTGGATCACGTATGCACGAGAGTAATAGTCCTTTGGCTTGACTTGGGCTTCGAGGGATGACGACCTATAAAAAGAATCTTTAATAAAGGTGTCGCTGTTTCTAAACCACAATATGATTGAGTAATGAAATAATATCAGTTTCATTGAGGGAAAGAAAGGTCTCTGAATTTAAGTGAACATCTCGAGTAAATTTCATGGCTATACCACAGAAAATTTAACTAACCACTGACCTGTTCTCAAGTGATGCAAATTTGATCAATTCTAATCTTTAAAAACCAGTCACGTCCATGATTTCGATGCACTTAAAAAAGAAATCATCACAAACACCAAATTTGTCCTGTCCTTTTCTACCTCACATACAATGATTCAGTAGAAACTCCGAGAGGCCAAACAATGAAATGGTATGTATATGTTCATGTAATGGGCAATACTCATAATATAGATGTCTTTTCCTTCAGACTCCCAGAAGATAGGGAAGAATTTGCTAGAGAAAAATGAACCTGAAAGGAGCAATCCAGATTTTGGGAATGAAAGCCATACTTTGATACCAGGGACATGACAGAAGAATGCTTCTGGGGATTGTGAATGATAATGACCCCCATGTCCTACTGCTCCATAAGGCGCTCTTATTGTTAAGCCTAAGAGTATCACATTAAATCTCATCAGCGACAACTGGCAAAAGAAAATCTAATTTGACCATCAAATACTGACTGATAATGAGTATACCTCCACAGTTAAACTGATTCCCACTACGATATCTGAACTTAGCAGCTTCATTGACAATCTACATAAACAAGAGTTTCTGTTACTTAAATCTAAACATGTGGCAATACAGTATTTGCAAGATGGAATGCATACCTGATCAAAAGCAGGATAAATGTAATCTGCGAACTGAATTTCCGCGATAGCCCTATTTCCCTAAATGCGGTATAAACATAAAATATCCAATGAGAGATCTTCAAATACAAAACTCCTGAATCGCATAAGAGAAAAAAAAATAAGTACTGACCATTGCCGCTAGACCAATACCAAATCCAACAATTCCCTGCATGAGAATTGTTTCAGAATAAAAGCTTATGCATTTGTTCACAATATTAGAAAAGTTATAAGAAAATCATGATTTGCTAATGCTCAGTCGTACAAAATAAAGAAAGAAGTCACAAACTAGACATTATTTGTGAAGTATTTCTCATTTGAAAAGGAGATCAAGAGAGAGTGATAGACAAAGAATGACAAGAAACGTCACACTTTGGTATTGATCACCAAAAGCAGACACCTTTTTTTGTGGAAAACAGTAAAACATTATCAACCAGGCAATTAAGGATGCGGACTCTTTTCTTCCAAGAATCGTGGGACAACTTCTTTTTCCCTTCTGAGAAGTCAGGATAATCAATAATTCATGGACAGCACCAGAACAAAGAATACCTGCTCACACAGAGGGGTATTAAAAACCCTGCCTTTACCAAATCGATCAGCTAATCCCACTGTACAACGGAAGACCCCGCCGAAGCTCACATCCTCTCCAAATACATAAGAACTGAAGAGGAAAAAATGCGAACGATGAGTTTCACCATCAAACACCAAGAGTATCCTTCGAAGCGAATTAAGAACCGCGAGCTTCACTTCAACAACACCCGGATATCAACAAAGCTGCAGTTAACTCGACTTTATCTGGACCAATTACATACAAAGCACGCAAGTGCCATGGACACATACCAACAACGGAGACATAACCCATAAACTATTTCACATCCGGAAATTTGACTGCACCGCATGAAATCATATTTAAACTGAACACCCAAATCCTGATGCTGCCCACGGGACCGAGAGATCATGATCTAGCACAAATTTCTTTTCCGGAGCTGACCGATGACCTACTGCGACCACTTCAAAGGAGGGGGGAAAGAAACAAAAAACAAAGCCCATCATTTGACCGAACGACATCATCATGCATGGACCAGAGCAGAGACACCGTCAAGGCCTGCAGAAATGAACATCTTTCTCTCTCTTTTTCTCTCCTTACTTCTTTACCCCTTTGTCTCGCTATGTCTACGGAAGAGACTCGACCCCATCACAGGAACGATCAAAACTGATTGAAAAGAAGAAAAAAAAACAACAACACCGACACCGAAACCCGTCCCAAATCAAGCGAACAAGAACCCGACCACTCGAGCTCGACATCAAAACCGAGAAGCGCGGAGAGAGCGAAGGAGATAGTCACCGAGGGTCGGAGTCGAGGGCGATGTGGAGAGCCTGGTTGATGGCGGAGCAGAGGTTCAGCGACGGGCTCTGGCTCTGGC
This sequence comes from Syzygium syzygioides, assembly GCA_031216285.1. NCBI lineage: Eukaryota > Viridiplantae > Streptophyta > Magnoliopsida > Myrtales > Myrtaceae > Syzygium > Syzygium syzygioides. The sequence goes on from CM062251.1 coordinate 18,405,325, forward strand.
TCTGGCTCCGCTGGACGGCGCCATCGCCGGCGGCGGAGGACGAGAGCAGGCGGCGAGGAGCCAAGGAGGCGAGCCGCCGGCCTATTCGCTGCGCGGTGGGGATCGCCATTGTCGCCGCCGCGGGTGGGGAGGGAGCCGCGGTGCGATTTCGCCAACGAAGCGCAGGCGCAGAGCTCGAGCTCGAGCTTCAGAGCTGAGCCGAGCTTGGGGAGAAGGATAGAGTCCAGCGAGTCGGCACGTCTACATCATCGTTTTCGAGGCTAGGGGGGAAATGGAGAAGACGAAACGTGGAATTGTTGGTAGCTTCACGCGGCCTATCTGCTACTGACGTGTCGTGCATCATCATCATCATTATTTTTTATTGGTCTCTATCTAATCAGAGCTGGTCCTGAACGGGACTCGCAAAAAGGCTTAAAAGGGAAATAGGGAAAAGCACTGTCCGATGCGATGGAAGGATCTCTTCCTTAAGTTTTGTTTCGTCTTCCTCTTCTCATGGGACTAAAAAAAATACTAAGAACATGGGTTTTCTTCCCCTCTCTCTAGCTTCTCTTTGCCTTGGTTTCCGCGTACGTGCGGCTATCTGAGAATCGAGCTTTGGCTGTCACCACCGCCCCGAGTCGCCGCACCGGATCTGGCCGGTGACGCTTGTAGATCCGATCCCTCCGCCGCCTGAGAAGCTGAGGAGGAGGCACTCGAGGGAGGTTGAGGAAATATGGCGGTGGGTCTAGATATGGTGATAGGGGAATGTGGTCGCGAGCGACGAAGAAGGGGGTGGCTCGACCATGGAACTCCCTATCTACCCATGATAAGCCGCATGCAACGACGGAGAGGGCGGGGCTCTGTTTGCGAGTCATGGCGATGAGGGAAGGGTGGCTTGACCACGAACCTCCTGATCTACCGGTGATGAGCTCGGCTGCAAGCAACGACAAAGGGCTGGACGGAGAATGACCGTAGGTGGAGATTCGTGGTGGCTCGACCATGGATGGTCGACGACTACAAAGCTTCAGCGACCGAGGTGGTGGCTCGTTCGGTCGGCTCCGTCTTCCCGTGGTCGCCATGACTGCGGCCGCATCTTAAATGGTAGCTATGAATGCAGGGAGAGCGAAAAAAAGTTATATTTGTGCTAGTTTTTTTTTAATTTTAAGATGATGTCCATGTGTCAAACTCTAATTGGATAAGGGAAAATGAGCGCACGCCACGTTAACAACTGACGTGGCGCTTTGAAACCATTGAATATTTCTCGCGGCGAGGGTCCAGCCCTCGCCCTCGCCGGCAAGGGGGACCCTTGCCTCCGTCAGCCCTGGGCTGTGGCCGGTCGTTGGCCGCTAGCCGCCGGTCACCGGCGACCGGCCATGGCCAAAGAAGAAAATGGGTAGAAAGAAAAAAAAAATAAACAATTCAAAATATTATTAATAAAAAGAAATTTTTTGCAGTTACCAAATGCATTTCTGTTCTTTTCTACTCTAGGAATAGAAATTTTGGACAGTTTATCAAACGCCTTCAAATGCTCAGAAATTATTTCTGGGCACAGAATAAAAAAAATCATTTCTGTTCAGAAATAATTTTCAAGCACAGAATAGTATTCATGCGCATCCTAAGTCTATCTTTTTTTTCTATAAAATAGTAGCGGGTTACGTGCACGCTCCTTCATGCTCGTATGATTTTCAAGGGGAGGCTATCTAAGTACACGTAAGAAAATTGTGGTGCAAGAAAAACACGTGTCATTATTGGAACCTAATAAGTTTTTTTAGCTTGATTTCGACTAATTAAGGGAAAATCATCGATTCACTACTAAACCTATAGTACGAATATGCGGTCCCAAACTTTTGCGCTGAATTTCCACATACTCCTCCCAATCAATTTTCGCTCGAAATTGCTCACATAGTGATCCAGTCGGTACGAATTGCCTAACGTGGCAGGCTGGCGATATGAGATGGACAACTTTACTCAAAACGATCCCGTTTGTTCTTCCTTTTCTTTCTTTTTTCATCTTCCGACCTATCTTCTTCTACCTATCAATGTTCCGTGGAACCCACTTTAATTTCTTGAGGTGTGTTTCTCCGCTTCGTTGAAAAACTCGCTCTCTGATGGCGACCAAGTTTAATGTCGTTTTGCTTGCCGTCTACTGGCATGCCCTTGTAGGAAAATGAGCAGCTCGGCTCTTGCTAGTGATAGAGCTGTCAAAATAGATTATCGACCCACTTTTAAATTCATATTCGACGGTTCGATAAAAAAGAAAAATCCATATTTGACGGACCGGGCTGTTCCGACACTTCATAAAATTGGAAAAATGTGTTGGTGTGAGTGTACAAAAAAAGCAAAGCCCCACTTGGGTTCTGTGGGTTTAGGCCTGCCCAAACCACACCCGGACCCAGCTTGGGAGTCCCTCTTTGCTGTAATGTAAACACGGAAGAAACCAAGAAACAACCGCCGCCGCCGCCGCCGCCGCCACAACGGTCATCCTTTATAGGAAGGTTGAGGATAAACACTCACCGTCTCCTTCTTGTACTTCGATAGAGAGCGGCCACCGCCGCCACGAAGCACACCTGGATCAGCACAATCGACAGCGTTTGAAAACCGGTCGCGCTCTTCGCAGTCGCCAGCTCTACCGGCAGCAACGCACGGTCCCTTGGATTGCGATCCTCCCGATGATTAACTCGACTTGGATCACTTACTCCGCCGCCTCGGAGATGCTGGGGGGTGGGGGTTGATGTGGAGGGAGGCGGCGTGCGGGCGTGGTGGGGCTAGAGGGGATGAGGTCCTTAGAGGGGGGTGGTGGTGTGCAAGGAGAGCCATGGTCACGCACAAAGAGAGAACTTAAAATTATGATTAACTTGTTTCGCGAATACAAATGATTCGAAAAATATTTTTTCAAAAAGATTGCTCGTATTATTTTAAATAATTAGTCGATGAATTTTTTTTTTCATTATCAATTATAATTTATGTCTAAATATTTTTATAAACGATAAAAATATTTTTCTTTTATTCATTATAAAAGTAATACAAAAAATATTTTTTAAAAAAACATTTTTCAAATTATTCATATTCTACTAAAGGAATGCATTCGCTCGTTTTTGAACTGAGCCAATGAGGTGAGGTGGCTTGTAATGATTCATCTGTTTCTGTCCTATTCCGAAGGATAAGGTCAGTTTGAGTTGAGATTGAGGCATGCTTCTCCTTATGTTTTATCTTTATCTTTTTTCCCATTTTAATCTCATTTAAATTATGGGTTGATTATTTATAGCAAAGTGAAAATTAACAGGAAGAAAAAAGTAATGCGATTTACCATAGGAGTGGCATGGGGTAACGGGGGGAAAAATAAGTATATGATGTTGCGACCCTCCCCTCAAGGGGGGATTAGGGGGCGAGCGGATTGAGAGCTAATGCCGAGTGGCAGTGAAAGATCCTCATATTTGAAGTGCTCTCAAACTCTTACCTGGTGCGGTATTGAGAAATTACGATTTGATTTTAAACCAAAATTATATCCTATTTGGGGGTCGCTGCTAGTTTATTAAGGCCGAATAGGAGCCAAGTGGGGGCACTAGAGGATGTCTGGCTTCTTACGAATCAGAGAATTTAGGGTCGGGGACTTGGTTGCACTAATAATCTAAATTAGTACCCTTTTACTACGTAAACTCGTTTTGTTTGTTTACCGAGTGATTCACGCGGTCTTTTGTCAAGTTAGGGTCGGGGACTTGGTTGCACAAGTAATCATTGTGTGTTAACAAGAGACAAATAAATTGAATGATTTTCTTATATCATAAATTGCGTAGTTCAAGCAATGACAATCATTTATATAGACATAGATCCCAAACAAACACGGAAGATAGGATATCACAAATTTCGACATAATGACACTGTATAAAAAACACACGGACGATATTCCAAATATTTGCGAGATTTGATAAATTGCGAAACATATCGATTACACAAAATCAAACTAAATGCATCTAACATTCCACTCAAAATAAGATGATTGCGGTGAAACCAATTTGAGTTTAGAAATCAAGCCGTGAAACAACCTAATTTTCAAAATGCCTTCATGAATATAACTTAATATATTTTATTCCAAATTTTAAATTTGCGACTCCCTTGCCTGAAATTTTACAATAATTTTTTTTTGAAAGAAAGGTAATGGGAGGAGGCAATGAATATTCTTATTCAAATCGATTCTGATCGAGTAATTATCTGGAAAGCACACAACTTTCAAATCATGGTTGTTACCTAACCTACTTCATGGCGCGAGGCGAGGGAAAGCAAGTCACATAGGGTGCGTTTGGTTCAGCATTTGGAATGCTACTTTGGGAATGCAATTGCTTTTGGGTGAAAGCCCTTTGTGGGAAATGCAAATGGCGTTTGGTAAAAACTCATTTGCAAAGCTACTTTGACCCAAGTGGTGTTTGGTTAATTTTTTTTACAAATGGGCTTTGGGGGGTTTTTATAAAAAAAAAAGGCAAAAATACCCTTCGCCGGCTCCGGCGAAGGGCTCCGGCTCCGGCGAAGGGCTCCGGCCGCCGGCGAGCCAGATCTGGCGCCGGCGGCCATCGCCCGTCGCCGAGCGACCCCCGGCGAGTGACGCCGACCTCGGGCAACGAGGCCTGAGGTCGCGCGACCTCAGGCGGCCGTCGGCCTGGGTCGCGCGACCCAGGCGGCCGTCGGCCTGGGTCGCGCGACCTCAGGCGGCCGTCGGCCTGGGTCGCGCGACCCAGGCGGCCGTCGGCCTGGGTCGCGCGACCCAGGCCGCCGTCGCCTGAGGTCGCGGGACCCAGGCGGCCACGCCTGGGCGGTCGCCCGACCCCGGGCGGCCGTCGCCTGGATCGGGCGACCTCGCCGGACCTTCGCCGTCGCCGGCCCTTCGCCCTCGCCGGAGTCCCTTTGGTGAAGAAGATGAACAGTAACGAGAGGGTAAAGTCGGAATATTGAAATTTGAGTGAGGGTAATTTGGGAAGTATAAAAATGATTTTGGCATTTGGTTCAAGGCTGAAAGCCCAAAGCTAGTCCCAGCTAGCATTGGGCTTTCAGCATTTTCAATGCTAGTTTTGAGCATTGAAAATGCTCAATGCTAACCGTTTGGTTCAGCATTTTTGGGAAGGGGCTTTCGGGGCTGAAAGCCCCTTCCCAATGCTGAACCAAACGCAGCCATAGTCTTCCACCGTCTTGCTTCGCTGAGTTGCATTTTCCAACCCCCTTTTTTTGTTCAACCCACCCCAAAAGGTAGCAAAGTTGGGGAAAACTAACAAAAATTAGTCTATGCTCTGAATGTTCATCTTCTTATCGTTAAGTCTGTGCCTCTGTAATCTGGGAAGAGAGTGATTTATAAGTATTGGAAGAGGCTCTTCAATTTATGAAATCGTTTGCTCAAGCTTCGTGTAGAAATAGCACTCTTTGCAAACTATGCAATTTCGAGAATTGCGTAGCGGGTTCCACGGTTGTTAGAGCTGAGAGAATGGAGCACATGTCGAGCGGAAGATCGAGCCACTACAAATCTGTCATGCATCTCTTCTGTCCACTTAATTCTTTTATTATCTATTTGATAGGAGATACTGTTTTCAATAATTGTTTTCCATTACGGCAGCGCATTCTACGTGACCTTCACGAATTCTTTTTCCCGAGACTAACCAATTCACCTCCCTCTTAGGCTCCATTTGGGAACAGCTTTGCAAAGCGCTTTAGACCTCTAAAGATCCTTAGACAAAGGCTAGAGTGTTTGGTATTCATTTTTGGGAACCCATTTCTCAAATGCTAGCATTTCCAAGGCCCTTAAAAGGCCTTAAGCTCAATGCTCCTGAAGACCTGCTTTGGCTTCATGGCTTTCTCGGCATGCAACAGTGCCGATTTAAGTGAAAAAATTTCTTCCGAAACTACCCTCATCTATTTTTTGTTTTTCCGATTTTGGCCTGGTCTTTCACTATTCATCGTCTTCTTCGATGACCTCTGCCGGCGTGACTGTGAGGGGACGGCGACGGGCTAGAGAGGGGCCGGCATGGTCGCGCAACCCAGCGACCATCGCCTCAGGTTGCATGACCTCTGGGACGGGCCACGTGACCTAGGCGAGGGCCAGATGAGGTTGTGCAACACAGACAACTCTTGAGGGCTGCCGGCGACCTAGATCTGGTGCTGGCGATCGTCGATTGAGGCGGAATGGCCTCGGGCAGCCCCCGGCGACCACCGACGAGGGCCGCCTGGGTTCGAGCGACCCTCGACGATGGTCACAAAACCCAGGCGACGGCCGCCGGCGACCTCGATCTGAAGCCGCGCGGCCCTTGTCTGAGGCCGGACGATGAGGGCATCCCTAGCGACCACCGACGAGGGCCACCGCCTAGGTTTCGTGCTCGTCAGTGGTCGCCGGGGATGCCCTCATCGTCCAACCTTAGACGAGGGCTGCGCGGTATCAGATCTGGGTCGCCGGTGGCCCTCGCCTGGGTTTTGCAACCATCGTCGGGGGTCGCTCGAACCCAGGCGGCCCTCGTCGGTGGTTGCCGGGGGCTGCCTGAGGCCGTTCCGCCTTAGCCGACGGCCGCCGGCGCCAGATCTAGGTCACCGGCGGCCGCCCGTCCTTCACTAGCCGGCGAAGGGTTTCAACTTTTTATAATAAAAAATGAAAATTTTGCTTTGCAAGTATAATTTTTCCAAACACTATTTTACCCAAAGTTACTTTATAAAGGACTTTTAAGTTATAACTTACCAAACACAATTTGCATTTTAAAAAGCTCCTTTAACTTAAAGTCCTTTGCATTTTTCCAAAGATTTTCCCCTAAGGTGTTTCCAAACGCAGCCTTAATTGATGTGCTTATTCATTTATCAGTAAATATCTTTGGTTGTTGTACGTGTGAAAATGAGAAAACATGATCTTCGTCTGCCTGCTGTCTTGTTAGGTAATTGCATTTGGTGGTTGAAATTGAAAACAGAGAAATAAGTTTCATCCTCAGTTGCTAGAAAAACAAAGAAAAAAAAATCGAATAAAAAATAGCATGCAGTTTACGAAATTGCTCACGAAATTCTGATTCATTATCAAGAAATACGCCAAAAAATAGAAAGCGGCTTACGGTCCATTATTAAAAAGGTTTGATGTACTTGTTTATGTGTTTATTGGGAATAAAATTTCATGTTAAAGGAAAATGTTTTTGGCGGAAATCATTTTTGAAGGAAAATGTTTTTCCTTTTTAGATTAGGAAATTTATTTTCATCTTTTTTTACTGTAAATGGTTTTCTATTAACTAATCATTTTCAGCAAACGCAAGAAAGTGCAGAAAACTAATTCACGAAATTGTTTTTCACTCAAACAAGCACACTTGGGTAAGGTTGAAAACGCGTCATAAAGGATTGCGAATTCATTGCAACGAGGCTTCTTTATTTGATACGGTCCATCATCATAAAAGGTTTGAAAAATGAATGGCTAATGCCGAGGAAAAAAATTGCATATGAAATTTCTAAATAGCCATGAAATTGGGACAAAAGGGGCAAACAAGGAGAATGATCAAATATTTGCGTGTTGTAAATGTTTTATCGGTTGACAACCATTGACTTTGAGTATTCAATGACAGTTTAGGAAGAGCTATTGGAGCTAACTAAACTATTCTCTTAACGAATTCTAAAGAGCCATAAATGGACTTTATTTTTTTGCTGGTCGATCCTAATTGGATTTTGTTGAACTTTCATTGTATATCAATCTAGGCCGGGGACGACTAATAAGTTTAATTTGGCTGACAGAAGAAGAATTTATTAGTCTGCTTCACTAGTCACTGATTATTTGTCTTGGTCTTTTATTAAGTCTTGGTCCTCGTTATATTTTCCAGCTAGGTTCCATATGGAAACCTTAAAAAGTTACGCCCTGCCACAGTTAAGAATCGATGATTGCCTTTTGAAAATTGGTTAAGCACAACAACTATACAATAAATTTTAATTGAAAAAACAGAATTAGGTAGGAAGGCAACTTTAGTTTATGGATGTCCTTGCGCAACACCATCATTAGATCATTATCATTAGTTGTAATCTCGCCGAGCTAATTCACTATTTCCCAATGTTTCACATGTTTCTTCCAAAATGCAGCCAACACTCGAATGACCATGGAAACTTCTTGCAATTGCGACCGAAGGGCAGATAAGAAGAACTTTGCGTCTCGAAAGTATTTTATTTTTTAACAACCTTTAACTTTCAACATTGGTCGTGGGAAGACAACGACAAGTAGATGCTAATCTCTGAAATAGCCAAATGACTCTCGTCCATCTTCTTCTAAGTCATACTAGAAAAATTCATCAAATGTGGGAGTATTCCTCAGACCAATTGCAAAGTACACCCTGATTCTTGCAAACTTCCCTATTGTATTGATCAATCAATGGGTTGTCATCCAAGAAGTTTCCTTTTCCCATTCATTTGATGACAAAGCTACCAAAGTGACAACAGAATATCATGGATTCATAGCTTAAAAAATAGAGGATATAAAGTGGAATCGGGATAGAACATGAAGATTGTTTTTGAGCTTATATTTATTTTCGTCGTATTAGAGAAAATTTCAAAATCCTCTTAAACTCTATATCTATATGAAATACGCGTCTTAGTTTCAAGTTTTTGACATTTGTCGCAATGTTCATCTTTACACAAAAATCCCTAATTAAAAGATCAAACTACCCCTCTACTATGAAAATTTATTTTATGTACCCATCTCACTATTGGCCATACAATATACATGTCGACTTAATTGGCACATAGATATCGGAGAGACTCACTTTTAATTGGTTAATCACAACCCATGTCACTATCACATGACATGTTTTATTTAAATTTTAATATGTAATCATATCTCCATATAATACAACAATAACTAATATAATAAATAGAAAGAAAATTTAGGATGTCACGGCTATAGGACCGTCTTCTACCTCTTCACGTCACACCGCCCTTTACCACAAAAGAGGGCTCGCCCCTTTGTAATTCGTTTTTTAGCTAGTTGAAAATTTTTGAAAATTTTTTATTTTGAACTTTTAAGTAAAACCTAAGAAGACCTTGAGCACCATTTGTTAGGCCCTATCGATAATTCTCAAGGAAATTGGTTAAATTCCGATTAAAGTGTATTCTTAGTTACAAGTAAATTAAAGTTCGGTGAGCCAAACCGGAGCCAAGGACGACAGTCTCAATTGTATATATTGTCGCATGTTCGATGGCCAATTGCGCGGAAACTCTTATAGAAAGTAAGAAAGAAATTTCTTCTGGATTGGTTAGAATTTACCTTGGACAAACCAAAAAAATACGTCCTCCAAACACCAAGCATAACAAGAAAGGACTATAGAAAAAAATCAATTGTGCAAAAGTGGGGAAAAAACGGGTTTATGAGTATACTTCAAATTTAAAGAATTTACAAAACTCTGATTTATAATCTGCGAAGGAAAGAATGAATAGTACGGCTCAATAATAAGATCAGACAAGTCCATCAATAATTTACATTTCCAAATTGAGAGAACCAAGTCCTTTTAATTTGAATATGAGGCTAGAGCCAAATAAGACCTTCGTAACCGAATGAACCAAACCGAACCGATAAAATCTTAACCGGCAAAAAGAATTGTGATTTTTTTTGCATTATCCGAAATGAATTGAAAATACACAAAATTTTGGCTCAATGCGGTTTTCGATTCAATTTTCAATTCGATTTTTTGGTTCAATTCTGACGCCCCTAACTAGAACCAAAGAATTGATTGTTGATTGAGAGGCCAAACCCAAACTCAACCCCTACAAAACCAACAGCTTCTTCTTCTTCTTCTTCTTTTTCTAACATTGGTGAATCATTGAATATCGTAACATTATGTACTAAAATTAATCTAAATTATTAAATTTGATGAGATCCACGTGGAACTCGCCATTATCAATGCTCAAAATTTAGTTTAGTATAAATTCTACAGTTACACTAATCTATATTTATTTATTTGGGAAAAGTAAACAACAAATGTCATAACTCTTATAAGATGCTCACTTGAGCACCATAACTTTCTTTTTTAATTACTTGAGTGCTATAACTTTTTTTCAATATTTTAAGTGTCATGTAACTTTTCAATTAATCACTTGAATGCTATATTTTTTAAAAAACGTTTACCATAGGTACCATGTTGCATAGGATTTTCGACAATTGGGTGAATGTTTTAAAAAATTTGGATTAATATCATGAAAAACCCTAAATTGGTACATCTGTGACAATTTGCCCCAAACTAATTTTTTAAACACCGAAAATCCCAAAATAGTACATTTATGATAAATTTACCTTTTGTTTTTTTTTGGTAAGGATAAATTTACCCTTTGTTAGTTTCTATTAAATTGGATTAATACCACGAAAAATCATAAACTAGTACACCTATGACAAAAGGAAGATAGAACCCAAGACTTGCATACATGTCAACTGTCATGTGTCATTCAATACAGTAATTTGATAGTAAAATTTAATGAAAACTAACGAATAGTAAATTTATCACAGGTGTACGAGTTTAGGGTAAATTTACTACGGATGTACCAGTTTAAGGTTTTTCGTGGTATTAACCTATTTATCTATCCTGCCTCCTCCACACTCACGCCAAGCAATTCTTCCTCATTCTCAATTAGGTTTTGACCACCGTATCGTGCCCGACACTCCACTTAATAATGAAACTTCAGCCTTGTCCACCTCCTCAACTTCTTGACTTGCATGAATTTGTTTCGCAGATGATCCGATCTTTTCTCGGTCTTTATCTATCCTGCCTCCTCCACGCTCACGCCAAGCAATTCCTCCCCATTCTCTCTTTTTGCCCAGTGACAGAACCAGACATGATTAATGCTGTCAGCTCCATGAATACCTGTCAAGTGCTGCTGCTCATTCTTGTTCTTTTGCGAGCGATGACGAGCAGTGCCGAGCCGAGTAATCGGCAGTGTGTCGCTGCATCCTGCGGTAACATTTACAATATAAGCTATCCATTTCGATTGAGTGGCTCGGAGGGATGCGGTGACTCGACGATAGAGCTGGCTTGCGAAGATAATTGCACCGTCTTATACTTCCGAGATGACCGGTACTATTTGCAATCCATCGATTACTCCGCTCGGGAAATTAGATTGGTCGATGACGGGCTACAAAAGGACAATTGCTCGTCTCTCCCCCGTCAGTTGTCGGTCCGATACAAATTCAGGAGCGCCCGCTATCCATACAACCCATACTATCTGGATGTTGCCACATTGGTCATTGTGAACTGCTCAAAGCCGGTCAATTCTCCATTCTACATCTCTACTGGTCCTTGCATCCAGGGGTCGTCTTCATCCAACACATCATCTAATTGGAACTCGTATGCTCTGGTCCATCCAAATGCATCGGATGTTAGGGACTTTTGCACCATTAGCAGCTGGACGTGGGTACCATGGCCGATGGAGATTAACGGCAGCTCCAGCTACGAGCTAATCCATAACATCATGGCCGATGGATTTGTTATCCAATTCGACGCATTTGCGGTGAAGAGAACTTTCTTTTGCTTCTTCGATGTCTACAGCATCTACACAGGTCAGGCTTGCGGATCCAAGTACTACTACGGTGGTAAGCATCGGTTGGCAGTGAAATTTTACAGCAACTTTCCATGATTCTGTACACTCTTTGACTTGCTACTTTCTTCTCCAAAATATTTAGAATCCAAGAAACTTATGACAAAATACACATGTTAATATAAGTCAACATTTGTGTATATGAAAGGTTTTGGGAGTCTCCCGTTACTTATTAGGAGTTGCAAGACTCGCAAAAAACTAAAAGTTTAGATTTTCTTATTTCTTAATTAGTTAGTTACTTAACTAATAATGTAAGAGACATTTGTTAACAAATTACTTACAAATTGTTTTCATCTGTCTATAGGAGGCACAAATGATTTATTAAGAATGAACATCACTGTTCCTCTGTATTTGTTGACTCCAAACAAAGGAAAGGGAGTTTCTTGTGTTGTCTATCATCTACGTGAAACGAAGCTTATTATTTCCGTTTATTTGCGAATTCACGCATCCCACTTCTCATATCCTTTTGGACAAAATTCAACTTTTGCAAAGCGGCTTGCTACTACTCTGTTTCGTCAGTTTTGTTTCCCAAATTTTTTTACCTTCAATTCCTTTTCACGTCATTTGCTCCTTTCGCAGGTGTCCTAAATGATACTGTAATTTGGACAATTGCAGATTTTATAGTACTACTAGGTAAGCCGCAATGATTTTTTCTTAATATAATTAAAGAAAATAACTCATTCTAACCTATCAATATTTTCCTCAGTGTATTTTTGTGTAGCAAAATTCGTAATCGGGACACCATTTGTTGCGATATTTCTAATCTACAAGTAAAGAAGAAGGCACCTAGCAATGGACAAGAATATCGAAGAATTTTTGCAGGCCCATAACAACTTTTCGCCTATAAGGTACTCTTACTCAAATATTAAGAAGATCACTAGAAATTTTAAGCACAAATTAGGTGAAGGAGGGTATGGTTCTGTGTACAGAGGAACGCTCAGAAGCGGCAACGAAGTGGCCATCAAAATTTTAAAGCAGTCCAACACCCACAGCCAAGATTTTATCAGTGAAGTGGCTAGTATCGGAAGAATTCACCATGTTAATGTAGTGCAACTCATCGGTTTTTGCTTTGAAGGCTCAAAACAAGCTCTCGTGTATGATCTCATGTCAAATGGATCTTTGGATAAACACATTTTCACCAAGGAAGATGATAAGTTTCTTGATTACCAGAAAATATATGAACTTGCTCTTGGGGTGGCGAGGGGGATTGAATACTTACATCGGGGGTGTGACATGCAAATATTACATTTTGATATCAAGCCTCACAATATTCTTTTAGACGAGAATTTCACTCCGAAAGTTTCTGACTTTGGACTTGCAAAACTTTATCCCACTGATCAGAGCATAGTCTCATTGACTGCTGCGAGAGGAACCTTCGGATATATGGCGCCCGAGTTGTTCTACAAGAACATCGGTGGTGTTTCTTATAAAGCGGACGTCTATAGCTTTGGGATGTTGCTCATGGAAATGGCAAGTAGAAGGAGAAATTTAGATGAACATGCGGCACGCTCAAGCCAAATTTATTTTCCGCAGTGGGTGTACGACCAAGTTAATGAAGGAAAAGGTGTTAAAATGGAAGAAGTAGTAGAAGAGGAAAGTAATGTGATAATAAAGATGACAATAGTTGCATTTTGGTGTATACAGTTAATCCCTGACCATCGGCCTTCAATGAGCAAAGTCCTAGAAATGCTTGAAAGAGATATTGGTAATCTTCCAATGCCTCCAAAACCACTTACTTACCCAATGGATGTGCCGGCTAACAACGACGAAGCCGAGATGGAACTAAAAACATTCTCAACTTCATCGAGCAATCCGATAAATTTCGTCTAGTTTTTCTTTTTGAGATAACAATGATATGTAGAGAACCATGCAGAGTTTGATTTGGAAAAGCTTTGTGTCTTTGTCATATGTCCCCACAATCTAGTATTATGTGCGAAGGGACTCGAGCTAGTTTAGCGCGACAGTAACTACTTTTAAGATTGTGTTCTTCTAGCTCTCGGTTAATGCTGTGTTGTTGTGTACCATATAGTTCTACTACCTTGCATCCTCCTTCGAAAGGATAAACGAATTGGTAATATTGATGAAGCCAACCTTAATTAATTGAATATTTTAGTGGAAAAGCTCTAGATAAAAAGTGAATTTTACAATTTAACATAATTATAGCCAAGACTCATCAAGAAAGAAGTATTCCCCTGTATTCATCTTACTGCATTCCTCTACTTTTAGCAACTGGGAGGCACTGTAAATTTGGGATCCCGAAACCTTCGCCGAGAATTAGGGATCATTCACACATTTCATGAAGGTTAGGTATCGAAATCCTTGATAACGACAAAATTTGACCTTTAATTGAAAACGTCGACATTACATCAACATGGCATTCATGTTTCTCACTGCGTTTTCTTCCGCACTTAGCAACTAGAGATGTTATATTCTTAGGACCTCGAACCCGACAGCGAGAATTTAATCGACAAAGAATCGGATTCACATTAAATTGAATCCTTTCTCAGATCATTTTTTATCCAATTCGGTTCACACCCCCAAAGCACTCATTAAATCTCATATTCCAACACATCACTACACTTCCCATCCAGCTCAGCTCCTCACCCAAATGTATAATATCGTTCATGAACTTTTAATTTATTTAATAAGATACATAAACTTTTGGTAAATGTGGAATCTAGTCCCTAAATTATCCTTCCATTAATTCAAATTAACGGAATTTAGCTAATTTGGCTTCCAATCAGGTAGGCTTGAACAGTGGACAAAAAAATAACGTTACAATGGAAAGAGGAAGAGAATCTAATGGGTTTTTATTTACACTATTTGGCCCCAATTGCCTCATTCAAAGCCCAACTAGAAAGAGTTGGGCCTCATCTAAAGTTAAATTAAGAGGACCATTGATGTTGATTTGGTATGGTTTGTAAGCAGGAAGAAAACCAAATCAAACTTTTGCTCTTTTCTTCCAAATCAATCGGATGTTTTTAAAACCGCACAGGAGACCATACCGGACTACTCGGCGGTATGTGGCTCAATCGATTCGATCGGTTGAACAGGTTACATTGGCCGGTTCATTTTAAATATTATATCTTTAAGCAGCTTAATTACATATTTATACGCAATTGAAATGATGAGCGCGCTATTTTCTCGCGTGAGAGGGTCCCTATTTCCCACTGGGTTTAGGCAATATTCTCGCTCACTTTCAATCAAGTATTTTTGGTTTCTACAAATTAAAAAGATTATTGGAGTAAAATTAAAAAATAAGAAGAAGCAACGGCTGAAAAGAGAGAGTGTTGTTCACTTCATCTCGACAAAAATTAAAACCGAAAGTGACAGGCCTCATCTATACTGATCCGGTATAATTTGTAACCTGGATTGAAATCAAATCAGACATTTGCCCTTTTTCTTCCATACCAATCCAATGTATTTAAAACCGGGCCGGAGATCATACCGGATCACTTGGCGGTATGCCGTTCGACCGGTTCAAAAGCGGCCAGCTGAATATAAATATTATGTATAATTTTAATTAACTTAATTACATGAGATGGCGAGGGCGCTAGTATTCTCTCACCTAAGAGGGTCGCGAGTTTCAACATTTTTTTTAGTGCAAATTGACACCTATGTGTTTTTCAAAAAGGAGCAAGTCAAATGGAGTTAATAGACATATTGCCTACTTATAGCATGAAGCAGTCCTACGATTCATCACGTAAGGCGTCCATACCATCTTTGATGTATAAATGGTCCAGACCGATTCCGGTTAATCCGGCTGTTGAACCAGGTCAAATCTGATTTTTTGAGGGGTCTGATGTGTCCGTCGATGATGATATGCACCGTACACCGAAATTCCGCACAAAAATTCACGACTAAATTGATCAAATCGAAAATTTTAGGACTAAATCGACCGCCGTATAATAGATTCATGACTTTTTTAGTTAATTTCCCTCCGGTAGGTGCCCAAAGAAGAAAATGAATTAATGCAATCGTAAAAATTTTCCAAAACGAAAGTATGTGCGCTTCGATGCATATTTTATGATCCCCAAACTTTCGATCGAGGCTGTATTTATTTAAGAAGAAACATGACCAACACAAGTTTCGCAAACTATTCTCAAATGGGAAATCTAGGGTTTTAAATGTAGTGATTTTGCAAGCATGCAACAATTTAACGGCTATAACTTTGTAATGTAGTATAAACATTAAATATGCTCGTTAGATCAAATGTCGACATCAGACATGCCGGCTATCAAATTCCACACCAATTAGAAAGTAGTCACAGAAAAATTATATGAAAAAACGTACCTCCAAATGATATAATTGACCAACAAAGGCAAACCATCGAAACCTAAAAATGAACATGTACAGCACAAATAATGTAAAAAAATTCGACAGAATTTAAAAAGAGGACTATAGTCTTCACAGTATGGCCACGGGTGGCAGCCGAGAAAAGGACCATGAATGGCGACGCGACCCAAGGTCACCGTAGACACGATGGGTGGCGCATGGGCACGACCCCAGTTTGGTCATGTGCCGCCCCCAAAAAACTTTTTTTTTTTGAAGGAAGAAGTGGGGCCACCAAGGTAGGAGCTCATGGCGGCAATGGCAGCTGGGGTAGACGGTGACGAGGAGGTGCGTCACTACAAAAAAATCGCTTTTTTGCCACGAAAATTTGCGACGAAAAATTTTCGTTGGAAAATTTGCGACAAATTTTCCAACGAAAAATAAAATTCGTTGGAAATTTCCAACGAAAAATAAAATTCGTTGGAAATTTCCAACGAAAAATTTTTCGTCGCAAAAATCATTGGAAATTTCCAACGAAAAAAATTTAGTCACAAAATTCGTTGGAAATTTCCAACGAAAAATTTTTCGTTGGAAAATTGGTTGTAAATTTTCCGACGAAAAAAAATTCGTTGGAAAATTTCCAACGAATTTTTTTTTCGTTGGAAATTTCCAACGAATTTTTTTTCGTTGGAAATTTTCCAACTAATTTTCCAACGAATTTGATTTTCAGGGGAATTATTTTTAGTGTGTACAATTTTCATTGAAAAATTCGTTGGAAATTTTCCAACAAATTTTTTTTCGTTGGAAATTTTCCAACGAATTTATTTTCGTTGGAAATTTACAACGAATTTTGCAACGAATTTAAATTTTCCAAAAAATTATTTTATTGTGTACATTTTTCGTTGGAAAATTCGTTGGAAATTTCCAACCAAAACAAATTGGTTGAAAATTTCCAACGAAATTTCCAACGAATTTAAATTTTCCAGGAAATTATTTTATTATGTGCATTTTTCGTTGAAAAATTCGTTGGAAATTTCCAACGAATTTATTTTCGTTGGAAATTTACAACGAATTTTCCAATGAATTTAAATTTTTCGAAAAATTATTTTATTGTGTACATTTTTCGTTGGAAAATTCGTTGGACATTTCCAACGAAAATAAATTCGTTGAAAATTTCCAACGAAATTTCCAACGAATTTAAATTTTCCGGGAAATTATTTTATTGTGTACATTTTTCGTTGGAAGATTCGTTGGAAATTTCCAACGAAAAAACAATTCGTTGGAAATTTCCAACGAATTTTCCAACTAATTAAAAAAACCCGGTACAATTCGGCATTTTTTATATTCGTGGGAAAATTCGTTGGAAATTTCCAACGAATTTTCCAACGAATGTCAATTTTCCGATAATTATTTTAGTATGTACAATTTTCGTTGGAAAATTCGTTGGAAATTCCAACGAATTTTCCAACAAAAATCCTACATATTTATTATTCAACATTTTCGTGCTCGTTCAATTTCCACCTTCGTTCTCTCTCCTTCCTCTCTCTCTCTCTCTCTCTCTCTCCTTCGCCTTCACCTTCTCCCTGCGTCTCCCCCTTCGCCTCCCCCCTTCGCCTTCACTTCTCCCTGCGTCTCCCCCTCCGCCTCCCCCTCTGCCTCCTCCCCGCTGCTCCCCCTCCTCCTCCGGCTCCGGCACGGGCTCCGGCGCCATGGACACCAAGACTCCGCTGCCCCCTCCTCCTCCGCGACGTCGGCTCCCTCCCCAAAGGCGCCGCCGCGACCATCCAGGGCAGCCCCCGACGCCCCCGACGCCCCCGAGGCCACCATGGGCCGCCCCCGACGCCACCCCGACGCCCCCGATGCCCCCGAGGCCACCATGGGCCGCCCCCGACGCCACCCTGACGCCCCCGACGCCCCACGACGCCCCCGAGCCTCGTCGCCGGCCATGGCGAGGGGCGAGCTCGCCCAGATCTGGGCGAGCTCGGCCCTCGCCGGCGAGCTCGTGCTCGCCCAGATCTGGGCGAGCTCGGCCGTCGCCGGCGAGCTCGAGCTCGGCCGTCGCCGGCGAGCTCGAGCTCGCCCAGATCTGGGCGAGCTCGGCCGTCGCCGGCGAGCTCGGCCGTCGCCAGCGAGCTCGGCCCTCGCCGGCGGCGAGGGCGATTTTTGGACCAAAAAAGAAAAAACATTTCCACAAAAAAAAATTCCGCCAGAAAAAAAAAATTACCACAAAAAAAAATTCCACCAAAAATTTTTTTTCGATGGAAAAAAAAGTTTCACTATTTTTCAACCAAAAAAAAAATTATTTGTTTCCAACGAAAAAAAATTCGTCGGAAAAAAAAATTCGTTTCCAACGAATTTAGCCACGAGTTTTCCAACAAATTTTTTTCGTTGGAAAATTCGTCGCAAATTTTTTCCAACGAAAATTAAAATTTTTCGTTGGAAAAATTTGCGACGACCTATTACCAACGAATTTTTTTTCGTTGGAAAATTCGTTGGAAATTCCCTTTCCAACGAATTTTCCAGAATTTTCGTTGGAAATTTTCGTTGGAAAAAGCTTGTTTTTTTGTAGTGCGTGGTCGCGGGCCGTTAAATTAGGACGGGAGAGAAGGAGAGGGGGAGAGAGTGAAATTAGGGTTGGGATTAGGAATTTGAAGCTGAATTCTAGCTGTGACCAAAATCTCGAGGGCTAATTTTTGTGGTCAAAGACCAGTTCAAGCGACCAGATGATGCAAGCCCTCTCGATTTGGTCGCTAGAACTGCTTCTAGCATCAAATTTCGTTTAGTCGCTACTGACCATATTAGTTGCGTTACTTTGAAGGACAATATTGAATATTTTCATATAGTTTGTAAACTAAATTGAATATGTACTAAAAGTTCAGGGACTGCATTGAATAATTTAAAAATTTATGGACGAAACTACACGTTAGGTTAAAGTTTATGAATCATATTAAACAAATTGAAAGTTCATAGATCACATTATATATTAGGTCAAAATTCGAGGACCAGTTATGTCAGATTACTTTAAACACCACTTAGCATTTCCAGGACTTGCCAAATTGAGCGGGGTATGGCTTTTCGATTCTTGTAACGTTGAGGACGTAACTGTGTGTGTGTGAGAGAGAGAGAGAGAGAGATCAGGCGCATGCCAAACCCTAAGTGAGGTTCATAGTGATGCTTTTTGGTTCTTCCATCACTGTCAGTGCTCCTGGTCCACCTCCACCTCCACCTCCACCTCCAGGTCTTTCTACTCCACTTCCAGCACCAGTGAGAGAGAGAGAGAGAGAGAGAGAGAGAGAGAGCTTCCATGGATGATGAGACAGAGACCCCACCACTACCACCACCACCACCACCACCCAGATCAGTAGTAGGTCACACCCCCCATTCACATTCATCTGCACTTCCCTGCCCAACCCATATGATCTGACCAATGCCAATAGTTTCCTGAGCTCTCCAAAAAAGTTGAAACCTTAAAAACCAAAAGCACAGAAAGAGAAGAAGATTGATATAATTCAAGTCAAGATCATGGAAGGTGGGACACAGCTCCACTTTAGCCTTTTCATCTGGGTATATCCTTCTCTTTTGGGTAGTGCTATAAACTAATATAAAAAAAATATCTACAAATTCACTTCATCTTCAAGATTACAACAGTTCAGCATCATAAACTTCTCGATCGCTGTAAAACTGTACGCTGCCGGCTGATAAATAAGTGCAAAACTAGGGTTCAAGAATTACAAAAAAATTATCTGACGACATGGTTTGAATCTTTTAAGGATAGGAACATTGTCGAGCTTGACGTTGTGGTGACAAACATGCTGATTCTTCCTGAAACCCCGGAAGGTGAATAAGAAGAACACGTACGAAGCAAGACGGAACATCTTGACTTGTGCATGAAAATCGACAAAACCAGCCACCTGTACCCCAGTTCATAGTCAAACCTCGTGATAACTTTCACAGCTCAAAAGTGGCAAAGCCTCAATCCTCCGATGACACGAAGCGAAACCCATTTCGTCACTCGTCACGGTTCTTGTAGCTTCTCTCTCTATTCAAAGATCTAGGGTTATGGTATTAATAAGTATAGGATAGAACTCTAGCTTTGTGGGAGACATTTGACAGTGAATCTCCAGGTTAAGATCGGTTGGTCCATGCTAACCACGCTGGAGCGCTTGTAGCATGTACTATCGATGTCATTATTCAAGGATGACAATGACGATTCGGTTCTTATACAGTTGGAACATATCGAGACAAATTTGAACTTGATAACATTAACTTGAATCAATACGAATCAAACACGGTTTTTGTTGTTTTCGATAAAACAAATCGCTTTGTGATTATGTTGCTCCATTTTGGCGACAACGTGAATATGACGATACGATAGGAATTGCCAACCCTCCGTTGTACCTAAAACGAATATCATGTGTCTGAGGATGAACAAAATCATGGAGGTTGGGATAAAGGGCTTGTGCATAATAGCTTGTAGGCCAGGTGCATCTTCTTTGGTCCGACGTTTCCTTCTCGTTCAAGCATATAGGACACGATATTGGCACCAAAAGATAGAAACAAAAGAGGACACAATAAAGTTGAACGTGTCAATCTAATTAATTATTTTTGGGCTTACAGGACTATTGAAAACGAGCCACCACGTACCATGAATAGCAGCAACTGTGGAAGCATAATTAACAATTTGTGTACTCACCCACATGGCAAGACTCTTTCCATAACATAGGGAACTGCCCCATTAACAAAGAAGTAGTGGTGGGTAATGGGGGTTGCAAATGCTTGCGTGCCAACATGGGAAGGGACAAGCATAAATATTGATGCCGAGGTATAGAAAATATTTATTTATTTATATTTCATTTTTATCACGAAAAATAAATAATTTAAAAAACATATTTTTAAAGATGATCTCTTACATCGATTACAAAAAAGAATGACCAAAAGATACTTTTATCGTTTACGAAAATGTTTAGACATTTATTATTATCGATGATGAAAATATTTTTTATTAACTAATTATTTCAAGAGATATAAGTGATCATTTTTTTGGAAAATTTTTTTTTAATTATTTATTTTTTGCAAAATAAATGCACCCTACTAAGTGCTAAACTATCCACCCAATCATAAATTTTTGTAATATCATCATATATCAAGTGTTCTATGCCGTCGGCTCGTCGTAGTTTTCATCTTGCTTGATCTATGCAATGGGGTCATATTGCAGGTGCGACATGTAAGGTTGAGCATTGCAAGCTTTGCCCCGCAAAGCAAACGATGCTCGATGCGGTGATTAATTTGTGCTGAACAAAGGAAAACACATGAATTTTGTGCCGCGCTATCGATGTCACATCTATCAGGCAATCAATAAAAGTAAAGATGGTAATATAAAAATTTCATTGCACTGACTAGAAGTGTGTCTGGATAGATTTTTATTTTTTTTACTACTTTCTTAATCTAATTTTTGCGATGAGCGCACTTTTTTCAATTCAAATCACTTAAAACTTTTACAAAATGCGAATCTTCACGTGTGATTTCACTTTTAACTCCTTCATATTTTTAAAAATTTAAATAATATTTTAAATTTTGGCCGAATAAGAAAAGAAGTCGTTCATTTAACATTAACAAAAATACAAACAAATAGGTCTGGAAGACTTAATGGTAGTTCGACCCCCATGTTTTTTGGCATTTGAAGTGTTGGAAATAGGGTTAATAGCGTAAAAAATTCTAGACTGGTAAATTTATGTTTAACTAATTTTTTTATTACAAAAAATCTCAAACTAGTATACCTGTGACAAATTTACCCTTCATTAATTTTTTTCAAATTTTACCATCAAATTATTGAACCGAATTACATGTGATAGTTGACAAGTATACCGGTATATTTGTTATTGGTGTATCAGTTTGTAATTTTTCGTAGTATTAATTCAATTTGACGGAAACTAACAAAAAGTAAATTTGTCATAATTATACGGTTTAGATTTTTTATGATTAAAAAATTAATTTGTAATAAATTTATCAAAGGTGTACCCTTTTAAGATTCTTGATGATCGAAAAATTAATTTAAAATAAATTTATCACGATCATATTAATTTAAAATTTTTTGTGATATTAACACTTTTATATCTATGAACAAATGTACTATCACACGGTCACACCATCAACGGAAAACACAAAGGGGATTTTGTGGATAGTGATGAAAGGGATTGGCCGGCCGGCTCCGGAATTGAAACGCGCCCTATAAGCGCACTCATCTCGACAGCCCGCGGAACCAAAGAATGCAGAACACATGAACAGCCTCTCGAACCAGAAACGGACAAGAAAAATTCGGAATATAAAAAGAAACTGCCGCTGCTGCTGCTCCTTGGTGCTGGCTGCTGGCCGGTGTGTGTGGGTCCATTTCCGCCATGGCACCCACCTCAACACTCACTTAAACCAACATCATTGCCACCCAGAATCTCTCCCCCCCCCCCCCCCCCTCTCTCTCTCTCTCTCCCACCAACGCTAGCACCCAGCTGTTCCTTTCATTCCCCACAATCCCACAAGAGGAAAAAGGTCGCGTCTTTCTAATTTGTCTGGCGTTCCTGTGGTTGTGGCGGTGCTGAGGTTTTTGCCGGGACGGTGAACGAGAAAAGCTTCGGTTTTTTATGATGGGCAGCCGATGAAAAAGGAGTTGGGGTCTGGCTGTTTTTGGGTCTTGGTGTGATGGGGAATTGCTTGTGTAGATGGAAGCCTTCGATTTACAGAGTTTCCTCCAATGCTAAGTCAGGTTGGTATTCAAATCTCTCTCTCTCTCTCTCTCTCTCTCTCTCTCTATGGTGAAGTGAATCTTTAGCAGCAAATGGGTTGTGTTAATGTTTGATCATGGAAGCGCCTTTGATGAAAGATCAGGTGAACTGAGAACAAATTTTGATGCTAGTGTGTATATACTCTGTTTGTACCTTTTTTAATCCTGCCTCATTTATTTTTTAAATTTCGGGTACTCAGTTTTTCATTCTTATTTGCAGTTTTTCTCTTTGCTGTCTGTCTTGTTAGTCCTTTCTTTTCCCATTTTTATTTATTTATTTCTTAGTTTATCAAGTAATGTGCGATTTGTTAAAATTTCTCAATTTTTTTGCCATCATCCTTCAGAAAGTTGGCGGCCCTTTTGGAATCAGAATTTGTGTTGTGCAAGATATGCCCTTTTCGAACTCTATGTGAATCTTCTTAGAGCTTCATAGGATCTTGTTTTTCTTGACCCAAAGGATACACGATTTTTAGCCTGCGCATTGCCTGACAGAATCTACCTTTTCTTTCTATTTTCTTTGCCCATTTTAGAATATGGTAATTTGATGTTCCTTGTGAGATTTGTGCTTGTATAAAGATAGAAGGTTGGTTTTGCACCTTCTTTCATTTTGATGCATGCATATGAGGCTTCCAAGTCTTGTCCCGTGCATGTCGTTTTTGCTGTTATTTCCCTCCATAAAATTAATTTGGGATCCTTTACCATTCAAAAGATATTGGATTCGATTTTTAAGATCCTTTACCGTCCATTTTTACCTTGTTCTATCCAGATGAATATGGCACATAGTTTTTTGGAAATGTTGGTATTCTTTCTCGTTGTCAGGGCAGGGTTTTGGCTTACTGTGTTAGGCTTTTGCCTTTCTATTTTCAGAATCCCCCAAGAACGAGAGCCCGTCTGCGAAACATGAAAGGGATGAACGTAAATTACCGTCAAACCCTGAGGAAGTGGAAGATCTGCGCCGTGATGCAGCTGCCAATCCGCTGATTGCGTTCACCTATAGCGAGCTGAGGATCATCACTGCAAATTTCAGGCAAGATCGGGTGTTGGGTGGCGGTGGATTTGGAAGCGTGTACAAAGGATTTATCTTGGAGGATTTGCGGGAGGGACTGGAGCCTCTCCAAGTTGCTGTTAAGGTTCATGACGGCGACAACAGTTATCAAGGCCACCGTGAGTGGTTGGTGAGAAATTTTGCCCTTTCCCTAGCTTAATTATGAAATAATTGTTTTTAAATTGCTGTAACCTCTTTTTGATGGATATGAAAGTGTATCCTGCTTTTTCAAGTTGGTTTGATTAATACTTTTCTGGATTTTAGGCAGAAGTCATATTTCTGGGGCAGCTTTCTCATCCGAATTTGGTGAAATTGATCGGGTACTGCTGCGAAGATGAACATCGAGTGTTGATATACGAGTACATGGCTCGGGGTAGTGTGGAACATAACTTATTTTCGAGTAAGTAGTCCCTTACAATTTTCCTACCAATGACAAAGAAGAACACGGAGAAGTGATTTTAGGAAGAAATGTTTCAGATGCACTAGAATATGACGATTCCGTTCGTTGCTCAATGTTAATGGCCTCATTTTGTTCGCTCCCTCTTATGAAGAAGAACACAGGGAAGTTATTTAGGATAAGGAAGAAATATGTTAGATGCACTAGAAAAAAGAGGTTTTAGTTTGTTCCTCAATCTTATTCATGCCTCATTTACTGTTAGCTCTCTCTTATGAAGCTTCAAGATTCACCCTGATGATCAATCTTTCTCCTTCTAATTAACTAGGACTGGTTCAACTTCTGAAACTTAAGAAGTCAGTTCAGGGTAAATAATGTTTGTAATGTAAGTTCCTTGGGAAGAAGTAACAAAAAGAATGTGTCAATTACCCTCTGTTAATCGGTATCCTTGAAAGGCCACAGTATCTAGTGAGATAATATACATCTTTCTTTCATGGTTGCTTTTGTCCAAAGATAACCCTTCAAATTAATGCCTTGTATGGCAAAGGAGGGCACATATTCTTTTCAGTTATTCTCCCCCCTGATGATTTTTGCTCTGTATCCCCAGTGTTAGACTCTAGCTTGGCCATCTGAAAAACTTTGTTCTCAATAATTATTGTTGAGACATCAATTGTTGTTCTTTGAAGTCCAATATATGCGCACTCTTTGATTTTCTTGTTTTCTGTTTTTGTTAGGAGTATTACTCCCTCTTCCATGGTCTATCAGAATGAAAATTGCATATGGTGCTGCCAAAGGTCTTGCTTTCCTCCATGAAGCTGAGAAGCCTGTCATCTACCGTGATTTCAAGACGTCTAATATTCTCTTAGATCAGGTCAGTGGATCAAATGCTCTATAATTTTTCTACTTTGAATGGAGGAAGAAATTTTACAGGATTCAGTAACATGTATTGAAGTTTGTGATCGAGAGCAAACAACAATGCCGTGATCCACACATGGACATAATTTTGCTGACAGTGGAATTTGTAATCTTCTAAGATAGTTCAATAGCATAAAGGATGCCCATTCACTGACTTCAAAATCACCAAATCACATTTAAAAGCTCAAATTCATCCTCTGGTAGTACCATTTTGTCGAGTGAATCACTAAATGTATGGGTCATGGTTAAAAGTCAAAATTGCGGATCCCTGTGTTGGACTAGAAAAATGTTAGTTCAGTAGACACCGAAATAGCTGTTTCCTACTTGGCATTTGGGTGTCTTTAGCTCACAATTCTAGTTTAACCGAACAGGAGTACAATGCCAAGCTCTCTGACTTCGGTCTTGCAAAAGACGGACCTGTTGGAGACAAATCACATGTTTCCACTCGCATAATGGGAACATATGGATATGCTGCGCCGGAATATATAATGACAGGTCACAATTCTATAAACTGCACTTTTTAACTTGTGATGTAATCTTGTTTGTGTCTTTACTAGCATTTGAACAAATTTTTTTCCCTAAAAGAGCTTTTTCTAATGAACAGCAAGACTGAGTTTATGTCCGCTCTCTTGTAATAAGTCATCTCTTTATGCATTTTGTTTTCATTACTAGAATCCATCTCTGTGCATCATTACTAGAATCCATCTCTGTGCAGGGCATTTGACTCCTCGGAGTGATGTATACAGCTTTGGCGTAGTCCTTCTAGAACTTCTTACAGGGAGAAAATCGTTAGATAAATCTAGGCCTGCACGGGAGCAAAACCTCACGGATTGGGCGCTTCCTTTGCTCAAAGAGAAGAAGAAGATACTCAACCTCGTGGACCCGAGGCTGGATGGTGATTATCCCATTAAAGGAGTGCACAAAGCGGCGATGCTCTCCTTCCATTGCTTGAACCGGAACCCCAAAGCTAGACCTCTTATGAGAGACATAGTAGATTCCTTGGAGCCTCTTCTGGTAACTGATGAGGTTTCAATGGACACTACTGTGACTGTGATTAGTAACGAAGTTCCCGATGCTGATACAAAACAAAAGGAAGATATACAATAGAATTGCATTCACACTGTCAATTTTCTTGGGTTCTTTTCCATTTTCAGTGATTTCCATCTGCAACAGAAAAAAAAGGAGATTTTTTCTTTTCATTTAGATAGCTTTCTGCTGTGTATCCAAAGGAAGGAGAGCAGGGTGTGGTTTTTTTAGTGCGGAGTCATACTCACAACACCTTTCAATTGAACTGGTGTACTGTACTGAGCATGTAAATATCGATCTGACTGTAAACGTATGCACGCGATTGGCTTGCTTGATGCAAATTTTCATTCCATATTGCTTTTGGCTCCTTGAATGTAAGCTTCGATAATGAATTCATTACTTACGGGGTTCTTCTGCAAGGTGAACATTCCAAATTACTTCGAGCTCTTGAGATGAACTGGGGTTTGATTTTGAAGTAAAAGCTGAGGTCTAGATTTCGTCTCCTGCTTCTTTCTCGGCACTTCGCTCCTGGTAGTATGAGGGCATTGCAAGCGTGCAATCTCTGCACTGTCCGATGCCGTGAATCCCATTGTCACTCGGATCTGATGTGGATCTCATGGTTTTTGACAGTCCAGATTGCACAATTTGTGGCTTATTACTCTGCATGGGTACTTGTCAAACATAATCTGTGAAATAGATAACAAATTGTTTTGGGTGGAAATAACTGAACAACCAGAAGGTAGAGCTTGTGGAGTTTCTTGAAGGTTTGATGCGCATTGCTCCATAAATACTAATAAGAACTTCACAATCAATCTTGAAGAAACTGATTGCTGTAAGGATCGAGAGACCCGAAAAGTCCTGCTGAAGTTCGTGTCGCCATTACAAAATAAAGATGCCGTGGCTTCGGCGTCTCATTCCAAAATGCATGGCCATAATTTCTAGGATTGATTGTGTTGCATACTCTCAGTCCTAGAACATGATCTATTCACTTCACTCCAAGAAGAAAGACAGATGAAACGAGCATTCGGCATCGATAGAAGATGCACTCCTCGCTGCTACCCAGTGACGACTCGTGCCAAATTGATTGGGTCTCATCATATCTGAAGAGGTTGAGCTTCTTCACCCACTGTATGTAACAAGAAAAGTGGTCCTACTGTGATTAGGAGGGCATGGCAATGGATTGGAACTGCATTGAGAAGGTAGGCATGACAAAAGTTGATGATCGTTGGAGAACATCTTTTCTATGCATTTATAATTGGAGAAGCATAATGTATAACGCTTGCCATGTTATACAAGTCTTAGGACCAACTCAAAAGGCTAATTAACATCCATAAGTTACCGCCATCGTCTCTGGTAAACCTCGCACTGTTGCCACCGTGATAGTCTTGCCCCGGCAATCCATGTCCCCTCTTAAGCATGGATCGCGTATAACTTTGGGTGGTTCATTGAGCTCTCCAATATAGAATACTCGCACTTCAAGCCTGAATAAATTTGTATGGGTCATCGGGCTCAGAACAGATCTAATATGTGAAGCGGTTAAAACTGAACGAAATGATTTGCAACTCCTAGCATGCACGCCCGAAAGGAACATGCACGAAGCAAACAGAAGGGAAACTCTCGATTTTTCATTAACTCAAAAGCATAGACCATACTATTTTTGCAATAAATATATAGTGAATCTCTAGAGTACAAACCCTAGCGAACTAAGGAAATTAAATATCGAATTCTGAAATCCTAAACCTTCTATTAAAAAAGCATGTAAATAAAATCTCGAAGTACCCGACAACATTCTCCCTTTGTTAGAAAAAAACTTGACCTCGAGTTTTAAAACATGCCGGATGATGCGGTAAAGCAAATCTATGCCTATCCTCCCCACATCTTCGAAATAAATAAAAATTTGATTCTTTCAAAGGACTATCTAGAAACGGGTAAAAATCTACATGTGAAGTCACATGAGCTCTTTAACAAATTAACATATTGAAATATATGCAGGAGAAATTACACCAAACCTCCCTGAATTATGAGCGTAGTACACGTTTACCCAAACTTTTCAACTGTTAAGCAATATCCCCTTAAAATTTTATTTTGTTATAACTGTCAATCCACCGTTGTTTTTTTTTTTTCCAGTAGCATGTGCAATACACATGACTGTCTCCGAGTTAAAAGTATATTTTCATCTCATTTTCTTGACGGAAGTCTCTTTTTTGCCCTTATATGCCATAAATAAGCGAAAAATATGGACATCGGGTAAAACTAAATCAACTGTAATAAATATCAATAAATATATTAGACGAAAAAAATTTGTTAAAATTTGATATATATATATATATATAGCCACTTTAATAGAACTAAATAAGATATTTTGAGAAAAAGAGTAAAATAAAAAGGGAAAATGCTTCAATAACCAAAAAAAAAAAGAAGGAAGAATACCCTATTTATTTACACGATGGAGCGTGGGCAGCATTGACCCGTTTAGTAGAATTTCGAAGAAAGACAGTTGGTAGTAGGTGGAGACATTTCTTTGGCCCGCACTCACATCAATGATCAAGCAAATGAGCAAGAAAATTCCTAATTCATAATGATCAACTTTACAAAGATCCCATTGGATTGTGGAAACTTGTAGCAATGGTCCCAATATAACCACAATTTACTGCTTCTTCTAGACCACTCATAATCTCTTAAATGAGAAAACTTGTAGTTGTAGTTGTAGTCCCTCTCCAACCACCAGTTTTCTTGAAACTCAGTAAAGTATGGGTGCGAATGACAATTATTCTGTTTTAGAAAAATTCAATAGAGTAAGGACTCGAATGACAACTATTCTGTTTTACAAATTAATTTCTAGCCAGAAATGAATTTTTCTATTTATATTCCATTGATGAGTTTTCGAGAAAAATACATATTAGATAACAACACAAAATTTCTGTTCTCGAAACAAAAATTTGTTTGAAAACGGCACAAAATTTCTCCCTCCCGAGCGGCCGGTGAGTCGACAGCAGGCGAGTGGCGAACGGAAAATGACGGCTGGAGGTGGGCGGCGATGAGAGGAGGGCGACGGGCAGCGAACGACGGGTGGGAGATGGCGGCCGGCAAACGGCGGGCGACTGCAGCAAGTGGGTGGAAGGGGGCTGTGGCAGGCGAGAGGCAGGCAGAAGGTTAGCTGCGAACGGTGGGTGGTAGGAGACGGCGGGCGACGGACGATGGAAGGAGGCGGACAGCAAGTGAGCAGCGGCGGACGGCGGGTGGGTAATTGGCTAGTAGCGAGAGCGAGCGATGAGAAAAATTTTTATTCCTCATTTTTGTTGCAAAAATAGAAAAGTAGAAAATTTTTACTTCTCATTTATGCTTTAAATCTATTTCTGAAATCAAAATTTGTTCTAGAAATAAAAAAAAAATGAAATTGCGTTACCAAATAGATTTCTGTTTCAAATCTATTTGAAAAACAGAAAAATAGAAAAAATAAAGAAACAGAATGGTTATCGTTCGCAGCCTAAGCGGCCGTTGCATTGCTAGGAGTGTAATTTAATCTATTAACTAGTTCGGCGGGTTTTCTTTCAAAGGCATTACAAAATTGGTTATACGTTATGTATATTTTTTTAGAGTTAATTAATGGAAAAAAAAATCGGTTAATAAAATTATTTGTAGAAAAAAATAAAAGGAAATGATGTCCTTAACCCATAAGAAGGAAATGATTAACCCAAATTAATGTGTTTTTCTAAAGAATTTTTATTGATCAATCTTTCTTTGCATTAGTTAACCATTTAAAAACAGAGTACCCATTTACTTATTTGACTTTTTTAGTTATTGAGGCTTTTTTTTCCATTTTTTTACTTAAATTGTGTTTCACACCATCGATGATGAGTGTAATTAAACTTATTATGTGTGTTTTATCTTATGAACTTATTGTTGTGTTGATGTTTTTATTAACTGATTATGCTATGAAACTCCATTGCAATCAAACTTCAATTTATAAGTAGAAATAAATAAGAGCCTAAGGCAACAAAAATTAAGAATTCGTCACGGTAACTTGTCACAAGAATTAGTCTAAAACAACAACAAAAAAATACTAGTCGCGATGACATTTTCATTGTGTTTTGACGTTATTTTTGCCGAAAAATCAACCTAAGGTGACAAAATAAATTTCCTTGTCTTTTCCCGATATGAGCTAATTTTGTCGCCATTGGATTCCTAGGGCAACGATTGTTTCGATTGTCACTTGTGGTGCCCGAGGTGTGACAAATCATCATCTATCGCCTTTGACATTTAAGGATTCATTTGTTTCGCGGAAAATAAATAATTTAGAAAATATTTTCTTAAAAATGTTCGTTTGTATTTCTTGAAATAATTAATCAATAGAAAATATCTTCATTATCGACAACAATTTCTATTTAAATATTTTCGTGAACGATAAAAAGTATTATTCGTTCATTTATTTTTGTAAGCGATACAAGTGATCGCCTTTAGGAAAATGTTTTACAAATCATTCATTTTCCGTGCAACAAATGGAGCCCAAGACGAAAATCACTTTTGTCGTTTCGGCAATCAAACGCGGCACGCTCAATTCGTCGCCATTGGTGACTCGGGCGATAAAGATGTCTTTCCACGGCTCCGGTCACCTCCGGCGATAGAAAATATAGATTCCGTCGCGTTAAGCCAAAAGGCGACAAACGGTTTTAGCAAACAAAACTCGGGACCTGAGGCCGGCGAGTGTCACCTCAGCCCGATCTTCCCCGTAGAGAGAGGCCGGACACCGGTTAATCCTCCTTGCTTCGAGCAGGTTTACCAAACGGTTTGCCCTCGGGCCTAAATCCCCCCCCCCCCCGGCGCCACTCCCCGTTACCTCGATCGATCGTCTCTACTAGCAAAAAAACCCTTCTAGATCGGGGTAGTCATCTCGTCCGGCCGTCCTCTTAACAATCCATCGAGATGCTCCGGAGCGCTCGAATAATGCACGTATGGGATCGAATCCCGTCGGGAACGGGACTTGTTGGATCCGACAACGAAAGCTGTCGAGTCCGATGGCCATCCGTGCCGGATCCGGCATGGAACTTGTTTGGGTCTGTATGTATGTGTGCGTGTGTGCGTGTGTGGGCGGGCGGGCGACGACATGGGACCCTGTTCTTTTGGACACGTTCTTTGACGAAACCTGCCGACGCCAGTTTTTCCCGCCCCCTCCAACGGTACGGACTCGCATTCCCAGTCGTGTCGTCATTGTCTCCGGCTCTCCCCCCCGGCCCGCGCCGCCGGCCCCCACCCCCAGCCGTGACGTCAGCGCGGACGACTGTCCCGGGCAAGTCGCGACAAAAAGCTGAGGAGAGAATTGGCGGGGAGTGGCGTCACCGTGATCGCGTCACACCGAGCTGTCCGCTTCATGCTCTACCGATTTTACGAAACATCCCTGTCTACTTGTTGAGCTGCAACTGGTCCAATTTTGCCGGTTTTTCCTGCACCTTCTCTTGACGTTTTCTTCTTGTTTGTGCTTTTTTTTTTTCGGGGTCTTCCCTCTCGTCTTCGAGACATGTTTGAATTTTATCTGATGTTATTTGAATCCCGCGACTCGTGCATTTCTCTCGTACTGTCAAATTCGAAGCTCCTGAGAATCTTCGTGCCCTTAATTGGGGGTTCTTGCTGAATCATTAGTGCTTGGTTAAGAGTTAACCTTACCAAAGAGGAGGAGCCAAAGATCCGACAGGAGCGTCTGCGCCTTGTCCATTTGCATTACAGTGACGGCGAGCTCCATAGATGCAATCCTTATTTTAATATATCGGTATCTATACATCGGGTCCTATCAATTCTCCTCGTATCTTTTTTTACCCTTTATTTGTTTTTTTTTTCAAATGAATCACGAGGCCTAAACGAGATTTAAGGTAAAGCTTTTGCATAGCACTTTAATATCGGCACGTAAGTTTGAATATATATATCAAATTATTGAGTTTACTATTATTTTAAAAAAAAATTTCCTTTTGAGTTTCTGAATTTTCTTGTGGGAGTGGCGGCGGCGGCACACAAAATTTCCTGGAAATTTAAGGCTGTAACACGTGCACCTACTTTAGTGGCCTAAGCTCCGGAGGATTTAATGTTATTCTCAACCTTACCTCACCACTCATTCAACTGTTAGAAGTTGACCCTCCCAGCCAATAATATGAGTTTTCCAGAACGTTTATATGTTTATTATTATTCAGTAAAGCTAAAGCAATGGGCACGCCGAAGAAAGAAGGGTTTACTACTATCCAAGTCAAGGTTCATTTTAATAATAGATTTTAAATATTATGATGCGACCCATTCCATGCCCTTCTTGGAAGTTAAGACACTTGATTAGAAAGAGCGAATGTGTGATCGTAATTTTCAAATTTTAAGGACGGATGACATCATTTGTGTGAAACATCATCTGCACTCATGGTGTTATTTAATACGATAGCATCGTAAATGATTCGAAGATATGTTACCGTATTGAGATATGTTCTTTTTCAATTATCAAAAATGCTCTAAGATGCACTTTAATTATGTACTTATTAACAAGACCCTTTTTTCCTTTATTGTGATGGGTTCAATTTCCGCTCTAATTTGTCTAAAAGATTGGTCTAGCCGATAACAAGAAGAACGATGCTAAAGGTGTAAAAACTATTTTCCAAAAATGATGTCATGAAATCTTATTTTATAATTTGATTAGACTAATTCATTTCTTTTTGTGACGTTGCTTTCTATTCAAATATTGTCCGGGTAAGAAATACGACTAGTGTCAGATATTGAGAGAAACAAAAGTGAAAGGGGGTGGGGCAAGGGTGGTTTGTACTATCTTCAAGGTACCGATCTTCAAGAATAGAAAATCATCTCATTAGAAATTATTCGCTAGGAATCGAAAAGCCGTCTGATCGCAAATTATTAGATCTCAACCGTTCATTAAGAATTCTCTCGAGTTTTCATGTGTTAGTATATAAACACACTATACATTGAAACTATAATAAAGTGAACTTGGACATGTACTATCCATCACGGCGATGGTTGGCTGGAGTGGTCCGGTCTTTCTCTCACTTATTTTTGGTCTTTCTCTCTCACTTCACTTTCAGGTTTGCTCCCACTTGTTAAGAACTCAAGTAGGTTTTTGGCCTTTTGGGGAACAGAAAGATATCATCAGAGAAGCTTCCCTACTCAGAGCAGCAGCAGCCACCATGTATGTACCAATATCACGATACCCTTTGTTTCTCTTTCCTCACTTCTTCCCACCGAGCTTCTGCTTGTCTTCCTTTGGAAAATTGGGAGCTGAGGAGAAAGATGTAAAACCATTAAGGATGATATGTGGAAAATAAGAGGTGAGTGCGTGCGGGCGTTGCTTTCATGCACTTTCCTCACCCTTGCCATGTATTTTCTCAGAACCCAAGCCAAAGCCCTCCCAGATTGGATGTCCTGATGCTTCTCAGATGTTACTTTGATTGAGATGGTGTTTACTTTATTGATCTTGGCGAAACTTGTGGTATTTATACCCCTTGGTTGGCATTTACTTCTCGGAGTGGACTAAATTCTCTCCACTTGTGTGTAAGATTCTTGCATCTGGGTTCTTTTTTCTGCAGCTACTGTTGCAAGAAAACCTAGAAAAGAGGTGTGTTTTATATGATGCAAATTAAGTCTATGCCTTTTATGAACAGATCTGTGTCTATACAAACTGTTTCTCTTCTCTCAGATCTCTTTCTTTTTGGAAGTGTTCACAGATTCATAGATCCAGACCAGCTTGGTAGTGGTTCTATTTCACTGCCCGCTCAGTTCTTTCTTTCTTTTATTTTTGCCCCATCTCAAGCCCTAAATATCAAGAAAGGAAGTTCTTTCTTGAAAATGTAATCAAGATTCAACCCATTTGGTACCTCTTTTCTGGGTAGGTATACTTCAGCTTGCCCGTTAACTTGTCCACTTAATTGGTGTCTTAAATACCAATATCGGAGAAAATGCCTCTCTCTCTCTCTCTCTCTCTCTCTCTCTCTCTCTCTCTCTCTCTCTCAAATGCATGTGAATAGATCAAAGATGTGTGATTTTTATGAGTATAGGTACTTCAAGTTAGACAAAGAAGCAGGTATTAATGCGCGATCCTCTCTTTTCTATTTGTTCATTCATAGGGGAAGCTGAGTAGAAGTAAATCGGCCAGGAAAGACATGGACCGAGACACCGGTCACAGATTGGAATTACCTCAAGATGGTTATGAATGGAGGAAATATGGCCAAAAATTCATCAAGAACATTGGCAAATTTAGGTAATAACCAATTACTTGTCAATAATTCATGAAAGCTTGATCTTTACTCTTAAAAACCAGCCTCTCAAAGGCACATCATTGAGGAAGCTGATGTTCTCTGGATGAATGAAGTTGAGGTTTTTTAAGTTGAGTGAGTATTTATGGGAGGTGTAGGAAAACAATTGTAATATTTTTCCATTGGTTTTCATTTGATTAGGAGCTACTTCAAGTGCCAAAGGGCTGGATGCAATGCGAAGAAGAGAGCTGAATGGTCAGAGACCGAGCCAGGAGATTTACGAGTTGTGTACGAAGGGGTTCACAATCACAGCTCCTCCTTGCAAGATCAGTCCGGTTCATCACAATCCGGTGCATCCAGCACGGGCGCCAACCAATATAACTTAATCAATCAAGTGTTTGGAGACAACCCACCTTCTGATTACAGGCGTTCTGACGATTAAAATCTAAAATGAAGGTTCATCTAGTTTTGTTGGAATGAGGTGGTATTCTATATAGAAGCAAATTCACCTCTTCATCTCGGATCGTCCTTTAGGTTCTTTTTCGCTGTATCCCAGGTATGTTTAGGTTTTCTGCTGCTATCTCCTGATATGGAACTTGAGTTTGCCACTTATCTTTTGCCCTCTTCGGCTCCATGTCTTGGTACCCGTGAAAAATGATATAATGAATGGAAGATTTCTCTCTTCAGCTACAAAAACACCAGCCCTTTCTAAGACTTCCTGCCCATCTTTGGCAGAACATGTATGTGTAAAGTAATGCTTTCCCTTGTCTTGTATAACTTTCCTTAGTTAAAATATAATCTCGTTTGTTTTTTCCTTTTTCCGGTTTCTTATGTCGACAGGCATCCTTTCTAAGAACACAAGCCACATACACAGTTAGAAATACAAACGAAAGAAGAAATTAAGCTAGTGACCTTCAGTGAACCAACTCAAACCTCAAAAAGGTAGTCACGGGATTACAAATTTGGAAATTCATACATAGAAATCCTATGACATACTCACCAGTATAATTGCATGAGAGATAATATGCTTCCCGGAAACTAATTTCCTACAAAAACCACTCGTCAAAATGCGCTGCAACGGTAGCAGAAACAGAAGGATCAAAGTCTGCATTATGCAACCTGATAACACTTTGATGTTGAATTTAGGTATCTCTAGCAGTCCTAGTGACGTTCCTCACCTTCTTGTGTCATTCAGAAGAAAGAAAGACTAACCTGAAACGTCTGTCTAGAGGGCATGTGTGCCTAAATGAGTTCAAATATCCACTTGTAAATGGAGGACGCTCCAGCCACCACCAGTGCAAAGAATGTGTCGGAGGTCGGTGTGAAGAATGCACGCATTTGACACTTATTTGGGTACAACTGCGTTTCATATGAACGCCTGACCATGTTTCATATGAACGCAGGACTAAGCTTCATTATCACATGTAGAAATCAAATTGTTTTTTCCATCGGAAATGATAGATCAAATCCTCGTATATATGTTAGCTGTTTAGCACTAGCTGCGTTCCCACAGAACCATTAACTATTGAGTTGTAACGGAATTCAAGTTCACATTAGTCAATTTACTGATCGGTGGCAACAAAAAATAGAAGTGAAATCAAAATGAAACTTGATTATGTTAGCTTATTAAGAACATTCGGGCAATATGGAAAGGACGTTGCAATCATTGTATCTAATTTCTTCATTCGAATTTGTGTAGTAGTGATGTATCCAACGACAAATGAAACAAATGAAAGTATTACAAAGTTTCCAAAATATGGAACTTCTTACGCATAACGCAGTATTGATCCAAAAGTAGTGGCATTACTACAACTCAAATTAAGGATCTTGGTTGAGCAAGACGAGGGTCTTTGCCGTTGCGCTTTTTCACCTTGTCCTAACATATGTGCATCCTAACATATCGGTATATAATACGACTAGTGAAAATGATCTCCATCCGCTTATGACACCCCAAGTCCACATTGAATGACTAAGGTCTTGCCATGTTTATCATTTCGTATGTATTTTTGAATACTTTTTTCTCGGAACTTGACTCGTATAGAATAGGTCAAATCGTTACAGATGGTATCAAACATGACCCTCTTTAATAAATGTGTGATTCGAGGACGGCTAGGCCCAGGCCGATCAGACAAGAACGGGAGAGTGATTGCAGGGTGAAAGGACTCGGATAAGGTTCAACTCCTAGCAAATTTTAAGGAAGCGAATAGGTAGGAATGGATTGGATCGTGCACTAAATAATAAGAGTACCACTTGATTGTTTAGGCCAAAACCATCCAAGACGTCGGCAGTTTTAATGGGGGAGTCACAAGATCTCACCGATCCGATGTAAGACTTGGGCATACCGTCACACTTTTAATTCGAGTTTTCCTCTTTCTCTCAATATCATCAAGACCTTTTACTGCTATCTGAAACCCTAAGACAAGCTCAGCGTGCAATGGTCAAAGACCTTGCTCCATTCTACGAGGCTGGTACGAGGAAAGGGGGAACACGGGTCATCCTTGTAGCATGTCTTGGTGCAGGCCCATCTTGGACTAACCACGCTTAAAAGTTTTCTAAGTCGTCCTCTTTTACGTCCCGATCAACTTGTGAAGATGCTGCAGCCAATATGGATTATTTGGATTAAACTAGTCCCTCCCTGTTCTTGCTTGTTGACGTTTTGTGTGATTCCATTGGTGATCAGCTCCTCTTCTTTTCAATATGTTTGAAAAAAAACTAGCGATGTGTTGCCATGCTGAATACTTGTCGGTGCATGAATGGTTCAGTTGACAAGCAACATTAAAAGGCAAAACGAAAAACTGGTGGAATGCCTTGGAACCTAAAGTCTTGACCCTTCGCATGTTTTAGAGGATGTTAGATAAGACAATCTTTTTTCTTCCCCCCAAAAGCTTTTAGTTGTTAGGAAGCTACCCATCAATTGGATTGTACAATATATTTCTTAACATCTCTCGTGCGTAAGCCAGTCCCTTACCCGCACAAAATAGGATGTGAACATAATCAGGTCAACGAGAGATCGGGGAGTAGGAAAACAAACAGAATAACGAAAGTAACATATAGGATAAGATTAAGGAGTGCAAAGATTTCAACCCGAGACCAATGCTTTGAAAGCATGCTTGAAAAACCATTTTTCCGGAAACCCTAAGCTGTTATTACACGGGTCAAAGATTGTACATATAACATATTGCTTAACAAAGTTAGGCTCACCTCGATAAGTGAAGTCTTGTTGGGTAGTTTGCATGCCCCGGTGGAATTAGTCGAGTCAAGATTTGGATATCCCCGATTATCTAAAACCATGGAACCGAGATTCGATCCTCGTGACCCCGACCCATAACAAACATGTGCCAATAACAAAAGAACTTGGATTTTG
Organism: Syzygium syzygioides; assembly: GCA_031216285.1. Classification (NCBI taxonomy): domain Eukaryota; kingdom Viridiplantae; phylum Streptophyta; class Magnoliopsida; order Myrtales; family Myrtaceae; genus Syzygium; species Syzygium syzygioides. The sequence goes on from CM062251.1 coordinate 18,442,891, forward strand.
ACCACATAACTTTACATGCTTTCTTCCTTTCATTTTGGCCCAAATTTAGAATAGTTGGCGGTGATCTTGTTTAGGCTTTGGTGCAGTTAGCTGGTTATCACTAACCTCATCTCACTCCTAGTAATGGATGCTCATGGCCATTTATCGCCACTCAATTCCAACTAATGCCGAGAGAGATAAGCTAAATGAGTTAATCAGAGGACATTAATTCATTGCATTTGCATGAACTGAATATTATTGGGTATATATATCATCACATATATCCCACGCGCAAAGAAATTGGCGAATATATGGACAAACCGGAGGAATCTTTGTGCACCAAATTGTCTAGTGCATCTACAATAGTTAGTGAACCAAGTACATAGTCGAATCATCACGCTTGTACCTTTTGTCGCCCTCAAATGCCATTTTGTGGTACGATATAAACTTAAAAGATGTTGACATTTTAAAGACGCTCGAAATTTCTGTTCCGATTCTTACTTTATGCAATACGTCGAGATTAGCTTATGAAGAAGTACGTTTTTATAAATTTCTAATCTCGGTGCAAATAGCTAATCTTTGACCAGATTAGAAATTTGTACTTTATTCTACAACGCAAAACGGGCCACTGCACTATCTCCAGAAAAAAGAAAAGGGAAAATTTCTAAAAACCCTAACGATTGTTCATCAGAATACCACTTTTCATCTTCTGTTTTTTTTTTTATAAAAAAATGCATTTTTTGAATTTATTTATAAAACGAAAAGGCCACTGCACCATCTCCTAAAAAAGGGGGGAAAATACCAAAAGCCCTAATGAGTGTTCATCTGAATACCATTTTTCATCTTCTATTTGTTTTTTTTTGGTCGGATTCATCTTCTATTTTTTTTTCTGCTTCGAAAATGCATTTTTTGCACTTATTTAAACAACGAAATTTGCTGTTCAATAAATACATTTGAGAATTACAAATTGGAATAGCGAAAACTTACCGAGTGACACATTTGAAAATTAACTATTGTCTGCTGATCCGGACGAAAAAAAAAATTTGAATTGGCCACAAAATTCAGGGAAAAAGAAAGACAAATCTTCCCATGTCCAGAACTGACAATGATGACGAAATAGTCATATCTCTGTCTCATGTTCGAGAGAGGTGCCTTTGAGGTTTTGTCAGTACATTTTGACAGAAAACTTCTTAGGCAAGGTTTCAAAAACTTCCCACGGAAATATTCATAAATGAAAAAGAAAATCGATTTAATATATTTTCATTCTAACTTTTTTTTCCATTTTGCATTTTACCTAATTAATATTTAACTGAGCACGAAATATCTATAACACATTTCAAAATGTGCTAACATTAATATATAGTACGCACATTTTGAAGTTCGAACAGTATTTAGGTTTTGGTAGAAAATTTCATAAAGTAAAATTATGACTTAAAAAAACTGAAAATGAACTCACCAATCCATTCAGCAAAATGAGAAGAAAAGGCATGGTTTAATTTTGGAAAGAAGGTTATTTATTGGGTGAATACCATGAAAGACTCTAAATTGGTACACATGTGACTAATTTTTTTATCACTAAAAACCTCAAACTAATTTACCTGTGAAATTTACTCAAATTGAATAACACGTGACAGTTGACAAGTGCACTAATTTGGGGTTCTACTCTCCGTTTATCACAGGTGTATCAATTTGTAATTTTTTTGTGATAAAGGGTAAATTTGTTATAAATGTATCGATTTAGGGTTTTTGGCGCTTAAAAAATTATTTTGTGATAAATTTATTACAGATATATCGGTTTAAGATTTTTTGTACTATTAACCTGTATTCATTTAGCCTTTTTCTAAGAAAATGATGGTGGTGAAAAGTGATTGAATGCAATCTATGGCCGCTACAACGGTTCATGATTAACCTGCCATCTCCAGCTCCCTCGCCGTCTCAAGCTTTAACATTACATTAATTTTGGACCTTCTTGTTAAAAGTTGGGATCGATATAATGATATCATTCTTGGAGATTATTTTCTTTTAAAATTTTTCTATGGGAGTATCTAAATAGTTTACGTACTTTTTAAATATTTTATACATTAAGTGGGTTTGATTGTGGTTCCACAAAATTAGTACAAGAAATCAGAGCAAAAACTCCCAATTTCAGTCTTTTTAAACCCTGATTTACGTCTCTTATTATATATTTTCACGTTTTAATTTTCAACCAAAGTCCAACTTATACATGAGGAGTAGTATTAGAACATTTAAATATTTAACAATGCATTTTTCTAGCAATTAAAGTTTTTAATTAGTACATCTCCAATGTCGTCAGCAGTGGTCGGTGCAACTGAATAGATCAGAAATGTGGGTTTTCCCTAGCGCATAACAATAGCCTCAAGATATCACTCGATCAATACAAAAGTATAAAATTAAAAATAGCGAAAAGGAGTTTGATCATCTAACTAGTAAAAACTCCACTTAGGACCATGATATAGTAGCGGTTGAGGGACTGACTTGTCATCGAGATATAGAAAGATTTGACTTGTTAGGATAATCATGTCACGCGCATCGTTAACGAATTCAATATTATGGGAAATACTAAGAAATCGCAATTAGAGTGACACAAACTTATGTTACAAAAGAGACCCATTAACAAAAGAACAATTAACCTAAATTCAAAATCAACTCTCCAGTAACTTCATTTACGTGGACCCTAAGATAAGCTCCTTTTCTTCGAGTCCATAATTAGCCATTAGAAAGACCTAAATTGGATTTTCCAAGCTGGCTTAGTCCTCCCTCACGTATACCAAATTGTTAAAATTTTTCTTATTAAACTTTCGATTTATATTTGTTGTGAATTTAGATCATTTATTTCATGTATGTCCACCGCAGTCTGCTCTATCATTGCTTTACCTAACTCCAACTTAATTTTTCACCAAGCAATTCATTTTGGATGCATTTTAGTAAAAATTCACATGAAATAAATCATTAGTTCGGTCTTCCATGGGAAAATAAGATTGACTTTCTTTTTCCATTTTCATTTATGGAACTTCATTTTTGGGATAATTGTTCAAAAAGTCCTAAAGTTATTATTCTAAAATTTTCAATTTTGTCAATTTAGTTATAAATCTTCTGACAATCTTTCTAGCCAATACAAATAATACCTTGAGTAAGTTAGTCTAAAGGTGTTACAATATAGTATAAGAGAAGTAACCCTCAATACATCCAAAAAAAAGGCTGTTGTTTGGGGACAAACCAAACATAAGCTGGTGAGCCTGTAATGATTCGATCCAATGAGAGCAGGGTGTGATCGACAAGTGAGATGGCCCTTGCAGGGAGTGTCTCTTGGTAGGCTTCTATGATGACAAATGGGGCAAGAGTCAACTGAATTTCATACTAACCTGGAAAAACGTTTTTTGATTTTATATATATAGCATTGGAATTAACTCATAAGAAACATTTTTTGACGTGATGACATTGTTTAGCATTGGAACTCTAATGTTAAGTATGTTCATGTGAGAACATTACTAGGATGTTGATCTCCTACGAAATTACCAACCTATACCCCAAATGACAAAACCGCAAGGATGGGATGTGTCAAAATGGATATACCTCAAGTGAGTTAATTCAGAGTTGTCGAATACATTAGCACAAAATCTTGAGATAGAATTGGGGAGAAATTGTCTAATCAATTCTAAGCCTATTGTACGGATGCCAATTCGGTTTTAAACTTTCCAATCTTATCAATTTAATCCTAAATTTTTGTACAAAATTTTCAATAGTCATTTCAGTCAATTTTAGCTAAAAATCGTCAACATGGTGGTGTGCCATGTGGAACGGCTGGTGATGGCCGGACCACCACGTCAATGATGTCCAGCAAAAATTAACTTGAAGGACCGCATAAGAATTTCGTGTAAAGATTTACAATCCAACTGGCAAAATTGGCAAAGTTTAGGACTAGGTCAATAACCGTACGATAGGTTTATAATTGCCAAAGAAATTTTCCCTAGAATTAGAGATAAAACAAAGCAGAACAAAATTTAGTGAGAAATTTTTTTGTCCTAATCACTTCCCATGTTTTAAGGATCGTAATGTTTTTTCTTTTTTTTATATTGGTCATCACCCTAATGCGTGCATCTGTACTTGTGATGTTTGGGGTTGGGTGATGGGGCGATCCATTGAATTCACATCAGGCCACTATTAAAATAAAGATGACAAAGACTCCTTAATGTTTAATGCTATACTTCAAGAAATTATGCCTAATTGAAATTAAATTTAGCACTAGACATTTCTTTACATGCCAGTCCCAATCATACCGTCACACTCCCATATTTTCTTTCTTTCTTTTTGGAATTTACATGTAAATATCGTGACAAAAAATCCGACATCTGATTTTATGACCAATATAACGAGATATTATTATATACCTGAAAAAAGAATTATAACGTTGAAATAAGGCCGGCAGAGATGGAGGCATAAAAGGTGGAAATCATGGGCAAGGTTGGTTATGTTACGGAGAGACATTAAGGGAGTTTTTGTTTTGTAGAAAATGAATAATTTAGAAAATATTTTTTTACAAATGATCACTTGTATCTCTTATAAAAGTGAATACACGAAAAATATTTTCATTTTCCACGGATATATTTAGACATATATTACTATCGATAATGAAAAAAATTTTCATTGACCTTAAGCTGCAAGTAAGGTTTAATCGAGCTGAGATGGGTTGATGCACTGCCAAGCTCGTACTATATTGGACCTAGCATACTCGATGCTGGAAACTTTATTTGACTTTGATCGAGTATTAATTATCGCGCCGGAGCTCAGCTAGACCACAAAATCAAGACATTCGACGTTGAGTTGATGGGGCTCAATTACAATTAACTTGTAAACGAGTATAGTAAGCTTGAATTCGAGCTCGAGCATTATAAGCTTGAATGCTATGGAATTTTAACGATCCTTTTTGTCTAACGATCTTTTTGTCTACTTTTGCAATGGTTAAATGTTTTCAAAAAAAAAAGAAGAAACTCGATTAGGTTGAAGAGGTTATCGAGCTGAGTATAGACGAGTTCGAGTTCAACTCGACAACATATTCGAGTAGCTCAAGCTCCACATGGAATTATGCAAATCTATCTCAAGTAATCACTAAATCGAGCTCGTTAATAAAGGATATTGGAGAAGCATTAGTGACAAGTGGACGATACTAACAAATAGGGAAAATCCAAAACACATTTTACACCTTCGTTGTGCATTAGACAAAATTAACATTCTTTAAAATACTTGATTAATAAGGAGATTTTCTAGAGTGAAATTATGGGGAAAATTAAAATCGACTCAAAATGGTATTCAAGTGAATTTCATCTATCGTGGCAAAGTTGAACCCTGAATTTTCTCCGTTAAAAGCCAAAATACTATGCAGCTGAATCGACCCAAGAGAATAGTCGGACATCATGGGGATGAAGATCTTCATGGATTCGAAGTTTCTAAGATTGAAAAAGAGAAATTGCACCGGCTACCATTTATGGTCGTTGCTAATTTAATAGTAGAGAGGCTAGGTCAAACTAGAACGATGAAACAAAAGATGCGATTACCAATCTCGGACCTTAGCGTCGCGTGAGAAGAAATGTCTTATTTGGAATTAATTGGATCGTAATCTCACCGTGAAAACACTAAAAAAGGAAGAACGAAATCGTGCACTATCAAGTCCCAAGCTGGCCTTCGGCGAGTCTCCGATGTCGGAAATCAAGACTGCCGGTCCGAAGTGGCATTTTTTATCGCACGATTTGCCTAGGTGGCTAAAATCCCAAAATAACAACACTGATGGTTTGCTGCTGCATGAATCGGCTAAGTTTAGATACAAAGAACGTGCAACCCAAATTGCTAAAGAATGAGATGCCCCCGCACCACATTAAGGCAAATACCTACCGCATACAGATTTCGATACCGATGAATCTAAAGTTCCTTGAACCGTTATCGACTATTTTTTCGAGCATCTGGTTTCGTGTCTCTCGACACAAGGTATAAACATAACCGGAGGGAGGGGAATACGTGAAAACGGGCTCGTTGCATCGCGTCATACGTTTGCAACGTCTTTGAAGGGGTTGGGGGGAACATGGAAACTATACACTTAGGAAGCATGTCCAAAATATTTTAATTTAGGAAGAGAAACACAAAGAATAGAAGAAGAACATCAACATCACTATCCCCCACCTCCATATATTCTAATTGGAAAGGCAAAGGGAGGGAGGACATTATAATAAGGCCTTCACAAGAAAGCTTCCAAACCCAAGAACCCACCGGTTACAACAAAGAAGGGTGGAAGAGAGAGAGAGAGAAGAGGGAGAGGGGCATGATGACAAGCACACATGCCATTCTCAAGCCCATGCATGAGGGAGGAATGGGTGGGGATGATGAGTGATGAATGATGCTGATGATGGGGCTTGCTTAGTTCTTAACAAAAATCTCTCCTTTCTGGTTGGTGCGTTGTTGTAGTAGTTTCTCTGATTTTTTCCCTTGATTATCTGACCAGCAATACCTCTTCTTTCTCTCTCTCTCTCTCTCTCTCTCTCTCTCTCTCTCTCTTTTCAGCAGTCATTGATACACCTCGTCCTTCTGCTTCACGCCGCACCTCCACCAACAACGCTCCTCACTCCTTTCGCATTCCCCCCTTTAATTTTACTCGGAAAACCAAGAGAACCCATCTTTTTGTTCTCCCCCGTTCTTGCTTTTATCACTGAGACTCCCGGGCTTCGCTCTTGTGTGTGTTGGAGCTCGACTCTCTTGGTTTTCTTGTGATGGAATTTTAGATGGAATCGTCTCCCACGTCTGCCCGTTTCCCGTGAATGGTACGTGGGGGTGATCGAACCTCGGTGCGTCTCCCAATCGGCGGGAGTTGTTTCCCCTGTTTCTGCATTGTTGTTGTTCGTGCGTCTTTTTGGCCGTTCGCTTGTCCTTCGTACCCTGTTCTTCGTCTCCCGTTGTCTTGTGCATTGCGAGGATCGTTGTCCTCTCATCTGATCATGGAGATTCTTTTCTGGGTTTTGGCGAAATTGACCCTTTTCGCGTAATGTCTGTTCAGGTTAGATGAGTAGTCTTGTTTAGATAGTTTTGTGTGCCAGACGTGAAAAACGAGGAAACAAGGTCCCCTGATGATCCAAATGGCTTTGAATTTTTCTTATTAGTCTTGGCTTTCTTTACTGGGGTCTGGTTCATTGTGCTTTTTGAGGTACATTTCGTCACTAAACGCTATGGGTGACCAGGCTAATGCGAGTTCTGGTCATCTGTTGGTTTAATGAGAGGACAACCGTTCCAAAGAGATCGATTCTGTGTGAGGGACCTCTGATTGTATTCTTGTTTCCGGATTTCATGACCACACCGGAGAATGATATCATCCAAATGGGAAGGTTTAGAATAGTGGATTCCGTTATTCAATCATATTGTCGATGCCAACCATTTTCTTTACATTGCTCGGGACGTATTTCTGATGCTCCGATTCCATGAATGTCGCTAGTGATCTGCACAGATGTCTGACAAGTCTCTTTGCATTTATGGGTTGCTGATGAATGTTTGGTCTAGCCAATCATTGACAATTTAGCTGAATTTTGGCATATGAATGGTTTATTAACCTCATTCTTTTGTTTGGTGGAAGGTTCTTATTGAGGAGTGCATTTGGCAGTGGAGATTGTCCCTGTTTGCCAGGGAGGATTTTGGCTATTCAGCAAATGACAGGAAACAGAAAGGGACTAGATATTGATGATTTTGAGAAGCTTCTCTGTGAAATACCCAATGGTACTTCTGGATTTCGACAGCCTGAGGATACTGGACTTGAAAGGGTGTCTTTGGGTGATTCGATGTCTCCTATCTTGGTTGAGTCTAGCAAAGGGCCTCACTGTGAGAATTTTCCAAACAATGGCGGTTTGCCCGGGAGAAAAGCATCAGCTGATCAAGTTGACAAGAACCCTCAAGTGAATGAAATAAGACTGCCTGATGAACAATCTGTTGCTTTTGCATTTGCAGATTTGAATTTAGAGAATGGTTTGGCTGGGGAAGCTGTGTGTATTCCCTCAGCTAATGGTAGGCCTATGCATAGTAATGCCTTTTTATTGGAAAGCCAATACTGCAACAACTTACAGATTCATAATCTAGCTGCACATTCACAATGGAACACTGTCTATCCTTTTCAGACAAGAATTAGTGCTCCCTCTGGTTTTGATGAATTCTCTGGGACCCAAATTGGCCAAGGGTGTCTGGATTTGAGTAAATTTGATGCTCAAGGTCTAAAAAAGTGGCAAGTTAGTGGTTTTCAGTCGGTTGGTAACTCCAATGCTTCATCAACGGCAGCAACAAATGGGGTCCATTTGCTGCACAATCTACATGTTCCTGCTGTAGAATTTCCCGTAAGCTCTAACCAGAAGCAATGCATTAGTGCACTATCCCCGCTTCCTTACTTTCATAGACAACATAGGAACGAGTGCCCAATTATTTGGAGGAACACAGAGGAGGAAAACTCTCACTTATTGTGGAAGCAAAACCTTCATGTCCAGCAGAATGGTAATTGTCAGTTGGAAGATGGACTTCCGGTCCAAGTGAGTGCAAATTATGTAAACGGGATGCTGCATGAAAATCAAAGGATGCAGCACAGCCAGGTGTCAGGATCTCACCAATATGGACAACTTGAGCAAGGAAAATTCTTGAACAATTATGTGAATGCAAGGTGCCTGAAGCAAGCAAATTTCGGGCTTTCCCCCACAGATGTTTGCAATGTGCAAGTTTTGGACAGAAAATTGCAAGGGAATTCTGCCAGAAAGAATCTAAATAGACCGCACGACTTGAATCCACCAAGAATTTTGAAGTTTGGTTCAGGAAATGAAGCACTTAACCATTTTACTGAAAATGGAAGTCACACCTTAAATGGCCTACACCACTGCTGCCTATGGAATCCTACTGCTAGATGCTTTATGGCAGATGATTCTCACTCATGGTTCTTGTCTAACGACGCAACATATTTTAAAAGTTGTGACCCTAGGTTGCTATATCAGAAGACTAATACTGTGGATGAAGTCAGAGGTAGAATTCCTCTCATGGCTAGGGACCAACATGGTTGCCGCTTATTACAAAAGAAGATAACAGAGGGGCCCCAGGAGGCTGTTGACAAGATCTTTCTTGAGGTCATTGACTGCATAGTTGAGCTAATGACAGATCCTTTCGGGAATTACTTAGTGCAGAAGCTTTTGGAAGTTTGTCGTGAAGATCAGCGAACACGGATGCTTCAAGAGATCACTAGGAAACCAGGGGATCTAGTTCGCATCTCATGTGATATGCACGGGTACTCTCTCTCTCTCTCTCTCTCTCTCTCTCTCTCTCTCTGTTGCAAGTAAATACAAATAGACATGTATACGATTGATCAATTGTGCTTATTCCCATGTCAACCTTTTTCTGCTGATTCCCCCTGCATCAACTTAAGTTAACTCTGGCTTGTTCTCTTCTTATTACAGGACCCGAGCTGTTCAAAAAGTCATCGAGACCCTCAGAACTCCAGAGCATATTTCAATTGTGGTTAATTCTCTGAAGCCATGTATAGTGACACTGATGAAAAACATGAACGGCAATCATGTTGCCCAGCGCTGCTTGCAGTTTTTGATGCCTGCTTACACTCAGGTGTGAAAAAATAGTTGGGGATTGGTTTTGTAGTTTACTCCTGTGAAGATGTTCCTCATCCATGATCACTTTTTTAACTCATGCATAATTCAAACACAGGATATTAGTAATCCTCCTGAGTAAGGTGATTGGAATCTCTTTATAAATGGAATATCATCATCTGTACATTACAAATCTTGGGTATAAACAGAAACTATGAATTTCTCACACTTAGTTCAGGAGTGAAACCAGATGATGTTTAAGAGTGTATTGTCTTCTCTTGATTTTGCCTTCTGTTATAGTTAATTTGGAAGGACTAAATTCGTGTCAGTTTAATATATGTTTTCAGTTGATAACAATATCAGGAAACTTCCTTTTTTATCGTTCTTCGTTTGACACAAGTTATTAAGTACATCTCAGCTCCTATGGTCCTTGTTGTGTTGCTCTGACTTATGGTATATTATTTTTTGAGATTGGTTTCACTAGATTTCTGAGAGATTTACATTTTTTGCTTTAATCTGAGTGCTTTCACGAGAAGCCTTTGAAGAGATTCACTTCCAGTTTGTTTGACAATTTAGCTTCCACTACTCTTTATTCGATTTTAATAGGTCCAGCAGGAAAATATAAGCCAATATTTCTGCATAATAGGACATCATGTATCATTTTTCTGCATATTGGGTTGTATTATTTTTGTTAAAATGAGATTGGAGTGATTTGACAATTTTCTGCTGCAGTTCCTTTTTGAAGCTGCAGCTGCTAATTGCGTTGAACTAGCAACAGATCGCCATGGCTGCTGTGTGCTTCAGAAATGCCTTAGTCATTCTGTTGGGGAGCATAGGAAACATCTGATCTCTGAAATAGTTTCAAATTCGCTAATACTTTCCCAGGATCAATTTGGGTATTTGTTTGTCTTATCTTGCTTAGCTTGATTCTTTTTCCTTTTATATGTCAAGCTGCCTGTAAGATTTAGTGAAAAAGTATGTGTTGTGTGTTTATTCACTGTGTTTGAGGGTAATTCATCTCATAAGAAAAAAGTTGCCAGCATGGTATCTATTACTTAAAAGAATAAAGCATGGCCCTAGATGAGGCGAATTGATTCTAGGTTTATTGGAACATAGACAGAACATTCTCCTGTAAAAACTGCATGGTCCAACGATACTAGCATCTGTTAGTTTGAAGTCCTAGTACTCTAATGTTAAAGGGTTCTAATATCCTCAAACCCTTTCTTAGCAAGCTTTTAAAACTGGGGACTGCACGACGGGTCTGTTATCATTATTGTGCTGTAGATTGTACAACCCTACTTGAGCGTAAAGTTTCCTTTAAGAAAACTTAAGTTCAGTGCTTTCTCTGCTGACAACTTAATCATGTTTCATAAGAAATTATCACCAGGACTGCTACATGATTTTCTTGCCTATACCACTTGCAGTCCATGATGGCATGTACATAGTTAGATTGAGCTTTGAATTTTTGTTTGCCACTGCAGGAACTATGTTGTGCAATACATCTTTGAGCTTCAAGTCTCCCAGGTAGTAAAAATTATTGATCAGTTGGAAGGCAGATATGGGGACTTATCGATGCAAAAATATAGCAGTAATGTTGTCGAGAAGTGTCTGAAACATTCTATTGGGGAAGGTCCAAGACGTGTAGTCCAGGAGCTTATTGATGATCCTAGGTTAGATCAAATCATGCAAGATGCTTATGGCAATTATGTCATCCAAGCTGCATTGAACATCTCAGAGGTCGGTTATAACTTTCAAATTCATGTGTGAGGATTTTCTGCAATTTTTTAATGTATTTCTTTAGTATGAAGTGAGATTTAGGTGAAGTTGTACTTTTACACTATCATAAAGTCTATGATTTGGTATGTCGGTGCACTTTGGATAATCTTCTCAAGGTCAAAAAGTATGAAAACTTCAATGTCAGCTAGGGCACCAAGCCCTGGCAGAAGCATGAAATTATGGTGTCACATGGGACTTACTAGAAGCATATTTTCCCAGTATTTTGTTGTTCCAAGGGCTCTTTTACTTTTCCAGGTGTAAATGACTACCATTGTCCTGAGTATCTGTCACGGTGCAGAGATAACAACTGTTCTGGTGGTTCAGGAGCTGTTTTATTCCTATGGGTCACTCCATATATACGAATCTTGACCCTCTTTTTCTTCGGTTCTCTGACTTTTCTTTCACTCAATTGCTGGATAATTGATCCCCCTTGGGGAGTAAGGGGTTTTGAAAGGTTGATGTCAAGTAAATTTTGTAGGAGTGGTCATGGGAGATACGATCAAAGTATTAGAAAGCCAAGGACAAGTGGTGCGAATGAACTGATAAGTGGGGAATATAGTTTAAGTTACCCAATCTGTAATGAAAGTGGATACACAGAACTGCATTTCCGCACGTGGTAGTAATATGCATTTTGAAAAGCCTACAGATGGTAGAAGTTCTGTTTTGGGTTCTGCAAACTTTATGCTGTATTTCTTTTGGCTCTCTCTCTCTCTCTCTCTCTCTCTCTCTCTCTCTCTCATTTGAAAAATTACAGTTGTATTAGCCACATGCTTATTCTCTTTAGCGAAGAAACTTTTAGCATGCTTTTTTTTACCTGACCTCAATCAGATTATGGTCAATGTGATCGAACTTGAAATGCTGAACAGTACCTTTGGCTAGGATTAATATGGTAGGCAATTGACTCGATCCTTCATGAGAGCTTGGCTGTGTATTTTATTTGCCAAAGTGTTGCGGCTTTACTAGTTGCAGCAAGTAAAATCATATTTAGTTGCTGCCATTTCTATCTTCAAGAGTTGGTCTTGTTGCATGAAGAAAACATCTGTCATTTGCCGTTAGCGGACAAAAGATTAAGACATGGTATCTATCTGGTTCATGAAAAAAAATAACTGCACTTTTAAGACGCTCAGGCTCACTTGTACTTTTCTTTGATCAGGGAGATCTTGAAGATGCACTAGTGGAGGCAATAAGACCCCATATTCCCGTGCTGCGAACCAGTCCATATGGAAAGAAAGTTCTCTCATCAAGCAACCGTCTAAAGAAGCTGTATCTATAGGTATAATCATATTGATTTGTCTTGTGATGCGGTGTACAAGGTGTACTGTAGTCTCATGAGTTTCTCAACACAATCTTCAAATCTCTTCTATATCATACTTTACATGCAGAATTTATTTCTTTTGTGGTTCAATGGGATGGTACATAACTAATCATTGAATTCCCTTCACCAGAGAAAAGAGTCTTGGACTCCTCTGCAGCCTCTGTCTTCATCGTGGGGTTGGTGCCACTAAGGCTTTGATCACTTAAGAGTGTAATTATTATATATTGCAAAAGCATGCGGAGGAAAGCTTCGAGATCCTGAAGTCCAGATATGAGGGCAATCTCAAATAAATCGCATGAACAAAAGAAGTTCATTTTGGTTATTTTGATGCTTTGCTTGTTGTTGAGCTAGTTGGAAGTTTTGCATGACCTACACTGCAGAGAGAATCTTGCGTGATATTTTCTGCATATGCCAAGATCGGCAATTTTTGTTGTTGCATAGAAATAAACGGAGCTGTAAAGGTGTAGAGAAAGAGAGGGGTTCTGAGTTTATGCTAACATTGTGCTCAGGGGTCGTTGTCTGGTTATCTATCTTGATGTACATCTCCTTTTTATGGACCTGTACTGTATGCCTTGCTATTTAATGGTTTATCTATCGTAATGTTAGCCCTCCTGGCCTAATTATATCTTGATTTTAAGGCTTGTTTCATTTTCTTTCCTTTTCTTTCTCTAACAATGGGTGTCTGGCGGAAAAGTTTTTCTTTTTCTTTTTTTGTGTTGGTTGCACGGCCCAACGTGGTCTGGAATCACTCACTTTTTATTGGCTTGTTACACCAGGTGTAACTACCGTGTAACAATTTCATGAAATGCCTTCTCGTGTCTAACAACACCCTTTGAGCAACCGTTCCAAATACCGCGGTTTGACGTGCTGAAGGACACCGGGTAAGTACCAAATATAGTAGGTTCGTCTTCATAAGAGCAACCCCGAGAGAGCTTGGCTTGGCCCATTTTGATTCGGGTTGAGCAAGCAAGAAGGGTATGCACATTACCTGAGCGATTTCATCCGAGGGTTTGCTATATTTCGAGAACCACTAGCCATTGTGAAGTCCATAGGCGTGATGTCGGAAGGGATCCAACATCACCTGATGGCATACGCTAAAATGAAGAGTCGGAGAGGAGCCTTGACTCCCACAGGGACCTTCGTGGTTTGTCCATTTGATTTACAAGGATGGCGGGCTTCACAAATGTGTTCTTTATTAGAACGTGTTGGTGTTTGCATGCCCTGTGCCACAAATTTCCTTTGTATCTTTATTTTTTTTTTCTTTACAAAGAGAGAATACCCTTTAGAAATTTTACGTCCTGGAAATCCCGAGGTCAGAGATGAAGCCTTTAAAGGACTTTCTTGGGTTGGATGTTACTTACATATATAGGAATTAAATAATTGTACCATTTGAGTGACAGACATTGCAGAGTCAAACTTAATCCCCCCACTTTGGATATGAGTTTGACAGAAATTCACAAATATCGTATCAGATTCACACGAGCATTTACGTGAGAGTGGGAAAAGATCTTTCTATTTTCACGGGCTAAGTCTTCGTAAGACTATGATCTTCTTACGGGAAAACCAAGAATCCTAGTCTTGCTGGGGTTCATCCTCTCTCACCTGCCATGTCAATCTTTATCTTATCAGCGTCACCCTGAGGCTTACAAGTCTTACAGAGGTGGCAGTACATCAGCAACGAATTCGAGTCGTCAAATTCCAACTGATCATGAACTCATAAAGGTGCTTGGTTGCTTTGTGCATAATTGCCCATTTTTAACGCCAAACCAGGCGATGTCACACTCGACTACGCCTCATCAAACAAGATTCATTGAATGGAGATAACGGAATTATTTTAACCGATGTTAGGTGTGCATTCACTCGAACAAAAAGTAGAGTTCACCCATGGTTTGGAATGCCTAGTGAGTTGATGTGCTACTGAAGAAGAAAATGATGAATTTCGTGGTGTTCCCAGATGGCTTGCCGGTATGGCATTCTATGTGCAAAGTTGGGGAATAGTTGGCGAGCAAGTGGTGAAATGGTACAGAAACATTCACGTTGAAGTAGACGAGGACCACCCACGACTCTCATCGCCAAGGTAATGCGATTGGTCCATGTAATGCAACCTATAAATTGATCGCCAAGATCCTTGCTAATCGCTTGAGACCTTTGCTGGAAAGTCTAGCTTCTCCACAGCAAACAGGTTTTTGTACTTTGGAAGGCATACGGACAGAAATTTCTATTCTGGCACACGAGGTGGTGCAGCGCATGAAGAACCTAAGGAGAGGAAAGGGGTATCTTGGGCTAAAGGTGGATATGTCCAATGCCTACTATAGGTTAGAATGACCCTTTATTATGGCTATATTTGAAAATCTCGATTTCGACCAAAGATCCGTGTAACCAATTGAACAATGCCTCTCACCTGTCTCTTTTTCTTTGCAACTGAGAAGAACGTGACATTTCTTGAAAATATTTTTTCGAAAGTTATTTTTTTGGAAAATGATCATATTTTTCAGTGTTTAGCTCAGACTTGAAAATTAACCAAAAAATCCAACCGACCACAGGCGAGGGAGAAGCTTGCCTGAGCCTTGCCAGATCTGGCAAGGGGCCTTCTTGAATTTTTGGAAGCAATCATTGGCGAACTCTCGCCGATCCAACACCACCTTTCTAAATCTCTAGAAGCCAATCGATTCCGATCATCAACACGAAGAAGATTTCACGGAAATCGAATCCTAAACCAAGCAAAATCGCATTTTGGGAATCGCAATCGCAAACTTACGTAAGTGTTTAGCTAACAAACAAAGCTGGAGAAATTGTTGTGCTCGAAATACTTGGGGAGCAAATCCCATGTGAATTCTGCTAGCCGCCACACGAAGGACGTCATCTCGCCCTCGTTCCACGAAATCAAATCGTCCAGTGCTGGATTGTCCACGGGCTGGTAAGTCCTGGTGAGGAACAGCGTCGGAGCCTCGCCCAAGGCTGGCAAGGGCGAGCTCAACCTTGTCATATCGCTAGCGAGCTTGTCCCTCACCTGTGGCCAGTCAAACTCTGAAGGCGGAGCAACGAGGCAGGGGAGAAGGAGGAACACTGGAGGCGAAGAGACGGAGGAGGAGGACGAACTCCGGAGCCAAAGAGACATGAGGATCACATAGGCAGACAGGACAAGGAAGTCTGAAGGTGGAGAGGCAAAGGAGGAACTCTGGAGCTCGAGAGAGATGAGGAGTGTACAGGCGAGAAGAGGAAGGTGAAGGAGTGCAGCGTATGAAGGAGAACATGCTAAGCGCAAGAAAGAGGAGGGAAAATGAGGAAATACACTTTTGAAGTTGCTTTTTTCATTAATTGGAAATATTTTCCTTGACTAGTTTATTTACTGCGAATCAAATGTTGGAAAATCCGAAAAAAAGTTTTGAAAATTATTTTCTGTAAAACAAATGGAGCCTAAATATAGCGCTTTTGGCTATTTTTAATAAGGGAGGGATTTCAGACAAGATGATCCCCTATCATCATACATTATTGTTATTAAGAGGTTTTGTCCCGTACATTATTAAGTGAGGAACGGTTTAAAAAGATGAATAGGTATAAAGGTAGCCTCGAAAGTGTTTACCAATCTCTCATTTGGTGCATGTGGATGACTAATTGTAATTTTGCAAGGTGGATCGAGCGCAAATGTGAGCAGCATCAAGAATCGTTTCTAAAAATAATGCGATTGCTAAAGGATAAATTATGAAGAGTAATGTTAGAAATGTAAAGAGAAAAATGGAATTGCTAAGTAAATGAAATTAGAGCACAACCCCAACTCAAACCTCAAAATCACTTAACACAAGAAGTATAGAGACAGAGATACGCTGCATTTCCAGCCACGTGTCCTCACAGGATCTGGGGAGTATCTGATGCTTCATATTCCGACACTCCACATCGGCCGCCATCCACAAGCGGACACGTGGCGGTTTCCGAGCGAAGCGAAAGACTACACTAACGCCCGACCGTTTGCAGCCACTAGTCCGAGCGCTCTTGCAATCCCAAAAGCCTCTCCTTTCTTCTCTCCATCCCTCCCTCTCTCCCTCCCATTCTTCAACCAATCCAGACTTCCTTTCTCTCTCTTGACTCTGATCTCTAACGGAGGAGAGCTAGAGCAAGGTCAAGGATCATGTCTATAGCACAGAGAAGCTATGCATCTTCTCTCTGTTCTTCACCGCCATTACCAAGAACCGCTCAGAACAAGCCGACCCAGTTCGTGTTCTTCCACGCCAAGCATTCGTTATCCAAGAAGGGCTCTCTCCTGAGCCTTTCTGGTCATTTCTCGGAGACCCACTTGGTAAAAGCGTCCACTTTGGTGGTGAAAGCATCTGAAACTGAGTCGCAGACGTCGTCGCAAGCAGCCGACGGACAAGGGGAAGAGCAGTATGAGGAGTATGAGGTGGAGATAGAGCAGCCATACGGGTTGAAGTTTGTGAAAGGAAGAGATGGCGGGACTTACATTGACGCAATTGGGGCCGGTGGATCTGCTGACAAGACCGGCATGTTCGCTGTGGGGGATAAAGTACTCGCCACCAGGTTTTCTTTTCTTTATCTTTTTTGGGTCTGTTTTATTTTGTGATAGTTTAATGTTTGTGCAAGAAATGAGGAGAAAGGGACCATCTTTTCCAGTTTTGTATACATTGGATTCATGCTTACTTGCAGTTGCAGCAATTCAATGTATAGCCGCAATTTGCTGTTTAGCTCATTGCAAATTTGCAAGTGCTAGGCAGCACAAGTATTTACATAATGTGACCAATCAAAAAGAATATCAATCGAGCGCACCGATTGGTAAATGATAATTGGGTCTTACGATGGTTGATAGTGCCTTAGCTTGTGACTGTGTTAGAATATAAGTGTTGGACAATAGCTTGGTTGGCAGATTAATGGAATTGGGGCTAAGTTAAGCAGCTCATGTTTGAGACAGCTCAAAGTAAGAAGCTTAAATGATGCGCGACCTGAGCCCCTGCAACTTTAAGGAAATAACTCAATGAATTGCCTGGACGGCTGACCTGATAGTCTTGCCTTCATATTGAGTTCGTTAGCGACTTGTGAGTGATAGTAAGGAACTGCAAATTAGTTGATATATGCTTCCGACTTGCTAATAGAGGTTGATTATTAATGGTCAAATTGGCGGTTCAGATAAACAATTCTCTTGAGCAAATTTACAATGGAACTAGAGATGCTTGACATCAGTCGATGAAGTGTTACATTATGCAGCTTCCAAGTTCCTTATTTACTTCTTTTCCGGCCTTAATTGTTTCTTTGTCCAGTATCTATGGCTTCTCCTGCTATTGTCATCCTGGAAAATTTTGTTAAGAGTGCACATTGAGACAATGACACGAGTCTAGTAGTTGTATGCAGTGCAGTGTTTGGGACGGAGATATGGCCTGCGGCTGAATATGGAAGGACAATGTATACTATCCGTCAAAGGATTGGCCCATTGCTAATGAGGATGCAGAAAAGATACGGTTTGTTCCTTCTTTATTGAACCTTTCAATCTATCTAGTGCTTATTGATTTCTACACCATTATGCAAGAAAAAAGTTTGGTGCCATTTGACCGTGGCTTGAACTGCACAAATTGTGTACTTCTCAGGTAAACTGGAGGAAACTGGTGAGCTAACAGAGAAAGAGATCATTAGAGCAGAGAGGAACTCCGGGGTAATAAGTAACAGAGTGAGGGAAATCCAAGTAAGTACAAGATGGTGTTCTGTTTAATCTTCCCCTATTGAATTTTATATAGCACTTACCCTTATGCGAATAGTATTGCTTTTTATAAATTTAAAAGACCGGCATATCCAAAAAATTTGGCTGTTGCAGATGCAAAATTACATGAGGAAAAAAGAACAGAAACAGAGAAGAGAGATGGAGCTCCGTGAAGGGCTGCTGCTCTACAGGTAGTGTCATTTCTTTGTTTATTTTTTTACGGTTTAATATTTTTTAATTTAGTTGCATTTGTTACTATGTCATCGATGGGTGGACCGTATTTGTATGTGCTGGAAATATAATCTTTCATACAGATGCAAGTGCATCACTGAGGGACTATAATATCAAACTCCATCGAAATTTCTGGCTATGCTGCTCTTAGATTCATGAGTATTGTTGCGCAAGTTTTCTGCTGCTGATTTGTTTCTGTGGATCCTGTAGCTGCCTCTGAGCAGAGAACTGCCCTTGGTTATGTTATTAATTCTATCTTTCCTGGGTCAATCGATGTAGGAATGGCAAATATGAGGAAGCATTGGAGAAATTTGAGTCTGTATTGGGATCGAAACCTGATGCTAATGAAGCATCTGTCGCAAGTTACAATGTTGCTTGTTGTTATTCTAAGCTTGATCAGGTAGCTTCTGGTTTTTTATTATAACCACAACTGCTTTTCTGGTTTAGGCTATGTCGTTTTATTTTCCTAGCAGCTACAGATCCAATCTTTTTAA
The DNA here is from genome assembly GCA_031216285.1 of Syzygium syzygioides. Lineage (NCBI taxonomy): Eukaryota > Viridiplantae > Streptophyta > Magnoliopsida > Myrtales > Myrtaceae > Syzygium > Syzygium syzygioides. The sequence goes on from CM062251.1 coordinate 18,462,007, forward strand.
TGGTCACAAACAGGTACAAGCTGGACTTTCTGCCCTGGAAGATGCTTTAGAAGCAGGGTTCGAAGACTTTAAGGTAATGAATCGAATGATAAGTGTCATAGTTAGCTGAGCTTGCGTTTCTCATGTTTTTGCTTGTTGATGCAGAGAATTCGAACGGATCCTGATTTGGAAAATGTAAGGAAGTCCAAGGAATTTGATCCTCTTCTGAAAAGGTTTGACGAATCCTTTATCAATGAGAATGCCATCGACGCCATCAAATCTTTATTTGGCTTCAACAAAAAATAGTGCTGAAAATTGGCTTCGCAATTGAAGAACCTTGGTTCTCTACCGAGGCAAGGCTTAAGACAAGGATCGGAGAAGCAACTGCTTATACTGACAGAGCTTCAGGAAAATTTATTCATTCTCATTATGCGCATCACTTTTATCTTGGACTTGGAAACGCCCTGAGTGGAAATTTTTCTGGTAGTTACCTGTTTTTCACCTTTCCCCAAAATGTGAAGTTCTGGTGGATGTAAAGTATATCAGTGAGAAATTGAAGAGGAATCGATTATTCTATTCAAATCTCTCTCTCTCTCTCTCTCTCTCTCTCTCTCTCTCTCTCTCAGTAGTAAGGACAAAAACACGAGACAATTTGTATTCACTTTGCAGACAACCTTCTTTTGCATGATGATATGTGTAATTCAGGTTGCCCATTATTTGGATCCCTTGCAGCTTATGCGCGCATGATCAGCTTGCAAGTGTGAGCTTATCGTGGAGAGGTGATATGGTTTGGAAGGAAGCCTCAGGCATGGCGTCTACTGAGGTGAATGGTAGAACACATTAGATATTTATGGATTACATTGTGAGACCTGCCAACTTACCGTAAATCAGACAATATTCTTTCTGACATGAAAGATACATAACACATTATGTTCACCTAACAGCAACATCAGAAACAGTGGTCATTATAGTTCAGTGCTGTTGTGTCAACTACTCGGTCACCTGCTCAAGGTCGAGTCCAAGTGTTGTTGAGTAATTTTAAGGGATAATTCACCGTAAGGAGTGGGCTCTAAGTGAAGACCAATAAAGACGGTGAGAGTAGGAAAACGATCAATTTGAAGAAAATAAAGCTCTAAATACGGCAGAGAAAACATACGTAGTTCGATCCTTCCCACCAAATATAATGAAAGAGCAAAAACATTTAACCTTCTCCTACTTACTAGAACTCCTACATTAGGAGATCATAACTCTGCACGTACCTTACAGGGAAAGTGTAAAGAGCACAGTTTCCAGATAGAAATGATAGTATTGCATTGGTCAGTGTGATATTGACCCTTATTGATTTACATATTCGAGCTTATATGCCCAAGAAGACGACCTGCATCTTCAAAATTCAGATAATTCATCTCGGAGTTTGGTAACTAGACTAGAGGCTCACTAGCAGTTGAAGATGATAGACTTAGCCGTCTGTTTCACAGTCTATGTGGTAGAAGACGGAGCGGAAGCCCCTGTTGTGGCGAAAGTATGGGATCATAACCAATTGCTTCATCCGGGATTGCCAAATTCCACTTGAATCTTGTCACCATATTGTGCAGAAATATAAGGATTTGAATCCTGGCAAATTCATGCCCCAAGCACATCCTTGACCCCCCTCCAAACGGTACGTACGAGAAAGGGTTCGATCCTGATCCTTCGAATCTCGACGCATCGAACTTTTCAGGATTCGGGTAAAGTACTGGATCTTTATGTGTCGAGCCAGTAGTCCAATATAGCTAGCACACGCAGTGAAAGATGCACCAGTCAGTTAAACTGCAGTCACGTAATTTCTTAATTAAAGTCTTTATGCTCGTTTGATCTCATAGAGTTGGTCAGCCTGATCATCGGAAAAATTCATATAGTTCAGTTCTCTTCACTGCTCCTACAAAGTTACGGGAGGATGATTGCGAGAGTACCTTCCATCCTTTAGGAATGGTATAACCAGCATATGTGAAATCGACAAGGGCCTCTCGGAATGCATCGGTCACTGGTGGCATCAGCCTCAAAACTTCCGCAACCACATTCATTGAGTACCTCATCTTCTGCACATCCTCCCACTGCAACCACCCCGGTTCTTTCGATTTGGCAATATCTTCGTGCTCTGCTTAAACATGAAAGGACCGAAGACATAGTGCTTAACATCGCTTACAACGGGTTAAAACGTTCTGAATAATTGTAATTTCAACAAAAAAAAGGCCTTGCAGATATGTTTTAAAGCTCATAACCTTCGCAAATCTTTTCATAGACTTCAGGATAATCACTCAGATACTTCATGAGCAACGTGATGGCGGATCTTGTGGTGTCGTGCCCAGTGAATAGTATTAGGAGTATGTTGTCAATGATCTCCATCTCACTCAAGAACCGTCCATTAGCGTCGGCAGAAGTGAGCAAGGACAAAAGATCTTGGTCAGGCATCGCCTTTTTTTCCCATAGAGCTAATTTTCTCTCCCTAGCAATCGATCAAATCTCTTCCGGATTCGACTGGCAGCCCTGGTTGAACGGTAGAATGCCGTTCCAGGGAAACTCGTAGGCAAATTCACAACTCCATTTATGAAAACATCGAATAGGGCGGCCAGGGTTGAAACTCGTGTAGGGTCATCGGTGCTGGTGAAGATGCGACAGGCCAATTGGAAAGTGTAGACCTTAAGCATCGGATAGAGTCGCACTTCTTCTCTTCCTTCCCAGTGCGTGTCAAGGTGGTGTCGGGTGATCATGTCCATCCTCTCAATGTTCCTCTTGAGCGCCTCAGGAAGGAAAAAGTTCATGAGCATCCTCTTCAGGGATTTGGCATCCTCACCTGCAGCGTTGACCAGGCTTGACCGGAACAGCTTCTGCACAGTGCTCGGCCACCAGACCTTGACAGCTTTGTTCTCGTTGCCGAACAAGAACTTGTGCCCCGCAGCCCCACAGAAGACGGCCATTGGCTCCCCAAGCAAGGACATCTTGAAGACCCTCGCATCGTGCCTGTCCATCCTCTCCCTGATGAACCGTTCGGGCTCTCCTAGTCGTACTGCTCGGAGGAACTCCAGAGTCTCGCCGGTGAGTGGCCATCCTAGGCTTCCTGGAGGGAGACTAGGATTCGCGCGCGCCCTCAACTTGACAAGTTTCTCGATCGAGTAAAGGAAGAGGACAAAGAAGAATATGAAAGCTAAAAGAATGCAATACTGAAGCATCACCACTTGTCTTGATGACAAGTGAAGCTACCAAGTGGTGGTTTATATGATGCGATTGGAGACGTGAGGACCTGAGAAATTCTCAATCCAAGGAGACTTTTCCAAGGAAGACCGTGTGCTTTCTTTGGACTGATTTTTCTGAGGTTGGCTACAGCATCAGTTCACATCAGCAATGCCCATCAGTACTTAGGCGAGAATTGAGCAAAGGGCAAAGCCAAATGAACTCTCCCAGTCCACTACAAAAGCCTCGTCTGTGGGATACGCATTAACCTACTTGTTTTGGGCATTAACAATTTTGCTCTGTTCAGTTTTCAAGCTTGACATGTTTGAAGATCCAGTCAAATATCAGAAAATTCCTAGGGGAAAGCGTGATGGTCCTCGTACCTTGCACGGCATCTTTTCTTATCAATGTACTATTTGACACGTGGAGCGATGGCCCAGAGATATTAAGTTTACTTTTCTGGGTCAGTGGCCCACCTAAGTAGATAGGTTCGGCGTTGAACTACTGCCCAGCTATCTATTTCCTTTCTGTCTATTTTCATTGGATTTCAGAGTAAAAACTTTTTTCCTGTATGAAAAGGGCTAAAGTTGAATACAAAAATTTAATGTTGTAAATCTACATGAAATAGGAAGTAATTGAAAGACACTAGTATCCAAGCTTTTATCGATTCCAAGATTAGCAAGCTAGTCAACAGAGCTATTTCCTTCACGAAAGTTATGCTGCACCTTAAACTCAAAATAAGAGGCCAGCAGTCTTCTAATATTTTAAGTAAAGCAGGGCTAGCATTATCAATTATAAGATCTGGACTAACAAAATCAGTAATGGTTTAAGAGTTAATCTCGATGATGATCTTATGAAAACTAAATTGTTTTGCAAAGTTGAATCCCAACCATAAAGTCCAAAGTTTTGCTTGTGTCGACAAACATATTCCTATAAATAAGGCAAAAACCACCAAATCAGTCACCTTCTTTGAATTATCCATAGACGAAACTTTAATGATTTCTTTTGTGTATGACTGAATTCCTCAAATTCCATTTAAGTGAAACTAAGTTACAATTTGAATTTATGACCCAATCTGACCAAAGCTATTTTCCCCCATCTAAGCTTATTGTTTTCAATTCGTAAAAAATGTTTTCATAGATCCATTTTCCATCATCCAAACACTGGATTGTCAGAAAACAAATTACCTGAAAACAGTTTTCTTTTAAATAAACAGACCCTTAGTTAAATTCAAAATTCTATCTCGGGTTTGCTATGGTCATGACTCATGTTAGAAGGTGAAGCAACCTTATGAATATATTTTGATGATGACAATCCACTGGTTGAACAGTTACGGATGACATTTAATGTCAACATGATTGGAGTATTTTGCATATTTAGGGAAGCCTGAATTTGGATGTGCAGTGTGTCAATAGTTTCTTCTCAAAACGACTCTGTGAGAGAGAGAGAGAGAGAGAGAGAGAAACCTTGGCGAAAAAAAAACAGAAGAAACGAATATTTGACGCATTTTATTTGAATGGCAATCGTATGGAATGAGTCCTGCATTGAGAGCAGAGCAGCACCATCTATACATAGAGAGAAAGAGACCTAACGAATCTCCAGATACCAACTCCAGAAAGAAGAAACTTCTTCTAAAGTTGAAAAGAGACCGACGATCTACAAGCGTCTTATCATCAGAATGCCTGCTTCATACAAGCACCGGAGACGGAATAGGTCTCAAAGAATGACACAGAGATTGTGTCCATTACCTCCATAATCTTCTTCCACTTCACTGTCAATACAAGGAGAGAGAAAGGAGCAGAGTCAGGCAAACTTATAAACTGAACCACAAGTGGAATACCCATTTGCAAGATCCAACATTAACCCTTCAACACGTGAGCACACACAGGAATACACACACAGCCGTGTACATGCACGCATTGCATACATGGAATATAGTCAATTATTTCTTGAAGCACTTCTCTACAATTACAAGCAAGTCTACAAATGTCATCAGTCCCGTTGATGCGCTTTTGCGCTTGCCAACCAACTTGTGGTTCTCAAATTCTCTCTATCCTCTCACTCAAGGTTTATCAGCAAAACTTGTAGCACATGGATCCATATTTTTCAAATCCACTCCAACATACATGTAACTGGAGGAAGCCACAACAAATGGCCAGCTCATTCTTGCACAGACAACTCAATCTAATACAAAATCCAACTCAAGTTTTCGATCAACATGCACTGTTGCACACAGTATTAAGAAGACAAAACCAAATTGATCTCTCAACGATTTTCTGAAAGTCAATCATGCCTCTTGTGCATTGAGACAATGTGTTATTCATCCATCTTGCTTGCATCAACCAACCTAAGGTATAATGGACCAAAGTACCTCCTTCAGTGATAGCATGATCAGCTAATTTATCTACACATAGGTTCATAGGTTTTAGCCAAAATCAAAGGAGTTGACAAAACAGATGCTCTAAGTCCATTAGTAGAGCTGATTTTCTCTGCTATTTACTTTCTCTATTTCCTGATGCAAAACACACTAGACATCCCTTTTCAACCGTGACGACGGCCATCTTATACACCTGCACAGTCCATTCAATTTCCAGCAGACAACTAGTGATACTTAGAGAAGTAATAATCATGCTATGCTTAACTGTTTTTTTTATCCTTAACCATGCCTCTTTTTTGCATCAGGTCCAAATTCTATTTGGCCTTAATATTCTCACAATCATGCGCAATTTTTGCGTCTCCTATATCAGACAGCTAAAAGCAGTTTTCTCCTTTGCGATTGACTAACTCAATTATTCCTCTTTTTTCTAACAACAAGAGATTATTAACAAAGGCACACCCACCCCATTGGCATCCAAAATCACCACACTTCACAGCTCTTGCTTCGCCAAAGACAACTAAAAAGCAAGGACATTCAAAGCTTCTAAAACAAATTCTAACATCAGAGCAGAGGCTCCCAATATGCATTCACAGATAAACAGGTTTTGATATCTTCTGGTGATAGAGCAATATCGAGACCAGTGGGACGGTTCGGGGGAGAAAGAGACTTCTCAGAACAAACTCTCCAAACATTCAAGCCCAATGAAGAGCCTAAATATGGAAACTTTTACTGTCCCACGGGCTGTGATCCTATGTGGCTTTGCCTATTCTCGTGGAAAGAGCTTAAAGCGGAACATTATATCTCAATGTCACCATTTCATCCACTTTTCCTCCAAATTTTCCTCAACCACTAGACCAAACTGATTATCAAATTAGCAAAACCATAGCTAAAATCAATACAATGCCATGTCATCCGACTATAGTCAGGAATAGAACCCTACAGAAAATAAAAGGCAAGGGAATCGAAACGATTAAAGGAATTAATCAACAAGGAGGAAGCAGAAAGAGAAAATTTACCCACCTAGATTCAAACTCCTTGACCTCAGCAAGCTCCTTCCCTAACAAGTCCACCCATTGCACTTGCTTCTTCTCAGCACAGAGTGCTTCCAAACCTGCCTTCTTCTTCTTGAGGCAGCTCTTGATGATGACTTTATCAGTTTCTCCGTTCTTCTCATCTAAATCCGCATCATCTCCGACCTCAGCGGTCTCTCCACACAACTGATCAGAGCCATCAGAGACCGAGACTTCTGGTGGAGGGACATGGGGGGCATCCTCCAATTTCAACGGTCCAGGAGCGTAAATGTGAGGGGAGGGCTTGCAGAAGCACACGAAAGGAGGGCAATGGAGCTTGCAAACAAAAAACCTCATCAAAAAGTGTTTTGGGATGATGAGCTAAGACCTGACCCAGATCACACCCATCGTTCCGAATCGGCACAGAGGGAAAAGAGACGTCAAACACAGCAGAGGATGACGCCCAAGAAAGACCCAAATCGAGACATCACGAGAAAGGCCAGCACCGAAGCAAGAACCCCCCCTCGCTCTCGAAATTCTTGACGATGGATGGAGATAAAGACCTTGCCTTTGGGAGAAGCAATCAAAACCCAGAAGCGAATTCGACCTCTTTCTTGCGGCTATCGAGCAGGAATCGCCAGAGCACGAGCTGAGAAACCCGAAGCTGTCAAGATTCCTTGTCGGGGAGCTTGGACGTGCACCCGGGAAGAGCCCCCGAACCCATTACTGTCGAGCCATGAACAATTCCGCAGGCGGTTTGTAGGTCGAAGAAGATCAAACGGGCAAACAGGGGGTGGTGGAGTGGAAGGACGAAGCTTTTTGCACTACATGGAAGTGGGGCAAGTCGTCCGACGAGGCGCACTGAATGAATTCGAGATGGAAGAAACACAGCATTAATTGCCCAACATCCTCGACACACGCACACAGTACTTTCGTTTCGCTTTTCCTTTGCCGACTTTTCGGTAAGCTGCCAGCATTAACTTTACCTTGGATGAAAATATCTGTCTTCGTTCCATCTTGGTTTTTTCAATGGATAGGTTGGTGGCAATTCGTATCTATTTGTCATTATTTTTTTTCTAATCCGCATCGATTATTTTGATTTCATACGTCGATGAAACACAATCTCTTTATAACTTATGTTTTGTCTCGTATAGTTTTCATCTTGAGCAAACAAATCGCATTTAGCATCACCAGAATATGTAGGTCACGTAACTCTTCAACGACAGGACTATAAATCTCAACCATCAATCGATGAGTTTTAAGTTCTTGCACAGCGTTGCACTTTCTATAGGAACCACGGCGAATATAACATGATTGGTAGAGACAGGCACGAGGCACAGGGACTCCTGGCTCGATCGAATACCGTCTCGAAGGAGGGGGGCACATTTTCCACACGAGAGATGCCCCAGCGAGGCGTTAGGTGGCGCTAATACTAGTCCTGTCCCGCCCCGCCTGCCCTCGGCACCAGCCCGCCCCGCAAAACGAGGAATATTTAGTGGCATAATAAAAAAAAGAGAGAGAGAGATTTGGGTCCGATAGATGGATTTGAATCAGAAGAGAAAAGGGAAGGAGCAGCCGCGATGCGGGTCCTCGCGATGGAAAACGATGCTACGCAATTCTAGTTGCCCTTGTCTCTCGTTTTTTAACCTTTCTTGGAGGCTCTGACGGGTCCCGGTGACGTAATTTGCACGACGAATTGCTCACGTTGTCATGCTTTGTCTTGTCTAATCTCCTTCGAAAAATTCGAGATTTGAGAACCAATAATTTCTTTGGAATGCGCCCACCGCAGGTGTCTTTATCTGTGGAAATTTGCCAATCAAAAGTCGATGAGACTGTGGTCAACGGAGGCGGACGTGTCGATTTATAAGATTGTTGGTATTTAGATAGATTACCTACCAATTCGCTATATGGCGGCCAAAATAAAAGTCTCGTGTTGCCAGCGAATTCGAATCACTATAAATCATGAAAAAAGACAAATGAGTATTAGGTTACGTATAGGTTTTGTCCCGTGATTATCGTGGTTTGTGCAATTTGGTCTTATGAGGTTTTCGTCGCGGTGCAATCGAGTACTCTAATTTTCTCGATTTTTTTTGGCAATCGGGCCATTTTGTCGATCACCATCGACGACATGCTCAGGGCTCTTGAAGGGACACGGAGGAAATTTGTTTATGATATGGTCTCGAATAAACGCCACATCAGCAAACACAAAACCTAAAAGAGAAAAAAAAAAAAAAAAGAACGGGCAACGGTGAGGGGGTGAGAGGCGGCCGTCGCTACAGCCCGAGCTACAACAACCCTCACCGGCGAAATGTAACTCCCACGATGCTCGAGTGAGTGCCGCCGTCTTGCACCACGGTGGCAATGCCATGTCAACATTTGACGACGTTGCTAATCACGATTCAAAAAAAGGATTTCATTAAATAAATCTAGAAAGTTAGGTGATTTATCGGCATGATTAGGTAAAGTTCGGAGTTTCAAAACAACACATACTTAATCAAACAAAATCAAAAACTGTCGAATATTACTCTTATGAAAAGCCCGACATGCTATTCCTTCTGTCAAGTTGTATTGATAGCTGGCATGCTTATCATAAATTGATCACCTAATGTCCCTTGATCACGGTTTAATTTTGTGTATCATTAATTGGAGTCTTGCGCAGAGGCCAATCTTCCGTACGATGGACCCCACCCCTCGACCCAACATTGATTAAATACTAGTGAAAAAGCCACAAAAAAACCTCAAATTATATTATCCAGAATTTTTTTATAACATTAAAAACCTCAAATTATACTCCAATGATACATTTGCCATAAACTTTTTCTTATGATATTCACTTCAAAATTGTACCTATTTGACCTATTTACTCTTTATTAAAGTTCCATCGAATGATTTTTCAATAAAAAAAAACGTCGTTGTTATTTCACTTAAATTACGCGAGTGCCTTATTAACACAATTTGTTTTCTGGCAATCATATAGACATATTTTTAACAGATTTTATTGAAAAAGGGTAAATGTACCACATAAGTGTAAGTTTGGATTTTTTTTTTGTATCAATGAGCATAATTTAAGATTTTTATTGGCATTGCCCTAACCACGTCATCACCAAACTATGTCTTATCGCAGCCGTTCATCGTGATGGAGAGAATCTATCAAATGGAGGGCTCATGATGAGACACACGCTTGCCATTATCAAAAGCAATCACCGGTGCTCGCGTTTCATTATGGCTTTGAATCTTTTTGGAAAGTGGTCTCTTTTCCCTGAATGGCATGCCGCGTAGCGCAGATGGATGGTAAAGAGGGAATGGAGTGTGATGGAAGCTTCCATGTGCTGCTAAACAACATTCTCTATCCAACACTAATCCACATGCTCCAGCATTTTCAACGGGTCAGATTTTCCATAATTTTAAAGAGGAAATTGCATATGGACCACGCGGTCTCTTACCGATTGACATTGGGCAACCTATTTCAACGGATAGATTCTAAGTTCTAGTTAGATGGAATCTAGAGTGAAACCTAAACAAGGTTTTTGTATTTTTTCTTGATCTATATCTTCGCGTGATCCTGCTGAGTTTTATGACTTTAGATGATGATTGTATAATCTAGAACCACTAATCTAAGCTTTCATTTTATGACTTGTTAATGTTTCATATTTTTCGTGTGTCTAAATATAAGTTGTGGTCAGTGAATTATAGCAGTAAGTAGTAGTCATTAAAGGTAATGATTCACTGCAATTGTTCAATTAATAATACATGTGGAAAAATGGATAAACCATGGAACTGACCCTAGGGTAGGTTCCAAATTCCAAAAAATGATGAATCTAATATTGTGGGCAGATTTCATGTGAAATCTATATGGAACATAAATCGCCCACCCCTAATATCGATTCACACAATGATTTCTCATTTTATTTGTATTTATTTGAACCGTACTGTCAAGAAAACTAGTTATTTGTATTCTCTTTGGTAAATGACAAGTTCGTTCAATATTATTGCGTTCATTTTCGTTTTGCATGAAATAAATAAAAAAAGAACCTATTAGACTCCGGAATCTACCGTGGAACCTATGATAGGGTAGGTCCCAGGTTTCAGGTTCCGACAAGTAGGTTTCAAGTTTCAAAAAATAAGGAACCTGTACCTGAAGGTAGATTCCAGGTTATAGGAGGAACTTGTAAAGAACCTGGAACCGCTCACATCTACATTAAACAAATTAAAAGTCCAAAAACGAGATTACACATTAATCCAAAGTTCAAGAACCATGTTGCACAAATTAAAAATCCAAATATGATACTGCACACTAGATCAAAGTTCAAGAACTATTTATATTATTATCCATTTCTATAATCCATGAGACGAGTGGGTACTTGATGCGGATAGAACATATTCGGTTGGTTAATCTTTACTTTTTAATATCTTAATATACACGGATATGTTTTTAAGAAATGTATATATAAAATTCGATAAGAGATCAACTATTACCAAGATCTTCCACATTCGTCTCTCCAGTTCTTGAGCTACCATTTTCAAATTGCACCAAATGTCAATCGCTTGTCCTTTGCTTTTCGCTCTTCTTGCTCTGTCATGACGGCATGCCGATCTGCAGCATCCATCCACAAGAAGAGTACAGTCCCTCCGAAGTCAAACCGTGACGTCAATACACGAGCATTGTCGTATCTTAAACAACTACTCTCTCTCTCTCTCTCTCTCTCTCTCTCTCTCCCCGACAAGCTCTCGAGTGGGGAATGCGAGGAATGACCCACATGCATGCACTCGACATGCATGTGTGCACGGGTGCAGTAGGCGTGTGATGCTAGCGAATTTGGCAGTGGTGCAGCACAGCAATACCATCATCACAGAAGGCAAAGATAGGAGAAGAAATGGAAGAAATGGCAAAACAATATGTTTGTCAAATGATGATAAGGTGGAGAGAAACATTTTGACTTCAGTGCAGATGAGAGCCACAGTGACTAAGGCAAAAAAGATACCTGCATAAGTCCTGGCTTGTTCGCCTGTGCTGCCAGGAGCTAAAAGCAAGGCAAACTTGCCGTGTACAATTGACGTCGACAAATTTTAGACCAAACGGCTGAAAACATATATTATCAGACAGCTAACAAAGGAATGCTTGCAGCTATTAACGGCTCACAACGGGCACACGGGAGAGTAGATTCGTGCCCCAATTATGATCTCTATTTATGATTTTTCCTCCCGATTTTGAAAACAAAAAAAAACCATATGGTTTGGAACAATGAAAAAATGATAGACAATTTTACATAGTTGTATTAGTTGTCTTAAACAGATTTCATGTGCTCCAAGTAATTTGTGTAAACCGCAACATCTGTGGAAAAAGTTTCCATACAGGCCAAAGGAACACGTATTCATGAGAAATCGATAGAATTTAACAGGAAATTCGCAAAAATTCAAAAGAATTTAATTGGAAAAACCATATTTTGCATGACTGATATGGGAAGTAAGCTGATCAAGGCATGCCAACATCTCTCAAGTCTTCAGTAGAATACATTACTCCAATTCAATAAAGATGAGATTCACAGATTGTACCGCCTTCAAGATGAAATACATAAAAATCGAGAGGGCCAATACATGCCTAAATCAGCCGAATTCCAGGCTCTATGACCGCATCATTCTAATACATATAGTATAAAAAATGCAATGATTTCCGAGCGCTAAATGGGCTCTCCAAGATATAAACATCTCCAAAGAACTACCAAAATTTTCCACACACGACAACAACTCACTGAATGAGATTCAAGGGCGAGACACTCTATAAATCAGTAATTCACAGAATTAGTAACTTTCAAGACTGTGGGAATGAGTTGAAGAGCCCTTCATCCCATTGAAATTTTCGGGAGATATAATCTACATAGACACTCTCGCCGTTCACCTCATTGCTGAATCTTCAGGACTGGAAAAGCTATCACATCTCTTATGCTAGCGGAGTCCGTCAAGAGCATCACAAGCCTGTCGATCCCAAGGCCCTGAAGCAGAACAAAGGAAACTGATGTTCTTATCCATGTGTAAAGTTGCTCCAGGACGTGGTATAGCACATGTACTAGTTGGCAAGCACAATATTCAATAGGCCACCACAGTTGCTGATTTCACAGTATTACTTCTAATCAGCAGTATCTCTGGGCATATAACACTATGCATAACTCAAGCACATGGATCAAACAAACACTAACCATTCCTGAAGCCGGAGGCATCCCATATTCTAAAGCTGTTAGAAAGTCGTCATCAAGGGTCACTTCGTAAGATTCATCATCCTCCTCTTTTTTCTCTTCAGTAGCAGCGCCTTTTAAGAGTGATGCTGCTCTCTTCTCATTATGTTGTCTCACTTGTTCTTCCAAGCGTCCTCTCTAGAATTTGAAAAAACAAAAAACTAATAAAGAAGAAGAATCAAGTTCACTCCCTAATCAAAGGAAAAGCATTGGCAAGCGTTGCTTGAAAAACTCTTCCTGTTAATCTTGGTCTACTTGGGACAAATTGTTGCATGGTCGGATGGGAGAGAATGTGGGAGAAAATTTAAAAGGTGTCTACTCAAGAATTTTAAATTTTGACCCATTTTCACCTCCCACCTCTCACTTTCTCCCTACCATTCTTCCCAAACAAAGCTTAGGTGCAATGAAAAATCAATGAACGACCTTATGCCGTGCTCCGCAGAGTCATGAGTGTGCTACAACAAGGAAGACTCGTTTTAGCAGCAGAGTATGAACAAATGACTGAAGCAATTATTAGATTGCAGTAATCCATCGCTGGGCACATTACTTTGTTTCTAACATTCCCTTGAATATAAACAAACATTTAAGCTAATTCAGTCAAAAAAAATTTACCTGATCCATTGGATCTGTTAATTCCGAAAATGCATTGGCAAGTTCCCGACCACAAATGAAAAGCTCAAATCTCTCAGTCAAGCCTGCATGCCTAAATATGGAGAGACATAAAATGAGAGATTACAAATAGAAGTTCAACAAACGAACGTGGATAAAACTCAGCGTCCGTCCATGTGATGTTTTCAGGGAATTGCTCGGCACAGACAGGTGATATCAACGAAAGCTAGACTTGACCGGAAAATTCAAAATCCTCCAACAGAATATTTGGTTGTTTTCTAATAAACATGCCATCGGTAGAAATATTTTTAGACAAATACTTCAAGAAAAGTTAGCATAGAACGGAATTGCTGCTTGATATAATTTTTAATACCTTCGATGAGGCTTGGCCAGGGGAGATATCTCGATAGGATAGTCCAAGACAAATGTGGGTTGCAGAAGCTTTGGTTCAACAACCATCTCAAAAATCTGCAAAACATGGAATCATAAATGAGCTTTTAGTTCTTCATGAAAATGAAAGATGAAAAGATCCAACTGATAGATTTCCCAGAACCCTAAATGAGTGCCTAACTAAACTTTTCACGGTCTGTGGCTTTGGATGCCAACACTCCATAGTTGGAAATGGTCAATTAAATCACACGCAGGTATGGACAGTGACAAGTGCTGTGCAAAAATATTACTGAAAAAAGATTTGTGGATAACCTCATTAACAAGGTGGCCAATGGATGGGCATGATCCAATGGCTAATTTATCTTTACTATCAAGGCCATCCCCTAAGGTAGTGAGAGTAACTCTTTTAGCCATTTCAAGATCATCTCCAAAATCACTGAAATCAATCTTTGTGGCTTCTTTGACAAGATTGTGCATGGTTTCTCTCCTCCAAGGCCTTTCCAGATTTATCTCTGACCCCTGTATGGAAGACTCATGCACTGTCAGATCAAAGATAGGAAAGAGCCAGACAAGCATCCAAGATCAGACTCAAAAGAATCTGGGAAACATGTGAGCAGTTAACAGATTTACCTGGTAGTCAATTTTAAGCTTATTTTGAACTGCCAAAGCACAACGAGTTATGATCTCCTCTGCCATGTTCATCATGCTTTGATAGTCGGAGTATGCTTCATACATCTGAATCAAGCTAAAATAAATACTATCAATATTTAATAAATATACATAACAAGCACGATTTTAACAGTCACCACTTTGTGGTAACCATTCAAATTGATGACTTCATAAGTCGAGAAAAAGTGGCATTTCAGAAAGTACCTCTATGGTGGTAAATTCTGGATTATGACGAGTTGAAATACCTTCATTTCTAAAAATTCGACCAATTTCATATACCTTTTCAAATCCACCAACCTGCAAGAAATTTTCACATTCATGGGTACAAAATTTTCAAATTGGGTACAAAATTTTCAAATTTTGTACCAAGGGTACAAAACATCAAGCACGACACAATACTACCTTCAAATAAAAAAAGTTTGTGCAAAGAAAGAAAAAATAAATAAATGTAGCATATTCAGTAGCAAAAAAGAAAATGAAATTCAGAAAGGGCTAGTGAAAATAAATATCTAAGTAAATAAAAATCTATGTTGATACATCCAAAGGCATAAGTTGGAAAACAGGACAGACAAAGAACAGTTAGAAAAGATTACCTGCCTCATCAGAGACCAATAGGCTGCATCAGAATGCCAGGTTCAAATTGAAATTCGAAAAAAATAAATAAATAAACAGATGTATAAAACAGGAAAAATCGGGCAAGTAATTCCATCATGCAGCAGAAACCAACCATGGCCAATATGATAATAAAGGTAAAATTGATACTCAAGCATTCTTTCTTCACCTACTGAAGTTAACTGTTAACATTAGAGAATAGCTTTCCAAATCCATAATGAAAAGCAAGAGGAAACCCAACTTGCAGACGTAACTTACCAGCATTCTTTTTAAATGGAGCTCAGTTGCAATTCTCAAGTAGAGATCCCTTCCAAGAGAATTATGGTACGTAACAAATGGCCTGGCCTCCGCTCCACCAGCTGCTCCCTAGTCCACAAAATCAATTAAAAACCACTTTGCGAAAACAAAGATGCATGTTCCAACCAAAAAAAAGACAAAGATGTATGCTCTGACCACCGACCCCCCCCCCCAAAAAAAAAAATAAAACAAAGATGCATGCCAGTGTAAATGAAGGCTGGTCAACTAGCAGATGCAGACACATATTCCTTGCTCTCTCATTTCATTTTACAGAGGGTGGAGCAGATATAGAGACCAAATCCTAATTTAGCTCCAGTTTAAAGATGCGTTAACTAGGCAGTACAAGGACTTTCTCAAGCTATTGCTCCGTGAGTTGATTCGCAGTGAAAAATGGAACACCATCAAAATAATTGGGCTATGTGCAATAAAACTTACAGCATCTGGATATCCAATTTTCAAATCCTTCACAGCAAGACTTAGTTAGAACTCGTCTAATTTTTAGAAGGGTGACATAATCAGTTCAATTAGGATTGCTTCTCCATATGTTAGATCCTACCTATGCTGTGACACCTATGTATTAAATATAGTGGCCAAAATAATGAACCAAATATAAGAAAAAGAAGAATTGATACTATTTTGACCTTTCTTCAAAGATTTTGTCTTTGGCATAATATCAGGAAATTTTCTGCACATTACAGCCAAGAGGTATTCACCGTGAGAAAAGGACCTTAACATACAGACAAAAAACTTTTGAGACTCAAATTATACCTACAATCGACTGGTGATGTTTTGAATTTATTCATCTCAAACGAAAATCTATTAAAATGATTAAATGATTAGCTAAGATTCAAGATAATAGTCAGATGTGCCATAAATGAAAAACTAGTCTAATTCCAGGCTTTTAGACCAAAATTTTCAGCACTTTGACTCGTTCATGAAATATATAGCGTCTTATACACTGATCTGATGGAGATTCTTTATGCGGTCATTCCTCAGCTTATACATTTTGAGTAGTTAAATTATTAGGAACATGCTGAATTTTGACAAGTCCCAAGTAATATGGCATCCTACCAACTAATACAACCTCCTCCTCCCCCCCACAAACCAAATAAAAAACCACAACAAGGAAAGCAAATGACACATACACACAAAACCAACAAAAAGAAGAACACAACCAACTATTAAAGCAACAAGTACCAAAATCTGATAGAATTACATGTCACAAAGGAACAAACAAACCTGTAAGACAGGCGTCTCAACTTCAACAAAACCCGCAGATTCAACTGTATTTCGGATCTCTGATACAATCTACACAAGCGGGCAAGACAACTACGTCAAAAAGGAGACCCTCAGCTTACCTCCTTTGCCATGGGAATAGACATAAAAGGACTCCTAATATTATATACAAGTTTAGAAGGCAGATGATAGAACTAATGAGCTTCAGCTTCTTCGAAATGAAAATAATACATTTGCTTTAACTTCTTCGAAGTAAAGCCTTTAACACATTTAATGTGATTAATCTCTGCACTTCCACATAGCCATACCTTAGGGAGCAGAGAAAGGGTCTAGTTTAACTCTCTCATCTCAATCATAATCATCACAAAAAAAACATCGATATATTGTAAAAAACCACGAGCTCTGGGCGGTTTCATTAGAAACATAAATTCACAAGGAAATAATTGAACGGTACCATGAAAATTGAAAGAAATGCAGCAAAGCATGAAATAGTTAATCATTTCCAATTTCAACCCCTTGATTAGTACTTTTTTTTGGACACCTGATTAGTATACTTCAACATAGTTATAATTCCCATCAAACCCATATGAAGTTTTCCCATAAGTAGAGAAGTTGAATAGCAATGCCGTGCAATGAGACTTGAATATTTCTTTAGCCGTGAAGAGACATGAAATTTTACCTTCGCTCTTTTACGAAAAATGTCAGCCACTTCTGGGTTTGCAATCATATCCACATACCTGAACAGAGATAGATAAAGCAGAGACAGGTCGAGTAAACAGAACATCCATCATGCCACCTATAATCAAGCAAGTCATTCTCACTTTGGCAAAGCCTGCTTTTGCTTATTGTTCTTCCTACAACCATCCTTAGTGATGACTATTTCCTACATATTCACAAAAGTTCTACGCTCAAAAATAGATATTGTTTTCCAGTCATACAGTAATAAGTGGAAGACGGCAGACGGCAGACCTATGATACAATACTTCCTCTGAGATATAAAGACCTTTTTGTTTAAAGAGGCAATTCAAAATTTCTCAAGCTATTTTCTCATAAAGTTTTGTTATAGCATCTATAACTGCCTATGGTTTAGTACCAAAATTGGTGAACTCAAGACTTTACGGTAGACAGATGGCCAAGCTAACTGAATTTATAGAAAAATTGTATGGACATGGATAGAGGAGGCAGGGATTCTTCCATTGTCATGTTGAGTCGCATTTATAATAAGCAATGATGATGCCATTTCAGTTTAGAATGATTAGTGGTGCCGGAATGAATTTTTAAAGATTTCTTTGCATTTCTTTTTCAGTTGTGCAGGGAAAAGAAATCAGTTGTTCTGATGCAGTTTCACTGAACCGAAGATGTAGATGGGATGTGGCATTCACGAGCAGGCAGCAAGTGGAACTAAAAGATTTTGTTAGATTACTTGAGCTCTTATTAGCTGAAGCTGCTAATAGCAACGTACTATAATGAAGGGGGAGCTAAATAATCTATCCTGTAATAAAAACATTACAAATAAGCAGAAAAGCATTTTACCTTTGGCGATAGCGCTTATCCACATCTGTTAATCCATGATATTTATCAGGAAGCGGGAGTAAGGATTTGGTAAGAATTGCGAAAGAGTTGACACACACGGAAAGCTCCCCTGAAGTATAAATCATGAATAAGTGAATTCAGTAGCTAGACCTCATTACAATACATCAGAGAAGAATTAGAACCACAGATTTACCTAACCCACAAAAAAAAGGGGAAATCCAGCTTATGTTGATCTACTATGGCTTATGTATATCAACTAAATGTAAAGAAGAGGAATCATTATATACCTTTCTCTGTCCGCTTTATAGTTCCATTTGCACCCACTATGTCACCAATATCTACAAGGGTCTTCAATCGCTCAAACTGATCGTATAACAGCCTCTCCTTCTCGCAGTAAAGCTAAAACAAATGGTTGGTACTTTCAATCAGTTATCTAGCCACTATATTGAACAAGTATAGCCATGGTAGTAAAAGTAGCTGCCTTTCATTTCTACTATAGAAGGTGATACAAATACTAACCAGTATAGTCCAACAAAGTTTAGGGTCATCTAAGTATGAGACGAGTAATTGTAAACCGTGCAAAGTAAAGAAGACTGATCTTATAAGTTTCAGTAGAAAAACAAAAGAAGAAAAGAAATATATCACAAAGGAATGTTAAATCAGTAAAGGGTGATCTTGACTACAAAGCAGTTTATTTCATCCTAAATAAGTGCGACATGAATTTCAGTGCACCTCGAAACTTCCAATTATTGTCCATTCAGCAGATGGAAGCAAGTGCATCTATTGTACGTAAAAAGTTCAGAGCAACAATTCAAAAAAAAATGAAAACAATGATTGCATCATGCATCTTCTGACACTTCAAATGGTTTGATTTTCCAGGTAAAAGTAAAGTATAACTACGTACAGAGGATTTAGCACAATCAAATCTAACAAAGTATAAAAGTTCTTAATGAGGATGTTCATGAGCCTCTGGAATGAGCGGCTAAACATTTCTCAACTAAAATCCGTCCCACAAACTTTTCGCCATTTCCCAAACACTGTTATGATTTTGGATATAAGATCCCAAACCCGCCTCATTAAAGTTGTCAGATTCGCACCAAATACCCGCAACCAGCAATGTTACTATTCTGGTGACATATATCCCACACTAAAAACATAACAAACCATGTCAAATTTGCAAACGCAATATTTAATCTAAAACTTATGCATTGTCCAGTTAGAAAAACTACAGTATAGAAAAACATGTATAGGATTGAAAAACTTCAAGACCCATCATCACAAAAATCTAAAATGCAACAATCCTATAATGAAAAAATAGGCATGTAATGGTGTTTGTTACTGAAAATGTTATATCATAATTAATTTCTTTAGGGGTTTACGAAATTATAAAACTAACCTTAAGCATTTAGTAAATCTCAAAAACGTCCCAAACTCCAGTAGGATTTGAACAATGATGTACATTTGCCAAATAACCTAAACACTATAAAGGAATAAGGCCATTTTAGTAATTAAAACATATCGGTTTCAAATATCTGGTTTCCCGACTATAAAATCCCATATACGTTCCAAACCCTATAAGATTTCTGACAGTTGACCCTAGACCTGTCCCACTACCCGAAACTCGGATCTCGTTTATGTCCCATTAGGATTTGGGCAGGTCAGGTACCGCATTATACCTGCTCCAGAATCAAACTCGATGCGTGGGTAGCTAAGGAAATAGTAGACATCGTCGAGTCAGAACAAGAGCAAACCTGAATTGTTCCAGAATTGTCTCGGAGGGTCAAAAAGGCAAGCTTCCCAAATGCTCGGCGAGCGGTGATTCTCCCAGCTATGGACACTTGATCCTTCTCCCCGTCCAACTCTTCGCCATTAGCTAAATGCTTATATATGTCTTGCAGCTGATTAGCTGAATGAGTCCTATCCCACTTATAGGCATAGGGCTCGAGACCTTTCTCCCTCAATTCTTCCACCTATAGAACCGACACGCCATCAATGTACTGAATACGAAAGTTGCCCCAGCTTTAGATTGTTTCTTTGAGTCAACAAGTACTCAAAGATCGTCGAAATAGGATGAACGACTCAAGGCACTGAAAGGTTCCAACTTTTTGTTTGCCGCATTCCAAATCAAACTGGTAACAGAAAGCAGAATTCAAGACGCTGAGCTCTTCACATTTTTTCCCTGCAATTCATGATAATTTCCGATGGCATTCCCAGGAAAGAGAATGCTGCGAGAAGTCAAAATAATCAACCTCTAAACAAATAAAAATTTGGTAATCGAAACCAGCTCCCTCATCCCCTGCCACAACATGAACCGACAAATCTCCTTCCAAAATTCATCTCAAGCTCAATTCGAACGCGAGACCACCAAGCCGACGACGAGCCGGACACAAAAAAAAAAATGATCGACCTTTTTCAAGCGAATGGCGCGAACGGCTTCTCTGTCGGAGGTGGAAGAGGACGAGGACGGCGACCGGCGGCCGCGGCCGGAGGCGGCGGCGGCGGCGGCGGAAGAGGGGGGCGAAGTAGGAGAGGAGGAGGAGGAGGAGGAGCGGACGAGGAAGAGGTTGGGGCGGGTGGGGCGAGGGGAAGCGGCGAAGCGGAGGAGGTGCTTCAGCGGCCGCGACGATAAGGTGAGCACCTTCATGTTCAGCGCCTCCATCGCCATCACCTTCTCCCCAAAAATTGGTTTTGGTCTCCGCTTCAGAGCTCACAGCGCGGACTGCGAACTTTGCTGGCCGTCTGTCCGGTCGAACCGATTTTCGGATCCGGTCCGATTCCCGAGTGGACCGGTGGAACCGGTCAAACGACAATTTTAATTTTAACTAACATTTCAACCGTTGAATTGAACATAACACACGAGTGTCACAGGCCGGAACGAACATTTTAAAGGCGCAATGACCGAAATTTGTAAAACGATCTCGAACATAGACACTATGGATAGCAGCAGCAAAGAGCGGCCAAATTGCAAATTCGCTGCAAAGCAAACAGAGTATGACACGTCACATGACGATAGCGTAAGAGTACTTCTCAGATTTGTACACGTAGTTCGTTCAGGCATTTTAATGAACACGCTTGGTATGATTCGAAGATGAGATCTAGACGCAACATGGTATACAAAACAACAGCAAAAAAGAAAACTGAATATTTATCTCGACGAGATGGGATTGCGATGACAATCGGCCGAAAATAGAGCAAAAGAGGGAGGCAAGAGCCGATCGAGAGAGCGAGACCGCGAGAGTTGAGCAAGAGTGAGATCGCGAGAGGGAGGCGACAGTCAAGCAAGAAGGAGGCAAGCCGCGAGCGACGGTCGAGCAAGAGAGTCTCTCCACCAAGGACGAGTACCTCTGCTTCGCCTTAATAAATCTATTTATGACTTTGTGTTGTGAACAATGTAAAGGGATTAGGAATTAGTTTTAACAAATTTGTAAGAAATTAAAATTATATATATCGGTCCGATCCCGATGATTCAAGTGAACAATTCCACCCATGGAATCAGGGACTAGACCGAAAATTACCTATTCCATTATGGGAACTGCCTAGAACTGACCAATGTGGTCCTGGTCTGGGCAGTTCTTTTTGCACACCCCTATTTAGATCGTGTGAATCTTTCTTTGAATAAATTTTTAGCACCGCGAGAAAATAATTTCGAAAACTACGTTTTTCACTTTAAATTATTTTTAAAGTCATCTTTCAAAACTCACTTCGATCCCCCATTATGTCATTGACCATCCGAGCACCCAAACCTACTTCCATGAGGACATTATTGGAAGCGCCAACGTCCGGACCCAAGTGACCAGCCACTGGACTTGAATAAGGGTGGTGGCAAGCACAATATTTGTGAAGACATAATTCTACCTCGAATTATGTCTTTGCTGTTGATGATTTAGGGTCAATTATGTCATTTGTTTTTAACAATATGGGATATCCGAACCTTCGACTCAACTAATCCACACCAATACTTGTGAAAACTATCCATCTATCTGCATAAGTAAGACTTCATCTATAAAGCAGTGAACCGCTATTTGAATACAAGATTTGTCACACCTAAATCAAACATTTAATTACTAATCAAGATTTTGGGTTCAACTTTTTATCATTTAAACTTACTATCCATAGACCATTGAACAAAACTACTTTTCATTGATAGATTGCCCACTCTTTAACCACATGTGGTAGATTGTTATTCAATTCTCGAATGACAACTTACAATTTCTCACATCACTTTGCAGCTCTAGTTCTTGCATCTCTAACGTCACACAAGCAAGTAGAGCTACTTATGGCCCAAACAAATTCGTACGAGGTTTTATTATGGGCTGTTGGAGTGCCTCACTGCCAGTGGACTAGAAAGCCCATGATCAAACTAAGAAGCCCATCTCATTAAGCCACAAAGCCCAAACTCTAGGATGTTGAGAGAATGCAACGGCCGTTGAGACAAAGTCCAAGAGAGCTTCACTTGGCCCATGGGATATTGCAAATTCACTAGGAGTTTGGAAAGCACGTCCTGAATCAAATGTAGCTTTGGTAATTATCATGAGACTGGGAGACTGTCACGACCGATCAAGATTCATCGGGCACTTTGAAAGGTACAAGTAGATAAAAGTCGTCTTAGATTGGGAAATCGTGCCTTGTTTATTATTAGACAAAAGGGGTTTCGTCGTTTGACACCGTCGCAGATTGACCAATTTCAATGATCGATGTCGACTGAGTTTGACACACTATATTCCAGCCCGTCTCTCCCTCCTTCGATTGAAATGGTAACCCTCTCCTCTCTTGTTCTCTCCTTCTTGTTATCTCTTCACGTGGTTTGACTCTGTCCATAGACATCTAAGCATATGGACGCAGATTAGAAAGAGGACAGAGAAGATAGAAAAAGGGACAACTTGGGATCACTAGAGGTGTCAATGGGTCGGGTCGAGTCGGGCTTTCATAATACCCAACCTGACCGAAAACCAATAGGGTCTGCTATGACCCGACCCGACCCGACCCGACCCAAAACCCTATTTAGCCTTTACCCCCAAGAGACGGGTCGGGTCAGGTCGGCTATGATTTAATGATATGAGACAAGTCTATAGATCTTGTAGCATATCTTAGGATGGTCCATCTTGTTGAATTTACAAAATATTGGTAGTCTTTGTCCTTCTAATCTCTTATGCTTTTTTTTTTATTCGTCTCTTCATAAATGTCGCTTGCCGAAGTTTTACTCTTTGTAATGCAAACAGTGCGCCGGTTAATTATCACAGATTGGCCTTCATATATGTCCTATTATCAATATTAGCAAACAGATACGGTGCTTACCCGCAGGGAGTGGCTAAAACCAGGGAAAAAGAACTTGTCCATAGACTTGACCCATCGTCTCCTCCCGATATAATTGGCTTTCTCATAGCCAAGTTTATTGTCAACAAGGAAACCTAGGAGACAGCTGCAACTCGTGAAGTTCGATTAATGCAGACTAAACGAAGAATCGCTAGAGTCTTGCATCGTCTCTTTGTGGCTTGTGCAACATCCATTCTTGACACAAGAAACTATTCGATATGAAGGAAGAGTCGCGGGAATGAGGCAATCAGCCCGATGTCCACCCTACACCCTGAACCGCGGAGGAGCAAATTAATTGATTATGCCAAAGTATTAGAGCTAGGATATATCATGAGGAGAGGGTACCGGTGTTTTGGAAGGAAAGGAAAAGAAATTCAAGAAAGCTATTACTTGCTCGTGTTGAATTAATTGCTTTTAGATGCTGTTGCGAATTTGCTCAGGTGTTTGGTGCTAGTTGATTTGCTTGTTAAACCACAAACTTCCCACTCTGGATTGCCTTGTTGAAAGCTTGAAGAATCTCAGTGAAATTTAGTATTTCGACTGCCCGAATTCACGATAAGTTGGTAATACAAATGGTTATTTCTCTGAATATATATGTGCTGCTGCATACACGCACAATACAACAATGAAACAGGTTAAAAAAAAAAATTAAGTCAGATAACTGGATTCGCAACACTTAGGCTAAGCCAGTTATTTGCTTGAACTAATGAGTCAACGACGAGTTGAGCAACATCATTGAAAAAGGGGGAAAAAAGAACTTGTGGTATGGTTCCGTTTGTTTTGCGAAAGATATTATATTTTAGATAATATTTTCTAATAAGTAATTTTCTATATAAATAATAATATTTTTTGGTGTTTAATTGAGACCTAGAAGTGAATTGAAAAATATTTTCCGTTATATGGTAAGGAAACTTTAATTTGATTTTCTGCGTCATCGTTTGGTCAGAAATTGTTGACGTGAACGCCAGCTATCCTGGCACGAGCGTCGCTAACGTGGATAATTTCTATAGTTTTTTTTTAAAAGAAATTCGATTTTTTTTTTATTTTTCTCTTATTTTCTTTTTCTTTTTCCTCATTCCTCCACCACGACTGGCTGGCAACGGCCACAGGCGAGCTCAAGTTCGCTGGGATCTGGCGAGCCTCAAATTTGTTGGCCTTGGGCGAGCAATAAAAGGTTGAATGTTTATATTGCGGGGTCCACATTGGTTGCTCTAATAGTCAAGGGACTAGTTCAATGCATCATCATTTACATAAATGTAAGGAATATCCATATGCAAACATCGAGAAAAAGCAAAAAAATGCCTCGGGTCAACCTGTTGGGATTGGTAGTTCACCATGGAAATTTGACCAACATGCTAGTAGAAAAGAACTAGCGACCATATTCATTCTTAATGAATTGACCTTTAAGCTCGTAGAAAATGAGGGTTTTCGGCGATTTGTGTATAGAATCCATCTAAAGTTCTCAATCCCTACGCGTAACACATTGAGGAGTGATTGTTATGCGTTATATGCGGAGGAAAGAAGAAAATTGATGAAATATTTTGCCGACACATGTCCTAGAGTTTGTTTGACGACCGACACATGAACCTCTTGTCAAAATTTGACTTATATGTCTCTCACTGCTCATTTTGTGGATGCTGATTGGAAATTGCAGAAGAAAACCCTAAATTTTTGTCAAATCCCGGGTCATTCTGCCGAGATAATAGGAAAGGCGATTGAGAAATGTTTGACTGGTTGGGGGATTCAAAGTATTTTTTCCATCACCGTGGATAATGCAAGTTCAAATGATTTAGGAATTCAATACTTGAAAAGAAGACTTAACTCTTGGAACACTGGTATTGAGAGGTGAGTTAGGTGTTTTGCTCATATATTGAGTTTGATTGTGTCACGGGATACAGTGTATCCCTTGCATAGCCCTTGGGTAGTATCTAGTAAATCCACATTTCGCCGTCCTTAACTTAGTGTAAAATAAGAACCTCGCAATTAATGTCTTTAATGACTGGCATAAAAATTTAGCAAATATTTTGTTTATGAGATTGCTCATATGGGTCCGTGAATATTACACTGACCTCATTAATAAGTTAAGACGCAAGTTAAAACTAGTATGAATAATCCAAATAGGGATTTGAAAATTTAGAAGGAACTCGTATGATAGTTTTTCATTTAGAGGGAAAATCATTCAATCCACGTGATCAGATATCAATTTAGAAGGAAATCATATTATATTTCTCATTTAAATACTCCCAACATTATTCAGCAAATAAGTAAAGCTTAGCCCCGCCTATTGGGCCGACCTAATATGAATCCGCCGTGCCTCGCCCGATGTAAGTAGCGTTTGTCCTTTACTTTTTCCCTGTGTTTCTCAGGCTGAAGAATTCACTCGCGCCTCCTACAAGTCGTGTGAGCGAAGCCATGGGGAGAAGGAGATCTGATGATCTCGGGGACGGAGTTGGCGGTTCACACCGGCGAAAGAGCGGAGAGGAGGACGAAGAGGCGGTCGACAGGATCAGTGGCCTGCCCGAGTCGCTCCGCCTCCACATACTCTCCTTCCTGCCGCTCAGGTGCGCCGTCCGCGCATCCTTGATGCTTCAGCCGTTCCGTGGCCTCTGGAGATCACTGAGCAGTCTGTCCTTCCAAGAGGGCGATTTCCGTCCCGGAGCCGGCGGCGGCAGTGTCTCGAATTTCATGGATCATGTGCTGGCGCTACACGAGAACCCCGAAATCCACACGTTCCGTTTCGAGTTGGGATGCCCTTTTCCAGCTGATAAATTGGGTGAGTGGATATGCTTCGTGCTGAAGAAGAAGGTGAGGGCCCTCCATGTTTGCCTACCTGGGTTTGTTGCGCAGGCGGAACTCTTCACTATAGAGTGCCTAGTGCTGTTTTTACTGCTAGTAGCCTAGTGGAGCTCAAGTTGAATGTATATAATGTCGAATTTGGAGAACAGATTCAGTTGAAGTCGCTTCAAAAGTTGTCGATGTATGATGTTGATATAAGCTATGAGGTGCTATGTAATTTGGTTTCAGGTAGCCCGTCGTTGAAGAATTTGTCTCTCCAGGCTTGCCGTGGCCTACGAGTTATGAAGTTCGATAGACATTCATCACTTGAAGAATTGAGCATTTGTTATTGTGGCCTGGAAAAAGTGGATCTTGCTAGTTCGGGCATCAAAATATTGACACTTGGAACTCAATTGGGAGGATGACATGATATATTTTGATTGCGGATCTTCCCTTAATGATGTGGCCCTATGTGGTCCTGGTTGGGGACGTGGAGAGGTCAAAACACTTTTGGAAAAGCTCCGTAACGTTGCAAATTTTACTCTGGGCAATTGGATTATACAGGTAGGTTTCCATTCTATTTAAATTGCAATTGGATTATACGGGGAGGTTTCCATTCTTTTTAAATGATTTGAAGTCCTTTTAAGTGATACGATTAGAATTTCTTGATGTGAGCACTGGTTGGCAGTACTGTCTGGAGGGTTTGTCCACTGTCAAGTCTTACATTATACCTCAATCTTCAAAACACAAATGCCAATTATTTATTTTAGATGAGGCTCGTCTTTTTTGTTTCTGTCTTATAACATTGTCGTTTAGTTGATTTCATCCAACTTCTGCAACTAAATGTTTGGTGCATAAGGGATGATATTGCCATTTGATATGAATGGATCTTTTTTTGTTGTCCATGTTTGTGCTTTCTTGTCAGCTAATCTTTCTGCTTTGTTTGTGTTGCTTTATTTGTGGGCTATATCTTGGGTAATTTAGCATTTTGTTGTTGGTGATGATAAAAGTCTGAATCTAATCTTGCATATTATATGAAGAAAGGTTTCAACTGAGTCTGTACTCAGAATCGTTGCCTTCATCCTTAAGGTGTATATCAATTAGTAGTTAGAAAGGCAGCTGCGTGATAACTCCAGCTTGTGTGATGTGTGGAATTCTAGTTGTTTGACTAGTATGATAGAAGTTTAGTGGAGATTGCATTCATCAATTACTATTTGCAGTAAACTGTAGCTTTCAAGGCGCAGGGATGCCAGAATTCGGCCTAAAGCAATGATTTCAATTGGTGAAGCAAAGAAGATAAACACTTTGTTTATATTATGTGTTCGATCCGACTTAGTTAGAGGAGGCGTAGTAGTTGTTGTTGCTTGCTGTATCTTTCTGATTTACTTTAATTATCTGAACATCAAGTGTCACGCCCCGAACCCAACTTACCCATCGGAACGCGAACATCCCCTTACCTCGCCGGTCGATCAGAATGCGACGTCCCCAGGAGACCTCGCCGACCCAATAACAATCAGAGTATAAAAACACATGCGGAAGCAGATTACAATCCCTGACAAATAAAGATGAGCAAGGAAGCCAAACAACCAAAACATCATCAGATAAAACCTCATTATCATATATATATAAACTGTTTACACAAGGAACACAGAAATATGTACAATCAGATCCACTACAGGTCTAGGTCAAGGTCAAGCTAGCATCGAAGTCAAAAGGCCACTAATCCAAAAAGTGTCGGTGGCCGGGTGAGTAGGTCTGTACTAAGGATCACTATAACAAAAAGGTAGGGATCCCTATCGCCGACCAACTAGTCTAAGGCTCATAGTCTGGGTCGCTGGAATCATCGGGCTCATCATAAGACTCAGCTGACTCCTCTGAAGAGCTGCGATCCGGCTCTGGCTCATCCACGTCCATGTCGGGGTCCTCCTGATCAGCCTGACCCTCCTGAACTCCCCAGTAGTCTGCTAAGAGAGCGTCAGCCTCAGCCTCGGAGTCAAAGTCGTCCTCCAGGTCTACATCTTCGGCTGCATCCACAACGGCATCTATGTCTACATCCTCGCCTACCTCATCGACCTCACCATTCTCATCCTCCTGTTCCATCGCCTCTGGCTCGGGGTCGTCCTCATCTTCAACCATAGGCTCCGGCTCTAGGTCATCATACCAAACTCCGGGGCCTGGCTGGGCCTCGACGGTTGGCGGAGCGCCAGGTGGAAAAGCATCGACCACCTCGCCATCGGCAATCACTGGCTCCAACTCGCCGTCAGCGTCTACTGGAATATCAAAGGTACGGATAGGTCGACTGAGGGTCCCGTCCGCTGCCCTACGACACCATGCGATGTACTCTCGCTTCTGATGCTCATCCTCACCCACATTAACGTAGAAAACTGACCTAAACCTCACATGGAACTCGTCATTTCCCGCTGGGAAATGCTCCTCAGACTGTAATATCTGCCTAGGAATCCCAAAAAGTGGAGGCGGTTCCGGCATCCTAGGGGGTAGGTCCTGAAATGTTCGGTTTTACCACAACCGTGAGACTAGCTCAGTGAATCAAATACCTAAACCTAGGCTAGGCTAAAGTGTGTCTCTTAACGGACCAAAATCAAACATTCAAGCCAACAACGTAAAACTCAACATGTGTCATTGTGATTCAACCCCTGCAAGTTAGTGCAATTCAACGTATATAAACACCCACATACGTGTACATACGGGCAGGCGTACTTCACACACGCGTGCTCAGATTCTTTAAATGGTTCAAATCACTCAATCACCGCATCCCACACGAATGCCTCATGCAGTCACATGCTAACAATTCTCACAATCTCATCACAACACTGCATGATTCACAATTCACATAATGCAACGTTCAGTTCATTCTTAATCTCACGACCCACAATAGGGCCCGACCCGAAGGCCACAACACTTCATGGCCAGCGTATATACTACGCCCCCGGCCCGGTGTCTTCTAGCCTGCTACAAAGTGCCTGAGGCGCAACACCGCTCACCTACGAACCAGAGCCTGCTACAAAGTGCATGAGGATGGTCGTCTTCCGGTCTAACCGGGCATCGTCCTGCTACAAAGTGCATGAGGACGGAACTCAACCCGTAGGCCATTAGGTGATCACACATATCAATTTTATCTTAGCCCAGCTCCACTCTTTTCAGGGCATTTACCGTGATCACACAATGCAATGTCACACCCGCACAATCACACAATGTCATCTAAAATCTCAATCTCGACATACAATGCGCGTGACATGCATTTTCATGTCAATGAACACAAAGGCCGCAACAATTACCAACATTTACAAACAATGGACATATTCTAGCATTTGTATCCTAACACATGCAATTCGGCCAAACCAAAACCCCAACTTCAAACATGGCCAAAACACACTCAAAACACTCCATTTAGCCTCAATTAACTCAGCCAAGGCCCCACTCAAATATATAAGGCATATACTTAGCTTAATTAAGCAAATCAAGCCTAATTGGACCTAAAATCACCATTTCTAACACAAACTCTCAAGAGCTCCGAATTTGGCCTACCAAGAACAGCCCTCAAACCATCACAAATCAACCATAATTCCACCTTAAATCCACCCTTAGCAACATCATTATTTCAGCCAATAACCACATAATCACTAACAAAACACCAAATTTACTCAATCTCCACTAATCAATCCAAACTAAACCAACTAAACACAATTAAGCCTAAACTAAGTTTAGGTATAAAACTCACGTTTGGGTGGACGATTTGCGGAAGGAACAAGTACATCCCACTCACGGCTCGACAACGGCGGCTCACGGCGGTGGCTCGGCTCTCACGGCCAACGGCGGCTTGGGGTGGCTGATTGGGGCGTCCAAGGGGGAGGAGTAGGCGTGGCTGAGGACGGCGGCTTGGGGCTGGTCCGGCTCTCCACGGCGGCCCCCTTGCCGTGACCAAAAGCTCCGGCGAGCTGCTGAGGATGGGCGGCAACGGTGGCTGGTTCCGGCGGAGATGGAGAAGGAACGGTGGAGGAGAAATGGCCGAACGGTGAGGGAGAGAGAGAGTGGGCGAAATGGAGGAGAGAGAGAGAGGAAACATGACCAAAAAGTGGTCAAAGCTGGTCAAATCAGCCTTTAGTGGAAGCCACGTGTCAACATCTTAGCACCCTTGACCAAATTACCCTTGCATCCAATGGCTAAGAATCATTCTATTCAATTATTGAGGGGCAATCTTGTCATTAGTCCTTAACCAACCCCTAACCACTCTAGTTACCTTAACCAACCTTGGTTAAACCAAATTAATTCCCCAAAATTCGGAATTATGCTTACTTAATCCAAGGGTAATTCCGTCCTTTTTCCATTCCGAACCGAAATTCCATTTTTCGCACCCATGCGTCCCATATGTATGTGGCCAACATTTTCTGGCGTCAAAATCTTAAAATTAGTCCGTCGGGTCCCCGAAATCCGACACCGAAATCTGGGCTCAATTCCGTGAACAATTCTCTCTCAATTTCAATTTTTCTGAAACTCTCACCAACAGGCGGCTGTTTAGGCATACGCGTATCGACTTAGGGCTATCCGAGTCTCAATGGTTCCGATCATCGAGAGAAAGAGGGTTTATTACTAATCCCGGGGTCACGATCATTTGGCTCGAGTTCAGGATTGGTTGGCCACGAGCACGTTTGGTTAAGCAGAATCACCTGCGATCCCAATTGTGCATCGTTGGCCTTGGCCATACCATTTCCATTACTTTTTCTAAGATCGGTCCCTCACTGGTTCACAATATTCCCTCATTCTTTCTCAAATCGGCTCCCGAGTCGCGACTAAGTCCCTGGTCCACGTACTAGCGTCCTAGTTAGCCATTCCTCATGGTTGGTATCCCAAGAGTGATCAGCTCTGGGCGAGTCGTACTCAAATGAAATGAGAAATAACATTCATTTTATTAATCCCAGAAATTACATCGAAATTCGGGCTGTTACATCAAGCATTATCGGTGAGATGCTCTTCTTTTACTTTTCTGGATTTTTGTTTGTCCTATTTTGTGTTTTAAGTATTTCAGTTCCTCCTCAATTTTCCATCTCCAGGACTTCAGCACATGGAAGCTGAAGAATGAGCCACGTCCATCTTTCAGCTGGAAGTCTGTGACAATGACACTTAATTTGGCAAAGTGTCACCTCTCTGGGATTTCTTATCTACTAGAGACTTGCGATTTTCTAGAAACACTTACCATACATGTTTATCCGTCAAATCCCGAGGATATTCAGGTACCTACTAGAGATTTGAGATTTTCCAAGTGACACTTACCATGTATATTTATTCGTCAAATATTCAAGTGCCTATAAATGGTGTTAGAGACATTTATTTCTTTAGCTTACAGTTTTGCGAGAGTAAGGGATTTTTTTTTTCTAAAATTTCAAATTATTTTTACTTTCGTTGGTAGTAAATAGTGGCATATCTTCATTACATGGAATTTATTTCTAAATTTCCTTAAGTACATTAACTTGCGATTGAATTATGCATATTGGATGTCGTGTAATTTTTAGAAATTAAATTTATTTGATTTATCAGTGCTTAAGCTTTGTGCTTTGTTTGCTTTTTGTCAGGGAAATATGTCGGATCCACCATGTAATTCTGATGGGAGTAGCTATTGGCATTCAGTTGAGGGCACATTTCATTGTCTTGCACACCACCTCAAGAACGTAATGATATATGCACGCGTGACTGAACCATACGTGATCGAGCTAATTGAGTTTCTACTTGGGAATGCACTAGTTTTGGAGAGAATGGTGATCTCTAGGAGAAAGATTTCTGGAGAAACTCGAAAAGATATCTTTTCTTCGAAAGACATAGTCATAGACAAGATCCCTACCTCGGATATGCTTCTGGATTTTTCGAAAAAGGTTTTCAGTTTACCGAAGATATCTCCCATGCAGTAATACACATGACAGTAGGTTGATATTGTTTTCTCAAACATAGAAGTACTGCTTTATTTCATTTCTATTATGCTAACAAGTCTTGTCTATATCCTCTGTTAACATTTTCTCTTAGCCGGTCCGATAGCTAAGAGATAATGTTAACAGAGAATATAGATAAGACTTATTGGATAGCTAAGAGAAATGTTAACAGAGGATATAGATAAGACTTGTTAGCATAATAGAAATGAAATAAAGCGGTACTTCTATGTTTGAGAAAACAATATCAACCTACTGTCATGTGTATTACTGAATGGGAAGATATCTTCGGTAAACTGAGAACCTTTTTCGAAAAATCCAGAAGCATATCCGAGGTAGGGATCTTGTCAAGGACTATGTCTTTCGAAGAAAAGATCTCTTTTTGAGTTTCTCCAGAAATCTTTCTCCTAGAGATCACCATTCTCTCCAAAACTAGTGCATTCCCATGTAGAAACTCAATTAGCTCGATCACGTATGGTTCAGTCACGCGTGCATATATCATTACGTTCTTGAGGTGGTGTGCAAGACAATGAAATGTGCCCTCAACTGAATGCCAATAGCTACTCCCATCAGAATTACATGGTGGATCCGACATATTTCCCTGACAAAAAGCAAACAAAGCACAAAGCTTAAGCACTGATAAATCAAATAAATTTAATTTCTAAAAATTACACGACATCCAATATGCATAATTCAATCGCAAGTTAATGTACTTAAGGAAATTTAGAAATAAATTCCATGTAATGAAGATATGCCACTATTTACTACCAACGAAAGTAAAAATAATTTGAACTTTTAGAAAAAAAAATATCCCTTACTCTCGCAAAACTGTAAGCTAAAGAAATAAATGTCTCTAACACCATTTATAGGCACTTGAATATTTGACGAATAAATATACATGGTAAGTGTCACTTGGAAAATCTCAAATCTCTAGTAGGTACCTGAATATCCTCGGGATTTGACGGATAAACATATATGATAAGTGTTTCTAGAAAATCGCAAGTCTCTAGTAGATAAGAAATCCCAGAGAGGTGACACTTTGCCAAATTAAGTGTCATTGTCACAGACTTCCAGTTGAAAGATGGACGTGGCTCATTCTTCAGCTTCCATGTGCTGAAGTCCTGGAGATGGAAAATTGAGGAGGAACTGAAATACTTAAAACACAAAATAGGACAAACAAAAATCCAGAAAAGTAAAAGAAGAGCATCTCACCGATAATGCTTGATGTTCAGATAATTAAAGTAAATCAGAAAGATACAGCAAGCAACAACAACTACTACGCCTCCTCTAACTAAGTCGGATCGAACACATAATATAAACAAAGTGTTTATCTTCTTTGCTTCACCAATTGAAATCATTGCTTTAGGCCGAATTCTGGCATCCCTGCGCCTTGAAAGCTACAGTTTACTGCAAATAGTAATTGATGAATCCAATCTCCACTAAACTTCTATCATACTAGTCAAACAACTAGAATTCCACACATCACACAAGCTGGAGTTATCACGCAGCTGCCCTTCTAACTACTAATTGATATACACCTTAAGGATGAAGGCAACGATTCTGAGTACAGACTCAGTTGAAACCTTTCTTCATATAATATGCAAGATTAGATTCAGACTTTTATCATCACCAACAACAAAATGCTAAATTACCCAAGATGTAGCCCACAAATAAAGCAACACAAACAAAGCAGAAAGATTAGCTGACAAGAAAGCACAAACATGGACAACAAAAAAAGATCCATTCATATCAAATGGCAATATCATCCCTTATGCACCAAACATTTAGTTGCAGAAGTTGGATGAAATCAACTAAATGACAATGTTATAAGACAGAAACAAAAAAGACGAGCCTCATCTAAAATAAATAGTTGGCATTTGTGTTTTGAAGATTGAGGTATAATGCAAGACTTGACAGTGGACAAACCCTCCAGACAGTACTGCCAATCAGTGCTCACATCAAGAAATTCTAATCGTATCACTTAAAAGGACTTCAAATCATTTAAAAAGAATGGAAACCTCCCCGTATAATCCAATTGCAATTTAAATAGAATGGAAACCTACCTGTATAATCCAATTGCCCAGAGTAAAATTTGCAACGTTACAGAGCTTTTCCAAAAGTGTTTTGACCTCTCCACGTCCCCAACCAGGACCACATAGGGCCACATCATTAAGGGAAGATCCGCAATCAAAATTTATCATGTCATCCTCCCAATTGAGTTCCAAGTGTCAATATTTTGATGCCCGAACTAGCAAGATCCACTTTTTCCAGGCCACAATAACAAATGCTCAATTCTTCAACTATTGTTCCGACCCGAAGGCCCGATCCGAAGGTCAACAATAGTTAAACCGACCCGAAGGCCCGACCCAAAGGTCACATATTGTCATGCACAATGAATGCCAAATTTCTCACAAGTACATAATCATCAAACGGCAATTAGATGCGCATTTCAACATGCCCAATCAATTCAACAATTCAATTTAGCCACGGCATGTAATTCACACACATAAATCGCACAA
Organism: Syzygium syzygioides; assembly: GCA_031216285.1. Lineage (NCBI taxonomy): Eukaryota > Viridiplantae > Streptophyta > Magnoliopsida > Myrtales > Myrtaceae > Syzygium > Syzygium syzygioides. The sequence goes on from CM062251.1 coordinate 18,496,702, forward strand.
TTTGATCAACGTGAATTCACGCACCCGAGGCCCGCCATGATACTCTATTCTTAGTCCCGCTGAACATGTAGCATGGCATCATACAATCACATTCAAGCCACATTTAATCTAGCATCCTCTCGAGTGATCGTTGATCCCTAAGCCGTTCACTCTAAAACCTCGAATAAACAATTATGGCCCGAATCCTCCCAATACTAAATCAGCCCCGACGGTCCGTCTTGGCGCTCAATTCACTTTCAATTCATAACATTAGGCTGCCAAATTTGCTACGAAAACAGCCACTACTCGGCCTACAAATCACATTCACCGAATCCGTAATTTCGCCCAAATCAAAGCTCTTAAGCTTAGCCGCTATTCAGTACACCACAGACCATTAAATCTCGATTAGAACATTACGCTAAGCCACCAAATACGCCACAACATCCGCTCTTAACTGCCTCCACAAACTAACCCCCAAATTGATCGCGCCTTGTCCGATTCGAACCCGATATGGACAGCCACTAAATCGATCGTGCCGGGCCATTTAATAACCTCAAAATGTCCCATTAGGCTCCCCAAAATACCATTGTAATCAGCCACCAACATGCCACAAAGAGCGCGCACTAGAATCCATGTTTTAGACCCGAATCTCGCCAAAATTAGGCAATTCCAAACCGATTTTGTTCAGCCAACGCACAGCACCTCTCGGGCCATTAAACTTCCACCAGATCATCACACTAGATCACCAAATAGGCCCCGACACCAGCCCCTAACCATTTCCACAACCTAACTCTTAAATTACCCTAATTTAACCCCTAAACTTGTCTAGAAATGCACACGGGCCTAACTAGGGCTTAGGGTCGAACTCACCTGAGTTCCCGGGCTATAAACGGGGCTGAGCAGGTGGCGAAGACAGCTGGACAGCTTCGGATGGGCGCCTGAACAGGAACGGCGAGCGGCGATCCGGCGAGGCTCTCAGCCACGGCCAAGCGACAGCAGCGGCAAGGGAGCTCCGGCTGAGGCGGCAGCAGCTCGGCGGCAGTGTGGGCGAGCAGGGCCTCGCCGGAACGGCAGCAGCTCCGGCCTTCGAGCGGCGGCCCACGGCGGACGACGGTTGGAGTAGGGATAGAGAGAGAAAACAGAGGAAGGGGAGGGGAGCGGTGGCCGGAACAGGGGAGCAGCGGCCACAGTGGCGCCGGCGGCAGCGGGGGCGGCGACCACATGACGGCGAGCGGCTGGGACGGACTGCAAGGCAGCAGCGGCGTCGGAGGTTGGACGGGCGGCAAGGCAGCAGATCTGGTCGGCCTCGACTCCGACGTGACCAAAGGCCGCGCGAACAAGGAAAGAGAAGAAATGGGGGCTGAGGGGGGGTGCGGACCGGCGGCGGCTGGCCGGAAGACGAAGGACAGACCGCCGGGCGGCTAGGCGGTACCGGACCGCGGCGGTCGCAGCGATGAGCTGCTGTTCGCGCGTTCCGCGGGCAGGTCGGCAACAGGCGGTCGCGGCGACCGACGGCGGCGCGGCTCGGTCGGGGCGACGGCGGCGAGGCTGGGGGCGAGCTTAATCGGCGGTCGGACGGTGAACGGCGGCTGGGCTGGTCTGGTCGGGCGAGGGGCGGAGGAAAACCAGAAGCAGTTGGCCTCCAAGGAAGAAGAGGGAGGAGGGAGAAGAAGAGAAGAAAAAGAAAAAAAAAGAAAAGAAAAAGAAAATAAGAGGAGAGAGAGTTGGCAGGGGTAGGTCTGCAGGCATGGTGGATGGGGCGCAAGCCGGGGAAACGCGCGCGCACATAGGAGAGAGAGAGAGAAATTAAAAAAAATAATTTCATTCTTATATTAAACGCAAATCGAAAGTCCAAATTCAAAATCGAAAATTGCCTACTGATCCAAATTAGGCCTCGCACATAAAAAGGGACAAAGGCCAAATTAATGAAATCAAATTTTAACGAGAGTGGTCTACTAGTCCGAATTCATACTTGGTCAAAAACTCCCATTTTTCCATCATTTCTGACAATCTCGATACCGGCCACTACAATATTGACACCGTCCAATTTATTTCGCCCCGACACTCCCGAAAATCGACTGCCAAGTCCGGGGTCTAAATAACAGCCAAATTTGATCAAGTGCGATTTTAGCGAAATCTCTAATTTAAAATGATAACCGGAAGTGATCAGTTCCCGGGTGAGATTTTACTATAAGCACGCTGACAAATTACGCGTTTTATAAATCCCAAAAATGGACCGAAGTTCGGGATGTCACACAAATTGCTTTATAAACCTGCAACAGAAGCATATATAAATTTGACATGTAAACACGAGTTCGAAGCACATTCAAAACTCATTAACAGAAGGCAAATGTCACTACAAAAAAACTGTAATTTAGCTACAACATATTTGCGACGACAACAGTATCGTCGCTAATTAGCGACAACAAAAGGCAAATAGTCGCTACGTGGCGACGAAATTAGCGATCAAGTTAATTTCGTCGCCAATTACCGAAAATAGCGACGGCAACAGACAATTAGTCGCTAATTCGTCGCTAAATAGCCACGAGATAAAGATGTCGTCGCCAATTTGTGACGATCACGCTTTTCTGTCGCTAAATAGCGACTACATTCAGCGACGGCATTTTTATCATAGCTAAGTAGCTACGAAAATACTAGGTAGTCGCAAAAACACAGTTTAGCGACGCATCGTAATTACTTCGTCGCTAATGTGATCTAATGTTACATTTTACGTTTCTTGATCTCTGGACAGTTTAGCGACTAAGTTGTCGCAATCTCGTCTCAAATTAGCGACGATATTAGTACCGTCACTAAATAGCTACTATATTTACCTACGACTTGTATTTAGTCGCTGAATAGCGACTATCTTTAGCGACGATTTAATTATTAGTCGCTATTTAGCGACGAAATAAATATATTTCGTCGCTAAATATAGCTTATATCAGAAACAAAACGGACAATTCATTCATTTCGCAGCACTCGATCTCTTCTTCCTCTCTGTCTGAACGAGAGCCCGACGCCTACTTGGAGTAAGTACAAGTTACCTGGAGGTGGAGATGCGTATGCTTTAGCGAAGAAATCGGAAAAGCTAAAGGGAGTGAGAAATTCGCGATTGAAGAAACCGCAAAAAATACACCATTGTCCGCAAAAAATACACCATTGTCCATGCATTCTGGACATTTTTGCGACTACAAGAAAAATATCGTCGCAAAAATTTGCGACGATCATACTCTTGTAGTCGCTAAAATATTAGCGACGCCAGGTGTAGTTCGTCGCTAAATGGCGACTAATGGTGTGTCTAGTCGCTAAGTTGCGATATCTGAGTTTTGCGACAGATGTGTTAGCGACGAGTCAGTTTGTCGCTAATTAGCGACGAATTGGCATATGTTTCGTCGCTAATTTGGCCGAGAGCTTTACAATTTGCATTCGGGGACATCATTAGCGACGAATCACATATCTTCGTCGCTAATTGGTGACGGGGAGCGCATGTCGTCGCTAAAAGTGGCCATGAGTAATCATAATATTTGAAATTGTAGCGACGATGCTGTCGCTGATTGGTCGCCAAATGTGGCCGAGTTATGGATTTGATTCAGGCATTTTAGCGACTACTTGGTCGCTATACCGTCGCAATTAGCGACGGAGGTTTTAATTGGTAGCCAATTAGCGACGATTCGTGGCTATGCCGTCGCTGAATCACGATAACCTACGTTCGAAATCGATTTTGCCCAGTCTGTCTCTCTCTATCTCTCCTCTACTCTCGCTCTCCCTGTGACCTCCGACGCCGCTCGATCGCCCGCCGCCGCTCGTCTGGCCTCTCGCCGCCGCTCGTCCGCCCGCTCCCCGCCGCTCGTCCACCCGCTCGGCTGCCCGCTCCCCGCCGCCCGTTCCTCCGCCCGCCACCGACGACCGCTGTAAGTTCTCGGCCCGAATGATCGGTTTTTGATCGGTTCCCCTCCGCACCGCCGGTGTGCAAGTCCTCTTCCTCCAGCTTCAATGGCCACCGCAGGAGCTCTGGCATCTCGCTCTTGCTGAACAACATGGCCTCCCTCTCACGCGCGCTCTCTCTCTCTCTCTCTCTCTCTCTCTCTCTCTCTCTCTCTCTCGTGGTTGGGTTGTGCACTTTGTTCGATGGTTTTTGGCTTTTTTGCTGATCTGGGTTGCCCTTTCCTTGTGTTTCTTGAACGTTGGAGTGATAAAGCTACACGCTTGCTTTAAAAGTGATTTTCGGTTGTGAATGTTAGTGCAATCTGCCTGGGAAGTGGATCGAGAATGTTGGACTTGTTGTGAGCGAGCGAGCGAGCGATTGCTTCGTTCAGTGTTCAGTTGAATGTAGTGCGAGGGAAGTGAAAAAAAACGGTTCGCCTGATTGAATGCTTAACCACAGAAAAATATCGACAGATTCAACCCAGTTGAATCTGGGTTGCCCTTTCCATGCATTCTGGACATTTTTGCGACTACAAGAAAAATATCATCGCAAAAATTTGCGACGATCATACTCTTGTAGTCGCTAAAATATTAGCGACGCCAGGTGTAGTTCGTCGCTAAATGGCGACTAATGGTGTGTCTAGTCGCTAAGTTGCGATATCTGATTTCAGCGACAGATGTGTTAGCGACGAGTTAGTTTGTCGCTAATTAGCAACGAATTGCCATATGTTTCGTCGCTAATTTAGCGACATGGTTTTTCGCAACGAAATTTTGTTCGTCGCAAAAGTCGTCGCTAAAAAATTATAGCGACGAAAATTTGCGGTTGTTCGTCGCTAATTGTCGTCGCTAAAATGCAGTTTTTTTGTAGTGTGTATTTATCACTCTTATGTATTTTAAGATGCATCTTCACTTCCATATTCGTCCTGAATCAATTGTAAGAGTAATCTACCTCATTAATTCATTCAATATATACCATATTAACAGAAGGCAAAATGCTCTGCTCAACTTGAAAATACGGTAATTGTTAATTCGCATTTAGATAAATCAGGGGATCAGAACATGGAAAACAGAGCGTACTGAACAATACCCTGTTGATGCACTGCATATGGAAGCATATTTCAGAAGAAGCATGTATGGGGCTTGACTACTGGATTAGGATGACACTGTCAAATATATCACTATGGAGTTATTAAAAGGACTATGTAATCCCCCTAAATATCTCAAAAGAGATTCCTCATTTTTCAACATATGAACATTGAAAACGTCAACATGCAATACAAGTCCCTTCCAATAGCCCCTTGGTTCAACAGCTCAACTCCAAGAAAGAATGCCCTCCAACCTACATGAGACAAGAGGCACGGCGGCTACAGATTCCCGTAGTCACTGGATTCCGGGGTCTCGAAATATGATTGATTTAGTACATAACATTATTACATCATGCAACGAATATATTGCAATAGAAAAGGATCTCCACAGAATGCAGCATGTCACAGGGCTTAGTACTCTAGATGAATGTTATCCAACTTATGTGCACGTGCGCTGTCCCAGTGCTTCAATGTTAAAAGGGAACGCCTAGTACAGTTGTGAGGAGAATCTAACAGAAAAAAAAACATGCAAAATAGAACAACCAGTTATAGTAGAACATATACCCTAAAGCCTGAGTGATCACCAATTAATATCGGACCTAAATTACAGACAGATATGATAGGATTGCTATTACTTACAATCTCCCCACGGCGTCGAGGAAAAATGTATCCTTGATAATCAACTCTTCCTTTTGCCTCTTCTAAGTAAAACTGGACAGGCAGGACTAAAAAAGAAAGTAAGAAATAAGACAAAACTGAACTGCAACTCAGACAAAAAAAAACAAAAAACTGCAACTTCGACTTTGTTCATATCATATACTATATTTTAGTTCTGTCACGGTGGAAAGACACATGCGAGATGATTCCAAGTCTAAGACAGAAAGAGAAGTACTAAAGGGAATAAATGTACAAACAACTCTCTACTTTTTGCCCTTTTGGTTAAGATGCATCTTAAAATACATTTGAGTGATAAATATAGGTGCAAATTATCAGAAAGAGCGAAAGTCATCTTCTTAAAACTATGAACCTACAACGTTTTTTAAGTGCATTATTAAGCAAAGAATAAACAAAGTGATGGCAGACTTTGAAAGACCAATCACACCAAACAAGCCGTTAGATTTTCTTTTTCAGATTTACTCACGAAACAAACCATTTGGGACAACTAAATCCTCTCATTCATAAAAAGTGAAACATCATACCAGACGGAATCACCAAGATAGGAGAAATTTCACTCTCGCTAACTGGGCAATTCTCTTCTAAAGCACCAGAAACTGACAGAAACATGAATAGTACCACAAGGATATAGATTATGATCACACATATCAACACTAGGAGTTCTAAGCATGTTCTTCTATCTCCATGCAAGAAATGGAAATGCTGAGTAAATGCATATGCATCGGAACAATCCGAGAAGAAGGCTCGATGACGTAGACAATCGCAAACGATAGCAAGCGGAGCATTGAACTGAAATTTCCAACTCGATTTTCTCGATCAACTCCAGGAAAAACAAATTATCTTGCGCCGATATTGGCTCCTAGGCATCTTTCGCTACAACGATTAAGAATGCGACATCCAATTGCACCGAGGCCGACCCAATCGCGACCAAAACCGCGATCATCACTCAAGATCGCAGCGAACCATGCAGAAACAGAGCCGGAGGCTATTCCTCTTCCGAGAGAAGTCGATCGGGCACGGAACTGCAGGGGCGATGGGATCCGGCGGGAAGGAGGACTCACCCGGAAGGCTGGGACGGGGACGGCGACCGCCGCGACGGAGCCAACGGAGCCATGGCGGCGATTCCTCGGAGCCGGCAATCACGAGCTCCACCCAGGCGCCTGCGAGAGAGATCCGGCAATTGAAGCGGGGAGAGGGATCTCCGGCGAGCGAACTCGAAGCTCGCAACAGCCTCGGATATGGAGCTCGAAGGAAGAAGGGAAGGCGACGATGAAGTTCCCGTCACGAGAGGTTTCCGTCCGTCACTAGCTTTGGAAGAAATGATAGGGTTTCTGGCGCGCTTAGAACAAGAAGGACAAATGGGTGGGCTTATTTCGAGCGGGCTCGGGTAGATTCAAAATAAATTTAAACCTTATTTTTATTATTATTCAAATAAATTAATGTCAATCCGATCCAATATGAAAATTTCTTATTTGAATCAGGTCGGTTCAGTCGTGTCATGTTTGCGTGGGTACTTTTGGCACCCGTAGGGATCACGGACCTGTTCATAAGAATCCTTTTTTTCAGCTGTCTCTTTTGTTTCTTGACACTGTTCATTGGTCTACGGGTAGGTAAGATCGACGTTAGGTTGGCTTTTTTTTCTTTAATTTATTTATTTTGTCACAAGCTTTAATAGGTTAAAACATGAAATTAAGTGTCTCTTGGTGCTTTGACCATCGACCCATATGAAGGTTTTTTTTTTTTTGGTCAGAATAAGGAGGCTCTTTTCTTTTTTTTTGGGTCAAAAGGGAGGTTCTTCGACTTGGCCTAAGTTTTTGGAAGAAATTTCAGGAAGTTGGGCTTGGCAATGTCGGGTCTCTTTTTAGGCCCGGCCCAGATCAACAAGGCTCGATATTGAATGATTTGGGTGTGAATCTACCAACCTATTTATCTTTATGCTGGACCATGATTACTTATAGCAATTGCAATAAGTTAGTAGATAAATGTTATAGTATGCAAATGTATAATTACTCTATTGAAAGTAAAGATGAAAGAACATGTTAGATTTGGAAAAAAAAAAAGCTCATTAATGTTTCTTACTTCTCATGATGACCTGGATAAAAGAATGATTCAACATTTGTCACTTATTTGTTCAAACCCTCAATGCTAAAATACTTTAATTAAGTATGCATAATTGGTGATTGACAGAAGTAAATTAGAAATGTTAACTTGCATATTGCAATTTTTAACTTCTAATGTGATATAACTCATCTAACCGATCAATATCTTCGTTCAAACTTAAACTTTCTATCGTGAATACATAACTTAATTCGATAGAATAATTATGCTTACAAATAAGAATTAGTGGGCACTGATGTAATTATGCATAATCTTATATTTGACTCAAAGTTTTCGCTGTATACCAATATATGTAAGAGACTAAATTGAAAATATGTGAGTGAATGGCATAGTTTAAAATATTTTTTCTGGTTTATCCTTTTTAAATATAAATTTAATAAGAGGTATACTCTTGATATACTCGCTCTTTATCAATTTTTTGACATTATTCTCTTTTTTTCGAATTTACAACTCAATAAGAGATCAAATCTTCATATAATTTATCTTTATTTATTTCTGAAATTTAAGTCCAATAAAAATAAAAACTAGCATGTCACGAATTATTAAGGCTGAAAAATCATTGGTCGAATGTGCGCCGCGTGGCAGTACTGTGCCACATGTCATGCCATGTGGCAACCACAGAGAAACTGAAGTGCTGCATTAAGAGCACTGCAGCACACTTTCTTAGTTCCGACATTTAACTATATATAATAGATGCGAAGGAAAAATCTTTTAGAGAATGACCCACCTCTACCAACTCTCGGTGCAAACTCTAGAAAGATTTCAATTCATATAGGCATTAAAAGTTGGCAGTATATGTTATGAAACATATTGTAGTTATGGAAATGTAAATCAACTCAAAGGTTGATTATCAACAAGATTGCTATTTCCCCAAATTACAAAATTACTACAAAGGTGACTCTTATAGTCTAATTGAACCAAGTCGAGGGGGCACATTCTATTATTATAACTCTAATTAACTTGCATAGTTAAAGTTTGGTATCTGCATGAGCCCAATTAAGATCGATTTTTCAAGCTCAAGCTTGCCTCCCTTGACACGTCCATAAAGTCAAGAGGGCACCTTAACCTGGTTAGGTTCAACTCGAAAATTAAAAGAAAAACTCATAGTGTCATCTCGATTCAAACTCGAAGTTGCAATTTTTTTTTGAAAATTACGTTGCTATATTCATCTTACGATTTCACTATCGAATATCAACCCCTCGATTACGTTTGCAAGGACTCAAGTCAAATAATTTAAGCCTATATGCTCAATCACATACAATTTTTCGAACTAAAAAAGAATCTAATAGAGTGCAAATATCTCTCTCTCTCTCTCATATGCTATATGTACAATGCAATGATGAGAAGAGCGTCAGTACGTTTTGTTGATGATATTTTTCCAATGATTTAGTTTGACTGGCCTCTGATGACCACCATACGTGAAGGCACGAGTCAAGAATGACAATCAGTAGCCGCGCCTGCATACATGGCCCATCTACCTAGCGAAGTGAACATTCGTCATGAAAAGACTCGAGGCCCGTAATGTAATCTATTCTGCGTTTAGATTGAGACCATCATCGCTCAACAGTCGATCCAAATTATGCAACACACTCCCAGCTGAGAAAGTTTCATAACATGGGTGTGTCCTCAGAGCACTATTTCATGCTCATGTCAAGCCCTAATTCAAGGGTACTATTCAAGATTCGCCTGCGGAATAGCTCGGTACCACCAAGCGTAGCGGTTGACAAGTCAATTTGATTCGGCACAAAGATGCCAAAACCAAAAACATGTCATTTTGTTGTGGAATGAGAGAAGTTGGAGCCCGTGACTCTACTGATGCAGCCGTATGTATATGGCACGAGAGAGTTACATAATCTCTCTCTCCCTCTCTGGACCCCTCTACTGTATTTCTTTGACCTTTCTTGTCATGCTTTGTATGTTTTCATGCAAATACATGCGTCAAAACATAAGTCAAATATCACCATAGTTGTATTGCACTCACTACCAAAAGACTCTCTCTCTCTCTCTCTCTCTCTCTCTCTCTCTCTCTCTCTCCGTGACATTTTCTCCACTGTTTATGTTTGACCTTTCTTGTTAGGCTTTCTATGTTTTCAGGCAAATGCATGCATGAAAACACAAGTCAATTATCACCGTAGTTGTATCGCACACACCAGCAAAAGAAATGCAAATAGCGGGCTAAAAGAGATCCATGGGGTCATCCCTTATGTTGCTGCAAGATTCATAATTTCTACAAAACCCTAAATCCTCTGATCGAAAATCTGAGGTTATACTAGACGGCGGTTCTTTGTATTTCTCCAAAACAAATGTGTTTTTTATACATCTCGCACATGCAATGTCCCCGAAAAAACAGGGAAAGTGAAACTTTTTTAAACAAAAGAAGAGAACAAATCACTTTCCCTGTGGAATCGGTATTTTAACTAATTTTTCAAGTTAATGGTGTTGGGAAAAAGCAAGGTTGTGCGGATTTTGCTGGTATATGCAACGGTGGACGCCTGGTTTTTGGCAATTATTAAAAGAGAATGCCAATGGGCTCTTACTCATTCATCCACCCACCAATGACAATAATATACATTGTCAAAGGGAACCACGGTTAATTATTCAATCAAGGGCCACCTGAAATACCGTGATTGGTACACCAATCACGGCCACATCCTCCTTTACAGACATTTTGAGTACACCGAGTGTATGTGGCGAAATTACCGAAAAAGTCCTTAACCTAGTGTAATTATGTCAATTCAATCATTAACCTTTTTTTGATCAATTAAGTCCTAAACGTTTAGCCTCTGTGTCAATTTAGTTCATCCGGTCAAAATTAATTGGAAATCGCTGGCATTGACGTCGCGCCGTAGCGCAACCAGCGTTGACATGGATATTTTTAAATAACATTTTAATAGTTTATGAATTTTTTATTTCTTTTTTTTTTCTCTAGTTGGTTGTCGGACCTCAACGACCAGCTAAAGGTCAACTTGACTGACCACTGGCGAGGGCAACCTCACCGTTGCTAGGTAAGAGCAGCCTTGCCCAGTTGTAGGGCGAGGCTCGCCCTTGCCAATGGTTGGTCAGTGGCTGGGCGAGGTCGAGCCTTGCCAACGGTGAGCAAAGCTTGTCCTCGCCAATAGTCGGCGAGTTCAATCTTGCCAACCCTCGCCTCTGGCCAGTCGTTGAAGCCAAATGACCGGCTAGAGGAAGAATGGAAGAAAAAAATAAAATAAAATTGAAGAACTATTAAAATATTATTTCAAAATGTCAACATCAGCACTAGTTGTGCCATGTAGGACAGTTAGCATCTGTATTAGCGATTTCCAGTCAAAATTGATTGGATATATTTAATTGGCACAAATGCCAAAAGTTCATAACTCGATTGGCAAAAAAGAAAGGTTCCGGACTAGATTGATAGGTTTATGACTTTTTTTTATAATTCTCCCTATGTATATAAGTTCAGTATATCCCAAACCTTAGATCACATCGGCAATACGTGAGACTCTCCAACATTAACGATTCGGACACATTGACTTCACATGTACGGGGATCATTTAAGGACTGTTTCCCCCTTCCGGAGCGTTGGGGTCTCCAATCTTTTTCTCCATTATCGTTAGAATCGCCATCAATCAAACCCTCAAGGCCAAGAACCATCGTCCGACAACCAACTTTGGAGCGCAAAAAGCCAGAGAAATTGCTCTAGCCTATCTTTGGGCAAATTCACTCCCACGTCGACGGGATCAATTGAAGCAAAATACATTATGTTCATGTTTTTTCAAGACATATTTATCAAGAATCAGGGTGTGGGCCTCATATAGTGTTGATTATTTGCCAAAGAACAAAAATGTGTGGTCGGCTCAATATGTTATGAATTTAGGCATTATCTTCTTTTATATATATGTCCCCTGCATGCAATAACCATTGTCAAAAAGGCAATGTGATGACACTTTTCTTCCCTTTTATAAATTGACGATGGACCCCCTGGCTTTCCACCCCATACTTTTCCCAACTTTCCACTTGGTGGAGATGGAAGTTGTTCCATGGTACTTTTGCTTGGTTGATTTCTCTGTGTTTTGGCTTAATAAAGGCTAAGTATCTTCTGGGTAGTGGTCTTTTCTGGTTCATGTCCCATGAGGCATGGCTTTATTTATGATGAAAAGTATCTCACATTGTTTCTAGGGCTTCAATGACTTTATATACGCGTGTGGGACTCCTCACTCGTCAATTCCAAGCATTGTTGTTTATGTGATTTGTATATAGAGGAGGTATTAAAGTATCGCATATTATTGTTGTTGGAGTTTCAATGACTCTTACATACATGCGATTTCTCTTGACCTATCAATTATATTTTTTTCATTGTTGTTTCTTGGGTGTGGCATATAGGTTTTTCTCCCTTAGAAAAAGGGTTTATATCTAGAAAGTTCTCTTTCTCTTATTAATTAATTTACAACATTACTAAGGGTCAATTTTTTTGCAGGAAAAAAGTTAAATTATTTTCCGACTTTCCAGTGTTCAAATGATGAAAATCTTTCAACCAAAAAAAATGATGAAAACTAATGTATCTATTGAAAATTTTCTAAGGACTAAAAGCATTGAGCTTAGACGGGGAAAACAACTTTCCCTTCTACAAAGAAGGATACACTTTTCCTAAACCGCCAAATAAAGGAAATCTAACAATTTTTTTAAAATTATTTTCATGAAAAATATTTTATTTTGTCATGAAATTTAAAGTGAAATGCATGCACCCTAAAAGTCTAGAGAGAGGAGTTAACCATGAAAAGCCGAAAGCTTTGGAATATATAGTGAGACGCATTTTGTCACAACACCTCACATTGCTTTTTCTTTTATTTTTCTATTAGGGGTATTTGAATCTTTCTATTTAACCCTCATTGATACTCGCAAATTATACCATCCACGTCTATCAAGCAAGTGTCAAGCCACAAGATGTCTAACTCAGTGGCAAGGCCATAAAAATTATTCTACATGGGGGATTTCATGATCTAAGTATGAGCTTTGTCCGACCGCATCCAAACTATGCGCCTAACTAATCACCCAAGCATATGTAGGGCTGACAAATTCAACATTGACTCTATTACGTAACATCTAGCTAAGCGTGTTTGAATTGAGCCTAACCATGTTTATGCTCAACATAAACATGGTTAATTTGATACGTAGTAAACATAAACAGGTTGACTTGTTTAGACTTAAATAGTAAACATAATCTTTATAGGTCGATCCCTCAGCCTGTTTGTAAATTCTTTGATGCGTAGAATTAAACAAGTTGTATATGTGAGAAAGTGCGACCCGTTGAAGTACATCTAGACATGTTAATATGCTTTTACACATACTTTCACATGCTTATTCAAGAGAATTTATTTTTAAAAAGTGTTACACCCGCATCGTACTGTGTAATTCATGTAATTAAACATTGTGCCTGAGTTTTTAAATATACGACACGATAATTAATAGTTGTGTCGCATTCAGATTAGACTTAAATTCGACATCACAATATACTGTTGGTTTCATTAAAAATTCTGGTTCCAAGTTGCTTTCGGAATAGGATCTGGAGCTGTCTTTTGGCCTTGCCAATACAAACAGAGAATGGGAAGGTTGTGACATGCATTGTGATTGTATGGCTCTTTCCGAGTGTCGGTGCATGCCATCACGGTATTAAACAAATGGACCTCATTCCTTTTGAATAATGCTCAATTTGGTCCCTAAATTTTTAATATGTTCAATGTGATATCTGGACTTTAAGTACATATTTAATTTAGTCTTTAAACTATATGAAAATGTTCAATATAGTCCATGAACTTAAATTAGTGGAAGGACTACATTGGACAGTTTCAAAAAGTTCAGGGACTAAATTGAATATGTACTTAAAGTCCAAGGACCACATTGAACAGATTAAAAGTTTAGGGATCAAATTGAACATTAGGCTAAAGTTCAGGGGCTACATTAAATAAATTAAAAGTTCATGAATCAAATTGCACATTGGATCAAAGTTCAGAGACTATTTATGTCATTTTTCCTATGTGAAAAGGTATCTCACATTGCTTAAATTTTTTAGCTAGACACTCTTAAATGATATCAGAGTCGAATTCCACCCCAAGCTTAATTTGCGTGCGAGGCTCCCTATTCTTCAACTTCACGTGATGTCGTCAATCTGATATATACATAAAAGAGGGTGTTAAAGTATCTGTTGGAGTTTTTATTAACTTTTATATACATGTGATCTCTCTTAACCTATCAATTCATATTTTTAAACTAGACACTAATTGCTGTGATTACTATTTCTTGGGTGTGGTATCTAGATTTTTTTCCATTATAAAAGGTTTATATCTAGAAAGTTCTCTTTCCCTTATTTATCAATTTAGAACAGTACTAGAAGTCAAGGGAGAGAGGTTGGCTATATAATCGAAAAGTTGTGGATTATATAATGAGAGAGGCATTTTGTGACAACACCTAGCGTTGCTTTTTCTCTCTAGGATAAGCGCACAGAAAATCTAAAACATGTTGTGAAAGTGCAACTGAGTTCTTTAAATTTTAAAAAATGCAATCAAATTCTAAAACTTGTTAAATTAAAGCAATCAAGTTATTCCCTTAACTTTGTCAATTTGGCTAACAAAAAATATCGACGTGGCATTTATTATTATTATTATTATTATTATTATTATTATTATTATTATTATTATTATTATTTACCCTCTTCTATGTGGCATTTTCTTAATATTTTCTTCCCTAAATATTACTTAAATTGGATTTAAAAAAATAAAAGGTACTTTTTTTAGAAGAAAAAACAAAGTTAAAAAAAAGCAACAAAGCAGTCGCCGGTGGGGTACCATTGCCGAAAAGGGCCGACGGGAGTCACTTGGGCCTTGTTGGTCCTAGGGGAGGGTTGTCAACTGCGACGACCCTACCCTTGCCCTCAGGGCGTGCAATCGAACCGGATTTACTTGGGATCCAGACTGGACCACCTGAAAAACCAGTCCGGAAATCAGTTCTTGTTTGAACTGGCTCCATTTTTTGGGAACCGGTTGAAATCGGTTCGGCTCTCAATTTCAAGTGAAGACTCACCTGGAAACTGGACCGATTTTGGAACCGATTTTTAGCTAGTGTTAAAAATATGTTATTACTATATTTTGGATTGTTGCTTTTTGTGGATAGTAATTTCAATTGCTTATCTTAGGGATTGTTGCTTTTGGCATATAGTATTTATTATTATTCATCTTCTATTTTGAATTTTTTTATTGCTACTATATTATTTTGCTAGAAAAAATGAAACCAGAAAAAGGAACAAAAGAAAAACAGGTTTTCGGGTAGACCTTTGAATCGAACCGAAAAAATAGGGTAGGCTTCTAAACAAGTTTCAAAGTGAATAGAATAGATTTCAGGTTCCAAAAACTAGAAACCGGTTATAACATGACTGATCATTCCTACATCACCCAAATCTGGGGTGATGGTCACGCTCTTCCCCAAATCTAAGCAACAGGTCCTCACTTGGGGCTAGAGAGGGTCGCCGGTCATCAGCGAGGTCCAACGACCTTCGTTGGCCCTATCTGGTGATGAGTAGCGGTGGCGATGGCCCTCAAACAAGGGCCTTGTGGTCAATTTTTTTTATAGCTAGGGTACTTTTTAAGAAAAATTTTCAATCTAATTTAAGCAAGATTTTGGGTAGAAAAATTAGGATTTGAACCAAAATGATGTCATATTGGCCTTATACTTCGTGCTTTAGTTTAACTGATCTCCAAGTAGAAAATAGAAAATAATTAAAAATACTACATTAGTAATTCCGTTAGTCAAATTGACAGAGTTAATGGGATAATTTAATTGTACTAATTTGACAAGTTTTAAGATTTGATTGCACTTTTTGAAAATTTTAAAAATTAGTCGCACTTTTACAATAAGTTCTAGGACTTCTAATGCACTTATCCTTTCTTCTTTTCTTATTAAGGATGTATATAAATCGTTCCATTTAATCCCTATTGATGCTTGCAAACTATGTCGTCCACGTATATCAAATGAGTCTTGAGCCACAAGATGTCTAACACAATAGTGATGCCATCGAGATTACTCTAAGTGGAAGATGACATTATTTAAGTATGAGATTTTCCTGACCGCATCCAAATTAAGCGCTTAATTAACAACCCGGTCAACCTTTGAACTTTCGAGCATTGCTTGTTCTGTCACATGGATTGAAACAATTCCAAGCTGACTTGTCATTAAATCCCCACTCACAAATAGGGCTGGCAAATTTTACACTGACTCGTTTAGATACCATCAAGCTGAGCGTGTTTGGATAGAGCTCAATCGGGTTTTTGTCCCTAAACAGATTAACTTGTTTAGACATAAAACAATAAATGTGATGTTTACAGGTTGACCCATCAAGTTTAATCAAACAAATGGACCAATATACCTTCGTACGTACAGCACCCACTTCGATATCGAAATTCCCAGATACCTCTAATCACATCAATATACTATTTGACAAATCTTTATGCACTTAATTAAGAAAGTTTATATTTTAAAGATGTTAAACACATCGTGTCGTGCACTTTATTAAAAAAATGTATCATGTTTGAGTTTTAAAGATATGACACGATAATCATAAGCGTGTCTTCGTCATAATAATATCTTTTGTTGGCTTTATGAAAACTGCGGTCCAAACTTCCAAGTTGCTTTCAGAATAGCAATTTTGGAGCTATCTTTTTGCCTTGTCGATACAGATAAGAGATTATTGCATGGCTTTTCCCAAGTGTCGGCGCATGCAATCATGGAATTAAACAAATGGACCTCATTCCTTTTTGCTCTTCGTCATCTGTCAATCATGGATGATTTTCTTGTAAAAATCAACGGTCGGTGCATCACTATTATAAATATACAGAAAATTATACAAATCATTCTTAACTTTTCTTATTCTGATACTACATCTTGCATTATGCCTATAATTTTAAATATTGATTGGAGCCTAATTTTCGAAAATTTACGTTTACACAAGTTGGAGTCTAAGAAAATACAGAAATAAAGGATGCAAATGTGAACTCTTTTTTTGGTTTAAAACTCAATTCTAAAGTGTAGGATTCTACAATTAAATGTTAAGTACAAGTTTTGAAATTAAACAGCGCAAAAAGAAAAAAAACCAGCTAGGTAATTGAAGATGATGTTTGCCGACTTCTCATAAACCTCAATGTCACGATGCATGATAAGAACCGAGAACAGCAGAAATCGGTTTGTGTCCCGCTTCCGAAGGAAGTCGTCTTTTCCCAAATGTGACTCCAAAATTCTAACATGACTACTCATTTCTCAAGATCATCTATCAATGAAGGATGAAAGAAGTAACGGGCTGCTATTCACAACACTTTGCTGCTTCATATAGTTTGTATTTCGTTGCTCTCCACCGAACACAGGGCATGACCCAAATTTTTGTTTTATTTTAGGATAGAAACAAACGACGGGCAGATCATATAAACGCATGAATATCTCAAGCGAATATTCTCCTGATCAAATATTGTTTTGTTCCAAGCTATGTCCCTAACGAGAGCCATTAGAATCAAAAGTCTATGACCACAGACATATTTGCGCATGTGCTCAAATCCTACATCCCTATCGATCGTTGCACGTCGGCCATCGGTACTCACAGCTCCGTCCCCACCAAGCCTTTGGCCTTGAGCTCGGGGCATTCATTGTTTAAATGCATGGAGGGACCAAACTGTGACACAGATACAGGGTACGCATGCGAGAATATATGGAACCGTTCGTGGCCCTTCTCGTTGGCCAAACATTGCGTTTGAAATCGATTGGAAAAAGCATCTTTCGAACGTAGCAGAGCGAGAGTTTTGTCAAGAATTATGAGTCCAAAGAAGTGGTGGAGAGAGGTTCGTTCTGATCTCTCTCCGGTCGGAGACTCAGAACAGAACAAAGTCCTGAAAGACACATTGCGTATTTGGCATGTGAAAAGGAACAGGCACCGCGATGTCCCCATCACCAACATGGGGCGCCCCCACATCACACGAGAACAGCTCAACCATCACGTACTTCTTGCACACGAGACAGACTCCTCCTCCCTCAGATCAAGCCTTGGCTTGTGCATGTTCTTGGCGAAACTCGCTCGCCCGCCAACAAGGACCATTAGGGTTTTCTATAATATGGCGATGGACAGAGTTGAAGTTGAGAGCTTATTGACGGGGAGGTCGGTCAGCAAGGATCTTGCGAAACCCGGCCCGCCGGTTTCGGAAAAGGATCCTACCCGAACAACCAGGGAGCCATAGTAGTGAGCAACTCGGCCTGGTTCTTGTTCGATGCGAAATTTCGTTCTCCTTAACTCAAGCATTGATTTGTGCACGTTCTTGGGAAAATTTAGATGGTCCAAGGGTGTCATCCTTTTTCCACAAGCGAAGTCGACGATGAAATTTGCGACGAAATTTTCCGACGAAATTTGCGACGAATTTTTCAACCAATTTGCGACGAAATTTGCCACGAGTTTTACGACGAATTTTGCGACGGATAGCGTTCGTCGCAAATTTGCGACGAATTTTGCGACGGATAGCGTTCATCGCAAATTTGCGACGAAATATTTGCGACGGATTGTATTCGTGGCTAATTTGCGAATAATTTTGCAACGAATTTATTTTCATCGCAATTTTGCGACAAACTTTTAAATTTTCTGTCGCAAAATTTTGCGAAGACCTAGTAGCAACGGAATTTTTTCCGTCACAAAATCCGTCGCAAATTCAATTTGCGAAGGATTTTTCCAAATTTTCCGTCGCTAATTCGGCGTTTTTTTGCAGTGAAATATCGATTGGAGCCTAATTTTCGAAAATTTACGTTTACACAAGTTGGAGTCTAAGAAAATACAGAAATAAAGGATGCAAATGTGAACTCTTTTTTTGGTTTAAAACTCAATTCTAAAGTGTAGGATTCTACAATTAAATGTTAAGTACAAGTTTTGAAATTAAACAGCGCAAAAAGAAAAAAAACCAGCTAGGTAATTGAAGATGATGTTTGCCGACTTCTCATAAACCTCAATGTCGCGATGCATGATAAGAACCGAGAACAGCAGAAATCGGTTTGTGTCCCGCTTCCGAAGGAAGTCGTCTTTTCCCAAATGTGACTCCAAAATTCTAACATGACTACTCATTTCTCAAGATCATCTATCAATGAAGGATGAGAGAAGTAACGGGCTGCTATTCACAACACTATGCTGCTTCTTATAGTTTGTATTTCGTTGCTCTTCACCCAACACAGGGCATGACCCAAATTTTTTGTTTTATTTTAGGATAGAAACGAACGACGGACAGATCATATAAACGCATGAATATCTCGGGCGAATATTCTCCTAATCAAATCACGTTTCGTTCCGAGCTATGTCCCTAACGAGAGCCATTAGAATCAAAAGTCTATGGCCACAGACATATTTGCACGTGCGTTCAAATCCTACATCCCTATCGATCGTTGCACGTCGGCCATCGGTACTCACAGCTTCGTCCCCACCAAGCCTTTGGCCTTGAGCTCGGGGCATTCATTGTTTAAATGCGTGGAGGGACCCAACTGTGACACGGATACAGGGTACGCATGCAAGAATATATGGAACCGTTCGTGGCCCTTCTCATTGGCCAAACATTGCGTTTGAAATCGATTGGAAAAAGCATCTTTCGAACGTAGCAGAGCGAGAGTTTTGTCAAGAATGATGAGTCCAAAGGAGTGGTGGAGAGAGGTTCGTTCTGATCTCTCTCCGGTCGGAGACTCAGAACAGAACAAAGTCCTGAAAGACACATTGCGTATTTGGCATGTGAAAAGGAACAGTCACCGCGATGTCCCCATCACCAACATGGGGCGCCCCCACATCACACGAGAACAGCTCAACCATCACGTACTTCTTGCACACGAGACAGACTCCTCCTCCCTCAGATCAAGCCTTGGCTTGTGCATGTTCTTGGCGAAACTCGCTCGCCCGCCAACAAGGACCATTAGGGTTTTCTATAATATGGCGATGGACAGAGTTGAAGTTCAGAGCTTATTGATGGGGAGGTCGGTCAGCAAGGATCTTGCAAAACCCGACCCGCCGGTTTCGGAAAAGGATCCTACCCGAACAACCACGGAGTCATAGCCGTGAGCAACTCGGCCTGGTTCTTCTTCGATGCGAAATTTCGTTCTCCTTAACTCAAGCATTGATTTGTGCACGTTCTTGGAGAAATTTAGATAGTCCAAGGGTGTTATCTGTTTTCCACAAGGGAAGTCGACGATGAAAAAGACAGAAGTCAAGTTAAGCTTGCTGGATGGACAGGGCACGACTCGGGATTATCTTTTAGTGCGAATAAAGGAAAGTACTAGCTAGCAGAAGTTGCAAGCTTTGCAAACGCAACAAAAGAAAAAAAAATTGGGTCAATCGGACGTCAAACGAGGAGATTCTCATCGGTCGAACATAGATCATACTTACGAATACCCGAGCGGTGCCCCGTGCCCAGAAAAATCATATCCGGAGATTTCGGAATCAATCAAAACTCCCAAAATTCTTAGTCACAGCATCAATGATTTTCAACGGATATCGTCGATCCCACGTCCCGGGTCGTTGACCCATGCCTTTAAGCCCTAACCCCGAACCTAATGTCTCCAGTTTGTGACCTTTCCATTACGGAAAAAACTATATGAATATCAAAAGATTGTTTGTGAATCCGTACGTCGATAGTTGCATTCTGTTAATGTTTCGGATTTTACTAGCATAATAATTTTTGAGCTACCATGAGAAAAATAGCATTTTGTGAACCATAAAATTTTGAAAGAATGAATCTTACAATAATTTATAATTAATTTATACCTCCTTTTTGTGGTCAATTTAGTAGATTAATTATCGTAACTTCATCATTTTTTCCAGATGAAATATATAGCCGACGATTGAAGTGTAAATGACGCAACAAAAAAAGGGGGGCGTTCGATGTACTCTCTTTGATTTGTTTTTTTCTTTTTTTGTCTATTACCAGGGAAAGAGACAAGACAATAATGACCTCGGGCCAGGGGGGAAATTACCGATTCGCCCGTATAGGGTTAGGTGTGGGGGCCCACCCCGCTCGGTCAGATCAGATTCCCCCCCCCCCGGCTCCCTCCTCCCTCTCGCCCCACGCCACGTGGCTGGTGCGAGGGGACGGCGGAGGGAAGGGATCGCATACGTTAGGTCGCACGCGCCGTACGGTGCGCATGAGGGGGGGAAGAGAGGTTTGAACGCGAGGGGACGGCAGCTTTTCACCCTTCCCCCCCCCATTGGATTCGATTCTCTCGCTTGATGGTCAGTCCCTGTTTCATTACTGAGATGGTAGGACAGAAAACAGCACCCTTCTTAGGGCCCACGCCTTATTTATTTATTTTTATTTTTTTTATTTGTCCTACTCTAATTTTCAACTTACAGTCAAAACCCATATTTGAAACTACACATTTTCACCCCTAACCTTTCTGAGAAGGTAGGAATTCGAACTCCTCACCTTTCCCTTTTCAGGTAAGAAGGGTGGTCACTAAAGTAAAATCCAGTGATTCGACACCTTATTTTCATCCCCTTCCTCTTTTTCCCTATGGAAAGTGACACAAACAGTCCCTGAACTTTGGCCCAATGTGCAATTTGGTCCCCGATCTTTTAATTTGTACGATATAATCCCTGAACTCAATCTAATATTCAATGCGATCCCTAAACTTTTATTTTGTTTAATTTCATCCCTGAACTTTTGGTACATGTTCAATTCAATCCCTGAACTATATGAAAACGTTCAATACAGTCCTTTCCATTAATTCAAGTTGAGGGACTACATTGAACATTTTAATATAGTTCAGGGACTAAATTGAATATATACCAAAAGTTCGGAAATGAAATTAAACAAAATAAAAGTTCAGGGATCACATTGAACATTAGCCTAAAGTTCAGGGACTACAATGAACAAATTAAAAGTTCATGAATCAAATTACATAATAAGCCAAAGTTCAGGGACTGTTTATGTCTTTATTCCTTTTCCCTATTAGATATTGTATCATGTCCTTCCCGAGGATTTCACAAAAAAAATTGTTGCTGGCTTTGTGAAGAATTGTGATCAGAATTTGCGTGTGAATTTGCAAAGAAAATTGTAAGGAAATCGAGGTGCCCGTTTGCTTAATTAAATCCTTCCGGTTGCTCCACTTCCTGTTTTTTTAAATCGGTCCCTACAAGGGGGGCGGAATTACATTTTGCCCCTCCAGTTTTTGGGATTGTGGCAAGTTTGCCTCCTAACGTTTTCGATTCTTGCTATTTGCCCCCTCATTTTTCGAAACCAGTGGCGACGTGGCCCCCTTTTCATTGGCTCCGGGCCTAATGTTTCGTTCGCGTATCTGGTCACGTGACTGCACGTGATTGATTATTTAAGGCGAATTGGTCATTTTGTCATCTATATATGTGAGGAAAAAACATAGGCCGCCGCTCAAATAAATATTTCGGATTTATATATCAATGTGCATTCTAGAATGGTCCAGTGAAATTCTCGTCGAAACTTTAGCTGCGTGCTCTCGCATGCAATATATTTTTGAAATGTTCTTTTAGCTTTTTTACATGATATGCTTATACGACGATTGACCTCAGCAATCAATCACAGTAGACGTAAGGAGACGCTGAATCCGGACCTCAGCAATCACCGGACCCGCTGAATCCGAATTAATAGTAAATAAAGATGAACGGGTGGAGTGTGATTTTCGATTCGAAATCAATCAAATAAAAAGGAGATCATTTTGGCTTTATCTGTGACGGGGATCTATAGCCATTACAAGTTGCTGAGGGACAATTATCAGGGAGACATACGCAGTGGTGGAGCAATAAACAGAGAGCATTATAGACCAATAATGGTGTAATTGACCGATCGAATTGCGTTTTCGGAGGGCTTTCATGCCAGCAAGGGCAATAAAGAGCAAGTATAAACATGAACTAGCGAAAGACAAAATTGCAACATCTATGATCTTGACAGTGCAATTTGTTCCATGACGATGTCACGAGATATTTTCATAACATATACCAAAAATAAAAAATCAAAAGCGCTAATTTTACGTCGAGAGCGGGTTTTTAATTGAATGAAATACTGTCAGAGAACTGAGAAGACGGATTAATCGAGATTCGCAATATATTACTATGCGAGTGAACAGTTTCTTGAATAATCTAAAAGTAACTAAGAAATATCTTTGGGGTCGCTTTGAGAATGGCCCTCCAAATTTTAATGCGAATGAAAGGTAGACACTATAATTGCACAAAAACTGATTAAAAAAACATTTCATGAAAATGTTCGCTTAAATCGCTCATGAAAATAAACAAATAAAAAATATTTTGTTATGCATTAAAATGTTTCGATATAAATTGTTATTGATAATAAAAGTAATTTTTATTAAATAATTATTTCAAAAAATACAGATGATCGTTTTAAGGAAATTGTTTTTCAAATCATTAATCATTTTAAGGTACCTAATAACATTTTCTTTCGTCCTAATGGGTAAGGTGCTTCCACAATTCAAGCCTTAAAAACGGAGGTATGAAGTTCAATGCCCATCCTCAAAATTTGTACCAAAAAATATCAATCGCCTTGTTGGAGGGTGCAGTTCAACAATCTCGAGTTTAGTAATCAGGGCTTCGAAGGGTCAAATTGTTTCGTGAAAAGCCACTTTTCGGGAATTTATTTTCAGACTTTCTAACATTCAATTGACAGAAAGCGTTATTTGTGGATCAAAAACAATATGCTTGGATTAGGGAAAACGACTTCTTCTTCTGATAAGAAGGAAATCATTTCCCTTGATTTCTTATTTATGCTCTCTATCTCTCATCAATTCATTTTTTGAGAAGTCTCATTTATTATTTTTTTCATAAATCTTGTGTGCCATTTCCTGAACATGCTTCATTAACACTAATATATGTTTGTATTCGAAGAAAATATGCCCGTATATAGCATCTTGCATATATGATTACATAATCTATTTTGTAATCACTTCGTAATTTCCGTGATTCTGATGTAACACAAAATAAACAAAGAAGTTGTCGATTTCAGATTGTTAATCATTACATGCAATTGGCGTGATTCGAGTTGCATTTAATGGATTCACTTTCTATCGAGCATCATAAAATCGGTTTGTTCAACTTATTTCCAACACAAACATAAATCGGAAAATGATTTACCTTCTCTAGAATTGAATTTTTTGAAAATATTTTTCAACGACAATAAATTTTCGATGCAATAAGCAGACTTGAAAATAAGGAAGATCTTTTAATTTATTTTTTAAACTTTAGCCCAATGTGTAATATGATCCCCAAACTTTAAATTTGTTCAATGTGCTATTTGAAATTTAATCCAATGTGCAATTTTGCCCAGAACTTTTAATCTGTTCAATGTAGTCCCTAGATGTTTAGTTCATGTTCAATTTAGTCATCGAACTAATGTTGTCCTTCCATTAATTTAAGTCCATGGCTAACATTTACACATTTTCATATAATTTACAAACTAAATTGAACAAATCCAAAAAAATCCATGAAACATTTCGAATAAATTAAAATTTTAAGGAAGATATTACTCATTGAGCTAAAATTTATGGATCACATTACACATGCATTGGGTCAAAATTCATGTATTATTTGTGTCATTTATAAAATAAAAAGGGGGCCTTTTCCAAATGGGATCAATGATTTTTAATATGCAGTTCCTTTTAAGATGGAAAAGCCACATTATTTATCGTGCTAAAATTCAGGGACCATATCGAATAAACTTAAAGTTCATGAAACATATTGTATATTTAGTTAAAGTTTAAGGATGATTATACCATTTACTCAAAAAAAATTATTTAATAATTTGCACATGTATGGGGTACGTATGAATGCTGTTCTCCTGTGACGCTCAGTGCCCTGTTGCCGGCAGGTCAGTGACATGATGGGATCCACTCCCCCCAATAATGTACTGAAAAAAAGGAGAAAAAAAACACAATAATCGATAAAAGATTCACTAATTTTTAAAATAGTAAAATTCGATGTAGTGATAATTCAATCGATTATTAAATTGGCTTGGGAAATTGTGATCTTCCAGAGCTCGGACAGTAGAAAATCGCGAATTTTGACCGTTGTACCTCCGGCTTTTATATTTGTCAGCCACCCACCAAATTCTTAAATATAAAAAAAATTGCCAGAAAACCCAGAAATCGCAAAAACGAGAAATAAAAAAGATGCTTAGAAAATTGCATAATGCGATGAAAACAGAAGAATCTTTGTCTAGGATGACACGAAAAAAAAACATTATCGTGGATGAGACTCCACGTTCCGTAAGTCGATTGATTGCAATGCTGAAAAACTATGAAATTGGTTTGATTTTTTTTAAAAAAAATTTTTAAAAAATTTGTGTGGTTGATGGAAATTTTTGTCATGGGATTCCTTCAATTGATGGGGAGAAAGGGAGTAATTATGTGAATAGAATAAGAAGCCCCACCAAAATCTGCATGGAGATCAACTATTCGATGATGAGTTGCCGCTCAGGGTCAGTCAATTTCAGTTTCTTTCAACTGCCCACGAGAAAATTTTGCAAAAGAAAGATTGTAATCAGAGAACTTATTTGTCTGCTTGAGCTTTCTATCTGATTTGATTTGCCATTGATTAGTAGAAAAGCAAAACCGTATATAATCGAGAAGAAATGGATCCGAGCAAGTCCCCCGAAAGGCTCTATCTCGGTTCTTGTATAGATCTTGATATTATTGGGATACAAAGCTTTTGAAGGGAGAGCTTATGGGGGTCGAGCGTGCTGAAGGAACGCATCTGTGGAGTCTGTCATCATTGCAATGCAAACGGACAAACCGCAGAGATCCTTGTCGGAGCTTCGGTTCCCTTCCTTTTGGGGAGGCAACATACTTAACCATCGCCAAAGATCCAAGGAAGTCTCCCTGACTACATAATTAAGAAGAAAAGCCCAACGTATTATAATTATGTAATAACAAAGAATTTACTCTGGTTTTTTTTTCTCATTCTAAGATATGCAAAGAAGAAATGTTTGTCCAGATTCACAAATGCCCATTATGGAAAAACACGAAAGAGAGATTAGAGGCAAGATTTGATTCCGCTTTGCTAACTAAGAAAATTATGCTTTAATTTTTCCTTCAAATCTCCAAAGGTTTAGACAGGTCAAGTTTCAAAATTTGTTCGGAGTAGTTATAAGGCATTGCGACTCCTACACTTTGAGTTTTTCGGTATATGGTCATATTGATTCGCGAGTTCACTTTTAATTATTCACACTTTCTTAATTTTAACGAAAAAGTTAAAAAAAAATAAAAAAAGTGCTTTCAAGTCTTTAACCAAAAATAAACGCGCCCTTTTAGCGTGCAAAGATGAAAAGTTAACAAAAGTAAAAAGGGTGTGGAGATGGGGCTGAAAATTAGATTAAAATTTAGAGAGCGTTTAGTATGTTAAACAACTCGGGTCAATTTCGAAACTCGGAGGGGAAGGGCAAAATGGGAAACGAAGGCCAAAACGTGACCCGGGGTTTTCTCGAAAGGAGGACAGCGGAGACCCTCGTAAGCGACAAAAACGACGTCGGCTTGTCTGCCGAACATCTCTCTCTCTCTCTCTGTGCAGCACACGGCGACGACGAGCAAGTCACCGAGCGAGAATGACCCGGCGACTCGCTTTCTCACCCCACCCACGTCCATGTCCAACAGCGGAGACCCTCGTAAGCGACAAAAACGACGTCGGCTTGTCTGCCGAACATCACTCTCTCTCTCTCTCTCTCTCTGTGCAGCACACGGCGACGACGAGCAAGTCACCGAGCGAGAATGACCCGGCGACTCGCTTTCCCACCCCACCCACGTCCACGTCCATGTCCATGTCCATGTCCATGTACATCTCCTTGGTAGAGAGGACGCGCTCTATGCTACACTGAGATCTTTAGTGTAGTCTCTTTGGTGATTCTTGGGTGCTTCTTTTCTGGGTTTTCTTTTCTTTTCGAGGAAAGGTTTGATTCGAGGGAAAATGGGCAAGAGGAGAAGAGGTTTGGCAGTGATTGTGTGCTTGTGGAGCTTGATCTCTCTGTCCGGAGCTGCCCGGTTGAGCTCCGGTTCGAAGCAGACGCTTGAGGTTCAGAAGCACTTGAGGCGCTTGAACAAACCTGCTGTGAAAAGCATTAAGGTTTCACCTCTTTTTCCTCTGCTTTGTCTGTTCTTTTCTTTTCTTTCCCACTTGTAAAGTCTCTTTCAGGTCATGCTTTAACTGATTTTAAATGTTTGGTCGCTGAGGAAAAAAAATGGGGGAAAGTAAGAAAAAGGAAGGGAAAATCGCAGCTCTTCGTTTTTTGTTGCACAGGTTCAGTGGCTTCACATTTTTGAGAAATGAAATTTGAATGATTGGAATAAGAAATGCTTTTTTTCTTTGATTTGAAAGAGGTTTTGAGTGAGGATGAACGCTTACCTCCCTTTTCTTGGGTCTGACCGAATCATGACATCCTTATTTAAAAGAGGTTGTTTTTTTTCTTTTCAGTTACCTAATTAAAATTGATTGCAGACCAAGAATGAAGCAAATGGGTGCGTGCTTCGTCTTATAACTAACAACCTTTTCTGGGTCAGTTGGGATCTCGGTGCTGGAGCTCCAATAGTATCCTGACTCCTGAGTATTCTGGATGTGAAGGCACAATCTCGAAATGATGCCTATCTGGCCCTCTTAGAAGCCTGAATGAGCATGATGAAATAACAATGTACTCGGATACTCTGGATAGGACTGAACCGCAACAATTTAGCTCACTTGTACCAGCTTTTAAAACTGTTTTCTTATGGACCTGGGGTTTCATGTTTTTGATCTCATGTGTTTTGTAATGTGCTTCAGAGTCCAGATGGGGATGTTATTGACTGTGTCCCCATATCTGATCAACCAGCCTTTGATCACCCTTACCTCAAAGACCACAAAATCCAGGTGCATTTACATTTTTATGCAGATTTTCTCTTTTTCTGTCTCTTCTTATGTTCTTTGCTTTTCTCCTTCCTAATTTTACCATCACCCTTTTTTGATCCGTCTTTCTGGGTGCTGTTTGCCTCACCAGATGAGACCTAAATATTACCCGGAAGGCCTGTTTGACGAGGACAAAGTGGCCACAAGCGCCAAAGAAAGAGCAAACCCCATTAATCAGCTGTGGCACGTGAATGGGAAATGCCCTGAAAATACCATCCCCGTAAGGAGGACCAAGGAAGATGATGTCCTGAGAGCAAGCTCTGTTAAGAGATATGGAAGGAAGAAGAGCAGAAGCATCCCACAACCCAGGTCCGCTGACCCTAATCTCATCAATGAGAGTGTTCATGAGGTAAAGCATCTGTTCCTCTCTCTCTCTCTCTCTCTCTCTCTCTCTCTCTCTCTCGCTCTCTCTCTCTCTCAGTTCCCTCTGGAAAAGAAAATGAAGTAGCTTTTCAACCTTTTTCCTGTTCTTGCCTTTTGATGTGGATTCTGTGTCATTGATCTTGTTTAGTTTGTTTGTTTCTCTTTGGAGCATTCAGTATGCAATAACTTATGTTGAGGGAGACAGTTTCTATGGAGCACAAGCAACCATAAATGTCTGGCAACCTAAAATTCAAGTGTCCGATGAGTTCAGCTTATCTCAGCTCTGGCTATTCGGAGGTCCATTCGGTAATGATCTGAATACCATTGAGGCCGGTTGGCAGGTGATGTCAAAATCCATAGATTTTCCATTGATGCTTGTAGGAACTGATATTTTTGGTTATGCAGTTGCTTAAATTCTTGACTAATGTGTACAGGTGTATCCATATCTGTATGGCGATAACAACACTAGGTTATTCACCTACTGGACGGTAAGCCTTTACGGACATTGGTAAATTTGCTGTGTCTGATGGCTTTTTAACCTTGGGCTTACTCAACTCGAATTGTTTTACAGAGGGATGGGTATCGAAACACGGGTTGCTATAACCTCCTCTGCTCCGGTTTCGTTCAAATCAACAGTGAAATAGCAGTGGGAGCGACCATCTCCCCTGTTTCTTCTTACCAGAGTTCTCAATACAACATCAGTATACTCATCTGGAAGGTAAAGTCAAGAATGCCAACGACTTGCGCCTATTAAATTGCTGCAACTGACTGTAAATCAATTTCTCAGAAATCTTGTTAAAGAAAATGGAGGCAGTACCATCAAGAAATGTGAATGTGACATCCAGTTGGAGTTGTCTTTTGTGTAGTCCTCATATATTATATGAATTATTGAACTTTAACTACTTTAGAAGCCATAGCAGGCACATGCCGGGTGTGTTGTTTTATTACCAATTGGGTGTATTCTAGATTTTTATGTAAGGACTATCATACAGATAGTACAGGATCACAAGTCATATCAACATATTCTAGTTCCTGTTCACTTTCTTCATGTTTACTTAGCCTCTGTCGCTAATTGAAGTTTCATGAAATTTCCAATAGGACCAAAATGAAGGCGACTGGTGGTTGAAATTTAACAACTACGACCTCGGTTATTGGCCTTCTTCCCTCTTCTCGTACTTGGCGAACGGCAGCGCTTCCGTGATCGAGTGGGGAGGTGAGGTTCTGAACTCGAAACCCGGAGGTGAACACACATCAACTCAAATGGGAAGCGGCCATTTTGCTGAAGAAGGGTTTGGGAAGGCCAGCTATTTCAGGAACATTCAAGTCGTTAACAGCTCCAAATACCTCAAAGCTCCTAAGGTGATTGGCACCATGACCTACCAATCCAACTGCTACAATATCCAAACCGGCGAGAACGGCGATTGGGGTCACTACTTTTACTATGGGGGTCCTGGCAAAAACCCTAATTGTCCATGACAATAAGTAGTCCCCAAAATCCTCCTTTTTCTGTTTCCCTATGTATCATTCAACCCTTAGTGTCAATGTCCCTTCTGTCTTCTGTATACCCCTTTCTTGGTCCTTTTTTAGGGTGGGTCTCCTAGGAACATGTTTTCGCCTTTCTGTAGTGGGAAAGTTTTGACTACTGTATTTTCACTTAGAATATTTCTCTCCATGTAAGTGGGTCTTTAGAGGGGTTGGCCAAAAGTTCTCAGAGCCCTAAGAGAAACAGGCCCTTGAATACTCCTTGTATTCTACTTGTTTGTTTGCTCCTTCCCTTGGAGTGTTTTATCAATGATGAATGAATGAACCATCCTCTCTCCTAGGCTCTTTGATCTAACCTGTATCATTTTGTGAATTTTCAAGAATGCTGTATTCTGCTCGCACTTTGCCAAATCGCCTAAAAACTAAAAAGCTATCAATTCCATGATATCATCTTTTTCTTCTTTTGTAGGTTCGTATTCTTCTTAAGAAAGTGTGTGGAGTAAGGCTATACGTGAGTGGATGACAGATCTTATCCCCATTTGCATCTCCTTTTCAAAAGCACAGCACTCACGCGGTCACAAACAACAAAAACAACAAACTTAGACATCAACCCAACACCCAAAGATTTGTTTTTTCTATTTCTTTATTGGTAAACAACACCCAAAGATTTCACATGCTTAACCTAAAATGCCACTATTCCGGTTGATGTTCTGGAGGCGCCCAACTCCAAGATTCCTTGACCCAAAAGTGTCCTCAAGTTGAATGGATTTGTAGGAAGACTTTTTATGAATTTGTCCATTGCATGTCACTTTCAGCAACCTGCCTATAGTATGGTGTGAGAGACATGGGTGTGAAGATGATAGCAATTGACTTTTAATTGGCCTCCGTTTTGCCTTAATAATGCAGTCCCCTGATTGAGCCTTCACTAATTTGGTTCACTGGCACTAGCAGGTAGTACCAGTGCTCATGACTCTATGAGCCTTGAGAAGAAGGGATTTGCAAGAGCATGACTAATCTTAACTGTCTGAGAGATCGATAAAGCCGTTGGACAGATGGTCTTCAATTTGATTACTTATCCAATGTATTTCCTAGGATCTGATCAAAAGGAAATAATCTCCAAACATTTTCACTACACTAGCACGTTGAACAAGGTGAAGCTTGACTCGAGATATTCAAATAAAAAAAATTTAGAAAATAAAGAGCTAGTGTGAATGTGATAGGCTCTCAGCATCTGGCTCTAGAAAAGCCTCTCAGTGCCATGCATAGCAAGTTGAATCAAAGATATACGGTCTACACACATGGGAATTACAATGTGAATGCTGATGATGATGCATAGGAGTATCAGAAGTGGGTGCTTGAGGGAGGAAAAGGGTGCATCATATTTGAGGGCGGAGAGCTAAATAACCCCCTGTACCTAGTTAGACATTACAAGCTGTCCTTGCACTTCATGCATGAATCTGAATGCTGAGAAACCTTGTCAAAATTTGCACCTGATTCTGAGATTTGGCGAGATAATCAGTTCGCTCCGCCAGAATAAACCAGACGGCAGCCATATTAATCACTAAAGTTTAAATTCATTCTCGATTGAGTAACTTCAAGAAAATAAATAAATTTTAGTTTGGCCCCATTTGGTTGGCTTTTTGTTCTGTGAAAGTGCTCTGGTGTTATCTTCCTTCGGTCGTGGTCGCTGCGGAGAGAAAGCCAATGGTTTCTTTGCCTTTTCGTCTTGACTGTTTCCCATAATAAACCAAACCGATAGACCTAACTGTTCTTATTCTGGTCTTGTATTTTGATTGTCGCATTATTGCATACGGATGTCTTTTTGACTGAAACTGACATCACATGTGAAAGACAAAACTATTCTTGATATTTTTCACGAATAATTATAGCCGGAACCCTAAAACTTGTTGCAAGAGTGTATCCGAGTCCTGCAACTCTCATTTCACGGTTCATAAAAGTTGTCATTGTCTTCTGCTTGAGTCCTTCCTTAAGTCCACCGGCTTTTCTTGGATGGATAATCAGCGTGCCCTTTACATTTTTTTTGGTTAATTTTCCGTTTAATTTTTGCACGTATGGCGCTAATGTAGCGATAAATGGGCGTACCACAGAAAAACGCCAAAAACTTTACGAAAAGGAATAAGAAGAATTAGAAAAGAGAAAGGGCAAAAACGGAGAGATGAAGGGGTGAGGGGCTAAATAGGTAGTGGTAGAGAGGGTGCCGACCGTCACCCGACAACGGTGAGGGGTGGCGGCCAAACGAGTGGATCGAATTGGTTTCAACTTGGTTAACTTTGGTTTCGGCTCGTATATGAATTCAGGTAGTTTCGGTTGACAAAAAATCATTCATGTATAGTCAGGTCGGATTCGGAACGTCCGGGTTTTGCTTGTTTGCCTACTTTTCAAATGTGGTTCGAGTTCCATTTGGACCATTACTTGTCTTGGCTTCTCGCTCGCTAGGTTTGAATAGCTCAGACACAAGTACATTTACATTTATGTTGAGTAGAGCCGGCAAATCGATGAGCGGGACTAATCTCAATTCGATTGAATTCGATTTCATATTAGATTCATAAAACAAGTCATTAACTAACAGTATTTAGATTTGAATTTGGGTTAGCATGAATTCGGCCAACATTGCATGGGTTCGGCCAACATCGCTAGCATTGACGTCGCGCCATAGCGCAACCGGCGTTGACGTGGTTATTTTTAAATAACATTTTAATAGTTTATGAATTTTTTATTTCTTTTCTTTTTTTTCTCTAGTCGGTTGTCGGACTTCGACAACTAGCTAAAGGTCAACCTGACTGACCACTAACGAGGGCAACCTCGCCGTTGCTAGGTAAGCGCAGCCTTGCCCTATTGTAGGGCGAGGCTCGCCCTTGCCAGTGGTTGGCCAGTGGCTGGGTGAGGTCGAGCCTTGCCAACGGTAGGCAAAGCTTGTCCTCGCCAATAGCCGGCAAGATCAATCTTGCCAACCCTCGCCTCTAGCCAATCGCTGAAGCCAAATGACCGGCTAGAGGAAAAAGGGAAGAAAAAAATTAAAAAATAAAATAAAATTGAAAAACTATTAAAATATTATTTTCAAATGTCAACATCAGCACTAGTTGCGCCACGTAGGATAGTTAGCATCTGTATTAGCGATTTCCAGTCAAAATTGATTGGATATACTGAATTGGCACAAATGTATAAAGTTTATGACTCGATTGGCAAAAAAAAATGTTCAGGACTAGATTGATAGGTTTATGACCTTTTTTTATAGTTCTCCCGGTGTATATAAGTTCAGTATATCCCAAACCTTAGATCACATCGGCAATACGTGAGACTCACCAACATTAACGATTCGGACACATTGAGTTCACATGTACGGGGATCATTTAAGGACTGTTTCCCCCTTCGGGAGCGTTGGGGTCTCCAATCTTTTTCTCCATTATCATTAGGATCGCCATCAATCAAACCCTCAAGACCAAGAACCATCGTCCGACACCCAACTTTGGAGCGCAAAAAGCCAGAGAAATTGCTCTAGCCTATCTTTTGGCAAATTCACTCCCGCGTGGACGGGATCAATCGAAGGAAAAGCACATTATGTTCATGTTTTTTCAAGACATATTTATCAAGAATCAGGGTGTGGGCCTCATATAGTGTTTGATTATTTGCCAAAGAACAAAAATGTGTGGTCGGCTCAATATGTTATGAATTTAGGCATTATCTTCTTTTATATATATGTCCCCTGCACGCAATAACCATTGTCAAAAAGGCAATGTGATGACACTTTTCTTCCCTTTTATAAATTGACGATGGACCCCCTGGCTTTCCACCCCATACTTTTCCCAACTTTCCACTTGGTGGAGATGGAAGTTGTTCCATGGTACTTTTGCTTGGTTGATTTCTCTGTGTTTTGGCTTAATAAAGGCTAAGTATCTTCTGGGTAGTGGTCTTTTCTGGTTCATGTGCCATGAGTCATGGCTTTATTTATGATGAAAAGTATCTCACATTGTTTCTAGGGCTTCAATGACTTTATATACCCGTGTGGGACTCCTCACGCGTCAATTCCAAGCATTGTTGTTTATGTGATTTGTATATAGAGGAGGTGTTAAAGTATCGCATATTATCGTCGTTGGAGTTTCAATGACTCTTACATACATGCGATTTCTCTTGACCTATCAATTATATTTTTTCATTGTTGTTTCTTGGGTGTGGCATATAGGTTTTTCTCCCTTAGAAAAAGGGCTTATATCTAGAAAGTTCTCTTTCTCTTATTAATTAATTTATAACATTACTAAGGGTCAATTTTTTTGCAAGAAAAAAGTTAAATTATTTTCCGCCTTTCCAGTGTTCAAATGATGAAAATTTTTCAACCAAAAAAAAATGATGAAAACTAATGTATCTATTGAAGATTTTCTAAGGACTAAAAACACTGAGCTTAAATGGGGAAAACAACTTTTCCCTTCTACAAAGAAGGATACACTTTTCCTAAACCGCCAAATAAAGGAAATCTAACAATTTTTTTAAAATTATTTTCATGAAAAATATTTTATTTTGTCATGAAATTTAAAGTGAAATGCACGCACCCTAAAGCCTAAAAGTCTAGAGAGAGGAGTTAACCATGAAAAGCCGAAAGCTTTGGAATATATAGTGAGACGCATTTTGTCACAACACCTCACATTGCTTTTTCTTTTATTTTTCTATTAGGGGTATTTGAATCTTTCTATTTAATCCTCATTGATACTCGCAAATTATACCATCCACGTCTATCAAGCAAGTGTCAAGCCACAAGATGTCTAACTCAATGGCAAGGCCATAAATATTATTCTACATGGGAGATTTCATGATCTAAGTATGAGCTTTGTCCGACCGCATCCAAACTATGCGCTTAACTAATCACCCAAGCATATGTAGGGCTGGCAAATTCAACATTGACTCCATTAGGTAACATCTAGCTAAGCGTGTTTGAATTGAGCCTAACCATGTTTATGCTCAACATAAACATGGTTAATTTGATACGTAGTAAACATAAACAGGTTGACTTGTTTAGACTTAAATAGTAATAGGTCGATCCCTCAGCCCGTTTGTAAATTCTTTGATGCGTAGAATTAAACAAGTTGTATATGTGAGAAAGTGCGACCCGTTGAAGTACATCTAGACATGTTAATATGCTTTTACACATACTTTCACATGCTTATTCAAGAGAATTTATTTTTTAAAAGTGTTACACCCGCATCGTACCGTGTAATTCATGTAATTAAACATTGTGCCTGAGTTTTTAAATATACGACACGATAATTAATAGTCGTGTCGCATTCGGATTAGACTTAAATTCGACATCACAATATACTGTTGGTTTCATTAAAAATCCTGGTTCCAAGTTGCATTCGGAATAGGATCTGGAGCTATGTCTTTTGGCCTTGCCAATACAAACAGAGAATGGGCAGGTTGTGACATGCATTGTGATTGTATGGCTATTTCCGAGTGTCGGTGCATGCCATCACGGTATTAAACAAATGGACCTCATTCCTTTTGTGCTATTCATCATCTGTCAATCATCGATGATTTTAATGTAAAGATTAATAATTGGTGCATCGAGATAATAACATTAAAGAAAATGACACAAACCATTCTAACTTTTTCTTTTCTGAATTATATTCCACATCTCGAATCTGCCCGTTATTTAAAATATATACATTGGACCGGACCTTTAGAAAAAACCTACAGTCCATGCAAGTTGGGGTATAAGATATTACAGAAAATAAAGGATGCAATTTCTTGTTTAAAATTTTAGTCCAAAGTGTAGGATTTTCTTATTAATTGTCAAGTATAAGTTTTGAAATTAAACGGTGCCAAAAAAAATAACTGGCTAATTTGAAATTTTTGCTGCAATATTATGGCCTTTTAAATTAACATTTCTTTTCAATGCTGGGCTGAGAGATTAGATAGTCAAGCTATTATCACATGAAACCTCTTTATCAATATCAATCATCACTTAAATGCTCACGAAATTAAATTTTTAGAACTGAGATCTCTCGTAATCTTAAGGCGTAAATTTAGCCAATTCAAATCCTTCTAAATCGAGAAGACCCGTATCCAAAGTTTATTTGTCTCCATACAAGGAAAATAATCGGAATTCAAATATAGAAGCGAACAACCGATTGAGTAAATAAACACATGAATATCTCGGGCGAGCATGGTCCTGATCAAATTTTGTTGCGTTCCAAGTTACGGCCCTAACGAGAGCCATCAAAATCAAAGTACGTGACCACAGACATATTTGTGCTCGTGCTCGACCCTATTCCTATCGATCCCTCTCGCTCGTTTTATGTCGATCGTTGGTACTCGTAGTTTCGCCCCCACCAAGCCTTTGGCCTTCAGCTTGGGGCATTCATTGAGCCTTTTTGGCTCACTACGATACTTCTTGTATTGACAAAACTTAGAAATTGTCTTTTGGCTCCGTTATTGAAAAATTAAATATATATATATGAAGAAAGTAAATTTCAGGTTTTAATCCTTCCAAGGATTTCCATTTTTATTATGAATTTCCTGCATATTATAATATGCTGACCTTAACATTCATTTGAGTGCGTTTATTTACGTCAATGTATAGATTAGAGAGGCCCGGAGTCCACGTAAGAGAAAGAACTAAAAATATATGGAACATTAGGATAGCATCACAAACAATCCAAAACTGGCATATTTGAACCATATTTATCCAAAACTAATTTTCGTATCACAAAAAATTCCAAACCGGTACACCTGATGCCACATCTACCCCAAACTACTTTAAATAATTTTTCTATCATAGAAAATCTCAAACTAATATATTTGTGCCACATTTACTCTAACTAATTTTCTTGTTACAAGAAATTCAAAACGGTACACTTGTAACAAATCTATAAAAATTAGAGGATGAAAATGGGACAAAATAAGAGA
This sequence comes from Syzygium syzygioides, assembly GCA_031216285.1. NCBI lineage: Eukaryota > Viridiplantae > Streptophyta > Magnoliopsida > Myrtales > Myrtaceae > Syzygium > Syzygium syzygioides. The sequence goes on from CM062251.1 coordinate 18,533,179, forward strand.
TTTTAGCAAATTTGGAAACGTGAGGGAACTCTTAAAGCAAAATTAGCATATTTCCCAATCTCAGCTGGCTTCCTTAAAATGACGTCGTTGGAAGACCAAGTTATATTGAATTTCCTTGTTTGATTCAATTCGCATGCCGATCATTCGAATTATTTGTCACGTTTGTTTCCACGCCGGGAATTTAATGAGATATTAGATGAAAGCTAACAGATGGATTTGTAGATTTTGTAACACAAAAATATATTAAATAAGTTTGGATAAATGTGTCGCGAGCGCATATATATATATATATATATATATATATATATTGTTTAAAGAGGACTGAACTGTGACATAAGTTATGGCTATAAGTACATATAGACTCTCATGGCCAATCCGTTTGAAACGATATTCTCTCTCCTTATTTTTTTCGCCCTTTAAATTGGCCAAAACATCCGTTTGAAATTGATTGGAAAAAGGCATCTTTCAACCAAGCCGAATGAGGGTTTTGTCATTTATCATAAATCCAGAGGAGTGATGGGAAAAGCTTCGTTCTGATCTCTGCAGCCAGAAACTCTGAGAATAAAACAAGGTCCCTGAATGATTTATATGCCTAACTTGGCATGTGAAGAGAACAGTCACCCCATTGGACAGTGATCACACGTGAACAGCTCGACCATCACAATAATGTCGAGTGATTCGTCTATGCATAATTTTATATTTGGCTCGAGGTTTTGGCTGTTTACCGGTACATGCAAGAAACTTCATTGAAAATTAAGCCATGATAATGTAGAGTACAATTTAAATTACTTTCTCTAGTTTATCGTTTTCTTAGGTTAAACCTAATAGGAGATAAAATCTTCGAATAAATTCTCTTTAATCCTATAAGATATGGGAACTGATGGATGACAAATCAATGAGTTTCGAGCTTATTGGTCATGCGCATGACGTGCAAAACTATGTCACATGGCAAATATAGAGACAAAGTCAAGTGTCAGATGGTTAGCACCGGAGCGAACATTCTCTCGTCTCCAACTTTAACCATATATACATTAGATGTGAAGGCAGAATTCTTTATAGAATGACCCGCTTCTATCAATTCTCATTGCAACTCTAGTAAGATTTCAATTCTGTTAGGCATTAAAAGAGGTATGTTATTCTTTCAGGTGCACCCTCGAGCGCACATCACACCCCGGTGTGCACTGAGTGTAGAATTGGAGCACATCTCACATCTAGAGTCATTTTTTTTTCTATCACTACTCTCTCTCTCTCTCTCTCTCTCAACATAGTTCGTCATGGTAGCCTCCTATCGCGTGGCCTACACAATGCCACATGGCCCCCTGTCGCGAGGCTACACTGTTGTGTAGCCTCCTATCGTGAGGCTACATTGCGCACCAACAACATCAACCTGCTACTACATTGCCTGTACTCAACTGGTTCTCTTTTCAAAACATTGAACCACTTGTCGATCCACTCAAACGCTTTTCGGATCTTTTCTTCAAACTCCAATTTTTTTTAAATCACCTTAAGTTTGAAGGAATATTAGAGATAATTGTGAATTGTGCATGGCCTCGGTTGATACTAAATTAATATTATGTTTATCTTGTACCTAAGATATTCATTTAATAAAGCCTATAAATAGGCTCATATACTCTTCATTATAACCCAAATATGACAAATTCTCAATTCCGCATTACTCCTATGTCTATTGATGATAATTTTCCTTGATTTAAGTTTAACAGCCTTTTGATTACCAACAACATGTAAAACCAAAAGCTAAAGTTGATACTCCGGAGCTGCCCCAACGTGCATGGCTCATCTACCTAACCAAGTAGGCGTACGCCCTGAGAAGACTGAGGCGCAGAATATGAAGAAATTGAACCATCGTGGCCCAACATTCAATCCAAATTATACAATACATGTGCCTAGCCGAGGAAATGTCATAATCTAGGTGTTCTCCAAGTACTACTTCATGCTCATGTCAAGCCCCTAATTCAACACAGTACGTTACTGCAAATTTGCAGTAAAAGTGAGGAACAGCTCGGAGCCACCAAGTGCAGCGGTTGACAAGTCAATTAATCCGGCACAAAAATGCCAAAAACGTATGTCGTTGTTGTGGAATAAGAGAACTTGGAGCCCGTGACTCTACATTTGCTGTATCGATGTGGCACGAGAGAGTAACATGCTCTCCCCCTCTCTCTCTCACTCATTTTCGATAGAGACCCATCAATTGTATGTGTTTGACGTTTCTTGTTACGGTCTCTATGTTTTTCAGGTAAATACATCCATCAGAGCATAAGTCAAATATCAACATAGTTGTATTGCACACACCAGCAAAACTCTCTCTCTCTCTCTCTCTCTCTCTCTCTCTCTCTCTCTGACATTTTCGCTAGAGACCCCTCGATTGCATATGTTGACCTTTCTTGTTGTGCTTTCTCTGTTTTCAGGCAATACATATCAAAACATTAGTCAAATATGACCATAGTTGTATTGCATCCACCAGCAAAAGATGTTCGAAGAGCGGGCCATAGGGAGACATGGGGCCATCTCTTATATTGCTGCAAGATTCGTAAGTCTCAAGAAAACCCTAAGTCCTCTGATTGAGAACCTTGACGTTATATAGACGATGGTTTTTCGTATTTTTCTAAAAGAAATGTGTCTTATATATGATTACTTTTGGTACACACTGAAATGACATTGATATGAGGTAGTTGTTATTTTAGTATTCAGCTAATTATTCAAGTTGATGGTGTTGGGAAAAAGAACGGTTTGAGCCTGGTTTTTGGCAATTGTTTAAAGAGAATGCGAATGGGTTCTTAATCATTCATCCTCCCACCAAAGAAAATAATATATATAGTCAAAGATAATCACGGTTGATTATTCAATCAAGGGCCGTGTCTGAAATACCGTAATTAGTACACCAATCGCAGCCACATCCCCCTTCCTTCCAATACATTTTGAGCGGACCGCGTGTATGTGAGCCTAGTGCATCCCAGCGTTTAGATCGTGTGGATATCAGGCAAGACCTACCAACAACAAACGTTTGGTTCAGGCGCATTGAGCTCAGGGATCATTTTAAGAATTTTCCCTCCTCCGGAAGTGGCGGGGTCTCAAATCTTTTTCTCCATTATCATTACAGTCTCCAGCAACAAAGCCCTCAAGAACAAGAATCATCGTCCAACACACAACTTTGGAGCGCAAAAAGTAGAGAAATTGCTCTAGCCCACCTTTCGGCAAATTCGCTCCCGCGTGGACACTAGGAAAAGCACGTTGTGTTCATATCTTTTATAGACATATTCTATCAAGGTGTGGACTTCATTATGTCATCAATTGGGCAATATATTATTATGTGTATCAAACACTAGCAATAACCACGGATAAAAGGCAACGTGATAACACTTTTTTCCCCTTTGATAAATTGACAATGGACCCCTCGGCGTTCCATCCCATACTTTTCCCCACTTTCCATTTGGTGTAGATGGAAGTTGTGCCCTAGTACTTTTTTGATTTGGATGATTTCTCTGTGTTTAGCTTAAAAAAGGCCAAGTATCTTTCTGTGTAGTGATGATATCTTCCCAATCATGGGTCATGAATCATGGCTTTATATATGTGAAAGGGATAATGATACAAATAGTTTCAGAACTTTGGTCCAATGTGTAATTTATTTCCTAAACTTTTAATTTGTTCAATGTAGTCCCTGAACTTTAGACTAATGCTCAATTTGGTCCCTAAATTTTTAATATGTTCAATGTGATATCTGGACTTTAAGTACATATTTAATTTAGTCTTTAAACTATATGAAAATGTTCAATATAGTCCATGAAATTAAATTAATGGAAGGACTATATTAGACATTTTCTAAAAGTTCAGGGACTAAATTGAATATGTACTTAAAGTCCAGGGACCACATTGAACAAATTCAAAGTTTAGGGACCAAATTGAACATTAGGCTAAAGTTCAGGGGCTACATTAAATAAATTAAAAGTTCATGGACCAAATTGCACATTGGATCAAAGTTTAGAGACTATTTATGTCATTTTTCCTATGTGAAAAGGTATCTCACATTGCTTAAATTTTTTAGCTAGACACTCTTAAATGATATCAGAGTTGAATTCCACCCCAGACTTAATTTGTGTGTGAGGCTCCCTATTCTTCAACTCCACGTGATGTCGTTAATCTGATATATACATAAAAAAGGTGTTAAAGTATCCGTTGGAGTTTTTATTAACTCTTATATACATGTGATCTCTCTTAACCTATCAATTCATATTTTTAAACTGGACACTAATTGCTGTGATTACTATTTCTTGGGTGTGGTATCTAGATTTTTTTCCATTATAAAAGGTTTATATCTAGTAAGTTCTCTTTCCCTTATTAATCAATTTAGAACAGTACTAGAAGTCAAGAGAGAGAGGTTGGCTATATAATCGAAAAGTTGTGGATTATATAATGAGAAAGGCATTTTGTGACAACACCTAGCGTTGCTTTTTCTCTCTAGGATAAGCGCACAGAAAATCTAAAACATGTTGTGAAAGTGCAACTGAGTTCTTTAAATTTTAAAAAATGCAATTAAATTCTAAAACTTGTTAAATTAAAGCAATCAAGTTATTCCCTTAACTTTGTCAATTTGGCTAACAAAAAATATCGACGTGGCATTTTTATTATTATTATTATTATTATTATTATTATTATTTACCCTCTTCTATGTGGCATTTTCTTAATATTTTCTTCCCTAAATATTACTTAAATTGGATTTTAAAAAATAAAAAGGTACCTTTTTTAGAAGAAAAACCAAAGTTAAAAAAAAAGCAACAAGGCACTCGCCGGTGGGGTACCATTGCCGGAAAGGGCCGACGGGAGTTGCTTGGGCCTTGTTGGTCCTAGGCGAGGGTTGTCAACTGCGACGATCCTACCCTCGCCCTCAGGGTGTGCAATCGGATGGGATTTACTTGGGAACCGGATTGGACCACCCGATAAACCAGTCCAGAATTAGTTCTTGTTTGAACTGGCTCCATTTTTTGGGAACCGGTTGAAATCGGTTCGGCTCTCAATTTCAAGTGAAGACCCACCTGAAAACTGGACCGATTTTAGAACCGATTTTTAACTAGTGTTAAAAATATGTTATTACTATAATTTGGATTGTTGTTTTTTGTTGATAGTAATTTCAATTGCTTATCTCAGGGATTGTTGCTTTTGGCAGATAGTATTTATTATTATTCATCTTTTATTTTGAATTTTTTTTATTGCTACTATATTATTTTGCTAGAAAAAATGAAACCGGAAAAAGGAACAAAAGAAAAACAGGCTTTCGAGTAGACTTTTGAATCGAACCGAAAAAATAGGGTAGGTTTCAAAACAAGTTTCAAAGTAAATAGAGTAGATTTCAGGTTCCAAAACTGGGAACCGGTTATAACATGACTAATCACCCCTACATCACCCAAATCTGGGGTTGATGGTCACGCTCTTCCCCATGTCTAAGCGATAGGTCCTCACTTGGGGCTAGAGAGGGTCGCCGATCATTAGCGAGGTCCCGCGACCTTCGTTGGCCCTATTTGGTGATGAGCAGCGGCGGCGATGGCCCTCAAACAAGGGCCTTGTGGTCAATTTTTTTTTATAGCTTGGGTACTTTTTAAGAAAAATTTTCAATCTAATTTAAGCAAGATTTTGGGTAGAAAAATTAGGATTTGAACCAAAATGATGTCATATTGGCCTTATACTTCGTGCTTTAGTTTAACTGATCGCTAGGTAGAAAAGAGAAAATAATTAAAAATACTACATTAGTAATTCCGTTAGTCAAATTGACAGAGTTAATGGGATAATTTAATTGTACTAATTTGACAAGTTTTAAGATTTGATTGCACTTTTTGAAAATTTTAAAAATCAGTCGCACTTTTACAATAAATTTTAGGACTTCTAATGTACTTATCCTTTCTTCTTTTTTATTAAGGATGTATATAAATCGTTCCATTTAATCCCTATTGATGCTTGCAAACTATGTCGTCCACGTATATCAAATGAGTCTTGAGCCACAAGATGTCTAACACAATAGTGATGCCATCGAGATTACTCTAAGTGGAAGATGACATTATTTAAGTACGAGATTTTCCTGACCGCATCCAAATTAAGCGCTTAATTAACAACTCGGTCAACCTTTGAACTTTCGAGCATTGCTTGTTCTGTCACATGGATTGAAACAATTCCAAGCTGACTTGTCAGTAAATCCCCACTCACAAATAGGGCTGGCAAATTTTACACTGACTCGTTTAGATACCACCAAGCTAAGCGTGTTTGGATAGAGCTCAATCGGGTTTTTGTCCATAAACAGATTAGCTTGTTTACACAAAAAACAATAAATGTGATGTTTACAGGTTGACCCATCAAGTTTAATCAAACAAATGGACCGATATTACCTTCGTACGTACGGCAACCACTTCGATATCGAAATTCCCAGATACATCTAATCACACAATATACTATTTGACAAATCTTTATGCACTTAATTAAGAAAGTTTATATTTTAAAGATGTTAAACACATCGTGTCGTGCAATTTATTAAAAAAATGTATCATGTTTGAGTTTTAAAGATATGACACGATAATCAGAAGCGTGTCTTCGTCATAATAATATCTTTTGTTGGCTTTATTAAAACTGCGGTCCAAACTTCCAAGTTGCTTTCAAAATAGCAATTTTGGAGCTATCTTTTTGCCTTGTCAATACGGATAAGAGATTATTGCATGGCTTTTCCCAAGTGTCGGCGCATGCAATCATGGAATTAAACAAATGGACCTCATTCCTTTTTGCTCTTCGTCATCTGTCAATCATGGATGATTTTCTTGTAAAAATCAACGGTCGGTGCATCACTATTATAAATATACAGAAAATTATAAAAATCATTCTTAACTTTTCCTTATTCTGATACTACATCGTGCATTATGCCTATAATTTTAAATATTGATTGGAGCCTAATTTTCGAAAATTTACGTTTACACAAGTTGGAGTCTAAGAAAATACGGAAATAAAGGATGCAAATGTGAACTCTTTTTTTCGTTTAAAACTCAATTCTAAAGTGTAGGATTCTACAATTAAATGTTAAGTACAAGTTTTGAAATTAAACAGCGCAAAAAGAAAAAAAACCAGCTAGGTAATTGAAGATGATGCTCGCCGACTTCTCATAAACCTCAATGTCGCGATGCATGATAAGAACCGAGAACAGCAAAAATCGGTTTGTGTCCCGCTTCCGAAGGAAGTCGTCTTTTCCCAAATGTGACTCCAAAATTCTAACGTGACTACTCATTTCTCAAGATCATCTATCAATGAAGAATGAAAGAAGTAACGGGCTGCTATTCACAACACTATGCTGCTTCTTACAGTTTGTATTTCGTTGCTCTCCACTGAACACAGGGCATGACCCAAATTTTTTGTTTTATTTTAGGATAGAAACGAACGACGGACAGATCGTATAAACGCATGAATATCTCGAGCAAATATTCTCCTAATTAAATCTTGTTTTGTTCCAAGCTATGTCCCTAACGAGAGCCATTAGAATCAAAAGTCTATGACCACAGACATATTTGCGCATGTGTTCAAATCCTACATCCCTATCGATCGTTGCACGTCCGCCATCGGTACTCACAGCTTCGTCCCCACCAAGCCTTTGGCCATGAGCTCGGGGCATTCATTGTTTAAATGCATGGAGGGACCGAACTGTGACACAGATACAGGGTACGCATGCGAGAATATATGGAACCGTTCGTGGCCCTTCTCATTGGCCAAACATTGCGTTTGAAATCGATTGGAAAAAGCATCTTTCGAACGTAGCAGATCGAGAGTTTTGTCAAGAATGATGTGTCCAAAGGAGTGATGGAGAGAGTTTCGTTCTGATCTCTCTCCAGTCGGGGACTCAGAACAAAACAAAGTCCTGAAAGACACATTGCCTATTGGCATGTGAAAAGGAACAGTCACCGCGATGTCCCCACCACCAACATGGGGCGCCCCCACATCACACAAGAACAACTCAACCATCACGTACTTCTTGCACACAAGACAGACTCCTCCTCCCTCAGATCAAGACTTGGATTGTGCATGTTCTTGGCGAAACTCGCTCGCCCGCCAACAAGGGCCATTAGGGTTTTCTATAATATGAAGATGGACAGAGGTGAAGTTGAGAGCTTATTGACGGGGAGGTCGGTCAGCAAGGATCTTGCGAAACCCGGCACGCCGGTTTCGGAAAAGGGTCCTACCCGAACAACCACGGAGTCATAGCTGTGAGCAACTTGGCCTGGTTCTTCTTCGATGCGAAATTTCGTTCTCCTTAACTCAAGCATTGATTTGTGCACGTTCTTGGAGAAATTTAGATGGTCCAAGGGTGTCATCTTTTTTCCACAAGTGAAGTTGACGATGAAAAAGACAGAAGTCAAGTTAAGCTTGCTGGATGGACAGGGCACGAGTCGGGATTATCTTTTAGTGCGAATAAAGGAAAGTACTAGCAGAAGTTGCGAGCATTGCAAACGCAACAAAAGAAAAAAAAATTGGGTCAATCGGACGTCAAACGAGGAGATTCTCATCGGTCGAACATAGATCATACTTACGAATACCGGAGCGGCGTCCCGTGCCCAAAAAAATCATATCAGGAGATTTCGGAATCAACCAAAACTCCCAAAATTCTTAGTCACGGCATCAATGATTTTCAATGGATACCGTCGATCCCACGTCCCAGGTCGCTGACCCGTGCCTTTAAGCCCTAACCCCGAACCTAATGTTTCCAGTCTGTGACCTTTCCATTACGGAAAAAACTATATGAATATCAAAAGATTGTTTGCGAATCTGTACGTCGATACTTGCATTCTGTTAATGTTTCGGATTTTGTTAGCATAATAGTCTTTGAGTCACCGTGAGAAAAATAACATGTTGTGTACCATAAAATTTTGAAAGAACGAATCTCGCAATAATTTATAATTAATTTATTACCTCCTTTTTGTGATCAATTGAGTAAATTAATTATCGTAACTTAATTATTTTTTCCAGATGAAATATATAACCGACGATTGAAGCGTCAATGACGCAACAAAAAAGGGGGGGGCGTTCGTTGTACTCTCTTTGATTTGTTTTTTTTTTTTGTCTATTACCAGGGAAAGAGACGATAATGACCTCGGGTCAGCCGGGGGAAATTACCGATTCGCCCGCGCGGGGCTAGGTGTGGGGGCCCACCCCGCCCCGGTCGGATCAGATTCCCCGCCGGCTGGCTCCCTCCCTCCCTCCCTCCCTCCCTCCTCCCTCCTCCCTCTCGCCCCACGCCACGTGGCCGGTGCGAGGGACGGGGGAGGGAGGGGATCGCATACGTTCGGTCGCACGCGCCGTACGGTGCGCACGAGGGGGGGAAGAGAGGATTTGAACGCGAGGGGACGACAGCTTTTCACGCTTCCCCCGCCCCCCATTGGATTCGATTCTCTCGCTTGATGGTCAGTTCCTGTTTCATTGCTGATGATGGTACGGACGGCAAACAGCACCCTTCCTAGGGCCCACTCCTTATTTATTTGTTTTTATTTTTTTACTTATCCTGCTCTAATTTTCAACTTGCAGTCAAAACCCATATTCGAAACTGCACATTTTCACCCCTAATCCTCCTGAGAAGGTAGGAATTCGAACTCCTCACCTTTCTCTTTTCAGGTAAGAAGGGTAGTCACTAAAGCAAAATCCAGTGATTCTACTCCTTATTTTCACCCCCTTCCTCTTTTTCTCCAGGGAAAATGACACAAACAATTCTTGAACTTTGGCCCAATGTGCAATTTAGTCCCCGATCTTTTAATTTGTTCAATGTAATCCTTGAACTCAGTCTAATGTTCAATGCGATTCCTAAACTTTTATTTTGTTCAATGCCGTCCCTGAACTTTTGATACATGTTCAATTCAGTCCCTGAACTATATGAAAACATTCAATACAGTTATTTCCATTAATTCAAGTTGAGGGACTACATTGAACATTTTAATATAGTTTAGGGACTGAATTGAATATGTACCAAAAGTTCAGGAATGACATTAAACAAAATAAAACTTTAGGGATCGCATTGAACATTAGCCTAAAGTTCAGGAATCAAATTACATAATTAGCCAAAATTCAGGAACTGTGCATGTCTTTATTCCTTTTCCCTATTAGATATTTTATCATGTCCTTCCCGAGGATTTCACAGAAAAATTGTTGCTGGTTTTATGAAGAATTGTGATCAGAATTTGCGCGTGAATTTGCAAAGAAAATTGTAAGGAAATCGAGGTGCCCCGTTTGCTTAATTAAACCCTTCCAGTTGCTTCACTTCCATTTTTTTAAGGGGTCCCTACAGAGGGGGCCGGAATTACATTTTGCCCCTCCAGTTTTTGGGATTGTAGCAAGTTTGCCTCCTAACGTTTTCGATACTTGCTATTTGCCCCCTCATTTTTCGAAACCAGTGGCGACGTGGCCCCCTTTTTGTTGGCTCCGGGCCAAATTTTTCGTTCGCATATCTGGTCACGTGAATGCACGCGATAGATTATTTAAGGCAAACTGGTCATTTTGTCATCTATATATACGAGAGAAAAAACATAGACTGCCACTCCGATAAATATTTTAGATTTATATAATAATTTGCATTTGATAATGACCCAGTGAAATTCTTGTTGGAACTTTAGTTGCATGCTCTCCAATGCAATATATTTTTGAAATATTCTTTTAGTTTTTTTATACAATAGACTTATATAACGATTGACCTCAAAAATCGGCCACATAATTGGATGCTCCAAGTAAAATCTGGTCACGATAGATGTCAGGAGACACATTGCTATTGATTTATAAAATTCAGGGGGTCAAATTGCCAAAATTGAAACGACGGTGGGCATGCAACGACCCCAAAAAGCTTTGGGGGTGATATGTTATTTGATTTTTGCGCGCAAGTGTTTCTTGTAGTTCGCCCGATATAATCATAGTTAACTCCATATATAAGTTGACTTTCTTTCTCTTCAGCTCCTGGTTCTCGAATAATTATGCCTTAAAATTATCTAATTTTATTAACAATCAAAGTCGAGACAATTCCAAGCCTTACTTTTGTTTATATTCGCCTAGACCCCTATCCCGTGAACTTGGTGGATCACAACTGATGATTTTACGGGATCCACATGCAGAGCTCATGGGGGATCCATAAGATGAACGGTTGTCGTTCATCGGACCCGCTGAATCCGGACCAATAGAAAATAAAGACGAACGGGCTGAGTGCAATTTTCGATTCGAAATCAATCAAATGAAAAAGAGATGATTTTGGCTTTATCTGTAACGGGGATCTATAGCCATTACAAGTTGCTGAGGGACAATTATGAGGGAGACATACGCAGCGGCCGATCGATAAAAAGAGAGCATTATAGACCAATAATGGTGTAATTGACCAATCGAATTGCGTTTTCAGAGGGGCTTTCATGCCAGCAAGGGCAATAAAAGAGCAAGTATAAACATGAACTAGCGAAAGACAAAATTGCATCATCTATGATCTTGACGGTGCAATTTGTTCCGTGACGGGTCGCGAGATGTTTTCATAACGTGTACAAAAAAAAAGAAAGTTCAAAGCGCCACTTTTAGGTCGAGTGCGGGTTTTTAATCGAATGAAATACCGTTAGAGAACTGAGAAGACGGAGCAATCGAGATTCGCAATACATTACTATGCAAGTAAACAATTTCCTTGAATAATCTAAAAGTAACTGAGAAATATCTTTGGGGTTGCTTAGAGAATGGCCCTCCAGATTTAGTGCGAATGAAAGGTAGACACTATAATTGCACAAAAACTAATTAAAAAAACATTTCATGAAAATGTTCGCTCATATCGCTCGTAAAAATGAACGAATGAAAAATATTTTGTTATGCATTAAAATGTTTAGATATAAATTGTTATTGATAATAAAAATAATTTTCATTAAATAATTATTTCAAAAAATACAAACGATCGTTTTAAGGAAATTATTTTCCAAATTATTAATTATATTAAGGTACCTAATAGCATTTCTTTTCGTCCTAATGGGTAGGGTGCTTCCACAATTCAAGCCTTAAAAACGGAGGTATGAAGTTCAATGCCCATCCTCAAAATTTGTACCAAAAAAGATCAATCACCTTGTTGGAGGGTGCAGTCCAACGATCTCGGGTTTAGTAATCAGGGCTTCGAAGGGTCAACTTGTTTCGTGAAAAACCACTTTTCGGGAATTTATTTTCGGACTTTCTAACACTCGATCGACAAAAAGCGTTATTTATGGATCAAAAACAATGTGCTCGGATAAGGGAAAACGACTTCTTCTTCTGATAAGGAGGAAATCATTCGGGAAAATGACTTCTTCTTCTGATAAGGAGGAAATCATTCCCTTGATTTCTTATTCATTTTCTCTATCTCTCATCAATTCATTTTTTCGAGAAGTCTCATTTATTATTTTTTTCATAAATCTCGTGTCCCATTTCCTGAACATGCTTCATTAACACTAACATATTTTTGTATTCGAAGAAAATATGTCCGTATATAGCATCTTGCATATATGATTGCATAATCTATTTTCTAATCACTTTGCAATTTTTGTGATTATGATGTAACGCAAAATAAACAAAGAAAATGTCGATTCCAGATTGTTAATCATTACGTGCCATTGGCGCGATTCGAGTTGCATTTAATGGATTCACTCGCTATCAAGCACCATAAAATCGGTTTGTTCAACTTATTTCCAACACAAACATAAATTGGAAAATGATTTACCTTCTCTAGAATTGAATTTTTTTGAAAATATTCAACGACAATAAATTTTCGATGAAATAAGCATACTCGAAAATAAGGAAGATCTTTTAATTTATTTCTCAAACTTTAGCCCAATGTGCAATGTGATCCCCAAACTTTAAATTTGTTCAATGTGCTATTTGAACTTTAACCCGATATGCAATGTCACCCAGAACTTTTAATTTATTCGATGCAATCCTTGGACGTTCAGTTCATGTTCAATTTAGTTATCGAACTAATGTTGTCCTTCCATTAATTCAAGTTCATGGCTAACGTTAACACGTTTTCATACAATTTACGGACTAAATTGAACATATCCAAAAAAATTCATGAACTATTTCGAACAAATTAAAAGTTTAAGAAAAACATTATTTATCGAGCTAAAATTTATGTAGTTCAAAGTTCAAGGGTCATTGTATCATCTACTCAATAGAAAAATGCGGCTTTTCCAAATGGGATCACCAATTTGTTTATACGTAGTTCCTTTCAAGACGGTAAAAAATAGAACCCTGGACCGAAATTGTTTAATCATTTGCACATGTATGCGGTACGTATGAATGCTGTTCTCCTGTGACGCTCAGTGCCCTGCTGCCTGCAGGTCCAGTGACATGATGGGATCCACTCCCCCCAATAATGTACTGAAACAAAAAAAAGGAGAAAAAAAAAACACGATAATCGATAAAAGATTCACTAATTTTTAAAATATAAAAAATCGATGAAGTGATAATTCAATCGATTATTAAATTGGCTTGGGAAATTGCGATCTTCCGGAGCTCGGACCGTAGAAAATCGCGAATTTTGACCGTTGTATCTCCGGCTTTTATATTTGTCAGCCACCCACCAAATTTTTAATTATAAAAAAAAATTGCCAGAAAACCCAGAAATCGCAAAAACGAAAAATAAAGAAGATGCTTGGGTGGCGCTGCTGGAACGCGCACTCTTCCTCTCGCAAAAGGTTGAGTGTTCAAATCCCGGGCGTCGCAGGGTGACTTAACCGATAACATGTGTGTGGTGGCTAGCACGTGTCGCCCTCAGGGTTTACTCCCCGGCTATCGGCCGTGCGGAGATTCCTGGGTTATCAAAAAAACAAAAAGATGCTTAGAAAATTGCATAATGCGATCAAGACAGAAGAATCTTTGTCTAGGATGACACGAAAAAAAAAACATTATCGTGGATGAGACTCCACGCTCTGTAAAGTCGATCGATTGCAATGCTGAAAAATTATGAAATTGGTTTGATTTTTTTTTAAAAAAAATTTGTGTGGTCGATGGGAATTTTTGTCATGGGATTCCTTCAATTGATGGGGAGAAAGGGAGTAATTATGTGAATAGAATAAGAAGCCCCACCAAACTCTGCATGGAGATCAACTATTCAATGATGAGTTGCCCCTCAGGGTCAGTCAATTTCAGTTCCTTTCAACTGCCCACCAGAAAAATTTTGCAAGAGAAAGATTGTAATCAGAGAACTTGTTTTGTCCGCTCGAGCTTTCCATCTGATTTGATTTGCCACTGATTTAGTAAGAAAAGCAAAACCCTATATAATCGAGAAGAAATGGACCCCGACCAAGTCCCCGAAAGGCTCTATCTCGGTTCTTGTATAGATCTTAAGATTATTGGGATATAAAGCTTTCGAAGGGAGAACTTACAGGGATCGGGCGTGCGGAAGGAACGCATCTGTGGAGTCCGCCGTCACTGTAATGCAAACGGACAGGCCGCGGAGATCCTTATCGGAGCTTTGGTTCCCTTCCTTTTGATGAGGTAATATACTTAACCACCACCACGGATCCAAAGAAGCGCCTGATTACATAATTAAGAAGAAAAGCCCAATGCATTATAATTACGTAATAGCGAAGAATTTGCTCTCTTTTTTTTTCTCATTCTAACATCTGCAAAGAAGAAATGTTTGTCCAGATTCACAAATGCCCGTTACGAGAAAACACGAAAGAGAGATTAGAGGCAAGATTTGATTCCACTTTGCTAACTAAGAAAATCATGCTTTAATTTTTCCTTCAAATCTCCAAAGGTTTAGATGGGTCAAATTTCAAAATTTGTACGAAGCTGTTATGAGGTACTGCGACTCCTACACTCTGGGTTTTTCAGCATATGGTCATATTGATTCGCGAATTCACTTTTAATTATTCACACTTTCTTAGTTTTAACGGAAAAGTAAAAAAAATAAATAAAAAAAGAGTGATTTCAAGTCTTTAAGCAAAAATAAACGCGCCCTTTTGGTGTGCAAAGATGAAAAGTTAACAAAAGCGAAAAGGGTGTGGGGGCGGGGGGCGAAAATTAGATTGAAATTTAGAGAGTGTTTAGTATATGAAACGACTCGGGACAATTTTGAAACTCGGAGGGGGAGGGGCAAAATGGGAAACGGAGGCCAAAACGTGACCCGGGGTTTTCTCAAAAGGAGGACAGCGGAGAACCCCTCGTAGGCGACAAAAACGACGTCGGCTTGTCTGCCGAACATCTCTCTCTCTGTGCAGCGCGCGGCGACGAGGAGCAAGTAACCGAGCGAGAATGACTCGGCGACTCGCTTTCCCACCGACCCACGTCCATGTCCCTGGTACAGAGGACGCGCTCCGTCCAAAACTTTCGCGCACCATCTCTTTCTCTTCTTCCCCTTTCTGCCCTTCTCGGGTCGCGGAACAGTGGATAAAAAGAGGTACTTTGATAACCCCCGCAATGGTGGAGAGAGAGAGAGAGACAGAGACAGAGAGAGGTGGTGGTGGGCAGATTTATTAATTAATGAAAAAGCAGGGGGGAGAGAGAGGGAGGAGAACATGACAAGAAAAAAGTGAGCTTTACCACATAGGAGAAAGAGAGAGAAAGCAAAGCAGTATTTTTTAGAGAGAGAGAGAGAGAGGGAGGGAGGGGGGAAGTGGGCAAAAATATTTATTGGAATTTTGTGGAGGCAGGGCCTTTCCCACTGAGAGAAATTCTGGCTTAAGGCCTGTGGGTGAGGGGTGTGCGCAGGATAAGCAGAGAGAGGGATAGAGGAAGGGAGAGGAGTCAAGTTCATTGTTTCGTCGCCTTGTGATGTTGCGAGGGCTCGAGCTCTATGCTACACTGAGATCTTTAGTGTAGTCTCTCTGGTGATTCTTGGGTGCTTCTTTTCTGGGTTTTCTTTTCTTTTCGAGGAAAGGTTTGATTCGAGGGAAAATGGGCAAGAGGAGAAGAGCTTTGGCAGTGATTGTGTGCTTGTGGAGCTTGATCTCTCTGTCCGGAGCTGCCCGGTTGAGCTCCGGTTCGAAGCAGACGCTTGAGGTTCAGAAGCACTTGAGGCGCTTGAACAAACCTGCTGTGAAAAGCATTAAGGTTTCACCTCTTTTTCCTCTGCTTTGTCTGTTCTTTTCTTTTCTTTCCCACTTGTAAAGTCTCTTTCAGGTCATGCTTTAACTGATTTTAAATGTTTGGTCGCTGAGGAAAAAAATCGGGGAAAGTAAGAAAAAGGAAGGGAAAATCGCAGCTCTTCGTTTTTTTTTGCACAGGTTCAGTGGCTTCATATTTTTGAGAAATGAAATTTGAATGATTGGAATAAGAAATGCTTTTTTTCTTTGATTTGAAAGAGGTTTTGAGTGAGGATGAACGCTTACCTCCTTTATCTTGGGTCTGACCGAATCATGACATCCTTATTTAAAAGAGGTTGTTTTTTTTTCTTTTCAGTTACCTAATTAAAATTGATTACAGACTAAGAATGAAGCAAATGGGTGCGTGCTTCGTCTTATAACTAACAACCTTTTCTGGGTCAGTTGGGATCTCGGTGCTGGAGCTCCAATAGTATCCTGACTCCCGAGTCTTCTGGATGTGAAGGCACAATCTCGAAATGATGCCTATCTGGCCCTCTTAGAAGCTTGAATGAGCATGATGAAATAACAATGTACTCGGATTCTCTGGATAGGACTGAACCGCAACAATTTAGCTCACTTGTACCAGCTTTTAAAACTGTTTTCTTATGGACCCGGGGTTTCATGTTTTTGATCTCATGTGTTTTGTAATGTGCTTCAGAGTCCAGATGGGGATGTTATTGACTGTGTCCCCATATCTGATCAACCAGCCTTTGATCACCCTTACCTCAAAGACCACAAAATCCAGGTGCATTTACATTTTTATGCAGATTTTCTCTTTTTCTGTCTCTTCTTATGTTCTTTGCTTTTCTCCTTCCTAATTTTACCATCACCCTTTTTTGATCCGTCTTTCTGGGTGCTGTTTGCCTCACCAGATGAGACCTAAATATCACCCGGAAGGCCTGTTTGACGAGAACAAAGTGGCCACAAGCGCCAAAGAAAGAGCAAACCCCATTAATCAGCTGTGGCACGTGAATGGGAAATGCCCTGAAAATACCATCCCCGTAAGGAGGACCAAGGAAGATGATGTCCTGAGAGCAAGCTCTGTTAAGAGATATGGAAGGAAGAAGAGCAGAAGCATCCCACAACCCAGGTCCGCTGACCCTAATCTCATCAATGAGAGTGGTCATCAGGTAAAGCATCTGTTCCTCTCTCTCTCTCTCTCTCTCTCTCTCTCTCTCTCTCTCAGTTCCCTCTGGAAAAGAAAATGAAGTAGCTTTTCAACCTTTTTCCTGTTCTTGCCTTTTGATGTGGATTCTGTGTCATTGATCTTGTTTAGTTTGTTTGTTTCTCTTTGGAGCATTCAGCATGCAATAGCTTATGTTGAGGGAGACAGTTTCTATGGAGCAAAAGCAACCATAAATGTCTGGGAACCTAAAATTCAACAGTCCAATGAGTTCAGCTTATCTCAGCTCTGGCTATTGGGAGGTTCATTCGGTGAAGATCTGAATAGCATTGAGGCCGGTTGGCAGGTGATGTCAAAATCCATAGATTTTCCATTGATGCTTGTAGGAACTGATATTTTTGGTTATGCAGTTGCTTAAATTCTTGACTAATGTGTACAGGTGAGTCCAGATCTGTATGGCGATAACAACACTAGGTTATTCACCTACTGGACGGTAAGCCTTTACGGACATTGGTACATTTGCTGTGTCTGATGGTTTTTTAACCTTTGGCTTACTCAACTCGAATTGTTTTACAGAGTGATGCGTATCAAGCCACGGGTTGCTATAACCTCCTCTGCTCCGGTTTCATTCAAATCAACAATGAAATAGCAATGGGAGCGAGCATCTCCCCTGTTTCTGCTTACCGGAATTCTCAATATGACATCAGTATACTCATCTGGAAGGTAAAGTCAAGAATGCCAACGACTTGTGCCTATTAAATTGCTGCAACTGACTGTAAATCAATTTCTCAGAAATCTTGTTAAAGAAAATGGAGGCAATACCATCAAGAAATGTGAATGTGACATCCAGTTGGAGTTGTCTTTTGTGTAGTCCTCATATATTATATGAATTATTGAACTTTAACTACTTTAGAAGCCATAGCAGGCACATGCCGGGTGTGTTGTTTTATTACCAATTGGGTGTATTCTATCATACAGATAGTACAGGATCACAAGTCATATCAACATATTCTAGTTCCTGTTCACTTTCTTCATGTTTACTTAGCCTCTGTCGCTAATTGAAGTTTCATGAAATTTCCAATAGGACCCAAATGAAGGCCACTGGTGGATGCAATTTGGGAACGACTACGTCCTCGGTTATTGGCCTTCTTTCCTCTTCTCGTACTTGGCAAACAGCGCTTCCATGATCGAGTGGGGAGGTGAGGTTGTGAACTCGGAACCCGAAGGTGAACACACATCAACTCAAATGGGAAGCGGCCATTTTCCTGAAGAAGGGTTCGGGAAGGCCAGCTATTTCAGGAACATTCAAGTCGTTGACAGCTCCAACAACCTCAAGGCTCCTAAGGGGATTGGCACCTTCACCGAGCAATCCAACTGCTACGATGTCCAAACCGGCGAGAACGGCGATTGGGGTCACTACTTTTACTATGGGGGTCCTGGCAAAAACTCTAATTGTCCATGACAATAAGTAGTCCCCAAAATCCTCCTTTTTCTGTTTCCCTATGTATCATTCAACCCTTAGTGTCAATGTCCCTTTTCTGTCTTCTGTATACCCCTTTCTTGGTCCTTTTTTAGGGTGGGTCTCCTAGGAACATGTTTTCGCCTTTCTGTAGTGGGAAAGTTTTGACTCTACTGTATTTTCACTTAGAATATTTCTCTCCATGTAAGTGGGTCTTTAGAGGGGTTGGCCAAAAGTTTTTCTCAGAGCCCTAAGAGAAGCAGGCCCTTGAATACTCCTTGTATTCTATTTGTTTGTTTGCTCCTTCCCTTGGAGTGTTTTATCAATGATGAATGAATGAACCATCCTCTCTCCTAGGCTCTTTGATCTAACCTGTACCATTTTGTGAATTTTCAAGAATGCTGTATTCCGCTCGCACTTTGCCAAATCACCTAAAAAGTAAAAAGCTATCAAATCTATGATATCTTCTTTTTCTTCTTTTGTAGGTTCGTATTCTTCTCAAGAAAGTGTGTGGGGTAAAGCTGTGCGTGAGTGGATGACAGATCTTATCCCCATTTGCATCTCCTTTTCAAAAGCACAGCACCCACACGGTCACAAACAACAAAAACAACCAACTTAGACATCAACCCAACACCCAAAGATTTGTTTTTTCTATTTCTTTATTGGTAAACAACACCCAAAGATTTCACATGCTTAACCTAAAATGCCACTATTCCGGTTGATGTTCTGGAGGCGCCCAACTCCAAGATTCCTTGACCCAAAAGTGTCCTCAAGTTGAATGGATTTGTAGGAAGACTTTTTATGAATTTGTCCATTGCATGTCACTTTCAGCAACCTGCCTATAGTATGGTGTGAGAGACATGGGTGTGAAGATGATAGCAATTGACTTTTAGTTGGCCTCCGTTTTGCCTTAATAATGCAGTCCCCTGATTGAGCCTTCACTAATTTGGTTCACTGGCACTAGCAGGTAGTACCAGTGCTCATGACTCTATGAGCCTTGAGAAGAAGGGATTTGCAAGAGCATGACTAATCTTAACTGTCTGAGGGATCGATAAAGCCGTTGGACAGAAGGTCTTCAATTTGATTACTTATCCGATGTATTTCCTAGGATCTGATCAAAAGGAAATAATCTCCAAACATTTTCACTACACTAGCACGTTGAACAAGGTGAAGCTTGGCTCGAGCTAGTGTAAATGTGATAGGCTCTCAGCATCTGGCTCTAGAAAAGCCTCTCAGTGCCATGCATAGCAAGTTGAACCAAAGATATACAGTCTACACACAAGGGAATTACAATGTGAATGCTGATGATGATGCATAGGAGTATCAGAAGTGGGTGCTTGAGGGGGGAAAAGGGTCCATCATATTTGAGGGCGGAGAGCTAAATAACCCCCTGTACGTAGTTAGACATTACAAACTGTCCTTGCACTTCATGCATGAATCTGAATGCCGAGAAACCTTGTCAAAATTTGCACCTGATTCTGAGATTTGGCGAGATAATCAGTTCGCTCTGCCGGAATAAACCAGACGGCAGCCATATTGATCACTAAAGTTTAAATTCATTCTCGATTGAGTAACTTCAAGAAAATAAATAATTTTAGTTTGGCCCCATATGGTTGGCTTTTTGTTCCATGAAAGTGCTCTGGTGTTATCTTTCCTTCGGTCGTGGTGGCTGCGTAGAGAAAGCAAATGGTTTCTTTGCCTTTGGGTTTTGACTGTTTTTCACAATAAACCAAACCGATAGACCTAACTATTCTTATTCTGGTCTTGTATTTTGCATGTCGCATTATTGGATACGGATGCCTTTTTGACTGAAACTGACATCACATGTGAAAGACAAAACTATTCTTGATATTTTTCAAGAATAATTATAGCCGGAACCCTAAAACTTGTTGCAGGAGTGTATCCGAGTCCTGCGACTCTCATTTCACGGTTCATAAAATTTGTCATTGTCTTCTGCTTTAGTCCTTCCTTAAGTCCACCGGCTTTTCTTGGATGGATAATGAGTGTGCCCCTTTCTTTCTTTTGTGTTAATTTTCCGTTTAATTTTTGCACGTATGGCGCTAATGTAGCGATAAATGGGCGTGTCACAGAAAAACGCCTAAAACTTTACGAAAAGTATCAAGACGAATTAGAAAAGAAAAAGGGCAAAAAAGGAGAGATGAAGGGGTGAGGGGCTAGATAGGTAGTGGCAGAGAGGGCGCCGACCGTCACCCGACAACGGAGAGGGGTGGCAGGTAAACGAGTGAATCGAATCGGTTTCTACTTGGTTAACTTTGGTTTCGACTCGTATATGAATTCAGGTAGTTTTGGTTGACAAAAAATCATTCATGTATAGGCGGGTCAGATTCGGAACGTCCGGGTTCTGCTTGTTTGCCTACTTTCAAATGTGGTTCGAGTTCCGTTTGGACCATTACTTGTCTTGGCTTCTCTCTCGCTAGGTTTGAATGGCTCAAACACAAGTACATTTACATTTATGTTGCAGTAGAGCCGGCAAATCGATGAGCGGGACTAATCTCAATTCGATTGAATTCGATTTCAGATTAGATTCATAAAACAAGTCATTAAGTAACAGTATTTAGATTTGAGTTTGGGTTTGCATGAGTTCGGCCAACATTGGGTTTGGGTTCATTTAGTATTTGATTTTCTTAGTTTTTGAATCTGGTCTGGTTTGGAGGACTGAATGATTCGATTTTTCGAGGTGGGGCTATTTCGGGCACGAGTCGAGTTGAATATGGATTATTGATTTTTCTTGTCAAGACACCTAAATTTTCCACACAATTTGGATCTCGAATGAATTAACAATTGAGCCTCAAATGATGGACGCAATTTCTTTTTTACTATACATAATGAAATTCCCAAGTACAAAAGATACACCCCCTACTTTTGTAGGGCACAATAATCCAGTCCTTAAAGAGATCTTAGGAAGCGCTAATATAAATGTCCCTTAACTCTGAACTCGATCAATTTGTAAAATATTTTCGGGTAAATCTAAACCCAATAAATGAAATCTTTAAGTCCAGAGCAAGAGATCTACTCATTGCCAGAATCGAAAGCACAATAGCACAATAGCAATCAACAAAGAGATCTACTCATTGCCAGAATCGAAAGCACAATAGCACAATAGCAATCAACAAGTGACATCGCATATATTTGTCAATAGAGAGATCAATTTATTATCTAAATTCATGTAAATTAATGTCATTCATGCATTATATATGAATGACCATGATCTTCGTACAATGAAAAAATAGATGCCATGAGCTAACATTTAATTTTACAGTCAAATGCATACTGATGCACATGCTAATCTCATGATACACAAATATTACGTAGTTAGCTCACCGATCTACACAAGTGAGCATTTATCACTACTCATCATTGGTTAGGACTTATCTCGACTAACAAGACATTGTTATCACCAACTCATGAGAGACGCAATAATAAAAACATTATTTGCCACACATCAACCCATCTATCATGGGTTTGCTTTACATCAGCGATGATAAATACACGACTGTGTAACTGCATGATTATAGCTATTCTCTATTCATTCTCACAACAAAATACTCAAGCCACATCATCTCGAATATGAACCATAGGACTTTATATCCTTTTAAGACATGTCTTGGACTGTATAATATCTGTCTTTTCCCAAAATCTTGTATACATACTCATACAAAGCAAATGTTTTACTTTTACAATAAATTGCCTAATCTAGTCAATTTTAAAAATAACTAAGAAACTACCATCATAAGCATCCTTCCCATGTAAACGGCCCCCAAAATTTTTAGTTTTTAATTATGAGACTTCTAACTTTTTGAAATAACAAAATAACCCCAATTCTACAATGCTTAGATCTCTTTACCCGATTGTATTTACTTTAATTTTAATCACTAACTAATAAACATTTGAATAAAATAAAATTTCAGTGTTCACAAAGGAATTTATATGCTTTGAATTTACTTTCTTGCCCTTGTATTACACAAATATACTATTTTGCCCTTTTTTATGCATAGTTTCATCTCTATAACACTTTGCCCATCAAAGTCATTCAAAATTCTCTTGAAATCACTCAACCATGGTTTTGTTCATGAGATATAGCCATGACCTGTAGATAACTTATAGCATCTTCTAATGGTATCATAAACACAGTGGACTTTTCACGTAATAGTAGTAAAAATGTTATGATGAGAGTACCAGTAAGTATTAACAAGCATCAATCTTAAATCAACAACTTAACATCACCCATGATAAAAAGTCACCTAAGATCACTCATAAATATAGTTTTGCCTCTTAGCTCATTATGTTATCATTAATACTATCCTCACTTCAAGTTAAAATCAAACAAGAATCAAGAGTAACCGTTGGATTAACCAACTTTAATCCCTAGAAATTGGGCTCTTTGGATGCGTGCAATTTGATTGTGGAATTAAGTAGAATTATTGACAATGATGAATGGAGAGAGGATTTCATGGTGAAATTCAAGGCCCCAACTAGAGAAAGAGAAAGAAGTCTCACACTTTAGATTATTTTAAACATTAACTAACCAATGTTAATTTTATGTCATGCATGATGTCATTCAATAGTTAAAACATACGGTTGAAAACGAAGGAGACGTATCTCAATGAATGAGTGGTAAGTGTCTAACTTTGTTGGCAAAGCTTGTGGTGAAATAGTTCTGATAGTAGCTAGTAAATTGTGGTTATGAGAGTGGGTGAAACAAGAAGGTGGTTGAAACATGTGATGAATATCAATGACCTTGTGGATAAATATGAGTTTCATGAGTGGATTTAGTTAAAGTTTGAGCGACTCAAAGGCGTTTTGGACATTTTCAATGAATAGGAATCACGCTCCGAACAAAAAAAAGTACAATAATGATGCCACCCATGGCATTATCCTAATATTCATTAATTTATTGGCACTTTTATAATCATGACGAAACTTTCATTAAATTTAGGGTTTATACCATGAAAAACTCTAAATTATCATATTTGTGATGAATTTATCCCAAACTATTTTTTTTATTACAAAAAATCCCAAACTGATACTCTTGTTATAATTTTACCTTTCGGTAGTTTTCGTGAGATTTTACCGTCAAAATTCTGAGTTGAATGACACATGACAGTTAACGAGTGTACAAGTTTAGAATTTTACTCTCTGGTTGTCACAGGTGTACTGGTTTATAATTTTTTATGATATTAATCCAATTTAACGGAGAGTAAATTTGTTACAAATATACTAGTTTGGGATTTTTAGCGGTCAAAAAAATTAATTTAGGGTAAATTTATCACAAGGGTATCAATTTGGGATTTTTTGTGGTAAAAAAATTAGTCTAGGGTAAATTTATCGGGGAAAGTTCCAAATAAGGGTGTGAATTGCCTTTATTTTCTCAAATAAAAGTCTAAAGTGGATTTTGTGCCAAATAATAACCCGAAATGCCCTCATTTTCTCAAATAAAGGATCCAAAGTGGATTTTGTGTCAAATAAGACATGAAGTGGCTATTTTTGTTTCAAAGAAGAGTCTAACTTTCTAAATGGTGGGGCCATTTACGTCTTTTAACTTTTTTTGAATTCTTTTCCTTTCTTTTCTTTTCTTTTTCCTTTTTCCTTTTTCTGGTTTCTCTTTGTTCTTCGCTAGTGGCCGACTGGGCGAGGCAGCCCTCACCAACCATAGGCGAGCTACCCCTCGCCAAATTTGGGCGAGGGCCACCCTCGCTAGCAACAAGCGAGGTTGCCTCTCACCAGATTTAAGCGAGGCAACCCTCACCTGTTGACGGCGAGGGTGGCCGTCGCTAGATTGGGCCAGGACGACCCTCACCCAGCCCTTCCCTGACTTCGTCAATGGCTGGCTTAGCCACCGGCAACTGGCCACCGGCAAAACAAAGTGAAGATCAGAAAAAGAAAAAAAGAAAGGAAAAAAGAAAAAAAATAAAATTATTTTTGGGAGAAAATGCTCTTGACCTCGCTAGTGATCGGACTGCAAATATTTCGCCATCCGGTGATTGGCGAAGTCAGGCCCTTATTTGAAACTCTCATGGCCACTTCAGGCTTTTATTTGAGATTAACATGTCACTTCATATCCTTATTTGATATAAAGTCCAGTTCAAGCCTTTATTTGATAAAATTAGAGCACTTCAGACCTTTATTTGGAATTTTCCTAATTTATCACATATATATCAGTTTATGGTTTTTCGTAATATTAACCTAAGTATTTATGATGGCCGGTGAACAGTACAATGAATTACGTTGAAAGTTGTCTTATGAGCATGTATAACATCATAAAAAAAAATTAAATACCTATGACATTTCACAATATCTTCGGAGTGGATGACGCAACTTTTGTAAGACATAGTAAAATATTCAGAATTTAACTATTTAGAAATTTACGGCACTTTGCACGTGTCCGAGCAAAAAATCATTTCTCTTTAAAAAGCATCTTAAAATATTAAATGTAAAAATAACCATGACCCCTTAAACTGCATTACGACGAAAAGTCACAAGCTCTAGGAAAACATTGATAATCTATAATCAATCAAAATACTTAAATAATTGGCATTAGGTAATAAGCCTTTGTAAAAAGTTGTAAAGTACTTAAATTAGAATGTTTGTGACATTTTGAACAATGTTACAAGGAAAATATCTAAGCTCCCGAAAAAACGTCGTAAATTATCAGGAATTAGGACCTTTTGCTCTTGATTACGACAAAACGCCACGAGACCTTTGTATAAGTCGTAAGATAATAGAATCGATATATGAGCATATTTGTGGCATTTTAAAATGTGCTCATCCTAAGTTTTTGGAAAAGGCCGTAAATTATAGAGTTGAACTATATTTTCCCATCTTTTTTTGGTCTGACTATATTTTCCAATTTAAATAAGTTGAATCTTGTAAACCTTGGTAATAATTATAGAAACCGATAATATTAACCAAATATGTTGAGAATTTAAGTGAGAGTCAATTGAAGTTTGTCAGGTTGATAATTGTTAAATTCACTTCCAACTATTCGTCCTCTAAAATAAATTTCTTAGATCTTTTCAAGTTTATTTCTTGCATGTCGACTTAGAGCACGCCTATGTTCACTCTCCTAGCCGACAACCTATTGGGTGGATTTCACTAGTTAATCAATTAAGATGTCACAACTTTGAGTGATAATACTCAAGATATGATATGTCTCTCTATCTCACTCTTTTCAGTGCCTCTCAAAGATTACACTTTGTAGCTCAAGAAAGGCAAGTATGCAGAATCGAAATACTCTCAAACTTTTGAATTTTTTATTCTAGACCTCTCTCTTCTGTTCGGCACTTTGGTCTCCTTTTATATTTCTCCACTTCCAATCTACCCGTTTGATAGTTTGCAGAGGATCACTCTCCAATCAACCTATTGGACGAGATTACAAAATGAAGATTTATTAGCCATGGATAGATAAGATCTTAATCCCTGTTGATTTGGTCACCCAATAAACAAATCTTCAATTTCCATAAGTGGAGTTCTTCGATTAACGAAGGCAACTTGTCTACGAAGTGATTGACAATCAATCAAAGATATTTTGCATGAAGGATTTAGTTGCAAAACAATCTTTGGGATCGAAGATCAAAACTTTTTGAAGATGGAAATTTAGGCCAAATCACTAGATGTGACAATTAAAATTTTGTGTTTGAATATATTTTCATGCGTATGAATATGTCTCTATACTTCCGAACATATGTCTAAAAGTATCTAGCTTTAGCGTAGAGTCTAAAATAATCGGATGCATCCATGTATAATGGATTTGACGATATCCACACTGCTGTTATAGCTTTCCTTAGTCACGATATTTGAGCCATAAATAGAGTCTGAATAATATCCTCTTAATATAGACTCTTTCTTCATGGTGAAGACAATCAAAGATTGAATATGAATGACACTACTATGCAATTATCAAATTCAAAATTGAAAATGGATAGTTTTTGTTAGCTTCAAAATCTAATATGTTGTTTTCTCAACAGTTGGTCCTTGAAGCATCCACCTACTAGAGATGGGTCCTTCTATTATATATCTAGGTTAATTTACTTGATGCATTATCATCTTTGGCATGTCTCATAAATGACGGTTTTGTCCTTTTCCACGCACACAATAGGTTACTCATCTTGGTAGTATTCTTACTCAATAGCACTCAACATTTGGAGTTCAAATGTGTTTTGAGAGTTAATTTCAATTTCACATGTATAATCCATGGCACAAATATTTTCCGTGTTCAGTGTTTAACTCAGTTCATTTCTATTCCTTCGCCATCCAGGAAGACTACAAGGAACCGCATCTTGTTGGAAATCTCTTATCCCAGCAATCCTCCGCTCTCTACTCTTGTCAGTGTGGGTTGTTACAAAAGATACCTATGGTAACATCTCAACCATTGTTACAACTTACATTTTTCTTAGTGATACAAAAAAGAGATTGAGATAAGGTATTATGTCATATATCAATATAAAGCATGAATACTCTTCATAAAATGAAAGCTGGAGAAAACTTCATCATATATTTTGGAATACCAGTATAATATTTTTATTGAGTAGAATCATTTTGAACCCCTTTCCTATTTGAGAAAGTGTGTCTTGAAATGAGAATTAACTATTGAGAAGAAACCTGTTTGATTGAATAATAATTTAACAAGATATAATTCTAAGTCTTATTGATATCTCAGCTCATAAATCATGATGTTAACTGGGCTCTCTTTTGAAAACACCTTAATCTTATGGACTTGATGCCGAATTTTTTCCAAGTCTACCCAAGTTGTATAGCTCGGCCGTTCTACGTACCGGATCACAACATATAGTTTCCTCAAATTTAAAAAAAGAAAATCCATAACTTGGATGTTGGTCATAATGCTCTTCTCTCAAAAGGCCTAGTAGTAGAGAACCTTAATTAACATATAGGGGCGAGCATCAGTCCAGGATTGATCATGGACCGAACTTGGATCGGTGCAACCCAACTAGTCCTGGTTCGATTCCTAAGGGCACTGGACGAGTCCTCTGTATTGGGACTACCAGAATTTGTATTGTGCAGGTTGGTCCTTGGTCCTAGGGCTATATAATTATTTTTTTTTTGGTCCAAACCCTAGGTATATAACTAGATGCCCCTCTTCTTCTTTCGCCATTTTCCTCTCTCAGAGTCTTCCTCTCTCCTTCAATCTCATATTATTGTTGAAATTTTCTATTTCCATCTCTTCGAAGGCAATTTCTTTGTCTTCTCTCTATTCCACTAGACTCAACGATTGATGCTCTTTCCCTCTTGTTCGTGCTTCTACCTTCGATGACTAAATCAGCTGTATCTCTGTTACTATAGATGTGTACCCGATTCTTTTCACTGTTTCATATCGATTTTCTACTTTGCCGATTCATCTATTACGAGGCTTAGTGGACGGTGAGCTTAACTTTATTGGAATAGAATATTTTGCTTGGTTATGATTGGCAATTAAAGATGTCTTTCCATGTTTTAGAAAAGTTAGACTTAAGGTTTAAGTGGTTTTATCTTTTGAGTTTTGTGAATTTGAGAGTTGCATATGACTTTGTTGATCTGGTTCTAGTGATAGCTACGCCACGTCGCTTGAAGGAGTGAGGAAGGCTTGGTGGTTTGAATTGGGTAAGTTTATTAATGTTGAAGAGTGCATTAAGAATGCCGAAAGGTATGAATTGGGTAAATTGAAGCCATGCATATTTCTTTTTTACTTATTAATTCTTTTGTATATTTGATGAACAAATTCTTTTGTTTTAGATATGGA
This sequence comes from Syzygium syzygioides, assembly GCA_031216285.1. Lineage (NCBI taxonomy): Eukaryota > Viridiplantae > Streptophyta > Magnoliopsida > Myrtales > Myrtaceae > Syzygium > Syzygium syzygioides. The sequence continues at coordinate 18,561,609 of CM062251.1, forward strand.
TTGTCTTACCAAGGTGATTACCATTGATAAATAGAGATTACACATTGAAATTGAATAATGAGATGTTCTATTAACTGAACTGATATACTTTAAATTTAAAACCATGGTTAAGTATTAGGCTATTAGCTATGTTTGTTGTTTGTTTTGTTTTCAAGTGTTAAGATTTTGAAGCAATCAATTATGAATATTTATGATATGAAGTTCTATAATTCATGTTTTATGTTACTATTTTGAACCTTTTAGTGTTTATTTTATTTTATGTGTTCGTCTTCTGTGATGGTTTGTTGCTTTTGGATAGTGGAAATTTCTATTGTTAACTTATCTTAGATTTCTATTTAATTAGTATTGGTGTTCATCGTTTGTTTGCTCAGTATAGCATTGTCAGTGGATATGTAATTTCAAAGAATATGTTAGTTTTTTTTTTTTAAGGAATACAAAAGATGACACAAAATAAGAATAAGTTGATCCCGGATTGACCCCGAAACCCAGTGCTTGATTTCAGGCTCGATAGGGTCATTCCTTGGTCTCAAAAATTGGGGACTGATATTATGCAAATTGGTCCGTACGTTAGGTGTTGGATAGGCCAAACTCGGACAATGCTCACCTCTATCAATATATACTCATCAAGTCAGTGTAACAATGCTAGCCAATAATCGAAATCCCAATAAATCACTCGAATTTATCTCCCCTTTTTTATCCGACCTGCACCCATATTGGTATCCCAATTTTCTCTCCTCTTTCTTTCCCTCCCTCCAACTCACTGCCGGAATTATTTCCACCACAAATTCAACCAGTTTCAAACAAACAAGAAGAAAAACAGAGTCCCGGTAGTACCTTGATCCCCACGTTGCAACATCACATCTTCCTCAGTTTTGCCATGAGTGGCAGTGGACAATAGCCTCTGCAACCCATTTTCCTTTTGGCCCCAGGCATTTTGGTACCAAGTCCCGCTGGCCGATTTAGTCAGGTTGGCATGCATAATGAGGACACCATTTTCTCTGCAGCATGCTGCCATCATCCCACGCTTCCCATCTTACCACCCCAAAAAAAAAAATAATAATTATTACTCTGTCTCGTGACAAATTCTTCCTGATCACAGGTCATTTTCTAATCAGCAAAATAGAGAGAGAGAGAGGGGGGGATAAAAAAAAAATTAAGAAAAGGAAACGGACCCATTTTTCAAAATTCTCCTACCTCTCTTTGGGCCAAAGTCAAGAAACTGCCCCCCTTTAAAGGCAAAAGATAATTTGACCCCATGAAACATTAAAAAAAGAAGAAGGAGGAGGAGGAAAACTTGACCCATAATTGAATTTGAATTTAAATGAAAAAGGAAAGCGTCTTCTTGGGCATTTGATTTGGGTGATGATGTTCTTCCCTCCACTCGGATCCGGATCCAGAATTGCTTTGACCCCATTTCGATCATTGAGTTTTAATGCGTCGCAATTAATTGTGTTGTGCATCGAATGTTTTGTTCTCGAGATCTTATAATGGCTTGAACGCATGTAAGCAAGCAAAAGTTGTTTGGGGTTGGTCTTCATGGTGGTTGGACCAATTGGGGGATGGAGATGAGCATTGGAGTCTCTTATTTGACTAGGCTTCGATACGTCACTAAAAATTCCAATTAGGTATCTCATGACACATTTGCTCGAAATTAATTTTATTAATTCTGATCTTATGAAACATCCTAAACTGGTACATCCGACCCAAGTTTACTATCGGTTAAAATGCATATATGTCAACACGCGTGAGTTTCTCGTGCTAAATCTGTCATTCTCCACATCAGATCAAGTCTTGCAGCCGTCTTTCACGTGCATTGAAGAATATCGTAAGGCATGTTAACGGAGACCTAATTTGGGTCAAGGAGCCGATTTGAATTTTCTTGCGAGATGAAAATTAGTTACGGGATAAATGCATCGTGCTCTCGAATGGTATCGACCGAACCTTTTTGCACATTTTTTTTACCCTCCTATTTTGGCTTGTGAAACCTTGCTGCTCTCTATAACTTGACATCTTTGTACCAAAAATAAAAACCTGAAAATTTATTTCTAATCTCCATGGATTAATAGTGAATAGATAAAAAAAAAAAAAGAAGGACCCGTTCAATTTCAGGGAAAAAGAAAAAAAGAAGAGGCTTGATTGACTCAAAAAACTCAGGACCGTGCATCGCATATCATTTTCACTGCCACTCCTCTCGCCGCTCCTCCGCTGGACGCTACTGTCTACTGATTGATCCCCGCGAGCCCTGATTGGTCCGTGCACCGCACGCGCGCCAGCAGCGACTGGGGGGCGGGCCCCGTGTCAAACCTTTTTTTTTTGCCGAGTCTCTCTCTCATCGCTTTTTCTTTTTCTTTTTTAATTTATCATATCATATCATATCATCATTTTTTCCTTTTTTTTTTTTTCCCTTCTTCCTCCTCCTCCTTCTCTCTCGTGAAGACAGGGACATTCTCTCTCTCCAAGAGAGGGGGAAAAAAAAAGTTGTCTTTTTTACTCCCTGCACAGTCCCGCACCAGAGTAGGGTTTTCATCTCTTCACTCTCCTCCTTCCTCCCTCCTCTCCCTTCCAGCTCGAAGCGCGCAAGCGGAGGAAGAAGAAGAAAGCCCCATCGCTCGACGAAGACCGGCCCCTCGCCCTCAATCCCCCGAAACCCTAATCCGGCCGCCGCTTCCCTCGGGCGTTACCGCCCCAGCTCCGGGAGAACCTCGCCGCGCCGGGGAGGAGGGGGGCTGGGCTGCTTTCGTCCGCCGCGTGCCCGAATTCGGGTCGGCCTAGCCCGGGGTGGGGGGGTGGGGGTTTTCCCCCGCTCCGGGTCGCTCGCGGCGGATGTCGCCGTCATGGCACTCGCATTCCTCCCCGCTTCGCTCGAGCAGGTAAGAGGACCGGCCGGTTTTGAGTGCGGTGACCGGCGTTGGGTTTAGTCTTGCTATGGTTTGGAATTTTTTGGGATTTCGTTTTGGGGGGCTTTGTCGATTGCGATGGCGCTTCCGGGGTGTTCTGATGGAGGTGGGTTTTTGTTGTGGGTTTTTTTTTTTTGTGTGTGCGTGTGTGGAGCAGTTGAGGTAGTGAAGCCATGGAGGGGGACGAGCGGGAGCTGCTGCTGGCCTGCGCGATTTGCGGGACCCTTTTCGCGGTTTTGGGTTCGGGTTCTTTTTCTATACTGTGGTGTGTCAATTGGCGGCCCTGGCGGATATACAGGTGAGCTCGATCGTTTTCTTGATGGGTCTTTTGCTTTGGTAGATTGATGGTTTTGGTAAATCTTTGAGTATGCCAATGGCGCCTGCTTTTCTCGGAAATGAGCCTTGTCCTGCATCGGTTTTGTTCTTATGTGAGTTAATGAGTCTGCTTTTCTTGGGAATGAGCCTAGTCCTGCATCGTTGTTCTTCTTGTGTTAGTCGAATGTTCATAATCATGTTCCATAGCGTAATGAATTGAAAATTTCGAGGCTTTAATCACTGCCTTTGATTCTGATCTAGTTAGCGCCCATCTGTTTTGATGACTGAATCGCATATGTATTGACCATTGATGGCTATGAGTGAACCTGAGGAGGCAGGTTCTTCCTTTTCATGTTGCATTCGCAGATATTGCTCCCTCTTCTGCGCTTGCGTACACTTGTGTTTGTGTCTGTGGATTACTAAGGAGGTTTGCGTTTACATTCACAAGATAGGTGGATCTAAAAGACTTGGTGACGTCTTCAACTCTGTTATCCAAATCCAGATCACACAAAAAAATCTGCTGGCCATTTGAAAATGACACTTGTGAAAGGATTGAGACTCAAGGAGATAAACAAGCAGGAACGTGCTGAATGTTTATCGGATATCTAATCCGTTTCAATTATGCTTACTTCTAATCCCTATGGAATGTAATGAAGGCGACTTGCCCTAGGCTTTGGTTTCTGTTAGATTACAACGTGATTCGAGGAGAAGTATTACCAAATTTTTCTGAAGACTCAATATCATCGTCCCGGTTCCGATGAGACTTTTTTTTACTCTCATTTGTGGACTTATTGGCCGGACATTGCATGGCATGTTGCCCGTATCTCCTTGGCAGATCTTCATCTCTTCCCTATGGATTGGAATGGGAAGACTCGGTACAAGAAAGTTTGGGTGGTGAGGGGCTGTTTAAAAATAAAATTTGGAGATAAATTGTTTGTCAAGTTTTGCACTTTGCCATTTTCCCAAAAAAAGTATTGTACTTGGTGTTATTATATTCAATGAGCAAATATATGTATGTACGCAGTCGAACAAGAGGCAACCTGATACTCTGTATCATCCTTTTGGATGCTGCTCCCTGTTGTTGGACCAGTAAGTACTTTGCTGGAAAATATCAGCAAATGAGTGCACTGGGAGGATTATAAAGCTGGTCATGTCATATAGGATGCGTTGGGAAATTCGATCTTTCGACCGAATGCAGTAGGAGTACCAAATATAATACCATGAGTATTCTGCAAATGAGTGCATTAGGGAAGAAAGGATGAAGCTTGTCTATGTGGTAATCTTCTGTATTTCCCATGAGTATTCCACAATATACTGAGAGGAGTAGATTTTCAATCCTAAATGGACTTGAAGTCTTTCGTACATGTTCTAACAAATATAATACCACTCAGTCTGGGATATTATCTGGGAGAGGTGCACTGAAGAGATGAACTTAATGCTCAAAACATTCATGATGCGCCAAATGCAGAAGCAACTGAAGAACGCAATTTGTTCCCCTCTACTTGTTACAGAGCATAGTTGTCCTATTTATTAGCTTCTGGAGAAATGTTTACAAGCTTTGATATGTTGCACCCCTCATACGTGAATGTTGTTCACTGTTTTAGGAGCACGAAATATACTTTGGGTAGGAACGGTTTTTGCATGTTACTCTGTACATTGGTTGTCAAACTCTTTCACAGAGATGGTGAATATTGGTATCTGATCGGACTTGTTGGTCTTCTATTAGTAAAATATTTAATATTGCAAAATGGCACCGACAGGGCGTGAACCCATATAACAAGTCAATAGATAAATCTGGTATTGTCAATAAGGTCCATCAGATACCGTCCCCTGGCAACGCTATTTCTGCACCACCAAGTTTAATGTGGAAAGCCATCTCTATTTAAATATTAAAAGGTGTTTCCCTGTTTTTAAAGGCTCTCCTATATTTTCTTTGTGGGTGCACTTACATTGATCGGTTTGCTCCCTTTTCAGTTGGATCTTTGCCAGGAAATGGCCTGCTGTTCTACAAGGACCTCAGCTGGGTAGGCTATGCGATTTTCTTTCCATCTCTGCTTGGACGATTGTCATTTCTCCGGTGGCTGTGCTTATCACATGGGGATGCTGGTTGATTTGGATACTGGGGCGAGATTTAATTGGTCTTGCCATAATTATGGCTGGCACTGCCCTACTCTTGGCATTTTATTCGATCATGCTTTGGTGGAGAACGCAGTGGCAAAGTTCGAGTATGTTCCCTCACTTTGTATTTTCTCAAATTATCCCACTGATAAAGTTAGGTCTTCTAGTTGGATTGGTGTTTCAAAATTTCAACTGACTATTTACTGCTTTTGTATCATGTATTTGGTTCTCTGGTGGGTTGCTTCCCTAAGCTTTTGTAAGGGTCTTGATGCTCTTTTTGTGCCCAGAGAAGACCTCATTATGCGAGATTATTTGATAAGTGGTAGATATGTGGCGAGTCCAATTCAAGAATCTCTAGTAGATTGGAAGCTGCTATCCTGTTAGGACTTTTGACATCTGTAATTTTTGACTAAATGTTTGAAGCATAGTTCGGGACTTTTGAAATTTTCCTTATCTTTCACCCAAATTTTCGTTTGTCCCATCTCCTTTTCCCAAACAGAGTGTAAGTCCAAAAATTACCTCAGTGCTGTAGGGACTTTTGATGAAGCTATAAAATGCTTGTTAGTGTTGCTTAGTTTATAGTCTATCATGACACGATTATTTTAGATTTTGAAACAGGTGCACCTTGGTCTAACTGAACTCGAAAATGAGCAGAGAGAGAATTGACTGATTTCAATCAACAGAATGTTGCAACATAGTTGAAAATGGTCTTTGATGCCGGGAGGATTTAGTAAGGGGAATTTTTGTGGTGTGAGGAAAGGCTAAGATGGTATGTTGGATTTAGTAGGGGGAAATAGTGTGGTTTGAGGAAAGGGTAAGATGGTGTGTTGGTTTTCAAAACTGATCTAAAATAGAAATGTAGAGTCCTCGTTCCTTTTCAAGTTCTATGGCAGTCATCTGATTGGTGAAAGAGAGGATGTTTTTTTGTGAAAGGTAGCGGACACCTCCTACTCTGGATAATTTGTGAAGATACGTCGTTATAGGGAATCTTTCCGTCGAGCTTTGGCAAATATTGTCGATTTGTGTTGGAAGTAAGACTTCTTTAAGTTTCCTTGCTAAGTTAAAAAAAGGATGGTACAGGGAAGACTTAAAACTTCCTCCAGCAACTACAATGCGACAAGAAGTAGATGTTTTATTCAGCAATAACAAATGCAAGAGTGGATTTTGTTTTTGCTGTTTTCCATATTTCCCTTGTCTTGAAGCAGTAGAATACGAAGAGGTCTTAATGAGGGACTCCTTTATTAATACAATTACAGATGGATGGTTTGGTTTAAACTCCATGCGTCGTCGTAGTAGGCCAGCCATATAACACAGAGCGAGACTTTGTGAACTGCCATTAAATCGGCTATGCTCTGTCGAGTTAAATGTTTACTGGCTTGGAATACCCTTCATATAATGTTCCAAGAATGCTGCATTGGGAGAGATATATGTGGTAATTGTGTGGAAGCAGCCTAAATTAACAATATGATGGAATTAAAACTTGGATTGTTGGGGGCATTTACAAAGCCACAAACTGATTTGCTGCTTAGAAGAATTTTTTTGAAGTTTTTGAAATGTCAAGGCTTAGGGAGACATACAGGGATAAAAAGAAACAAGGATAGAAAGAAATACTGTTGCAATTGGAAGGAGATACCGGAATGTAAATTTATAATCGATGATGCAAAGGATTCGTCTTTTTCCTCTTCCAAGTACACAACTGATTAATTAGTTGAGTATTTCTTACTTGTTTATAGCCCGATCTATTTAGATTTGAGAGATCAGGGGATTTGGTGTGGATTGTGTAACAAGAGGAAGAAAGTCTGTTGAGGCTATGGAGAGCTGAATGAAGTGTCCATGGAGTTAGCTTCCATCACATTCAAGGGAAAGCGCTTGGAATTTCCCGTAGAAATAGGACCGTAAAAGATTGGAATTGGAGGGTGCCCTTCTCATCAATTGGAGATGATTGAAACTTTTGCTACGTGTTTTTGATTGCGTGCTCTGTGGAAGTGTATTTTCTTTGTATTATTTTTAGTCTTAAGGTATATGCTGCGTCTTAAAAAACTGAAGTGGGAAAGCAGTAGAAATGATTAATGATGAATTTTGATGCCATACTGATGTTCTTATTTTTCTAATTACAGGGGCTGTTGCTATTCTTCTCCTTTTGGCGGTTTCCCTACTTTGCGCATATGAGCTTTGTGCTGTCTATGTCACAGCTAGTTTGAGGGCATCTGAGCAGTCTTCACTGTCGGGTTTCTTTTTTGGTGTATCAGCAGTTGCCTTGGCAATCAATATGCTTTTTGTATGCCTAATAGTGTTCAATGGTGAGCTATGCAAATGTTTTCTCACTATAATAGTTTAGAATCTGGAGTTGTTAACTCACTGATAATGTAATGTTATCAATTTAGGCAGTCGTTTGCAATATATGTTTTATATTGTAATGTTCCGGCAATCATTACCTGCAGGAAATGGCTTAAATGTGGACGAGTATGTACGTAAAGCTTATAGATTTGCGTATTCAGATTGCATCGAAGTGGGCCCTGTTACATGTTTACCAGACCCACCTGATCCTAATGAGTTGTACTTTCGGCAGTCTAGGAGGCAAGTTAATGATATCGTACGCTGTTATTTGTGTTTCATTTTGCACCTTTATAGTTTTTAGCAAGATTCAACTAAATACTATATAGCATTTTTCCTGCATGGTGAAGAACTATGCTCACTAACTCTTTGGCATCCTTTGTGGGAATATCGGCTTACTTCAATCGTGAGCACAAGGCACATTTTTCATGAACTTGGATTTCGATATGGTGATTTGGATAATTCTTTTGGAGCGGTTGTCAATATTATCATTTTTCAGAGGGTTTGTTGAACTTGATCTCCCTCTTTTCTGTACAGAGGATTCAGTTGCTTTTAGGGTTCCTTTTGTTTTTAAATCAGATGCGCTTACTTGTTAGGTGGTGAAATGATTAGCACTAACCAGATCTTTACCTTTTTCTAACTTGTTCCAATTGTGTTGTTATGATGCTGCATTCTTGTAGGGCTTCTCATCTTGGAATTCTTTATGTTGGCTCTATAATCGTATTGATTGTGTACTCCGTCCTGTATGGTTTGACTGCAAAAGAGGCACCTTGGCTTGGAGTAATTACGTCAGCGGCCGTAATAATCCTTGGTATTCTGTCTGAGACTCTTCTTTTTTGTAGCTGAGTGCAGTCCAGTTGTTCTCACTTACTTGATTGTCTATCGTGCAAATTGAGTCTTATGTACATCTTTGTTTTTTTCAGATTGGAACATTGGGGCTTGCTTGTATGTGTTTCAGCTTTTGAAGAGCCGTGTTTTAGCTCTTTTGATTGCCGGCGCATCTCGAGTTTTCCTTATTTGTTTTGGAGTGCATTTCTGGTTAGTTTGGGTCATGTCATTAAGCATTTCTTATGAGTCCTCTAGTTTGTGGGTGACATGTTTTTCTTATAGCTGTCAATAATTCCTCATTTCAGGTACATAGGACACTGTATCAGTTATGCTGTCGTAGCATCAATGCTGTTGGGTGCTTTTGTTTCTCGACATCTATCAGTAACAAATCCATCAGCAGCGCGCAGAGATGCGCTGCAGAGCACTGTAATTCGCTTGAGGGAGGGCTTTCGAAGGAAAGAGCAGAACAGTTCGTCCAGTTCGTCAGAAGGATGTGGCTCCAGCATTAAACGAAGTAGTAGCGTTGAAGCAGGACATCTTGAGCCCAGTTCCAGGGTTTTAGGACAAAGTACCATTGATGCAAGCAGCTGGAATAACCCCTTTTTGTGTCGCACTACTAGCTCTCGGGAGGGTATTGTGAGTGACAAGAGCATGGATAGTGGAAGACCTAGTGTTGCGTTGAGGAGTAGCTCTTGCCGCTCTGTCATTCAAGAGCCAGAGGCAATAACTTGTTTTGCTGACAAGCATCTTGACCATAACCTGGTGGTTTGTTCAAGTGCTGGTCTTGACAGCCAAGGCTGTGAATCCAGCACATCTTCTGCAAATCAGCGAACTTTGGATATGAATTTAGCTTTTGCACTCCAGGAAAGATTAAATGACCCTAGGATCACCTCAATGTTAAAAAAGTGTGGACGACAAGGTGATATAGAATTAACTAGCTTATTGCAGGATAAAGGATTGGATCCTAATTTTGCTGTGATGTTAAAAGAAAAGTTGGATCCGACTATCTTGGCATTATTACAGAGGAGTAGTCTGGATGCAGATAGAGATCATCGTGATAATACGGACGTCACAATTGTTGACTCAAATAGTGTTGACAATGTTTTGCCAAATCACATTTCTTTGTCAGAAGAACTAAGGCTTCGTGGGCTTGAAAAATGGCTTCAGCTCTCTCGCTTTCTTTTGCATCATGTAGCAGGCACTCCTCAGAGGGCATGGCTCATATTTAGTTTTATCTTTATCCTTGAGACTATTGTGGTTGCAGTTTTTCGTCCAAAGACTATTAAGATGATAGGTACCTCGCATCAGCAGGTAGGAAGGGGAAGGACTCATACTTTTTCAAAATATATGTTATATCTATATGCAGATATATAAGCACATAGATGTGTCTCTAACTCAAAATACTAAAATATATTCTGATTTTGGATTGTAACTCAAAAAGCCTAACATTCTATCTCTGCGTTACTCTGGATCATGATTATATAATTTTGCTTCTTCTGCTTTGCAGTTCGAGTTTGGGATTGCTGTTTTGCTGTTGTCTCTTGTTGCCTGTTCAATAATGGCTTTCCTTCGCTCCCTTAAAGCAGAAGATATGGCTATGACATCTAAACCTCGGAAGGTACATGTCCAAGAAGTTGGATTATGACTGAATCATGTTTGGTTGAATTTGGGCATGTGGACTATTGTAAATGACTTTTGCTTTATCTCCGACTGTTTTTGGCTTGATTATTGCAATAGTGCTTTTTATCTACTACATAGTGCCTCTGGAATTTTCTGTATCCGTGTATTTTAGCTTGTTATTGAGTGCTGAACTAGAGGTTGATTCTGTCAATTGCCATTCGTACGGTGTTTTGCACTATTTTAATATTAATGTCAGTTGTTGGTCTACGAATTTTCTACATGTATCTCTTCAATATTATACAATTGCTGCTGGTTTTTTCTCATGGACATTGGTTTTTCCCCAGTACGGTTTTATTGCCTGGCTCCTCAGTACTTGCGTTGGCTTGCTGCTTTCATTTCTGAGGTATGCAACTAGTCCTACAACATTCATCTTTGTGTTTGACTTCTACACACTGTCAATATTAGCAAGCTAGAAATCATAGTTCACCTCTCTTTCATGGAATGAATGCATAGTTCAAGGTATTACATATGACCAAGGGACTTTCATCCTGGGAGAAATGATGTATCGGTCTCTGTTATTTGCCATGTTTCTATTGTGGTTATGGACAGGGTGCTGTTATTCTTAATATGTAGTCTAGATTCTACAACAGTTATCTGATTCAAGCATCTTAATTGGGAATAATCTGAACTTATTTTAGGAAGTATGAAATGGTCTGTTTGTGTCAGATTTTTGACTTTCTAGAACGTGTGATACATTAATGCTAAAGTGAGATCATATGGAAAGGTCGCTCGTGTTAAAGAGTGATTGCCAAATAATTAGACATGAATCAGGTGACTATCGACCATGTTTCCTTATCTACATGTGTCTGTGTCCTAATGTTGATGTTATTACTTCTTGCTAATTTTCAGTAACTGAGTGATCTTAATGGCTGCTAATGTATTTAAGACGTTTTGCATGGTTGCAGCAAGTCGTCAGTTCTTCTTGGATTGTCCTTGACCCTACCTCTTATGGTAGCATGCCTTTCTGTTGGAATTCCCTTATGGATCCTTAACGGCTACCAGTTTTGGGTACCTCGAGTCCACTCTGCAGATCACCCTGGAGGCAACATTACTCGTGGGAAAAAGGAGGTGTGTACCTGGGCTTGGTTTCTATATCTCTACTTATAGTTGAATTATCTATCAGAAGTTGTTATTTTTACTGTGTTTTGATGTCATTTTAGCTCTTTCCTAGTACATGTCCAATCCAATCTCATGCCTGTCAATGCTTGTATTACTTTGCTTGAAATGGTTAAGGTATGGCAAGATTAGCGTATCCATATTATGTTGTTTTTTTGTGGGTGGGGGGTGATATTGTTTTGTTCACTTCATAATCCTAGAGTTTCTAGTTTCTGCTCTTTGGTATCATCTATGTGAAGTTGCTATTCTGAATCTCTGCTCTCTTTTTGCTTCTATATTAAGTTGCTAGCTACCTTTCAAGGACAAGTAATTCACTTCTGTCTAAATTTTTTTGATGGAAACCAGTTGCTAATTTGTTTTGGATTAAATGTATATATACGTACTTGTACATATGGATATCTGGATTTTAGTGGTGAAATTCTCAATCTAAGTTCCTCAACTGTTGCCATTCACAGGGAGTGGTTCTTGTTATCTGTGCATCATTGTTTTCGCTGGCTGTGGTGGCTCTTGGTGCAATTGTGTCTGCAAAGCCATTGGAGGATTTAGGGTACAAGGGATTGACTCATGATGAGGAAAGCTTCAGTTCTCCTTATGCCTCATCTTATTACCTTGGATGGGCCATGGCATCTGCAATCGCTTTAGTTGTTACTGGTGTGCTGCCCATTGTTTCATGGTTTGCTACATATCGTTTCACTCTTTTCTCTGCTATATGCATTGGGATATTCAAAGGTATTGCCCCTGTTCCTTTTAACTTTGTGCTTAGCATGGCAGGTGCGTTTATGGTGGCTTACTAGTCAGGGATGCTCTAAACCTAATTATTTCTTTTGTCCTCTCAAATTTGCAGCTGTTCTGGTGGTCTTTTGTGGTGTCTCCTACTTTGAGGTAATTAAATCCAGAGGTGACCAAGTTCCAAGGAAGGGGGATTTTCTTGCTGCTTTACTTCCTTTGGTGGGCATTCCTGCTATGCTATCGCTTTCTTCAGGATTGTACAAATGGTGAGTTAGCTTTGTGATCTTCTATCCGGTGGCTAACTCAATCCAAAATTTTAAATCCCTAGTAACCACTTGCGATACTGGATTTCATGATGGGTTGCTGCGTTATACTCAACTAAGATTTGTGCATTTTCCAGGAAAGATGATGATTGGAAGCTTTCTCGAGGTGTATATGTGTTTGTTAGTATTGGACTCCTCCTCCTGCTTGGTGCAATATCAGCTGTCATAGTTGTAGTCACACCTTGGATGGTAAGTGTATCTCCTTTTGCTTTTACTGTTTTGGGTGTAAGATTGATTTATCATCCTGTATTTTTATGCAATTGGACAGATTGGTGTGGCATTTCTGTTAGTTCTCCTTCTTGTTGTACTGGCTATTGGTGTTATCCATCACTGGGCTTCGAACAACTTCTACTTGACTAGGATGCAGATGTTAATTGTGTGTTTCCTCGCTTTCCTTTTGGCTTTGGCTGCTTTCCTCGTTGGCTGGTTTAATGGTGAGCACAGAACTGATTTATCTTGTTCCCATAGTTCTTGGTTTTGGTTAAGCGGTTTCCCCTTATTGTCAAATCTGGACGTTTATAATGCTGCTAGTGATGTTTTTATGTATTATCAGATAAAGCATTTGTTGGAGCATCTGTCGGTTACTTCGCGTTTCTCTTTCTTCTTGGTGGAAGGGCACTCACAGTGAGTTGGTCTTGCAATCTTGTGCTCATTATATTTCACCATATCCCATTTTCAGACCTCTAGTTTCTTGTATTCCCATTCTCCTTTAATAGAAAATGAGCTTTTTGTCAGGTTCTTCTTTCACCACCCATTGTAGTGTACTCTCCTAGAGTGCTGCCAGTGTATGTTTATGATGCTCATGCAGACTGTGGAAAGAATGTCAGGTTTGTCTGTCATTTCACAGTTCATAGTTCACTTCCGTATCCCATGTTCCTATCATGTATGCGCAATCAATTGGTTTCGTAATGTCTATTTTGATGTACAAAATATTGCAGTGCTGCATTTCTTGTGCTTTATGGGGTTGCATTGGCAATTGAAGGTTGGGGCGTTGTTGCTAGTTTGAAAATTTATCCTCCATTTGCTGGTGCTGCTGTTTCAGCAATTACCCTTGTGGTTGCCTTTGGGTTTGCTGTTTCTCGACCATGCTTAACTCTTGAGGTTTGTCCACTGGTCTTATCTGGCAATAGCTGTACTACTATTTATTTCTGACTATGACTTACGTATCAGGAGTTAATTGCTTTTTCCTTATCGTCATTTTGCATTATGACTTTGAATGTCATTGGTACTGAACAAGTTCTTTCATCTGTCAATAATTTGTGTATTATTGCTTCCACTGCCTTCTACAAATCTTTAATTGATTATCCACTTGTTTACTTCCATATTTAGATGATGGAAGATGCAGTGCACTTCCTTAGTAAGGAAACAATTGTTCAAGCAATTGCTAGATCTGCTACTAAGGTATGTAAGGATGGGATCTACGATTCTCAGGTTTTCAGTTACTTCCTCTGGTTAAACTTCAGGTTCTTTTGCTTGTCACGCATGTTCACCATATAAAAAGACAAAAATTTATCAACTTGCTTTTTTTTTCCCTCTCTAAAAGTTAATCTGTATTTATTTTTGTTGATTGCTTACTTTTTTCTATGTATCTGACGAGTGCTTTCTCAGTAACTCTGCAATTAACTAGAGGGCAGTGTGCCCACTGCAGTCATGCACTGCAGTTTGTGTGTTCAGCATGATGCATGGCCATAATTGTCTATAACTTGTATTACACAATTTTCTAGTCAAGGTTGACCGTGTGTTCTTATGACTTGTTTCTTTGCTGGGGGGATGGAATTATGATTCTAGATAATATGGCTGTCTCGTATTTGCAGTGTCTGCGTGCATGTATGCTGTGCAGACACCTGCATAACACGGGTGGGCAGCAGGATTTGTACTTGTGCATGTCTAAGTGGTGATATGCATATATGTGAACATGTTTTCCTGGTTGGAAATGTTTCCAAACTAGACTAGTGTGTGAACCAGCTGTACTGGTTTTGTTACTCACATGCAATGAGTTAGGAATGGCTTGTTGGTGTGTGATGGCCAGGGAGTTCAAAGTCCCTTATTCACACTCTTCGCTGCATGCTGTTTTTTCCTAACTGGCGTAATTGCTGGTTTTGCCTGATTGCAAAGACGCTGGTTCTGCATGCTTCTTGCCTTGGTTTTTTAATTTTTGGAGAGAGAGAGAGAGAGAGATGTCGTTTTATCCTTTTCAATTGGTGGGTTACTTGATTTCTCATTTTCATCTTATAATTCTATTGTGATTTTGGGAACTTTTGCTTAGTTGTGCTCTGTCTTAAGTATTGTTTTGTCTTTGAGTATCTTATTTACTTTGAGTATTTTGCAGACTCGAAATGCTCTATCTGGAACGTACTCAGCTCCACAAAGATCTGCCAGTTCTGCCGCACTTTTAGTTGGTGATCCAACAGTTATGCGTGATAGGGCTGGAAATTTTGTGCTTCCCAGAGCTGATGTTATGAAGTTGCGCGATCGTTTAAGAAATGAGGAGCAAGTTGTCGGGTCGTTCTTCTATAGAATTAGATATAGGACTTGTTGCCATGACAGGGCTGGTGATGTTGATCACAGAAGAGAAATGTGTGCTCATGCACGAATTTTGGCTTTGGAAGAGGCTATTGATACTGAATGGGTGTACATGTGGGACAAATTTGGTGGTTATTTACTTCTTTTGCTTGGTTTGACTGCAAAGGCAGAGCGAGTGCAGGTAAATGAAAATTTAACTTTCTACGTTCTGTATGTGTATTTTCTGTCTTGAGGAATGGTGAAAGTATTTTTCGTATCTGTGGTGTAGGATGAGGTTCGTTTGAGGCTATTCCTGGACAGCATTGGGTTTTCTGACCTCAGTGCGAAGAAAATTAAGAAATGGATGCCAGAAGATCGTCGGCAGTTTGAAATTATTCAAGAGAGGTAGCTTAGACCTTTGCTGTTTTTCATTTTTTTCTACTTTCTTTTGGTCCATGTACCGGATTTCCTTACCATATTTTTGTGGATTTAGTTATATTCGGGAAAAGGAAATGGAAGAGGAAATCCTGATGCAGAGACGTGAAGAGGAGGGGAGGGGTAAGGAAAGAAGAAAGGCTCGCTTAGAAAAGGAAGAACGCAAGTGGAAGGAGATAGAAGCTTCTCTCATATCTTCTATTCCTAATGCTGGCAGCAGGGAGGCAGCAGCAATGGCTGCTGCTGTACGTGCTGTTGGTGGTGATTCTGTTCTTGATGATTCTTTTGCACGAGAAAGGGTTGCAAGCATTGCACGTAGGATACACAATGCTCAGTTGGCTAGACGAGCACTACAGGTTGTAATGATTTCTTTTATTAACTCTTTTTGACATGCTGTAGTTTCTGTAGTGTCTTCTATTTTACAGTAGAGATGCTCAAAATTGAAGCTTTTACGATAGAATATCATTAAATAGTAGGCATTTAGTGACAAAATAAATAACACCGGCTGCATATATTATATTCATAGTTGAGGAACAGTCAGTAGCACGGGAAACCGATCATCGAATTGAAGGTGTCATGAAAATTATGATTTTCAGTTACTCATTTTTCTTGATTTGTTTCTTTTCCTATCGTTACTCGGACATTTCGCTCAGTAATACAACTGTTCAGGTGTCTGCAAAGTAATATGACTCCCAAGGGAAGTATATCTACTCATTTTTAGTTTAGGGACTTGTCCATATATCATTAGTGGAGTACCATTCTCAATTTGACTAAAACTGCTGAGTAAATCCTTTATATAATTAGCACAGTTTTTGTTGTACTTAGGTATTTACCCATCTATATGAGGTTGCTGTGTTGTTGCATACGTAGAAGTCACCCAATGTAGTATTTTCCTTTGGTGTGACTCATCAGCTTCCTGATTCATATTGTAACCTTTCTAGTCCATTATATTCATTCCATGCGGTGATTACTATGATGCAGTAATATCTTGAGTAGCCTGTAGCCTGTGGTTCATATACTTGGGATACTAACAATAAAAGAGGTGTAATATTAGTCTATGCTGGCTCCAAATCTATTTACTTCATTTACCATCAGTTCATCTATTTAGATGATTGCTTAGAACACCAGCATCCTTTGAAGATCTTGTGGACTACTCAATTCTATGCATTTTTGCAGCATTACTTATTCATGTTCTGTGATAGATTTGTCCCCTACAAATACTTCTCTTCGATTTTTTTATGCTTACTACGGGTACTGGCATCTTCTTTTGTCTTATTACTTCTAGCAGCTTTTCGTTCTTCTTAAGGAAGCAATAATCATAAAATTCATCTGAATTGTGATCGAGATTAACGGCGGCAGCCCTATCGAGTAGTAAATATGGTTTTCTATATGTTTCCTGTCTAACAGAAATTAATTCCCACGTAAGAAGAAAATTTAGCTGCGCAGAGATGTTCATTTTCACACATTCTTGAGGCAATCTTCATATTGACATTTAATTTATAGCTGGGATAAGTGTCTGCTTTTTCTCACACAACCATGTTTCATCACCGTGCCCATTTATTTAAAAATTGCTTTTGCTGTGCCCCTCTGTTGACAACTATAGGTTGCTGCCCTATTTCTCCAACTAGAACATCGCCGTGCCCATTTATTTAAAAATGCTTTTTGCTGTGCACCTGTTGACAAATATAGGTTGCTGCCCTATTCTCCGACTAGAAGTTTGCTTCTGTAGAATATAATCAATTGGATCGTAAATAAAGACGTCTACAGAAAGTGAAACAGATGCTCTGCGTTGTGTCCTTTCCATGATTGTTATCTTATGTAAATCTTTAAATTCTGAGCAGTATTATGTGTTAGCATGACTAGTCTCACTCATATTCCACTCTTGGGGCTGACAGACTGGGATCACCGGTGCCATATGTGTACTTGACGACGAACCGACATCCAGTGGAAGACACTGTGGTCCTATTGATGGTAGTGTCTGTCGAAGTCATAAAGTTAGCTTTTCTGTTGCTGCCATGGTTCAACCTGAGTCTGGTCCAGTTTGTCTTCTGGGAACTGAGTTTCAGAAGAAGGTCTGTTGGGAAATTCTAGTGGCTGGATCTGAACAAGGTATTGAAGCTGGACAAGTCGGACTAAGGTTGATAACCAAAAATGATAGACATACATCGGTGAAGGAGTGGAGTATTGGTGCAACGAGTATTACTGATGGAAGGTTATTTGTCATTAAATACTGAAATTTCTTATAGTCGTTTCCACCCTTCTGGATTTAAGACTTGAATTATTTAGATTTCATGATTGGACTAGTGCTGCATTTCCCGCTTCCTGAGCTGCTTCTCATAACTGCTTTTCAGGTGGCACATTGTAACCATGACAATTGATGCTGACATCGGTGAGGCAACTTGCTATTTGGATGGTGGCTTTGATGGTTACCTGCCTAATTTGCCATTGTCTGTGGGAAACAGTATATGGGAACAAGGGACTGAGGTCTGGATTGGGGTTAGACCACCCATAGGTTTGGATTCATTCGGGAGGTCAGACAGTGAGGGAGCTGAATCGAAGATGCATATCATGGATGTTTTTCTCTGGGGAAGGTGCTTAACTGAAGATGAGGTGGCATCTCTTCATACTGCCATTGGCTCAACTGAACTGAGCACAATTGATTTTATTGAAGATAATTGGCATTGGGCAGATTCACCCTCCAGAGTAAGTTTTACTTGCATTGATGTGTTATCTTATTTTAGTAAAGAAGCGGTTCTTAACTTCTCCTCACAATCTACTTAGGTTGATGGATGGGAAAGCGACCCAGCCGATGTTGATTTGTATGATCGGGATGATGTAGACTGGGATGGACAGTATTCAAGTGGGAGGAGAAGACGGCCAGAACGTGATGGGGTGGTGGTCGATGTTGATTCTTTTACCAGGAGGTTCAGGAAACCTAGGATGGAAACTCAAGAAGAAATTAATCAACGGATGTTGTCAGTTGAGTTGGCTGTCAAAGAAGCCCTTGCTGCAAGAGGTGAAACTCATTTTACTGACCAGGAGTTTCCTCCAGTTGATAATTCTCTATTTGTTGATCCAGGAAATCCCCCTCCAAAGTTGCAGGTATCTTGTCCATTTGACAGGTTCCTTTGACATTGCATCATTAGCTACTGTTCAGTTTTGGTTCTGTTACTGTTAGATAGCACGCTAATTTTAACTTCTAAATAGGTTGTTTCTGAGTGGATGAGACCCACTGAAATGTTGAAAGAGACCCGCTTGGATTCTCATCCATGCTTGTTTTCTGGGACTGCTAATCCATCTGATGTTTGTCAGGTACTGTTTTTGCAAATAACACACAAGTTTAGAATACTCGTTTCCTTTAAAATTTTGTCCTGTTTACTTTCTTGAAAGTCGTTTCTTTTCAATGATCTATGATTTTATTGTTTCCCTCCTTAACCATTTTGGTCAAAATTCAACAGGGTCGATTGGGAGACTGTTGGTTCTTGAGTGCTGTTGCGGTGCTAACTGAAGTTTCACGAATATCAGAAGTTATTATTACTCCAGAATATAATGATGAAGGAATCTACACTGTTCGCTTCTGTATCCAGGTACTAAGTTTTTAATTATCATATCGACATTGCTTTTGCTACTGGTTGTGTTGAAACATTCTATTGGTCGATGTCTTTATGGGACCTGCAGTGCTACCAGTTTCATGCTCAATGCTTGCCTGTCATATGTGTGGGTCTATTTTGGGGTAAAAGAAATATATATGCTTATGTTTTTGTTTTACTGTAGCACTCTGTGTAGCTAGAGGGAAGTAGGCCTTGACCTAGTTATGTAGGGCTGCTTCTTGTTGTGATACTGGAAGGCGTACTTTAAACTGGTAAAGAAGCCTTACTCAAATGTTTGCACCCTGGAGACAGTGCTACGCAGGAGTGATCATTCCACGTTCTATTTCTCTGATATATGATACTTTGGTCTGGTTTTATTCTTTTCCAACGTGTATATTTGTTAATGTAGGATTTATTTTTATTAAATCCTCCATGGGCTGTTTCACCATTTTTTTGTTACTGAATGAAGTTTAGTAGGCATAACTCCTTATTTTCTGAATCTCATTTAGGGTGAGTGGGTCCCAGTTGTCGTTGATGATTGGATTCCTTGTGAATCTCCGGGTAAACCTGCATTTGCCACGAGCAAGAAGGGCAATGAGCTATGGGTATCTATACTAGAGAAGGCGTATGCGAAATTACATGGTTCTTATGAGGCACTTGAAGGAGGGCTTGTTCAAGATGCGCTGGTAGACCTTACAGGTGGAGCTGGTGAGGAGATTGACATGAGAAGTGCTCAGGCGCAGATTGATCTTGCAAGTGGTAGGCTGTGGTCTCAGCTGTTGCGGTTTAAACAAGAAGGATTTTTGCTTGGTGCTGGTAGTCCTTCAGGTTCCGATGTTCATATTTCTTCCAGTGGCATTGTGCAAGGGCATGCTTACTCATTGTTGCAGGTATCTCCTGTTATTTGGTTGGTGTTGCTGTGATGTCTAAGTGTTGCTTTTTAAGTTAATAGCCTGCTTGTACTGCTGTCCAGGTAAGAGAGGTGGATGGTCATAAGCTTGTTCAAATTCGAAATCCATGGGCCAATGAAGTTGAGTGGAATGGACCTTGGTCTGATTCGTCACCTGAGTGGACTGACAGGATGAGACACAAGCTGAAGCATATTCCGCAGGTTAAACTTTCACCACAGTCCCTCTTACCTTTGTATCTATCCACTAATCAACTCCAAAACTGCACGACATGATTGATTGATGAGTGCATCTCGTTGTTTGGCGTCTTATAGCTGTTTCTTTTCTGTAACTCTCATGCCGTGTCTCTGATTATTGTATTTGAGCAGTCAAAAGAAGGAATTTTCTGGATGTCTTGGCAAGATTTCCAAATACACTTCCGATCCATCTATGTCTGTCGTGTCTACCCTCCAGAGATGCGCTACTCAGTCCATGGTCAGTGGCGTGGTTACAGTGCTGGTGGATGCCAGGATTATGATACTTGGCATCAAAATCCTCAGTTCCGCTTGAGGGCAAATGGTCAAGATGCATCATCGCCAATGCATGTGTTCATTACCTTGACTCAGGTACCTCTGCTGATTATTATGAGACTAGCTTCCATCTCTTAACTATTTGTGTCTTTCACCTGACTTTTTGACGTTATGTACTTGTAGGGTGTGAGTTTCTCAAGGACTACAGCTGGTTTCAGAAATTATCAATCTAGTCATGATTCATTGATGTTTTATATTGGGATGAGGATACTCAAAACTCGCGGTCGTCGTGCTGCTTATAACATATACCTACACGAATCAGTCGGGGGGACAGATTATGTAAATTCACGAGAGATTTCATGTGAGATGGTACTGGATCCTGATCCCAAGGGTTACACGATTGTGCCTACAACTATACATCCTGGTGAAGAAGCGCCATTTGTTCTATCTGTTTTCACCAAAGCATCGATAACCCTGGAGGCTTTGTAATTTGCATCAGTGGCTTTTCTGTAGCTGCTTCGTCCTTGGGCTGAGGACAAGGCCCTGCAAGAGAATGCATGTTTGGCTTGAGCGCCTGCGCCTGCAAGTAGATTTGGGGACCATGAGCCATGCTCGAGTTTTGAGGTAAATTTTTTTTTATGACT
Organism: Syzygium syzygioides; assembly: GCA_031216285.1. Taxonomy (NCBI): domain Eukaryota; kingdom Viridiplantae; phylum Streptophyta; class Magnoliopsida; order Myrtales; family Myrtaceae; genus Syzygium; species Syzygium syzygioides. The sequence continues at coordinate 18,582,537 of CM062251.1, forward strand.
TGTTCATTCTCTTGTTCTTTTAGACTAATCTCTTCGCTTCTTAATATATTGATTTCAACTTCACCATTATTAGAAAATCCAAATCTTGGCTACCAAAAGAATCGGCGAGTTGTCTCTTTTTTTTTAAGCCACTTTAACATGATCTCAATTTTGACAGGCCGCCTCTGAAATTATGGTCTTTAGTGCCAGCAGGTCTAGCAGATGCCTTGAGAAGCTTAATGGCTTTGAAGATCACCTACGGGCTTCTCGAACCTCAGATGATGTCATTTTGGAGGGGAATGCAGCCATGGAAGATGTCATTTGTGTAGGGCTCGAGTTCCATTATGAAGACATGTCTAGTTGATCTTGTACAGATGGAATTCAGAGGCTATCTCAGCCTGATCTCGCTTGAGTTTTGCGGCTCCGTGCCAGCATTGACAAGCGTACTCGGGGTCAACCTGTAAATGAGTATGTTTTGAGATGAGAATAGGATTATTTATTTTGTAAAGGGCGGAAATATCGAAAAGCATATGACAAATAGTTCACACAAATTCCTTCCCTCACGAGGGGAAAGATTGAGAAAATGCTGTAGCTAGAGAAATGTAAAGATGTGCTGCAGTTTGTTTTGCACTTATAGGAGAGAGGTGGATATTGTATAGTGTTCGATTTGCAATATAATCCCCTGCATTCCATCGTGTCTTACTTTGCGTCATCCGTGCTCAATTACCGACTTCTTTTTCTGCCAATGCGCAGCCTGTGTATAAACAATTTCGTTCTTCCTTCTGGGGTTGATACTTGAGATTATTTTGAATCAAAGAGAAGTGTACCGAGATTCTTGCGAACTCCCTGGAGTCTTATTCGCCGGATAATGTAAATAGGTCCCTAAGTCTTCCTCATCAGTAGTATCTTCCAACTATCAAGATGGTAACCCTATTTCAGGAAACCGGTTCTAACCGTTATAGTTCGATGATGATAGCAATGAAGTGCATGATCCTAACTCAGGGAAAGTAATCGGATCATCCTAGCTCAGGGAAAGCAATCGGATCGGCGCCATCCCCATGATTTCAGTTTCCACAATCTCCTTTTTTGGCTCGTCTCCTTAAACTCCGAGAGCGACGGATTATTCTCACATTTGCTTGCACGAAGAGAAAGTGTTTACTACGCAATGACCATCACTTGGGTCTTCTTTCTTTTAGTCCTTTTGGTGCTAAAGACCGCAAGGAGAGAACAAGAGTGACATTCACAAGCACAAACCAAAAGATTCATCCACGGCAGTGAAGTCCCTCCGAGATTTCTGCCCTTTTTCTTCTCTCAGTCTCTCCATCACTTCAGATGCTGCTGCTGCTCTCTGGGAAGACGACACGCTATCACGTGACCCGAGCCCCCGGTCACGTGCCCTCGGGTCCCCTCCGCTTCCTGCCCAACTTCCAAGAAAGAACCCACAGGGAGAGAGAGAGAGACATAGAGAGAGAGAGAGAGAGAGAGAGGGAGGGCCTCTCCAACCTTCGACCAATTGGAGGGAAACAAATCGGACCGTCCATTTTCCATCGGGCGGCCCAGATTGGGCTTCAGCCGAGCATCTACTGGCGAATGCGAAAACAATGCAAATAAGTAATAATAATAATGAACCAAGTCACAAGGGAAAAGTGCAATAGGGTGAAACCAAGAAGACACACAGCGAGAGAGAGAGAGAGAGAGAGAGAGAGGCCCATACAGAGGAGGAGGAAGAGCGTGTGAAAGATAGGGAGATAACCCAAAGGAGACCGCCGAAACATTGATCCCCTAGCCCTTTCCCACAAAACCATTGCACACCCAGTAACCCACTCGCATTGATCTGCTCCTCCTCCTCTGCCGTCTCTCTTTTTTTGCTGGGAAAATCTCGTGTTTTTTCCCCCACCCATTGGAACCGGGGAAAAAGCTCTGAGCTTTTCCCCTGTTTCTGCTTCTCCTTCTCCTCCTTCTGGGTGTGCGTTATCTCCTTTCAAAAGGGTGTGCTCTGTCTGGCTTGTGAGAAAAATCAGTGTGGTTCGGCGAGCAATTTCGCGACTTTGACTCAGCAGACCAGTCGATACTCTGGAGTGACATTTTCTTGCCACTGCATTCCTGATCGTCGCGGGTTCTGTTCGGACTCTTGGTGAATGCTTGGAAGATCTCGTTAATGGGTCCTAGACTATAGATCTTGAGGTTGGTGGTCTTCGCTGCAATTTCCTCTCTTTTTTCGCTTCTGACGGAGATGTTCAGAGGCCGAATGTATTGGGTCCTTATCCTCTTTCCCTTCTTCTTTCTGTTGTGCAGACGATGGAGAAGGAAGCGAAGAATCAGAGAGCGAAGGAGCCAGATTTTGTATTGCAGTGGGGCAATAGGAAGAGGCACAGATGTGTGAAGGTCAAGAACAAAGACCACAATTTTTCCTCCACCAACAACACCCCCAACAATAACAGCAGCACCAGCAAATTGTCTTCTGATTCTTTTGGGAAGAAGAAAATCATGAACGGCGTCGTCAATACCAAGAGGGATTCATCCCATCACTCACCTCACCGGGGTCTCAACAGGTAAGACCAAAATGACTTCTGGGAAAATGGAAAACATAAAAAAATATATATATAATAAGAAGAAGAAATCAAAATCTGGTTGTCTTGTTGCTTTATTGGAATTTGTTAAAGTTTTGCTCTTTGCATTGTTTCTCCTTGCCCTTGTATTGTTTTTCTCCTGAAAAATTATGAGGGATGTTTCCTTTTCCTTTTTTCACCTTTTTGTTCTGTTGTTGAGATGAGTATTTAAGGAGGGTACTATTAGGGTATGGTGTTAGGTTATTAAATAATGGTGAGAAGCTGCAGAAGTTTATGAATCACTTCGCAGATGCCTGTGATTTACTACTGTTTATCATACATTGGCAGTTTCACTACTATTTGACCCTAAATTTACTCCCATCAGTCCATATCTCTAACTTTCAAGAAAGATTTGATTAAAAAACAAGAGAGCAACATTCAACACACTGGTGATTTTTGTGGTGCACTGTGATTGATCAGTCGGAACTCGGAGGCGCATACGAATAAACGGAAGGCGTCGCCGGAGAAGGAAGACCGGTTCTACACGACGAGGGGATCGTTGGGGGCGGATGAGAATGGGAAGGTGTTGTTGGATCACAATATGAAGAACGAGAAAGGCCCCGTTGTTTGGCCCAAATTGTTCCTTTCCTTGTCCAACAAGGAGAAGGAAGAGGATTTCATGGCGATGAAAGGGTGTAAGCTCCCTCAGAGGCCTAAGAAAAGGGCTAAATTGATCCAGAGAAGTGTGCTTGTAAGTTGTTCTATCATAGGAATGTAGAAGATCCAATTTTTCTCATATGAGTTATTGTTGATTGAATTTGTATTCGACTCTCTGTTATGTATGCAGTTGGTGAGTCCTGGTGCTTGGCTCTCTGACTTGTCCCAGGAGAGATACGAGGTTCGAGAGAAGAAGGCTTCGAAGAAGGTACACTTGCGTTCTGTCTTCTGTTTTAAATTTTCCTGAATATTGGATTATAACGTCTCAGTGCCTTAAAGTCCTTTTTCTGTTTTTGTTGCTGATAATATGAATCATCCAAGGAAGTGAGTGAAATTCGAGTAATGACACGGGGAATACTTACTCAAAAGAATGATGCAAAGATTCTGCAAATGGAAAATATGTAATCAAAATGGATCCTTTCAAGAGATCTGATAAATTTCAATATTTTTCACTACCTACTGTTTTCAAAATAAGATGAGGGGTTGTTCATGGTGAGATAGTAGTAGAATTTGATTGGATCTTGATTTGTTGAATGTGAAAATGTATGGTGGTATTTGTGGATGCAGAAACCCAGGGGGTTGAAGGCAATGGGAAGCATTGAGAGTGATTCAGAATAAGAGATGGAGAAGAAGAATGCACAGAAAGGCGGAGCATGACTATGAATGTATTATTTTGTTTCTTCACTAGTATGATAGCTTGAAGAGATAGAAACGAGAGAGAGAGAGAGAGAGAGAGAGAGAGAGAGAGAGAGAGAGGGAGGGAGAGGGGGAGAGGGGTATCCTTTTGGTATATGTTTGTTCTCTTGTAGAGGATTCATTGGAAATTTTAAGTTGATTTTGAGTTTTCACTTTCCATTGTAGTTTTGTGTTCTAAGGTCTCTGTTGCACTTCATTGTTATTGTTACTCATGATTTTTCACCCAAAATTTAGAATTTTTTTATTTCGAAAAACTGGTGAAATATTCATGTTTATCTTTATCTTAATGTTTGCTTATTTTTTATAATTTTGTGGTGTTTTGAAGTAAAGAGAAGTCAAAATTAGAAAAACCAGAAGATTTAAAATATATGTTTTTCAAAAGGAAACGGCAAATGGAGCCCCATATCTTTGCTTGCTTTTCAATTCAATTTTTGAATCCGCATGTCCTGAGTGACGGGATCATCCCAATCATTGTAAGAAATCCGTCTAAACTTAGCACAAGTTAGAGGTAAAAATGAAATTTTTTTGTTCTCTCTTTTTCCTCTTAACGAGGCACAATGATTTTCACGTGTCATTTTTTTTTGTCCTTTCCTAATTAAAATGGCTGTTCAACTTTTATCCTCCTCCCGTCCTTCCAAAAACAGGAAATAGCAGAGGAAAGATCGCGAAGTGGTCGCAATGTAAACGTTGTTTCACTGTGGACAGGCCTATAGCGTGTTTGGAAAGGAATTATCCAAAAAATCCTAAATTCATTATATTTGGATCGCGCTTTTTACATTCCTACTATGGCTAAAACACTTTCTTTTATAATGTTTTGACAATATTAATTTTTGTAGGTTTCACTTTTTTTAAGCATTCTTCAATTGCTTCTTTTATTTTTCTTTTCTGACAAGGCCACTTTCCTTCTCATTTTTTTCTCTTTGTGCTCTCTCTTTCTAAAACATTCCTCTTATGTCAATAATCTGTGGTGCAGCCTAGATTGCAGAAACCTCCTCTTCACCCAACTAATCCTCTTTCATCTCATGTCAAATCTGAATGATCCTACTTCGCATCAAACTTTTCGATTGATCGATTACAAAGATAAGAAAAAAATCCATTAAAGATTCAAATCCAAAAGCTGAAGCCCTTACCCCAAAAACTAATCAAGTTCATAAGTAATCACTGCTTTTTCTTCTTTATCTTCTTGGTCCTAATTGTCATCACTATTGTCGATTCCCCATCCCTTAGCAGTCTCCAAATACATGGCTCAAATCTCCCCCCCTCTCACTAAGTTGTTTACGCAAACCAAAAATACAATCAGCGAGGATTTGCCCCTCCTTGCCCTTGCAGCCTCTCCTACTTCCGCCCCGATCTTAATTACCAAGTTGCTGCCGCTAGTGATTGAGAAGACTGAAGAGGTGATTGCAAACTCAACACTTAAGTCTAAGCCCTCATGCGATGAGGTGGCCCTATTGCCCATCTATTGTTCGAATTCCTATGTTTCGATAGGCGTAAAGTTCAATGCGGAGCCAAGATATCAAACTTCAGTTAATGATTGAAAAACTAATGAGTGCGACGTGGTTTAAATGATAAGTGATAGAGACATACCACAAAAGAGAGTTTTTTTTTTTTGGCATATACCACTAATGTTTGAACTATGACCAAATTTAAGAACTTACGGAGAGAAGTAACGAAGGAGGAAAATGGAGAGAAGTAACGAAAGAGGAAAATGGGACCCACAAGAAAAAATAAAGAAGAAAACAAACGAGACACCACAACCGAATAAAAAAGGATCCTTAAAAAAGATGAGACCCACAAGGGTTAATATTGTCAAAATACCGTAATAAGGAGTGTTTTAGCTATAGTGGGGGTGGAAAAAGCGCGGCTCTTACATTTTTATCAATTCAGTTCGAAACTTTTTAAGTTTATTAATTCAATCCTGAACTTTTTCACTTCTTGCCAATTGAGTCCATCCGACTGATTTTTCTCGATCGGCCCTAACATGGCCACCGGCCGTCCGGCCAATGCTGACGTGGCATTTTTAAATATTTTTTCGATTTTTTAAGTATTTTCTTTCTTTTCTTTTTTCTTTTTTACTTTCTTCCCTCTTGCTGGTCCAGCAATCGGTAATCGACAACCGGCCACAGGCACGGGCTGACGAGGTCAACCTCGTCGGCCTCTGGCGAAGCTCACCCCTGCTGGTCACTGGCGAGAGCGAGCCTCGCTCGATGTCGCCAAGCTGACCTTGCCCAGCCAGGGTGAGGCCAACTTCGCCGTCGCTGGGTGAGGTGAAACGCAAAAACGGCGAGGTCAGCCTGGTAGCGGCGGGCGAGGCTTGCCCTTGCCAATGAGGTCGACGTCGCTGGCCGGCGCCTCTGGTTGGTTGCCAGATCGACCAGAGGGAAGAAGGGCAGAAAAAAAAAGAGAAAAAGATTAAAAAATTTGAAAAAATCATTTAAAAATTGCCACATCAGCGTTGGCCGAATAGCCGGTAGCCGCGTCAGCGCTGGCTAGCCAAAATTGGCTGAATGAACTCAATTGATAAGAAGTGAAAAGGTTTAGGATTAAATTGATAAAAGTGTAATAGGTTTATGACTTTTTAGATAATTTTCCCTTTGTTTGGGATGGCACATAGTATCAGAAATCCAGTGTTTGCCTTGTCTCAAGGGCAAGATTTAACGAAAGATTGTTCCTAGAAACAGGAACATGAAACACCCAGAAAAGGAGGGAGGGTTGGTTTCTGGTGCACATTACTCAGTCCATCTTTCTATATTGTCCTGTACATCTGAAATTTAGCTGAAATCCAGTAAATGCAGGCCTCAAAACGGTATGGCTTTCCTCTCTTTTTCTGTCTTTCCACTGTTGTTGGTTAGAGGATCTGAGGTCACACAAGTCTTGTTATGGTTCCAGAGGAGTTGCACAAAGGTGGTATGCAATTGGTGTGGTTTTTCTTTCTCTTTTCTCTTTTTTAGGGGTAAAAGGGTGGGGTGTCATTCTTTTTTTTTTTGCTTGAATGTTGGTGTGGATTTGATTATTCAATTAGCCATACATGTAGATAGTCAAACAGCTCTTACCTGCTTGTGTCATCACGATTGAATGATAAGGGTGCTATTTATGGGTTATAGAAATCCACCGCTTTGAGACGATAACAGTAGAGAAAATCCCAAAGTTTCAGGTAATCTAAAGAACGCTAATTCTTTATGAATCACCCTAACCTAGCCCATACATGTGCGCGTGCGCGCACACACAATCTCAGGTCATTCACCCTAACCAGTGGTTGATGAGGTTTGTGTCTATTCATGACAATTGGCGCAAGAAATCTTCGCCTCCGTCGAAAACTCGCGGTCAATAATGCGGGAACTTGGAATCGATTTGATGGATTTGATAAGTTCTTTCATGGGCAAGGTTAGTGTTGCAACCCTCGAGATGAAACTCAAGGTGGTTTAATGGATTGCTAGATGATTGTATATAGCCATCTTTTTTTATTGGTCAAAGAGTGTATATAGCCCTCTTGTGAGGTGGCATTTATGCTTCGCACGGACTCTCTAAATCCTACCGATTACAACTTGGTTTCTCGTTTGTTATTAATCGATTAAGACTAGAGTTGCCATTAATCTATTCTAGGTTGTTAGGAGCCTAGTAATGAGTGAAGGGTCATTTTACTTCTACAAATCAAAGATTTTAGATTCAATGACTCGATTACGCTAGTTTTACTTAACACTCATTACCGACGTCTTTTCTTTTTGATAAAATGTTATTTCATGCAATCTAGAAGTGATCGGTTCCGGTCTCACTTAGGATCCGGGAATTGGATCACCTGGTCCTGGAATAGGTCTGAATTGGACCGATCTAGATGGTCCAATGGAATTGGTCACAATTTTGGAACCGTCGAGGTGTTTGTGAAAATTCTTCAAAGCCAACGCAAGTGAAGCTTTTCAGATCTAAATAGCTAGATCCATTCGCAGAACCATCAACAGATCAACCGACTATGATTCAACCAAGGATATGAGTAAACAAAATAGGAAAAAAGGACGATAGATACAATTACAGTCAGCACAGCTCAATTTCACAAGATCCTCAACAGCAAAAACTACTGAATATACCACAAACGGTGAACACCACGACGAGATCCAACACACAAACTATCCAATCTCACATCAAATGACCAAATAGATGAATCAAGACTCAGGAAAAAAAATCATATATCGCTCTTGACAAGCAAAACCAAAAAGGAAATAAGAGAAATGAAAGCTTTACTTAAAATACAAACAAAGCTCAATAAGAAGGCTTGAGAGACAAAGTCGCTGGGAGTAGTAAATTAAGAGGGATTGCTCTTGTGAGGTTAGTGTGAGCGATTAGGGTCAGAGCCAAGAGAGAAAGAGCAAGCGTGAGAGGTGTGAGAGAGGGTAAAGAGCGATTAGGTTTTAAAGATTTTTAAGAAATAAAAAAAATCAATCGATCCTGTTTGGACGGTCCAAATGAGTGGTTTCACCCCGGAACTGAGAACTAGACCGAAATCACCGATTCTAATTTTATAGAATCGGGAACTGGACTAATGACCCTGGGAACCGCTCGAAACTAGTTGATTCAATCTGAACTACACGGTTCCTGTTGCTCACCCTTAATGCAATATTTTCTGAATTTTTATACCCAAACAAGCAAATTTCTATGGCCATGCTTCAAGACGCACACAGTAAATTCACTCAGTACTAATACATGTAATTAAAGCGAATATCAAAATAACTCGAGCTGTATCTATGTAAAATTAATTAACACAAAGCCTTGCCGTTACCCCACGGGACAGGGGACTCCCGTGAGTAATATGTAATGATGAACACGCTATGCAAAGCCAAATATGAAATCACCTAAGCTTCTAGGGCAAAATAAAATTTAAAATACATTATAACAAAACGAGCGAAAATGTTTATTCGACTATTTCTAACACTAAATGCGGGAAACTTCTAAATGCATTTAAATCAATTTATTTAATTTTTTTGAAATAACATAGTTTAAATACGAAAATGTTGAATGTAAGTAATCGAAAAGCATGAAATGCAATGAGATATCGGAGACAACTAAGGCCTATTCAATCTTGATTTTTTCATAACCCCCGAATTAGAAGGTAGGACAAGTCCAAATACGTATGAGCATAGCTAAGGATGCATGCGACGAACGATGACAAGACGAATGACGGTCGAAAAGTTGAGCGCAAGTACTCAAATCAGCTCGAACCCGGACTGCTCGAGCCGTGGTGGGTCGACATCGTGGGCTAGTGGAGTCCACCTTCATTGCAATATGTGCTTTACCAAATTTGTGTGAGCATCACATCTAAGAATGGTATTTTCGGTCATTTTCCTAGATTAGGATTGTTCTTTGTTATGGCATTTGAGGAGGAGAGTCGATTGCCCCCAAGCTTATCATAACGAGTGTTTACAGACCTTCTTGGGACATTGAGAGTGGTTTCTTTTGAGTCAAATTTCTTTCGGCTAGCTGGTACTTTTGTCTCTAATGTGCCTAATCCGTCGAATTAACCATGAATTTTGCTATTTTATTGTCAAGTAAATTTGTAATGTAGAAGTAAATTTGAGTTATTCACTCTGTTTCTGTACATTACAGAAGTAATCAAATCGTAAAGTCCCATTTGGCCTTTTGATTTTGACCCAGTGGCAACAAACTATTTACGCCAGCCCCTCTCAAACTAAAATCTTGGGTCCGCAACTACTTGCTTCCACGAAATGTCCCAAATTTTCGACAATTACAAGATTGAGTGCAATTTTGACAAGTGCAAGATCTAAGTTGATTAGAAACAAACAGTTCAGAGACTATAAGTGTCGAGCATTTATAATTTGCAATACAACTAAGTGGTTTTTACACAAATTAACAAAAATCAAGAGGTAGTCTTGCCATCTCTCATCAGCTCTTCCCAAAATGCTTTTGTCAAGAATAGGAGGATTGCTGACAATATTCTATTGGCTCAGGAATTATTTGTGGGCTTTCACCATGTGCCATATCTACCGAAATGTGCCATTAAGGTTGACTTTCAAAAAGTTTATGACACTCTCAACTAGAACTTCCTTGAATCAGTTTTGCAAGCATTCTACTTTCCACCTATCATGATCAAGCTTATCATGGAATGTGTCACTTCACCAACATTTTCTGTGGCTATTAATGGTGAGCTGCATGGGTTCTTTAATAGCGGCCGCGGTATTCGTCAAGGAGATCCTCTTTCTCCCTATCTCTTTACTCTGGCAATGGAAGTATTCTCAGGCATTCTAAACTACCAAACTAGTTTGCCTGGCTTCAAATTTTTCTGGCACTGTAAGGTCGCAAGACTTAGCCATCTCTTCTTTGTTGATGATGTTCTCCTCTTTTTGGAAGCAAGTTTGGAGTCCATTAATCTTCTGCAAGAAGGACTTCGGCTATTCTCTAGCTGGTCAGGCCTAGCACCAAATTCAAATAAGAGCAAGATTTTTATGTCAGGTGGTTCAGCGGAGCTACGCACCCAGATTCTACATCTCCTTGGCTTCAGCGAAGGTACGCTTCCATTTAGATACCTGGGTGTTCCTGTCATTGCATCTAGACTATCCAAAGCGGACTGCTGCTATTTGGTTAACAAAATCACGGCTAAAGCCAGATCCTGGTCTCAACGTTTTTTCTCCTTCGCTGGACGGTTACAACTCATGACCTCAGTACTTCACGCAACTCAGGTATATTGGGCAAGTGTTCTCACTCTACCCAAATCAATACTTTCGAGAATTGAGACTGTCCTCAGGAAATTCCTATGGAAAGGACCTAATTTGGGAGCTGGTAGCGCAAAAGTTCCCTGGAATGAAGTATGCCTCTCGAAGTTAGAAGGAGGGCTCGGCATACGGAGGCTTGCAGACTGCAACAAAGTTGCAATGCTCAAATACATATGGCTCCTATTCATTGACAAGGAATCCTTATGGTGCAAATAGATACACTCCAACTTTCTCAAGTTTAAAAATTTTTGTTCTTGGACCTGGAAAAAAATCTTGAAACTTCGTTCGGAATTTCAACTAAACTTCCTGTGGAAGATGGGGGATGGGACTTCCATCTCATTCTGGTTTTGATAATTGGCACTCTAAGGGCCCTCTCTACTTACTATTTGCTGATAGAGACATATACAATTCTGGTATCTCGAGAAATGCGACGATTCGGGACTTCTGTTCTTCCAATTGGCAAATCTCTAACTTCTTGGCTGTCTTCAACTCTTGGGCAATCGGTATCCCGACTCTTGATGCGGAGAAGCCTGATCACTTTGCATGGACAGGCCATTCCTCTGGTTTGTTTTCCGCTTCTTCGGCGTGGGATATTATAAGGAAAAAAGGCCCGCATGTTCCATGGAGCTCCTTCATTTGGGATCATGCCATTGCTCCAAGGTACAACTTCTTATTATGGCTCATCTCCCTCAATAGACTCCCTACGCAAGTCGTTTTGCTAAGCTATCATAGAATTTTCGAAGGTGTCTGTGCATTCTGTAGTACTAGACCCGACTCCATCGACCACATTTTCTTTGGTCGTGCTATCACCGGGTCTTTTGCGTTATTTTGGGCAAACAACTGCAGCCTAGTTAGGCAAAATAGATCATGGCAAGAAAACCTCCAATGGGCCATCAGAATTATCGGGGGTCAGAACTTTCATCAGCAAATTTTACGATTTGCTCTTGGTGCTATGTGCCATATCATTTGGTCGGAGCGAAACCACATTCTATTCAGGAATCATCCAGTTTTCATGCCGGCCCTCCGCAATCACCTTACTAAACTGCTAAGAGACAAAGGCCTATCCATGAAGCCTGTTGCTGATAATATCCACAATAGGAGAATTCAGCAAAAACGGGGCATCTCTCCTTCCATTTTTGAGTAATCTCTTGATTGCATTGTAAATAGTCTATAGGTCTTTAGTTCGTTTGGTCATCTCTATGGCCTTGTTGTTACGCTCTCTTGCTTGTAGCCTTGGTCTTAGTCGCTACACCTTCGCACCTGTCGGGATATTTTTTGTGTCACCTCAAGTGCGAGGTTTTTGTGTTTCGACTACTTTCTATGTAAGTTACGCTTTGAAAAGTATATAAAATTCTTACCTTACCAAAAAAAAAACAAAAATCAAGAGGTAATCTAATAACAAGGGCTTTCCTTGGATCCTTAGTGTTCGGTCAAAAGGTAACCTTAATAAAGGAATGGAGTTTTTGCTCCTACGAGGTGTCTGCGGCCTATCCCCATCATATTTTAACGTGTTGGTGATTGCATGCCTTGCACTCTCAATTCTCCCCGAATCTCTGTCTTCCCCGGTAGGAGGGAATGTTCTCTAATTGCTTTATATCCTAAGGATCCTGAGATTTGGATGAGGCTTAGGATAAATCAGTTTAAGGATTTGCTTAGATCCCTATACTAATAACTATAAGAAATTAATCAAACATAATTCTGAACTCAAATTACATCGATCATTTTCTTGCTTGCAATTTCGTACCTCTTATGGTAAACTTTTGTAGAGATTAGGGGTGGTATGATGTATATGAAAGAAATACTGAGCTTATATGCAGGACTTTCAACAGATCTTGGTGTTAAAATTTACTTCAAACTTTCTCCCTTACTAGCTCCGTGCGCAAAAGAGAATTGAAAAAATAAATACCAAAGAAATAAAAACGATGTAAGGTTTGAGTTACTTCATAAAATATATTACAAAATTATTGCATGGTCATAAAGATTTAATATATATTTAGAACTTATAAGAGATTTTTGGGATTTAAGTGAAAGTTATTTTAATGATTTTTCAGTATTTTATTTTAAACCTTTTAAATGAGCATTGTTTTCAATAATTTAGTTATATACTGACATAATTCACCCAATAACATACATTTGCTTTTTTTCAATTCTCGGACAAAGTTTGAGGTTGGAACTACATGCTTTGGGCTCAGCTTATAGTATGGAGAGGTATAGTATATACTAGGAATCAACAAGGGTATTGACTTGTATAGCAATGTATGGAATTTGCTCATCTCCTTGTAATCTTGACTTCGAGCCTTGTTAGGAATACTTTGGAAATAAAATCCCAAATGCACCATGCCGATATGGGGGACTGGGCTCCTAAGATCACTCGGGGAGGTGGACCAATCGAGATGTGTAAAAGCTGACCCGTACACTATTCGGCCATGCCACATGAGATGGTTGGCATCCACACTAGTGATTTCTGGTCTAAATTGGCCGGATTGAAAAGGTTTTGATACCAATTGAAAAGATTTAGGACTAAATTTATCAAATTGAAAATTTTATGATCGAATTGGTACAAATGCAATAGGCTTAGGTCTTTTTTTGGTATTTTTCTCGTACTTTGGGCTCAGATTAAATTATGAAGAGGTATATAGTCTATACTAGGAATCAACAAGGGTATTGACTTATATGGCAATGACATTTGCTCCTCTTCTTGCAGTTTTGAGTTCAAGCCTTGTCAAAAGCATTCCTAGAATAAAATCCCAAATGTACCAGACCGATATGGAGGAGTGCACTCCTAAGATCACTCGGAAAGGTAGAGCAATCGAAATGTGCGAAAGTTGACCCGTACACCATCCGATCGCTATACTAAAACAAATGAAAGAACCTAGCACATAATAAGATAAAAGAGGAGGATGGTATGTTTGACACAAAACCAGCATTGTATAATGCCCGCTCACATATTCATAAAATCAGTGGACCAAGCCAAAGTTGGGATTTAATAAAATATATTTGAGGAGCAAAGACAAAGGAAACCTTCTACGAGGAAGCCTACAAGGTGACTTGCATGTTCGAAAAGATCCAACTTTCGTCCTGCTAAAGTGTCCAGCAATCCAGCAACATCAAATCAATTTGTCTGGACGTTGAGGCCACCCACGATGACCATTCATGAGGGTGGTTTGGTTTGAAATGTGTGAGCAATTTGAATTGGGGGACGCTTTGATTGCCGCAGATGAACAACCGCCGTTATTTCTTGATCATTGATTGGGAGCCCCTCACTGCTCATCAAGCCATCTTTCTTTCATCATTTCATACGTTAACGAGAAAACCACACACTGTTCAGATTGGGAAAAGCAGATGTTTCTTGCAGTTCGAAATTTCACAGCTGTACATCTGGTGGTTCAGAAAGTTCTTGGCCACCCTTTCACACGAATAATCAGTGATGCCAAAGCGGGTGTCCCCACTCGCAGGTTCTTGAGGATGTCGAGAACGCTCGCGGGTCACCAGCTTTTTCTTGCTGTCGGAAAGTTTGAAAAAGTTTGAGTGCATATTTTGAAATTTTTCGAACCTCTAATCTTGGCTGAACTCGCGGTGGATGTACGGCTTTTTGGAAATGTTTATCGGTTAGTTCGGATCGCCCCTCCTCTGTAAGTTGTGTAAGCTTACCGGATTTTGCAATTACAACGAGTGATCTTTCTTGTTAAATGTCGGGATTTTTGCGTATCGAGGAATCCGCTATTTGCTATTTGATTCTAATTTAGGGTAGACTCTTCAAATCAGATCGAGTGTTTCCTTTCGTGTGTGGCTTTCGTCTTAGCTGTGCGCGGGATAAGGAGGGGAATATAGAGACCCTACAACAAACTCACTTTACTGTGTGAACTTGGGTACTTTTGCTCTATATAATAAAATCATTCACAAGCACCTACCAATCTGTTACAATTTCCCTTTCATGTAGACTTTAGGTTTCCATATTGTTCACGTCATATATGTCTCCAATCTTAACATTGGTCCTACAATAAAAATGACTTGGAACTTATGTAATAAGGTAGATTCTAACAAGATTTATTTATATGGACACGTGATATTAAAATTTAATTCGTGGCTTATTGTACATGAATTGTACCAAGATGATTTCTGGCAGCTACAATATCAGAGTGCACGTCTGCGGGTTCTGGTGATTGGTCATTTTCATAGGCTAATGGAATTGTTTTAGAATAAAATTGTACACCACGTTAATGCAGTGATTAATTGCAAAGACCTAACTTTGATCTTAAGTTTATGAGATTGTCATATGATTTTTCTAGATTTCATCACCAAGGAAACGTTTAAAAATTTATTCCATAGGCCGTAACGTCCTTATTTAATGCATCATCTGTCCTTTTCTATTCACATTCTACCAGTGACTGATTCTCTAAAATCCTCCCTTATTTTAATCAATTTTATGTTTTCTCTGGCTTCACTTAAATATGAAAATTGAGCAACATCTCTCGATTGAAATTTCTACCATATATGTGTATAATACACATGAGATACCGTAAAAGTGTCCATGCCTAATAGCACTTGCCTGACGAATGAATCCGCAATATGGGAAGGGATTGATTTTCGTGCATAACATGTTGCACTCGACAAACGAGATTTTTCTTAAAAATTCTTGAAAACTGCATACATATCTATTGGAGTCGTCCAAGAGGCGAAACCCAAATTGACAAACAAATTGGTGTAACTTCGTTCACAGCTCACCTACACCTGAAAATGGAACAAAAGGGTCCATTCCTTCAAAACAAACCCCCAAATGGAATTTCCGCCTCATTCATTCACACCTGTGGTTTGTGAAACCTTTCGCAGGGGAAATAGAAAAGCAGAAACACCTAAACAAAAACCAACTGAAAATAACCATGATCTTCCAAAGCAGTGGCTAAGAAAGACAGCAAAAGGTGGGCACCCTCACATTTGCATAGAGCCAGCTGTCTGGCAACACCACCAAGATCCACCCTGTCAATCCCTCTCTCTGTCAATCTCTTTCTCTCCTCTTCTGCAGACTATATATAGTGATCATTCCACCCAGTATCAATACCATTAGATTACCTTGCCCCCTCTGTTTCTCTCTGCCTTTACAGTAGAGAGACTCTCATTTCTTGGATACTCTCCATCTCCCTCTCGCTCTATTTGTTCAACAAGCAATAATCAAGAAAAGAAATGGAGGCAATGAAGATGAAGCTCTTCGTGGCAATGATGGTGGTGCTGATGGCCGCCGACACCGTCCAGAAGGCAGCTGCCGCCGATGCCCCGGCCCCGAGCCCCACCTCCGACGCAACGGGCTTTGTCCCCACCTTTTTGGCATCCATTGCTGCTCTTGCTTTCGGGTTGCTTCTTTGAAGCGTCTCCAATTCATGCGCTCATCCGGCCAAATAGAAAAAGCGATGACCACTTAGACACCCTCATTTTTATTTATTTTGATTTCTGATATGTATTCTCCCTAAGCTCGCATATCTCTCTCATTTATTCTTTTGTACACACACGAGAGTCTTGGGGTTGTTACAAGTTTCTGATGATTTGGTGTTCATGATGTGATTGATGAGATCTGCTTTTAGTTTGGTGTGTTTGGAGGGGACTTTGTATTATACCAAGCATTGGTGAGTATAAAATTCTGTCGTTTAATAGGGAATGTGGGTATATTTGTCTTAGAATCTTAGGAGATCATGGAGAGACATGTGATGTGAGGGTGTCTGTAGACACACTCCCATTTTCTGTCTTTCTTCTGATATGGGTTCCCCATGCCCTTGTCATTTGTGTATCTTGGACGATTCATTTGTTGTGGTAATAATTTTTTCACTTAATACTTATACTTTCTCTGGCAATTTGGATCTCCTCCCTACATATTTAATTGCCGGGGCTTGAACAGTTGTGCTCCTTCTAAGAAAGTGTTGGGAAGTTTCGTGAATATATATACACACACGTTCTCATTTTTGTTCCAAATTACTCTCATTTCGCTCCATGATACCTAAGGGAAGCCTTGATACGAACTAAATTGAATCAATTTATCTTTTAAAATCGTGATGTTGCGAACGTAGTCGCTGGGCTAGCAACCAAGCCAATATGAACATTGTGCAAAATCTTCTAAAAATTGCCAATATGCAAAGAACCAGTTACTGTGCAAACTTCACTTTCTATATATATGAATATTATCAAATAGCAGTGAGCTTTGGAGAAGGATGGTGCCGCTGATGGCGGAATGTGAAACTAGGAGATATCGTTCCTTGTATTGGAATCATTCAAAAAGAAAACAGAGCGGGTGTGAAGCTTACACCTAACATATCTTTAGATGGATTATGTGGAAGGCAATGAGTGGTTGGAGACGAAGACCACAGTCCAGACACCATGATTGACCATTCTTTCTGGCTCAATTTCCATCACGAACACATGTAATGTGGCCAACCTGTCATTCAAGCACATGAATGGATGAAACATTTGCCAGATGAGAAGATGATATTTTGCTCCATATTTCTAATCTGGTGAGGGTGACTCCAGAGACATCCATCAAGACCATAGAATCTGTAAGATGAGAGAAAACTTCGACAGTAATCTTTGTTCTTGTCAGTGACTTTCCTTTTTATGTTAAAAAGTTGACGCATGTTGCGCTTGCTGTCAAAAAGATGTTATGTTAGCAAGAAAGTCTTTCGAAGGAAAGGTCATGTGTCATTATGAATGATTGTGGACATTACATCCAAAAATGGATAAAAAAAGAAATTATGGGGCCCAATTAGGGTCAAATTCTCAAAAAATGGTCCAAAGTGATCATAATGTCAAATAAGAGCCTGAAGTGCTTAATCAGTTTTAAATAAGGATCCGAAATGCTCAAAAAGTCTCAAATAAGGACCTAGGTCTCCAGCAGGTCAAAATACTTGCCGGTCGGCGAGAAAGTTACTGTTCCGACACCGGAACAGTAACTTTTAATTTTTTTTATTAATTTTTTTTTGTTTTTTTCGTTTTCTATTTTTTTTAATTTTCCTTTTCGTTTTCTTTTTTTTTTCTTCTCTTCCTCCACTAGCCATAGCCGAGGCTGGCGGAGGCCGCCGGCCTTCGACGAGGCCGCCCTCGCCGGCGTTGGGCAAGGGCCGCCCTCGCCGGCGTCGGGCGAGGGCTACCCTCGCCTGGGTTGGACGAGGTCGGCCTCGCCAGTTGTTGGTGAGGTCGAGGCCAGCCTCACCAGTTGTCGATGAGGTTGAGCCTCGCCAGATCTAGCGAGGGCTCGACCTTGCCAGCGTCGGGCGAGGCCAGCCTCGCTAGTTGTAGGTGAGGTCGAGCCTCGCCAGATCTAGCGAGGGCTCCGCCCCGCCGATTGCTGGCGAGGCTTGACCTCACTGGCGTCGGGCGAGCCTCGTTATCGGCTGGCGAGGTCGAGCCCTTGCTAGATCTGGCGAGGCTCAACCTTGCCTACAACTGGTGAGGCCAGCCTCGCCTGACGCCAGCGAGGTCGAGCCCTCACCCAGCCCAGGCGAGGGCGGCCCTCGCCCGACGCCCGCGAGGCCTTACCTAGCCTAGGCGAGGGTAGGCCTCGCGCGACACCGGCGAGGGCTACCTCGCCCAGCCCAAGCGAGGGCGGCCTCACCGGAGGCCAGCGACCTCCATCGGCCCCGACTATGGCCAGTGGAGGAAGAGAAGAAAAAAAATAGAAAAGGAAAAGAAAAAAAAACAGAAAAGGAAAAACAGAGAGAAAATAATAAGAAAAAATTAAAAAGTTACTGTTCCGGTGCCAGAACAATAACTCTCTTGCCGGCCGGTAGGTATTTTGGTTGGCCGGGGACATAGGTCATTATTTAAGATTTTTTGGGTGTTTCGGGTCCTTATTTGAGATTGATTGGGCACTTCAGGCCCTTATTTGATACAATATTCACTTTGGATCCTTTTTTGAGAATTTGACCCCACTTGGGATCCTTAATTGAAATTTTCCCTTAAATCAATCCTATCCTGTTTATGAGTTCGCCTCATGTTAAAAGAGTCCAGTCGGGACACTTCATATTAGAATGGAAAGAAAAAATCAATACCGTCCCTACTTGTGTTGTGTGATCTGGCTCCCATTTTTTAACGGACAAGACAGCTCCATTTTGTTGACCTCCATGAAATTAATTCGAGAATTTAAGCAAAATCGAGATGTATGATTCTCCCTAATATAATTCTCGATAGGCTTTGCTTAGTTATTGAGAATCAAGGTTATGTTTGGTGCAACATAATGGAATAGAATTAAAAAGGAATGGAGTAGAATGGAATGGAATGAGAATCTTGATTCTTTTGTTAGGTTTAAGTAAAAATGGAGGGATAAGTATTATTTTGGTTTGTTGTAAGGAAAAAAAATGATGGAATTGAATGTAATGAAAATTTCATAAACATTTAATTTAGTCAAATTACTTTATACCAGAAATTATTCTGAAACATAAAAAATCATTAAAGACTTAATAATAACATTAAATATTTTTATTTGATTTTCCAAAACTTATTAATAACATTAAATAATCTAGTAAATTTCACAAAGAAATAACCAATAATATGCAGAAATATAAGTATGCTTTGTTCAAACAATCAATTTTTTTTTAATACGTCAAATAATTAGTAATAATGAACTTCTGCTAGTTATTAATCGAAATACGATAAATTAAAATCATTATCTAATTCATTATTCGCAGTAACATTAAAAAAATTAATTTATTTTGTTAATGGATGTAATTATCAATGTTAATAATTAATTTTCTGAGTCTTGGAATAAACCTACGGAATGACTACCCCATTAGTAAAAGGAATGCCCATTCCATTTGGAATAAGAATTTCTCTTTCTCCCAAACAAGCCACAAAAGTATTTTTTTCGAACTATAATTTCTTGTATAAAAAAATTGATGTGATACCATAATTGTGTATTAGTAAAAATTGGCATGTTACAATATTTTCCATATTTTTTTATGTTTGTCAAATACAAATGAGTATCTTTTGGGACAGGGCCTAGTCTTCTCCAACAGGCAACAGCCACATGTATCAATCAAGAATAGGAAAAAAAAATTGTTTCCCATTTCAATTTTTTTCCTTTTGTTATCCCATTTTGTATAATCGAAAGGGGACAAAAGGGAATTTTGGTAGAGAAATTATAAAAATAAAAAATAATGACATGTGGCATGCCCTATCATTTTGGGCAGCACATGGGAGTCTGTAAAAAGGACGAAGACAGCAACCACAATTGGTCTTTGGCTGGTGCAAGCAAAGCTTTGAATGTAAGCTAAGATTGGTGGCCCCCCTCCGAAAAAATGAATGGCACCCATGTTACTCACTTTCTCTTCTTACTCTTCCCCCCCTTAATTATTCTTAATGAATAAGATTTCTTTTTTATTAAATTACATAATGATATGTGGAAAGATTTTTCCTTTATGTGATTCCCATCCTCAGGTTTTAGCAAGGCACTGTATAGTCAACCCAATTTGAATTAAGTCCAATTATCTAAAATTTTGAAAGAAGAAAAAAAACTGTTCCGAAGAAAAGTAACCCGTTTAATAATGTTATTTGAAGTAGCTTCTAATCTCTCTTTACAAATTGCAATGCGCAGAGAAATGGTTCAATGTGTCATTTAGATAGGTTATACCTTATAGAAGGCATGGATCTATAAAGGTTCATAAGCAAGTACTGGTTCGTCCTGGGCAAGACATTAAACTGCGCCCATCTAGGTCTCGTCCAAATCTCGAGATCCCTAGGCTGTAAAGCAATTAGACAGTAATCTCTCTTCCCAGGGAAAAAAAAAAGATAAAGGGGGAAATGGTCCAATGTGCCATTTAAATAGGTTTTACCTTATAAAAGGCATGAATCTTTTTAGGGTACGTAAGGAAGCACTGGACGAACATCAAGGAACAATGGGGACCCTCTTCCAAGAACTCTTCAGAATTAAGTTGTCACCTCCTGATGTTTGATAAATTTACCCTAACTGATCCTCTGCAGTTCTCTACTTAGAACGCGCAGCTGATGTCCATGCAGGGTGATGTTTATGTTAGTAAACTCGCGCTCAAGAATCTACTTCGCAGTTGGATGAAGGAAAAAATCTTTTTTTCCTATATAATCTAGAATAGATCAATGTACAGAAAATAGTAAAAAGGGTCATGGTGCTCTCTCTCTAAGTAGACTTCAGGAGAGACAAATTCATACAATGTTGGATCCCCCCTGCAGTAATCTAGAATAGATCAATCAATCTCGACATGCTTTCCCGCTTCAACAACTCCGGATACTCGCTCGAGCCCGGAATTTTGACAGTACTCTTCTTCTTGGTACAACTCTTCGTCATTGTGAGATGAGCCGACCAATTACAGCCGCAATGCAAGCGGAGACAAGCTTTTGAAATTTGAAAACTGAGCATCAGCAAGTAATGGTGACGACAGGGTGAAAGAGGTTTTTTCTGAACCCATAGAATATCCAACGGAGAAATGAACGGATATTTTAACGAGCTGGTGGCATTTTTCTTAAAGCTCGAAAAAGAAAACCCAGGAATTAGAGTAACAATGGACAAAATGTCCAGGCCACTTTATCAAACAGAACTGTCAATTATACAGGCTTGAGTTAGATGAGCTGTCCTAAAAGATTACAGAATTTCTGCAACTTCAGTCAAAACTACACCCGCCGATCCCACCTTGCGATTACCCAAGATAAATTTACTAGGGGAAGGTAAAACTGACGGAACAAGATGTCTACAGAAGAGTTGCGACGCTACATGTACAATCGGATTTCCACTATCTACTCTACACTATACACTGACCTGACCCATTAGAGATCCTACCGGCGTGACAATCCTCCAAATATGTTAGTAAGAAAGTGAAATCAAATGTCTTCTTTCTCCAACTGCACCCTATAATTTTTCTGGTTGTCGAGATAGCTCCTTCTCGGCAAAATGAAGAAGCCTTCTCAATCTTAAAACCATGTCACAGTGAAAAGGCAATGCCGTTCTTCGTTCTATGTATGCAGGACTCACCGTCATCCATGACAGGGCCTGAAGCTCTGCCGCAATAGACTCAAGAACCAAATGCATCTCGACCTCAAGATCCTTAGCTTCTGAGTTCAAAGCTCTTCCCCCCTGCTTCGTGATGCCACGGCTGACTTTGTCTTGGTTAACATTATTGCCACCATAATAATCAATGAGCCCAACAGACAGAATGCTAGGCCATTCTTCCTTTAGGTTGCCCCTGAAATCTTTCCTTGTGGTAGGAACAGCTTTTGAGGCCACAAAGGCAGTAGAAAGAGGGAGCGCCGCACCCTTGCTGTGAAGGAGGTGGGCCAGTGGCGGGGACTCAGCAGTTAGGCATGTAGGAAGCTGAAGAGGTGTGGGAGGGAGGAAGCGCACGCTGGGTGATGGGATTAGCAGGAAAGATGCAGATGTAGAACCAAGTGACTTCACAGGTGTAAAACCTTCCAGATAACTGGATTGACCCATAGAGCTCCCATTTTGAGCTCCTCCTGCACAATATATCTTCTTTTTATGGTAGTCAACTACCAAAGCACATAACATTGGTATGCAGATGTCATCGTATCCACCAGTAAACGAAATGAAAAAAAGTACACACAAAAAGAATATTTAGCAAATGTCCCCCAAACACAGGGCAACAAATAGTATTTTAGAATTGACAATCTTCTATCACTCAGTTTAACTTCTCTTTTGGTTTTCCTTCTTAGTTTTCTTATCCTGGGAAACATTTTTCCAATGGGAGAAAATATTAGTGCAAACAACTGCCTTGCTGCACATAGAGGGTGTCCTTATGAAACGCAACCTTTATAAACCAAAAGCATTTCATTCAACTTGACGGAGATGGATGCATTCCCAATAAAGATGCTGGATTGCACATGGACTCCAAATATTCTCTACTTTTAGGGAATGGTATCTAGATGAATAGTAAACTACAAACTTCAAGGGGGAAAAGCTGAAGAGGTTGGAGTAAATGCCCAACTTGAAGTTCGCTCCAGCCTATGGCTATGAAAAGATGGGTAATCAATATACGAAAGATTGGCAGTCAAATAGGCATCCATCATATATCTGCACCTTCCTTCAAAATGATCCCAAATTGGTTGTCAAGTACGACTTTGAAAAGGCCAAATAATGGATCAGATCACAACCAAAAAATTATTTGAAATGTACTCACAGCCAACAGCAATAGGATAGATTCAACACTAGGCAAGAATTTGAGAATGGTTTGACCACTCGCTCCATCCAGATTTAAGTGGAGACAAATAAATAAGCACATTCCACCACAAAAATGTCTGTCAAGAAGTCAGCCAGCAGTGTTCTTGGAGTATTTATTGGGGCTCCAACAAGGGGTTTTCCTTTTATTATTATTTTTCAACCATAAAGAAAGGAGGGAAAATTGATAAGTAGACACAAGGCTTACCAGGAGATGGTACATCCACAGGAAAAACCAGATTCAAGGAATGGTCAACAGAAACAGTAACAAAGCTGATGGTCTGCACCCACTGAAGCAGACCCCTTGGGCTTTCAACCCCTGCATGTCCACCCATGACCTGCTTTCTAGCAGTTGAAGGTCCTAAACCACCCTTCATATAGCCTGAGGATTTTGAGTGAGGACTGTACAACGGACTGGGTGAGGAAGGCAGGGGTCTCTCTTGAATCAAATTCATCTCCTGTTGTTGCAAGGAAGCCCCATTCGCTCCCACAGACATCCCCTCAGTCATTGATCGCCGTAGTTGCAGCGTCCAACTCTTCATCTCAGCTCCTCCAACTGAACAAATGGCCTTTTGCCACTCTAACCACCACGAATGGACAACATTCATTAGGGAAAACGGAGTTCCAAAGTAAACAACGGAAAACATGGAGGAGTTAAAAGACCGAGTAGAGTATTTCATCTAGATATATTCCTGTTGTTTCTTCACATTGTCCTTTACAATTAAGAGTTAAAGAGCAAAGAGATGACCTTTAGATATATATCATTAAAAAACTACTCCCCAGTATGGATTATTTCACAGATCTAAGCTGTTGAGGGACCAAAAATTCTAAGGCAATGGCTTTCAACTCAAAATCAATAAATGAGGGGAAGTAACTTGAGTGACAATGAGATGATAATCCTATAGACAATTGAAATATGAAACGAGGAAAAAGCTCGCATACCTAGGTATTCAAGTTCATAGAAACTTCCTATCCGGGTAATCACAAAATCTCTGGGCTTGACAGCAGCATTATCTGAACAGATCTGAAGAATTTGACAGCCTTGGTGTAGAACTTGTGCAAATAGACACTGCAACCCCTTTGTGTCCTGCCGACTACTAATTCCACCAAAGGGAAATATATGGCTGTCGAGTAATTCCCCCCGACCATCTGTCCATATGCATACCAACCAACGCCAATCCTCTGTCCATCCATAGCAACAATGTATGGTTGGTAATTTTTTATGGCCAGACCCATAGCTGTCTGACTCAGATCCATCGACTTGTGAGCTAGATGCAGAATCTGCACTTCCCACTGAGTTTGCACTTTGCATGAAGCCTCCACCACTATCATCTGATTGTCCTTTTGACGTTTCGTTAACTAAACTAGCAGAAAATGTGGGCGAAACACCATGTTCTAGAGAACCAGGTTCAGCCAATATAAAAAGAGGTTCAAACATACAACGTGCTTCCTCTTGTGAGAGAAAATCCCCAGCTCTACTAGTATCGCCACTTAGTCCTCCAGTCCTCGTTTGCCATGAATTATCCCACGCAGCAGTCCTCAAACTGGCATCCATTTCGCCCTCTCTGGTAAGGGATGGCCCTGAAATTCGAGGACCGACACACTCTTTCCACATAGAAGAAATGGGAGAGGTCATTTGGGTCATGGCCAACTGGGATCTACCTGACAGTGAAGAGGACTGAACATCACTGGACCCTCGTGAAATCCGTCGAGCCTTGTTATAGACAGTAAAAGCAGTCTCCTTAAGGATGGTAAGCTCACTGAGAGTTGGACTCATTACCCTAAATATGGCATCAACTGTCACAATGTGCAGCACTATTTTTGAAATACTAAATCCTGAAAGCACCAAGATATTTGTTGTCGATGCTTCATCCACAGCTGCCGAGCAGCTCATTGCCTTTCCAACCTGATTGTTCAATGTCACACGTCTCTCTGGTGGGAGAATGACCGATCCCATTGAGACAGAAGACTCAACCACCGTTTTTAGAACAGCATTTGGCTCGGGGAAGGGGCAAACCACATAGATCACCTACAGAATGACAGGTGGAAGGTAAAGAAGCTTGCAGAAATAGCCAAAAAAAGCGAAAAATAACAGACAACACGAAAAAAAGATGCATGAGAAAATTATTCCGCAGTTATTTTCAACTTCATCATATGACATGGCAAATTTGAACTGCTCCAATCAGTGCAAGAGATGCATTGAAGAATGTTTCACACTCTTGCTTACCAAACAAGAACCGCTATTTCCTTCTTTAGGGTTTGTAGTTGAACATGGAGCATATTTCAATCCTTTGAGAGCTTTTGACAGAGACTTGAGATAGCTTGTCAAGTCCCAGCCATTGGAAAGGGACAGAAAGAAATCACTCATTGATCCCACAAGAGATGCATTACTGCTAACCATCTTCATTGACTGAGGGCAATCCAAAAAGACAAAACCAGGACCCGATGCTTTTCCAGAATCAATCTCCATTTGGTTTCCCACAGTCTGGGGTAGATGAGTCCCCAGTTTGCAAGTCTCATAAACTGAGGAAGAAAACGAGAAAAATGAGGGACAATTCCTCTTAATGGCAAATAGAAAAGATTATCTTCAAGAAAACCAGCCTATCCTGTGTATAGGGCTCTCTCACACGGATGGTTGGAACAAAGGCACATTTGATACCAAAAGATCAAGTTGATAATCAGAAAGGCATGAATACCCTTTGATCATGAAAATCCGGGTCCTAACGTCCCCACACAAAATGAACCTATGTAAAGGGCAGGCTACAAGTGTTCCAATCATCTAAAAACCAGTGGTCAAGCAACTATTGCAACAAAATATGCAACAATCACGAGAAAAGAGCCACCAAGTTTCCTCAAACAATAACACAGGAATGTTACCATGTGGCAATTCTTTGTCCACAGGAAGACTATATCCCCTTTCAGCTAAAAACTAAGAGCAGGAACCCTCACTTTTCCATAACCACCACCACCTTGGTCAAGGCTTTAGTTTAGAGACTTAGACAGCATTTAGATAGTTTTTCTCACTAAAAAGTAGAGAAATACGGCTAAAGATTTTTCAAAGGAGTTACACTACTCAACAGTGGATACAAACAGCAAAAGGCAAGATCTTTCCATGCGAAGAGACCATCATGTTCATGCATTCTGGAAAAACATGGCCGCCCATACCCCTCAATGCCTATACCTTCCAATTCTTATAAAGACACTCTCAAGGAGTAAGATCTTGACAAATAGGTCATCCTTACCAGCAGTTGCAGACCATACATAAAATAAGGAAAATGTTCATCAAAAGGCCAAATTAAATCCACAACAGCCTGTGTATAAGTGATACAACCCATAAAGTACAAACTCACCAGTACCAAGTTGTTGGAAAAAATCAGTAGCAGCAGCAGTTAAGGGATCAATATTAGGGCATAGAACATAGAAACTGACCTGCATTAGTCATGACAATAAAATGAGACTAAAGAGATGATGCTAGTAAATTTTCATTAGGGCCTGATGTTTCAGTTAAGCAAAAGTACTTATTTGCTTTCCCGCCATTTAGAATATTATTTAAATTTTAAAAAATATAAAAAAGTTATATGTGAACCTACGTGTCAATGTTTGCATTTTGTGAAAGTCTCAAGTGTTTCGGATTTTAAAACAAAAAAAGTCAGTGCGTGGGCCACAAGAGTTTGATTAAGTGAAAAAGTCAAATGTAAAAGTCAATCCGGACAGAAACTAGGTCAGAAAAGGGTGTAGATTAGACGATGCTCACAGGTTTTGGGAGTGCATAAGGTTCAAGAGGAGCCTTCTCCCAAAGTTGTAGAGAGCCAGCAGATGTCTTAAGCCAATCATCCTGATACCTGCAAAGATGATTTCCTATTTTAACTTTAAAAACAAATCCCTAGTGAAAGATTCCACTACTTATAGGAGTAATAATGTTTAATCGAAGAGCCATAGCGAATACCCTAGAATCCTAAGCATGATGGCCAGAGCTTCCACAATCATGAAAAAAAAAATAAAATATATATATATATATATATATATATATATATATATATATATATATATATGCTGGCTGGCTATACTATAGGTATTAGAGATGATTGGCACACATTTAAAACTTCGAATCAGTTCTCTATTTCTCTATATGCGTATTTCATGTGATCATGGATCAGCCTCACTACTGAAAACCGGTAAAACAGAAAAGTGGCTAATGGTAAACTGCTACATACCTAAACCAATGACATGCACAATATATAGACAATATGCCTCTCCACAATCTTTACGAGAATCAGTAAATTTATTATAAGATAAACTTTTTATCTTTTCATTCTGTAACCATCAAGACAACTATTGATGAGGAAGACAAATGAGTGCAGGAAACTGAACCTCTGATAAGTACATGGATGAGTTATCACATGAGGATGCAAATACTCGAGCTATGCATTCAAGAATGCTAATTCACAGTTGGAACCCCAACTAAGACAATCAACTTGCCTTGTTATCACATCAAGACAACTGTTGAGCAAATACAGCATTAATAGACAAGACTAGAGCCATTTCACCTCATAAAAGGAGATTCAAATCAAAATACACAGATTTTTTTCTTCTATTTCTTCTTTTTTTGGTTTTCCTATTGGGCAACTTGATGCTATTCGGCCCTTGAATACACCACAAAACCAAGGAAAACAAGAAACTAAATAGAGAAGTACCCAACAAGTATTGCAGGTAAAGGAAGGACATATAGTGTGGGCCTTAGCCGGGAGGAGAACTGCTGTCCAGACTCTGAACTGTTATCTTGGTTTAATCTCCTTTGGCACGAGTCATCCAGTTTAGATCCATCCAGGCCACTAGTCACTATTCCATAGCAAAACCATGTAAAGTATAAATACCAACAACTTTTAGTGTAATTCGACAACAAAATGAGCACCTTACAAAGTATGAACAATTGACGCATTGCCCAAACGTCCTGTTCTGATACTCACAGATAAATAAATAGCCTTTTGATATATCTCCACAATCATCAAATTGCAACTTATGTCCTGTCTAGCTTTCCATTACCTCTTATATTGGATGAGCCAACTGCAGTGGATTGCGATGGGCTTGATACTTCTCCACCCGAAAATGCCGTAGTACTTGAAGGATCTCTACACTCACCTACACTAGACTCTGCAGAAAATCCATCTGCCATGTTTCCAACATCACCTAGCTGGTTGCGTCCCTTGCACCACTCAGTGACGGATAAAGGACCATCCAAATTGCCAAATGCATCTTTTAAGGCTGACTTTACGTCTGACTGTAGCAAGCTAATCACAGATGCCACTTGGACCTGGGATACAATTCCCCACATAAGGATCTAGGTGCTCACAATGCATGCAATGTCAAATATTTAAGATTATGACGCTTCCAAAGTATGTCTCCAACAGAAAGAACCACAGAGAACAGGCAATTTAAGAACAAAAAATTTGGATGAATACTTCATACGGGAAATTCATTTGATTTGGTGGCAAATACTTAGGTTATTTTACCTACAAAAAGGTTTGTTTACACAGTAGTCAGATGATGATGCTTCCTCTCATGTCTGGAAGCTACTCCAAGAAATTAGTTCAACTGTGCATCTTAGGTGTTCGTGGCAGCATATACAATCCATTGGCATACAATCGAACTTAGGGCTCTCACTGTAAGGACAATATTGACACAATGGTCTCATCATGTTGCGGACATATTGACGACAAGTTCATGCTATTACTATAAAGTGGCGATATTTTACAGCATTCCAAAAACCATTAACAGATTGCATCCAGATGAGTCATAATGAAAAAGCAGGATTCTCAGATTGAATAGAAATATAGACCAGAAGGAAACATGTTTCACACCCCATAAAGAATTTCACGAGGAAGGATATTGTTATTGCATAAAATAATCTCAAAACCCTGTCATCACTGCAGCTTGAAAGGCCATATATCTATTCACAAGACTCAGAGTAAGAAGATAGACATCAGATTCTTAACAATCTGATATCGGTACTAAAGCAGTTAGGTCAAAACCTAATTCTTGTGTTTTCTATCTTACAGTATCATATTTGTAGGAAGGCACAATTCTTGTTGTTTAGTTGTGAAAAGAAACACATAATAACAGGCGCCAGAATGGTGCCATACAAACATCAGAAGCGGCGCATACTTAACTACAGCCATCAGCAGCAAGTAATTGGAGGGAAAATAATCACATGTCAGCTCACGATAAACAAAGTTATGGTAGGACAGAAATTTTTGTCCTTAAAATGTAGCCAGCAATTCTCACCTCAAGAACAAGAAATAAACGGAGCAGCAACCAGTATGAAATAAAGAAAGAAAATCCTTACATCTGCAGAAAGTGGATCTACTAACTCCACACCAGCAATATCCAGGGAATGACATGAGGCTAAAGTCCCTCCACAACCTGCGTGAACCATAGAAGGGCCACAAGAAAATCCACGCCGCCATTGCTCTTCCAATGCTAGCCAACCATAAGGCCCATCACCACAGTCTGCATCCAAAGTCACATCAACAAAGGACGTAGCTTGCTGGACAAGAAATTGCATTCCATCTAGAAGCTCCTGAAGTGGTTGCCTTTGCCCATAAGAAAGCCCACCTTCCTCACTAAATGAGTTAAGTGGGGATGGACATACTTCAATTCCAGGCGAACTAGAAGGTTTTGGAACTTTAGGAGCTCCAACAGTGCGCCAAACACGTATAGGAGCATTGAGGTGTCCATCTAATAGTCCTCCATCAACATCACCAGCTATTCTGACAGGTATAGATTCTTTCTTCTTCACCTCAAACATGCTAGATATGTTATCTGTCATTGTGCTTTGCTCACCAGGCAGATGATTTAAAATAGCACTCTCACTTAACCTGCTTGAAGTTACTGGCGCTTGGGCACTGGAAGATAATAATGTATGACGTATCTTGCACATGGATGCTTGGAATGCAAGACACTCCACTTCTGTTGCAAGCACAGTCTTCATAGAAAGAATTAAATGCTCCATGGTACCTTCGATCACTTTCTTCTGGGCAGGCTTTACAACATTTGCAGGACCTACATTAGAGAATGAAACTGAAGATGGAGCAGCCTCCACAGAAATAGCACTACTATCGTTACATTTAGACAGCGTCCCATCTTTTACTTTACCAGCCTCCACATGAGTGTAATAATTCTTTAACTGAGCATCATTCCCCTGATATGTTTTTGAGGTCAAAGCCACACCATTCTTCTCATCTGATCCATCCAGACAAGGAGAAGATGGAGGTGTAGCACCATACTTATAATTATTAGTGCTAGAATTTGCACTCTCCACATTACAAGATTTTGGCACATATGGGTTTTTGAAAATTGACGAAGAGAAGTCACTAGTAGGTGCCTCAACTGCTCCATATTCTTGAGCAAATGTCATCAAGGCTTCAACTTTGATAATATGATCAAACTCGCCAATATTAGATGCCGGAGTGTCAACAATTGGCCCAGATGGCAGGGTAATCTCTTGACTTTTGCTGACAAATTCTTCTGATACTGCTGGAGGATTAAAGCTTTCTAAAGATGGAAAACCAACGGGCAAAAGCATATGTTCTGAAACATCCATCATGCCAACAGGACTGCTGCCAACTACCAAATCTGAACCAGAAAACATAAGAGTCTGCGACTCTGCAGTTCCTGGGGGCTTCACAACGAGATTCAAAGATACTTAATCACATTGACATGATGATTCAGTGAGTATACAAAGACAAAGGGCAATGCATCTAACAGCTGCTACCTAGAAACTGACGCTAAAATGGCATTGAAAAGTAATACTCTTTTCTCCTACCAGAGTCGCAAAATAATATTCCTAATACTTGTAAAACTATAAATATATTCATCAAGAAAAGCATAACATCTACCTCGATTTTTACAATATTGATTGAAAATAGACCGCATGTCAAGTAAAAGCAGAAAAGATTACTCAATTGTAAAGGAAATGGGACAGCAACCATGACAGTGAAAAAATTGTCTGAAAATGAAGGAAATTTACATACTCACTAGAAAAAAAAAAGAAAACTCCTCAGAAGAGACCTACTAGTGTACTTAAGCATATGAGAATAAGCAACTCTAACCACCTAATGTACATGACAAAGTTGAAAAGGAATTTACAGAAATTAATATGTACCTCTCCGAAAGGCAAAGCATCAGTTTCGAAGAAGTCCCCAAAGTCACCAAACTCAGATAACAGAGCTTGAATATCCATGGCCACACCTCTATCGTCGTCATCCCAATCCCAGTGAGATCCTATCTGCTCATTAGCAACTCCAGTAATTGCTGAAGTGTTAACTTCTGAAGATCCAAAATCAGACTTGTATGCTTCTTGCATAGGAACAGCAGTGTCCACTTGACCATACATTTCTGTTATCATCGATCTAGGTCGTTTTGTGCCCTAGTTTAAAATAAATGATAATTACTTGGCTGTCATCCAAAATATCAGTGACAGAATGACAAGAGCATTAATTTTAAGAATCATTGGCATCCTATCATTTCTCTTACTTGGACAATAAAAATATACCTCCCCTCAAATTGAGATTTACAAAAATAAGAAAAATAAACATGCACTAAAATCTTAGTAAAATTGTACTAAAAATATACGTCCCTCCCTCAAATAGAGATTTACAAAAATAAGAAAATACACATGCACTAAAATCTTAGCAAAATTGTACTGAAAATATACTCCCTCCCTCCCAAAGCCTACTTTTCCTCTGAAAGTGCACATAATTCCAATAACAAGATAAACTGGGTCTCGTTTTTATTTTACATCTCTTGACAGATTTTACGGTTGGACGGACGAGCAGCAAAATAAGTTAAATGCAAAAATTTAAAGTTCTCTCAATATGTACAACACACACACAGAGTAAGCCACACCACCCCCGCTCCTCACCTCAAATTAAAAAAGATGCAAGTGCACAAGCACACACACACCCATACATGTGCACGTATTCATGCACACATACCCACTCTAAGGCTCCATTGTTTCGCGGAAAACAACTTCGAAGAAAAGGTTTTCATTTTCCAGCATTTGGTTCACAGAAAATAAATTAGTCAAGAAAAACATTTTCCGTCAATGGAAAAAACACATTTAAATGTGGGGAAAATGATTTCCTCTTTTTGAAAAGAGGAAATCATTTTACCTCCTTTTTCTTTCACCCAAACCAAGCACATTTTCCTCCTTGCACTCGTTTCATTAATTTTTTATTTTATTTTAATTTTTTCTTTTTAAAAAGAAATCGAATTTTTAATTTTTAAAATTTTCTTTTTCCTTCTTTTGGCAACTGGCCACAAGCGAGGTACAAGATCGGCCAAGGCAAATGAGGCTCGAGTTCACTGATCTGGCGAGGCTCAAGCTTACTTGTGGCCAATTGCTATCGAAGAAGAAGAAGAAGAAGGAAAAAGAAAAAGAAAGAAAATTTAAAAAATTAAAAATTCGAATTTAAAAAAAAGATAAAATAAAAATAAAAAATTATTAAAAGAAGTGCACAGAGGAAAATAAAATCAGATTTTCCATACCATACGGCGAAAAATATTTTCTAGTTCATTTTCACGTTTCAGCCAAAAACTGGTAAATATTGTTATTTTTCTAGAAAATGACCTCTTGAAAAATATTTTTCAGAAATATCACATTTTCCACGAAACAAACGGAGCCTAACTAAGCAAAAATGAATTTGGCCAAAAAGAAGGAGGCGAAAGAAACACACACAAGTGTATATATGGTCCTCAAAATGGCCCTACAGATATGAATGTAGAGAAAATGCTAGATGGCTCGAGATATTAGGATAAGCAGTCGCATGTCCATGCTGAGACAATTTGAGATGACAGGATTCAGGTCTCAGGCCATAAATAACAGTCTGAAAAGTAAGGACATAGCACTTATACCATTTTCTGGCGGTCATTCTGCAAGTCAGCAGAAGATATCAATGAGTCTGCATCTGTTTCAAGATCTCCTGCCGCAGAAGTCATATTGTAGTCGCTTTCACTTGAGCTACTGCTTACGCTGCTTAAGCTGCTAGAATTGCTATTGCTACTACTATAATAACTTTTCTGAGTGCGTAATCCATTGCCATCCTCGAGAGTGTCCATATGTGGTCCACTGCAAAAGATAAGACAGCGCAGAGAGAGGTAAAACATATTTGTTTTCTGCATCTAAGATTCTTTTTATAAGATGAACCGAAGGACTAAGATATTAATGCAGGATAAAGATGCCAAAAGAAACAAAACCTATGTTTTTACTGATGGTTTGGCACCCCTTAGGTGCCTGAATTCATAAACTGACCTTTCTAATACGATAGAACAAATAAATCACGGTCCAAAGCAATATATTTACATACATATAATGCAATAAGTTGTGTCCTCATCTTAACTAGAAAAGCGTATGAGACCTAATAGTTAACAAGTTCAAGTTTGTGTTTGGTGATGTATTGAAACTCAAACTCAAAACACAAATCATAGACTCACCAATGCATAAAGTAAGATGAACCCATCAGTGATGGCCCTAACCAATTCTGCAGCCAAAATCTGCAACATCAAAAAATCACAGATACATAGAGTGACTCAATTGATGTAAAGACAATGACCAATATGGGTTCAAGCTAGGCAGATATCTCCGTTAGACCATTCTAACAGGAGGCCGTCTAGCACATGCAAGGAAAGCTGTGCACTACGCAGTTGGTGCAGGAGAGCAAACTCCACACATGGTGAAAATTCCAGGTCGTCAGAAAGAGATACAAAATCGATATGCAGCGGTACACATATCTAGATGAGTCCAACTGAAACTGACTGCTAGATCAGATATATTTGGCTATTTAAAATTAGAAACATAAAAAGGAAAAAAACCTAGGAGGCTAGGAACTTTTAGGCAAACTAGTGTGCACCTTCTCAATGAAGATCTGGTAAGAGATGCGTTTAAGACTGGGACAAGCACTGCTTCATTTGGGTATATAAATGTCTTCTCGTAAGTTGATGAATGATCCTGAGAGACCTTCCGATCGCATCTTCCTGCAGGCAGGCATTCGCTTCTAAGAGTATTTGAGCCTTGAGCTAATGCCTTGTCAGTTTCAGTAATTGGGCAGCCAACAGTTACTTCAGCGTAACAAGTTTGTCCCCTCAGTTGGCAACTAAAACCTTGAGAAACATGAGACGGTAAACCTATTAACCCACTCGAGGCCTTTGACTTGCCAGAGCTGTCCAAAAGTAACAGAAGATGCTGAGGATTAGCACCAAGGACTATCGTCATCAAAACAAAGAAACAAGAATGTAAACTAGATGTAACTCCAATTAGTCTACCCGAGGTATACTTCATTGACAAGATCACTTGGACATCCACCAATTAGCCTTCCACGCATGCCATTAGGAGATACAATCACTGCAAAAATGATCATGCACGTGAAAATGCATTTCAACAGTTATTGCAGAAGCCTACTTGGATATTTCTCAAGTATCTCCCAACCAAAATTCTATGATGATCATTTCCCTTTTTGTTATTTTAATGAATTATTAAGTTGTTTAGCTTTTCAATAACTGTCCATCCTCCAAGACGTCAACAATAAACATCACAGTAACACAATCAAGAACATCCTTGCTTGATGTCTCATTAATTAAACAATGGGCTTTGAGATGCCAAGGGAGATGATACACGATGATACTTGCAGTTAATGTAGATTATCACAGAAGCCATCCAATCATCGCGCCTACTTACGAAGTGAAGAACAAATTTTGTCAAACTTAAAATCATGTCAAAAGCACAATTACGGATGATTGTTAGAACATCCAACCCAAAAAAAACTTAAGCTGATAGTTGGAAGGAGACTGTATAAATGTAAGGTCCATTGACGACGCATAGACAAACAATGTGGGATATTTAGCACCCCCTCCTACAGACAAACCATTCTGTGAACTGCACGTGGAATCGAACAACAAGAAGCCTCGTGTGCAAAATAAATTCGGGGCAAAACCTGACTTTGATACCATATAAAAACATCCAACCCAGAAGTTTAAGGTGATAGGTGGAAGGAGATACATAAATACAAGGGCCATTGAAATCCCATAGACAAGCAATAAGGGATATCTAAACAAAGATGAACCTTCTTAAGAAAACATAGTTTCCACACCTTCACAGGAACTCTGAATGAAGCTAATCTAGCTTTTGAACAGAAGGAAAAACAAATAATTGAAGCTTACATGGAAGATTGATTAACAGGGTAAGAATGCAGTGCAGATTTTAAAAATGCTGCCAGTTGAAGCAAGAAGATTGCAAATACATGTACATTATTAACCAGCCAAGCATGTTCTTTTATGTCTCATCTAACATGTGTTAGAGGCATTACATGATCTTGCCTTACACAAGGCTACCAATGCTGATTTAATTCACCATATCACTGCTTATGGGACTGGATAAGCCTAAAACCAATGAAACAGGGGGATGACAATTCAACCGGTCTAACCGCCAATGCTTGATGAAAGTATGAATACAAGAAACTTTGATAACCAATGTCCTTAGACCATTGCTTAAGCTGAATGGAAATAGCAACAGGATGTGTACATCCACTTACTTTACTCTTCTCCAATGACTTCCCTATTATTAATAGCATCTCACTGTATACAACTGATTTAACAAGTTCCCTTAGGAAACTAATTAACAATGTCCTAATGCAGATATTTCTAACTAAAAAGCAAAATTCATATATTAATACTATATTCCATCAAAAGAAAGGTATATTAAATTATCTCTCAAATAATAACCCAATAAAAAGATTTAAACACCAGTGCTTGGAGGGAAGGCCTCGAATCCCATTTCACCAATTACTAATTCTTTCTACAGTAGGCATGCAAAC
The DNA here is from genome assembly GCA_031216285.1 of Syzygium syzygioides. Classification (NCBI taxonomy): domain Eukaryota; kingdom Viridiplantae; phylum Streptophyta; class Magnoliopsida; order Myrtales; family Myrtaceae; genus Syzygium; species Syzygium syzygioides. Next base: position 18,618,241 of record CM062251.1, read on the forward strand.
GAATGTTACCTGGACCACAGTTCATTATGCTAAGTAGTACGAAATTCGAGTTTGCGGAATGCTAGTTTCCTCAGTTCACGAAACACAGAGGTAGGCTCAGACAGTCTGCTAGTTGGGATTGCAGTAAGTCCAAGGCGTGTTGCTCATAAAATCATCGTGCATGTTCTTTCATACATAACACCCTTCCCCTTTTAAATTTCATGTACTAAGTATGAACGGGCTGAACTAAATTTTTATGCAGACTCAACTTTTATGACTGCATCTTTCTATTTGATTTTACACTTCAATTGCTTTGGGCTTAAGAACTTTTTATATTAATGAAAGAACTTAAAATAAAGAGAAATGAGGAGCCCACAAGCCCTTCTTTTGTTCCGATTGTCTTATCAATAGAAAAGGATGAAATGTCTAATCTAAAAGTGCCACCCCCCCACCCACCGCCCCCCGGCACGACTTCCCCTCCCCATCTTCTTTTTTTCTTTTTCTTCTTCTTCTTTCTCACCACCCCAAGAATGGTTGGCTTGCTCCATCTGGCATTGGGTGTATTGGGATTTAGAAATATTTTGTGATGAGTGTAGGGGAAGAAGACCGAAACATGCTACTAAAAACTCTACTGAGACAAAGATCGGTTGTCAAGAACATAGAGGAGGTAGGATGGGCAGTTGGTTAGAATTAGTATGGATCGTACATGGATGGTAGTTAGAGCCAGCGGCTCTCTTAGGGTTCCCTCATCTAGGATCCCTGGGGAAGAGGATCTACCATTGAGCTGATAGCCCGTCGTGCGATCCTCTCGCTGGGGCCTGCTATGCCAAAAGCGAGAGAAACCCCTTCCCCCTCTTTCCCCTTTTCGCCCCAATGTCGCCACGCAGGAGGGGCATGGGGACGTTACGATTTTGTTTCCAGAGTCCAAGGTTTTTTAGCTTGCAATAAAATTTCCAGAAGTAGAGATTAAGATACGAATGCACCACATTTGGTATCCCCCATACCAGATTGTTGTTTGGTGGGGGGGAGCAGTGATCCCGGTAACACTGGTGCAAACCAGAAAAACACTAGGTTGACCATTACTAGTTTGACGAGGTCAAACTTGATTAGATCTGGTTTTCTACCAAGATGATTCTATGAGCAGAACAAGACATAGGTGCAGACAATTTCCTGTGCAATTAGCTCATCCAGTTGGTTCTGTCTGATTCTAAAAGCATAGCTTTTTACATCACCATTGATTTATCTGTTAAATCCTAGGATCCTAGTGGTTGATCACTGAGCTTGATAAATTCCATCTGTTAACGCTTGTGCTCATCAATAAATAGCAAGGAGAAGAATATCGGGCCAGCAGACTCTTAAAACCAGAGACTGCATTAATTATCTGGAGTAAGCATCACTTCGTAAGTGGGCACTTGATTAATTACAAATAAACAAAATTCTCTTGATGCTATCATTTCTCATTCTTATCAGTACCGTAACACATCTTTTATGTCATTAAGAACATGCAGATGCAAGGAATTAAAATTATATGCCAGATAAAGATCTAAAATCACCAGAGATATCCAAGACCCATAAGTTCCAACCTGGATGTCTATGGCTAGAATTGCGAGAAGTATGCCTTAATGCTCTCTCCAAATCATCACTTGAAAGGGCACGTATATGCCTGGTACAGGTAAAAACAATCACCATACATGTTCATTAAAGGAGAAATGAGAAATGAAAATCAAGGCATGAGTGTACATACTTTGCCGAAACTATTGCATGTACAAAGATCGCCTCTTCTGTGGCAGCAAAGACAAATTCCACTGTTGGTTGACCTCTCCTGCAATTACCAACCGACAGTTTGATGATAGATCAAGTTCCAGTGGTCCTACCAAAGACTTAGCAGAGAAGGAGCAAAAAGAACAGAAGAACAGGACGGGACGGAAGTGCAACGAAAAGGGGAAGCAAAAGCTCACTGGGGAAGAAAGTATGAATACCTGAAAATTCCTTCACTCTGAAATGGATTGTACTTTGAGAATACATCTCCATATCTCATGTAAGAAAGTCCACTCAGTGCCCTGCCAAATTCAACCAGGTAAGTGTCAAGTTCTAACCCTCACAAGTGGATGTAGGTGCATGCATCTACATGCACGTACTTGTACATACACAGGTACACATTTATATTGTTACAGTTAACTGGAAAGAGAGTAACCTCTCTATACGATTCCGTAGAGCTTGAGACAGAGCTGCTGCAACCTCTTCCGAGTCCCCAGGAGCCAACCATAGTCCCGATGCCACAACTTCCATCAACAAAGAAAAGAAACTATAAAATCCCTCACACCAAAAAAAAACCCAAGAAATTCTATATCTGCCAACAACCTCATTCCTAGAAACAAATATAAACAGAGAGAACAGGCAAAAATATTCATAAAGTTAAAGTGCAAACACAAACATCAGAAAATGAATCTGAAGCTATACAGGCCAATGAAAAGAAAGCTACACAAGTAAAACTGATATATCAGTGTTCATGGAGAACTCAATTTACCTCTTAGTCCAGATACTGCTGCTTGTGCAGTCTCGACAACAGATAAGTGGCGCCCAGGAAGGAAAAGCCAGAGCTTGATTTTTTCATCTATGAATTTTTTTAAGCTGTTAGAGCAATTACATAACCATAGAAACAAAGGAGGAATGGAGGGTTGATGGGGGGAAGATGACTTTCTGGGTAAAAAACCTTGCAGTATTTAGTTTGCAATTTTTTTCAAGCCTCAAGCAAAATATGTATGGTGGAACGAGAACCTACACCAAGTTATCATACAGTCACAAACAAAACCTAAAAGGCAACTGCTTCCTACTCTAAAAGCATATTGGGAAGGTTGCACCTCAAGAACTTTAAACTAAAACTAGGTCAACCTGAAAACTGCCATCTCAAATCACAGCCGAGAAATCCAGGATTACTTTTCCAAATTTCTCAAGTTGGGCATCATTTTTTAATGCTCAAGATACTTGATAGAGAAGAATCTAGATGTAATAAGCACAATAACTGAATATAGAATTGCCCAAAGACAGAGTTTGCCATTGTTTTACAGACACTCTTGCTGGAGAAAAGAAGTTGCATAAGCAAGATGACAGCCTTCTCAGTCCTCCTTGAGAAGCAATGGAGAGAAAAATGTATCTCCTTTGTTTTCTTTTATGTAACCAGGATTAACCTGAAAACCCACCATCTCAAAGCATATGCATTCTCACCTGGATTGTGCAAACCCTGAGATGGATCCCAAGGTCCCACAAATGAATTAGTCCATGTGCTAAGAAAGCCTTTCTTCCGCAACTGAAGATGAGATGAAAGCACCAAGAAAGTAGCAGAATCCTTCGTCTCTGACTTGACGCTATCCAATATAAAGAAAATCGTATATTAGACATATCAGAAAAGCTTCTAGTAAAGCACTTGTACATCTAGATTAACATTAGTATATTGGCATTTCGAAAGAGTGTGTGAGACAGCCTGAGTCTAACCTTCTGTCTGGTAAAGGGTTTAACTCTGATTCAAGAGGCAGAAACTGGAACCAGGATAATTGATGGAGACCAACCTGTATTAATCAATGTGAAAATGAAATCTACGCAAGGAAGGGACACATAATGAAGAAGCAACATGAAGGCAGGCAGAAACAAAGACGCATGCACTAGCGGCGTATATTGAGACTAATCTACTCATGGAGCAGCTGATAGATTCCAAGATGTGTTTTGACTCCCAGTATCTGTTAGTAGGCTATGTTGTAAAAAAATATATAGATTCGTAGAAAACGTGATAGATCCCTTGATGCCCTCTTCATGGGGAAGAAAATTGACTTATCCTCTTCATAAAAAGAATCACAAGTCAAGTCAGGAAGATACTGATTCAACTAAGTAAGCTTAAAATGATCAAGTCCCTCCAAAAAGTAAATTATTTCACGATGTCATGTTGCACTTCCCTAGTTCTTTCTCTTAAACACTTTGTCTATCATGCGTGAAATTACCAGGTGGAAGGTGGCAAGACAAATGGACGAATCATGAGGTAATACCGTAGAAAAAGGTTCTGAAATAACTACTCAGATAATAGCACCATTCAATACCACTAGCACTATTGGTTCATCTCGTCTAAACAAGACAAGACCATTTGAGAATCAACAATAACTCATCATAACTATGCATTGCATCATACAACTACATTTTTTGAGATATCCTCCCAAGCAAAACGATTGGGATAAAGGAATAAAAACAGGCAACTAAACAAGACAGCCAGGATGGCAGGAAGAGCACCAGCAGAACTGCGACTTCCTGAACAAGATTTCTATTCTAGCCAGGAGATCAAATATGAGAAAGTATTATCAGGTAGCGGCAAACTTACTCAAGGTAAGTAATTGGAGAAAGATGAATAAAAGAAGCTTGATAATTTTCAAACTTATCTCTTACTGCACAGGCAAGTGGATAGGTTGCTGGTGGAAAGCATGACAGTGAGGTTTAGGCTACAAGTGTTGACAATTTCGACAAATCAGCAAGTGTTTCTAGAGAGAAGTAAGAGAAAGCCGGCAATCAAAATCTCTGAACTGAATCTGCAAAATTACCATATGTTCCACACATCTAAGACCTAGATAGCAGGAATCTTCTTTCCTCATAATCCTTCATGTGTTCCCGTTCATCCGCAACGGATTAAAGGCAAATTACTGGGAAACCTCCCAATGTCTCCCGATTTTTCAACTTCTTACTCTTTTTGACTTAGTATACATCACAGACATCAAATAGATCAAAACAAAAAGGGATATTGGGGTGTAAGCATTAGAGGCATGGCATGGGCGATTAAATTTCTCGATTTCCTTCAAGTAACGAGGCTCTTAACCCTGTTTAGATTCAACTATTAACTGGAATTAAATACGTGGACTTAATATATAGAAAGTAAATACCAAATTCTTAGCTTTTGCCATTTCAGAACCCAACAATGAAGTTTTACATTGTACACATATCAATCAGTATGGTGCAGAGCAAGTTTCGAGGGCTTCGTTAAACGGTCAACAGGTGAAAACCAACCCCCCCCCACCCCGGCCCCCCGCGGCCCCAACCCAAAGAAAAGAAATTAAAACGGAGCAAGGTCCAACGCAACAAAACCGAAAAGGAAAGCTTCTTGCACTATTATACGTAGACAGGGCATAGTCGAATTCGGTCAGTAATCATGCAGAGTTAGTCGTATCTATACCAGAAGCAGTAAACTAAGCTTCGAAGCTTCTTAACTACATAGACATTCCCACCGCACTGACCGTAAGACAGGACTTTAAAAGCAGACGTGTATAACAACACAAACTCTCCGCCTTAAGGCACACGACACTCTGTTCAGTAACTCGGTAAAAATCGAATCACGCACAGAATTCTAAACAACAGAACAATTCCCAATCCAACATCACTGGAACCATAAGAAGGAACACGGAAGAATTAACTTCGCCAAGACTCCGGCATCGAAACAACGACAAGAAAACCCAACGAACGGAGCATCGGAAGGCACGCACCAGTTTGAAGACATTGGTCCACATCACTCCACTCCAGCACGACGAAGCTCCTCCGGCAACGGCTAGGCCCCAAGCTCCACGGCACGCACCAAATGGCTACTAAAGCGCGCGCATCGCGGGAGCTCCGAGCAATGATGCTCCGCCGCGACCGCAGCTCGAAGGGGAATTTCAAGGCCCGGAACGAGCCGCGGAATCAGCTCCCGACGGAAGCGGAGGAAGCGAGCACCGGCGAGCTCGAGCTGAGGCGGGAGGGAGGGGGTGGGGGACGACGCCGGCGGCGGAACCCTAACCGGCGGCGGCTCCCGTCGCTCCGGGGAAGGTGGTGGAGGAGGAGGACGGCGGCGGCGGCGGCGAGAATTCGAGTGGGAATTGCGCCGAGCGAGCTCGATTCCGTGCGAATTTTCCTCCGCTCGGTTTGATGCGGATTCGCAGGCGCGTGGGGACGAAAGACGGTCGGAGGAAGAAGATGAGAGAGAGAGCTGGAAGCTCAGGCCCATATGAGGAGATCCGAGATGGACCGGGTCCGGTCCCGTCCCGTCCGCTCCGATCGAATGCGGGTCGGATCTTCAAATACGGGTCGGATCGTTTCTATATGTTTTGCAAATATGTTTTTTTTGTATATGTAGTTAATTATATCTATATAAACGGTAATAATTTGCGTGATATATATATTCAAATAGGACGCTGTTAGCATAACCGTTGCTATTATCTAAGAGAATAGCGGTGCTTTATAAGTACGATTATAATCATATGTCACGACTTCCGTTGCTAGAAGTTGCACAGTGTTCTAAAACTCTACAACTCCCCTGAAATCACAAGAGCAAATTATCTAGCCCCCATGCAAAAGTTATGTAGTTACTCATCAAAACTTTGAACAACTTTGTGATCGCGCGATCTATAGTCACCTGGCTTTTCAAGAAAGGAATTTGTGGGCCATAAAGGTCCATTACTCTCCGGGAAAATAACGGACCGTCAGGCAAGCATTTTCGATTCAAATATAGGTTATTTTATATTAGTGTACATTTAATATATTTAACATAGATGATAACTATAAATGGTATGCTGGAACATACATTATCAATGAAACTACCATATAAGAGTTGGCAAATTTAAGGCGTGATTAAGAAAGGTAAATAAAACTGCTAAAAGATAACTAATTATTAACACAAAGAAAGGTTGGTGAAGCTAAATAAAAGATTGAATCTTCTAACTGAAGTCTAGCAAGATGGCTACTATTAAGCATTCAAAATATGTTGGTCTATATTACTCTGCCTTTTTCATATTAATCAATTTTCCTCTCTATTTGAAAAAGTACACAATCAAACCAAAATAAGCAAATCTCGAAATTAAAATCATAATTTACCAAAAGAAAAGGAAACTTAAAATCATGCACTGCATGGGCAAAGAACCTCTTTCATAAAAATAAAATGGCATATACTTCCACTGTATCTAGTGTATCAAATTATTGATATATATAATATACATTGACTGCAATGGAGAAAATCTATGCAGAACATGGATAATATCACTAGTTAAATAATAAAGCACACTCGCAATTTTCCAAACATGCAAAAATGAAAGATGCTTAGTCTCTTGAATTTGAAAAGGGCTTGGGAAAGAAATTGTTTCCTTTCTAGGTGATGGAAAACAAGCTATCAATGAACAAAATCCTTCCACTTCTAAAGGATCTTTCCTAATTAAGAGGAGCAATGCACCTAGAAGAGAGTCCTTGAATCAAATACGTAATTCGAAAATTACGACCGAAAAAGATTGTCCAAAGAGTTATGACGGTACTATATAGTGGATGTATGTACAAGAAAAATGAAAATGGTGTTAAGTATAAAATACATTCCGTACCTCATACTAACAAATTAAGCTTTTCGAGTTAATAAAACGATTGCACGCATAAACTTAGTTGATACATGACCCAAAGATAGCCGGTTCAATTCATCACACCCCTCTTTCGACCATTTCCCTTTCATTATGCGCGATGGGTTTCAAACGTCACCAAATTTGTCTTTCCACGAGGGGAGTGTTGACATATAAGGCATCGTCGTTGGCTAATCTTCCTCCCGACGCTACCATCTTAGGTACAAAATGGGTAACAAAAGGAAAAGCTATAAAACCATGGTGCACATCGATGAGCACAAGTAGAGCTAGCACCTGCCCATTTTGCAACTCACATTTAATGGGCCCCGTCTAAAATAGGTAACTCGTTGAGCAAAAAGTGGGCAAAAAATGGGTTGATGAAAAAACAAAGTCCGTTATAATTGATCATGATGGGTTGTTTTCATAACCCATATTTAACTCCCAATCGCCGGTCGTATGATGCCGCTATCCATTGCCGGTCGTCACGGGTCACCACCGGCCATCGATTACCGCCGGTCGCCAATTGTCGCTGGAAGTAGAAGGAAAAAAAGAAAAGAAAAAGAAAAAAATAAAAATTACAAAAAAAAATCAGAATTTTTTTTAAATTATAAAAATTGTCTATAAAATATATTTTTTTAAAATTTACAAGAAACGATTTTTCCAAATTAGATTAATATTGAAGTTTTTTTATCAATATGGGCCGGGTCGGGTATAGATTGAGCTGAGCATGGATCGCTAGAATTGGATTGCATGGATATGGGTCAATATGGGTTGGGCCATTTTCAACCTAACGCAAACCCAACCCGACCTACCCGTTTTATAGGTCTTTACAAGGCAATATTTGTCTATATGGTATAGTAAAAGAGATAGTTAAGCTAACATCAATCGGAATAATGACCGCCTTACCTTATATAGTTAACTTCTTAATTCATCAAATGGAGAATAAAAAATCGCCCATTGCTAATTTAAAATAAGAAATTTATATTGATACCCGGAAAACAATATAAAAAATCGATGAAAGAATTAAATTTTGTGAATTGAATAGGGTTGCGCATAGCAACCATTTTTATGCCAAAAAACAGATTCTGGGAAGAAATGATTTTTTTTTATTCCGTGCCCGGAAATAATTTCTAAGCATTTGAAGATGTTTGATAACTGCTCAAAATTTATGTTCTTAGAATAGAAAAAGAACAGAAATGCATTTGGTAATTACACAAAATTTATTTTTACTAATAATATTTTAATGATATTTTGAATTTTTTAATATTTCTTTTTTTTTTCCTTTCTTTCCCCTCCCTTCCTTGGCCATGGCTAGCCGCTGGTGCCGGCAACCGACCACAGGCCAAGGCCGGTGAGGGCGTTGCGGCCCTTGCCACTGCCCTTGCCGGTCGCAACAACAAAGAGGCTCGACCTCGCCTTAGCTGGGCGAGGCTCAACCTCACCCAAATTTGTTGAGACTAACCTCGCCGTCGCCAACCCAAGCGACGGCAAGGTTAGCCTCACCTTGGTTGGGCATGGCCTCGCCATTGCGGCGGCGAGTCGCCCTCACCGACCCTGGCCTATGGCCAGTCGTCGGCAGTCGGTGGTCGGCGGGTGGCGGGGCCAAAGAACAACAATAAACCAAAAAAAGGAAGAAAACTAAGAAGAATTAGTTTTGGAAAAATTATTCCAGAATCAAGAAGCTACTTTTTTTTTCTTCTTGATTTTGTTCCAAAACTGATTCTAGGTACAAAAAATTTAACAAATGGATTTTTGTTCCCAAACTGATTTTGAGAACAAAAAAACAGAATCAGTTACCATTTGACAAGTTACCAAATGTACCCTAAGTCTCACAAAATCCTTTTGTGGATTCCAGCAAGTTTTGGTAAATGCTCAAAATTTATGTTCTTAGAATAAAAAAAGAACATAAATGCATTTGGTAATTACACAAAATTTCTTTTTATTAATAATATTTTAATGATATTTTGAATTTTTAAATATTATTTTTCCTTTCTTTTCCCTCCCTTCCTTGGCCATGGCCGGCTACTGGTGATGGTGATCGGCCGCAGGTCAGGGCCGACGAGGGCGTCGCAGCCCTCGCCGCTGCCCTTGTCGGTCACAATGGCAAAGAGGCTCGACCTCACTTAGATTTGGCGAGATCAACCTCGCTGTCACCAACCCAGGCGACAACGAGGTCGGCCTCATCTTGGTTGGGCGTGGCCTAGCTATCGCGGCGCCAAGCCACCCTCGCCGGCCCTAGCCTGTGGCCGGTCGTCAGCGGTCGATGGTTGGCGGGTGGCGGGATCAAAGAATAACAACAAACCAAAAAAAGAAAGAAAACCAAGAAGAATCAGTTTCGGAAAAATTGTTCCAGAATTAAGAAACTACTTTTTTTTTTCTTCTTAATTCTGTTCTAGGTACAAAAAATTTAACAAACAGATTTCTGTTCCCAAACTGATTATGGGAATAAAAGAACAGAATCAATTACTATTTGATAAGTTGCCAAATGCACCCCAGGTCTCACAAATTCCTTCTGTGGATTCTAGTAAGCGCCTCGGCAATTCTGTAGAAAATCAAAGCAAGCGGAATTTAAAGAAAAGAAAAAGTTTGACATTTCGACTAATGAAACTGCCAATTTTGTCCTTGTTGAAGTGGCAAAAAATGATTTTGCTATTGTTAATTCAAATAATGATGCAAATAGTCATTGAACTTTGACTCAATATGCAGTGTGGTCCATGAACTTTTAATTTAATTCAATATGATCCCTGAAATTTAGCCCAATGCTGCAGTGTGCTCTATGAACTTTTAATTTATTCAATATAGTCTCTGAACTTTTTGTACATATTCAATTTAGTTACTAAACTATATGAAAATGTTAAATGTAATAATTGAACTTCAATTAATGGAATGGCAACATTAAATATTTTCATATATACTAAAAATTTAACGACCATATTGAATAAATTGAAAGTTGAGGGACAACATTGTAGCATTGGGTTAAAGTTCAGAGACTATATTGAATAAATTAAAAGTTCAGGGATCACATTGCATATTTGGCTAAAGTTGAGGGATCATTCGTGTCATTTTCCCTTGTTAATTTTAAGGTAGATGATATAATCATTTTGAGAAAATGCAAGTCCCTTTTGCTAAGAAATATTAAATGGGCCGTTGATGATCTATTGCATAGTGATTTTCCTCTCTTTTTTTTATTTATTCATAAAACGTAATAAATAAATATATATATCAAAAGTAGATAATAGATTAAATTAGATTAGATGCGTCACTGAGGGCACGAGCTAGTGCAAATGATGCGGGAGGTGAAAACTGAAATCTATCCTTTTGTTCTGATAATTTGAATCTTGCTCTATTGGACCCAAGGGCGCTTTCTATGAGCTCATGACAGAGTATTAGGCCTGTGCCTTGACCCATTGGGCACGAGGCAGACCTACCCCCAAGCTCCAAAACAGTCGCAGGTTTGGTTTTTCCCGGGCTATAACTTGGGTACTACTAGATCGAGCTTTATATGACCGCCGAGGTGATTGGTCTAGTGATAAAACCAGATCACGAGGTCTTTGCACATAATGAGCTAATGGCGACGCCCGACCACTAGGGGGGACGGAAGGACCCTTACTAGGCTCAGGCAACGGCAGCAGCAGTCCCCCATCTAATAAACCATCCCAAACACTCGCGCAGAACAGAGAGGAAGATCAAAGGAGACATTCAAGCGAACACGAGAGCGGTAGGCCCTCTCCAACTAGTGGCGAGGCCAGCGAGGGTCGTAACCTTGCGTGGACCACATGCTCTCTCTTTCTCTCACTGAATAGAGAGGGAGATATTCAAGGTTTACGTGACAAGGATCGTTGCCTTAACTAGAGAATGCTCGACCCCTCCCCCCACCCTCTCTCCCTTCTCTCTCTCTTGGTGTTCTACCTATGATGGTTGGGGCCAAGCCACGATGAGGGTTTGACCACCCTCTCGCCAATGTGAGAGATTCTTCCAAATAATTGGATAGGGATATCCAACAAACATCAAACAGCATAAGAGGGTAGCCAGATTGATGAGTACCAGCTGTTTCATATTTGGACTTGATTGTTAAGTAGTAAATCAGGATTTGCTTATTGAGTGACCGTATCATGTTGTTCAGTTTGGTAATTTTCGTGCAGTCGTATCTTTGTTCATTTCCAATCACATCTTCAATATTGCAGGTAAGACCTGGCAATGTTGTTGAAAGAAAACGTTGCATCGTGATTGTACAGACTCTTCTAGCTTCACTTTTTGTTTATATTCTGCATGCTGATGGACTTCACTCATCTCTGTACATTGATGTGTATTTCAGATTGTCTCTACGAGGTTGGTTCATTCTATTCATTTTATACTGCCTGTTAAACATGTCTAAACACGATAACTTCTCTAATATTGTTAGATGCATTTGTTTAGGTTGTGAAAGCTGATCATAACCAGCAGGGCCGAGGATCTGCCAAGATACAGGTCTTATAACAAATGTCTATGTTTCTGCAACCTGCTTTCACAATTTGATTTGGAGTATTGTGGTGTTTTTCTGGCGTCAATAGTTTTACAGTTAGGGTGTATTTGTTTCACATAGAATCAACAATTTGGACAATACTTTTCTAATACTGATCACTTGTATTGCTTATAAAAATTAAGAAATAATATTTTCATCATCAACAAAAATGTTTAAGCATAAATTTGATGTTTGCAATGAAATTTTTTTCCTTTGACTAATATTTCTAAACGATATAGAAAATCATTTTTAGGAAAATATTTTAACAAATCATTACCTTTACGAAACAACGCACCATTTACATTTGGCCTCTGATCTTCCATGGCTATCTCAATACCTTATGATTTAATTTGTCTTAGTCAACTCATTATTTTATTTTGTCTAAGTTTGGTCCAAAATTCTAACCCTGGCTTCTAATCTGACATCCTGAGGCATGTTATGTTTACAACATCTTTTCTCTACGACAGAAGTTCCAAAGTGAAGTACATGTCTCCTCTTTGTCTAATTTGGAGTGATTTAAAAAATAGCATGTGATTTTTGAATGACATAAGCGAGAGAAAAGGAGTATGCAGAGTATTCTAGCCTTACCCATGGGTCGAATTTGCTCATTTTATGCCACGGGCTTTGAGTGGGATTGGAACTACGGCTCTGAGCCAAATTGAGAAAAAAATAGAACTTCAGGAGGTTGACTGTGACCTTTTAAATTGTGGAGGTTGACTGAGGCACTCCTAAAAGTATGAAGGGCAATACTTGATTTTCTCAGTTGCTTATTAAGGTTGGTCTACAAGAGGCAAAAATTACTGTTAGTGAAATGTCTGAGATTTTGTTCTCAGAATTTTAACCCAAATTAGTCCAAGAATGTTTTGACATTAATTACATGGGGTACGTGGAACGTTTGATCAAGTGGCATAGAACCTTACAGGTCAGATTGATGTTATTTGATGCTTGCTAGTGATGCAAGAACAATTGGGTTAGTGATTTTGCGATCCTAAAATCCTGAAGTTCATTTGAAGTTGCTTAAGCGATTGAACAAACACGTGTGTATCTTGAGTGGATTTTGGTGGGGAAGGAGAAATTAGCGCGTCTACATCTTTTCACCATTGAGCTAGGACAGATCTAGGTTGCAATGAAGAACTTCATCGTCACATGGCCACTGATCATCACCTGGAAGGGGACTTGTACTGGATTATTTTGTTTTGCAACAAAAAGTTGACTTTATTTGACAGTATGTCTATGCTAAAAATGCTGCTGTCACTTGGTGCAAGTTGATTACCCAAAGGGAAAATTAGACAAGGATTATTATAGCTAGCTTCAACTTGGAGAACTTTTAGGTGGGTGTATGTTCATGGATTGCTTTAAAGGAGACTCTATCTTTTTTCATTGATTTTATTTTAAAACCTTATTTCCCTTTTGGTCTGGTGCCCAAGGCTTTCTACTTTCCAATCTTAAACTCTTTATGGTAGGTATTATACTGATCAACCAATGTTGCAATATTTTTAACTGCTTGAATGAAAGTTAGGTACTCTTTTCTGTTGCTCTTATGAAGATTCTGAATGCCTGGTTGCAGTATAATGTCTTTATGTTCATTCTCTATTGGTCAGTTTATGTTATTTCCTTCTTTGTTACTTTTGAGTTTGCACTAAATCGATTGCTTGTCATAGGTGGAGCTCCGTAATGTTAAGAGTGGAAATAAACTGACTGCACGGTTTAATACAGATGAATCTATTGAAAGTAAGCATCCATCTTCCCCTTCCTTTTATGTAAATATTAGCCTAACTTAGAGAGATTAGAGAAGTCTATAACATACAAATGTTTGGGTTTTGATGTGGAACTATGTCCTCCTCTGACATAGTCAGATCCAGTCGACCACCGCCATATTAAAATTAGAGCAGGCACTGCTTTCTACCTTTTCTGAATTATAATTTAGTCAATCGCAGAGGGCCTCTGTAATTTTTTCTCCTGTTTATTAGTTTTGAAAGCTTAAATTAATATTGTAATTTAGTTTAGTCACATCGATTTGTTTATTTAGCTTCAGGTTTGTGGTTTGTGGAGTCTTGAGTGAATTTGGTAGTGCTTTTATAAGGGTGTTCTACTTTAGAAGTCGTGATTAAGAAGCGACCTGTGGGTGCTTTTGCAGCTTACTTCTCTTCTTCATATACGAAAGTTTCTTCAGAGCTCAGTGGTTTTAAATCTTAAAAGCCTTTAATAAAAAATTCGTTTTTAGTATTGGAGAAACAAATTTAGTCTAGCAAAGTTATATTGTGTGTTCTATTAAACTCCTAATAGATAAGCACATCACAGCATTACTTGTCAAACACTTTATTAAGCACCTTCAGTGCAGCATTTTTTAGGATATTTCTAACAAAATGCCCTTTACACTATGATGCTGAAGCGCGATAGAAAAAATTGACTGAAAAAGAAAATTCGATGGAAGAACAATTCGTTCTCCAAATATAATTATCAAATCAAAAATATTCAAAGTCTGCTTAAAGGAAACCCTAAAACAAGCTTATATATCCACAAACCTAACACTACTAGGATTAGTAAACATCAAAACGAAAAATTACGAAATTGCCCTTTACTAAATTAACCCATAAAAAATTACTAAAATAATTTTAAAAAAAACATATAAACGATCTCGAATCACAAAAATCCATCGTTAGTCGCATAACGGGTCCACCGGTCCTCTAGGTGCATCATCCTCCCCTGCTAGAGAAAGATTCATCCTCGAATCTGCTTCGCCTTCATTGTCGTCAATCTCCTTGGGATCTTCCTCTTCAGCGTAGTAAGGTGATAAATATGCTACATTAAAGGTTCTAGAAACATTGTGCTCACCCGGTAATCCAGGTGGTAACTCTTCCGATACGATATCAGTAAATTCCTTAAGCAAGGGTAGAATTTGGGTAGGAATTTCGGGACTGTCACAATTCTGCTCCATCACTACAATGGCAAAAAGCTCAGGCGCGTTTACTGCCTCTTCTTGAAATTCTGATCTGGACAGAAGATTATTCTTTACTTCATTTCTCAAATCTGAAGGACCTAGAGTAATAGTCCGGCCATCCTTCTTGAAGGTGTATGTATTTTTGAATCCATCATTCTGTGTTTTCCTGTCAAACTGCCAAGGCCTCCCCAACAGAATATGACAAGCATCCATTGGAACGACGTCACCCCACACTTCATCAGTATATTTCTTCCCAATCGAAAACTGTACTAGATACCTCTTGCTCACTTTTACCTCATTCCCCTTCTTAAGCCATGACAGCTTATATGGTCGAGGATGATCTTCTGTTTTCAACCCCAACTTTTCCACCATAGTCGTGGACACCACATTCTCGCAACTGCCACCTTCTATTATCATGCTGCATACTTTTCCTCTATTAGTGCACTTAGTATGAAAAATATTATGTTTAAGCCACGACTCATCATCTGCTACACCAACATTTAATATTCTTCTAACGACTAGGGACTCACCAGAATCAGCATAGATAATTCCTTCCTGTTCCACATCCGCATCCTCTTCTTCGCCTTCAGATTCATCATAAACTGGACCTTCATCAAAGACTGGATTATCAACAAGCGTCACAATTTGTCGGTTCGGACAATTAGCAGCAAAATGCCCGAATCCCTGACACTTGAAACACCGCTTGGCTATAGTTCGTCCTCTACTAGTTCCAGCACTGCTCTGCCCCTCCTTGGATGTAGGTTTAGAACTCACATCCTTAAATGTGACCAGTGTCGAATTTACTACAGATGTTACCGCTTTTCCTTGGGATTTTTTATCTGACCACTTGGAACCGCTACCTGACCACTTAGAATTACTGCTCTTTCTTTTAAACTGCCCCTCCACCTTTAGGGCTAGTCTGCACACATCCTCATATGTCCAATACTTCTGTAATTGGACAATATCAGAGATCTCATATCGCAGCCCTGCTAGATATCGTGCAATTGTCTATTCATTTTCCTCTGCCACATCACAACACATCTGCAAACGATCAAATTCTTCAGTAAATTCTTCAACTGTTTTATCACCTTGCTTGACGTTATGATACTCAATAAACGCCTCTTGCCTATAATGGGTAAGCAAAATTTTTTTTTGCAATAACTTTTTCATCTTCTCCCAGCGATCCACCTTTGGCTTTCCCTCTCTAGCGCGTTGCTTTTTCACGTGTTCCCACAAAATCGAAGCATGTTTTCGCAGCCTAATAGCCACTAACTTCACTTTTTGCCCCTCAGTTAGATCTTTAAGATCAAAAATTCGTTCTACCGTATGCAACCAATCAATAAACTCATCAGGATGAGCCTTACCATTAAACTTAGAAATTTCGATCTTCATTCCGAAATTTTGAGAAGAATGCTGATTTTTAGGTCGTACTCCTCGATTCCGCCTCTGGTTCAGAACCCCAAAAGGGTTTACGTCTTCTTCTTCATCATCGAATGAATCCTCAAAATTCGCTCCTTCTTCGGATTGAACGCCCAACCTCGCCTCCGCAAGTTGTCGCTCCAAATCCTGGATTCGTCTTTTCTGTTATTCAATTTCTAAGTCTCGCAGATCTCTTAGACGCGGTTGGTCGTCTGCTTCAGGAACGCCTCCACGCCCCCGGCCACCACGAGCCCACCGTCCACGACCACAATTCTGTTCAGCCATTGATTCAAGCAACTTGTGCTCTGATATCAATTGATACCAAAGCGCGATAGAAAAAATTGACTGAACAAGAAAATTCGACGGAAGAACAATTTGTTCTCCAAATATGATTATCAAATCAAAAATATTCAAAGTCTGCTTAAAGGAAACCCTAAAACAAGCTTATATATCCCTAAACCTAACCCTACTAGGATTAGTAAACATCAAAATGAAAAATTACGAAACTGCCCTTTACTAAATTAACCCATAAAAAATTACTAAAATAATTTTTAAAAAAACATATAAACGATCCCGAATCGCAAAAATCCATCGTTAGTCGCATAACGGGTCCACCGGTCCTCTAGGTGCATCACACTATAGCTACCTTATGAGTATACAACTCTGTAAAGCACAATGACTCCAATACTAAATGTTACAGTAAACCCAAGCAAGCTTTAAGTCTGCTTAATCACCTAACTGATTCATCAGCCTTAACTCTGATCTTGCATTTGAAGATGGATTTCATCCCCTGGAGTTTTTCCATTGTTGAACAGATTGAGCTATAGGAGGGTTCTTTTCAATAGTTAAATCATGAAACTAACTCTACTAGAGTATGTTGCCATCACATATGTCCTAGTTGGGCCGATCGTAAATCATTTGAGGCTTGCCTTGTTAGATCACTCCAAATAGAGAAAATGATCAATTATTAATCACCTAGGTCGTTTGTCAGCCTTAACTCTGACCTTACATTTGAAGATGCATTTGGAACCCTGGAGTTATTTCATTGTTGAACAGGTTGACTTATATGAGAATTCTTTTCCATAGTTAATCATGTGACTGAATCTCTTTAGAGTGCTTTGCCATTTTAGAGTAGACAAGATCACCAAGATTAGTCCTAAATGGGCTGATTGCAAGCTGTTTTATTCTTACCTTCTCAAAAAATTCCAATATACAAAAAGAGAAGAATGAACTCTTATTGTTCAATGCGACTATAATAAAATGAAGTAATTTTCTCTCTATCTTTCGTCTGATCCAGAGGTATTTGTCGAGGAGAAGTCCTACACATGCATGTGCACGATGGAGGACGAAGTCATCTTGATAGAGTAAGCTACACCACCCCCCTCCTTTCTTTCTAGTAAAAGGCTAGGTTTTCACCTTGTATATACCACATGAAATTTCATTTATTATCAGCCCTTAGACATTTGAGCAAGTGGATGTGAAAAGGGATTTGTTTGGAAAAGGTGGTTTTTACCTGAAAGGTACGTAGAATATTACCTTCTGCGTTTGCTTTGAGAATATTGGAAGGAAATAAAGGAAAATGATAACATTGGGAATTTATTCCCTTGCTTTCTCAATAAAGTTGGTGGGAAAGAGGAAAAATGGGAGGTAACCAATTCCCCTTGGGCCCTCGGCCTCCCAAAAATGGGAGGAAATGAGAGGAAAATTCCGCCAACTACCTTTTGCTGTTGTCTACACATGTGAATTGGTAGAGCCTCTTTTAGTCCATCTTCTTACTTTATTCCCCTCCACTCTTCTCTATTTTAAATACACTCAAACAAGAAGAGGAAAGTGCAGTTTCTAATCACTTCTTTTTATTCCATGCTACTTAAATTATCATTAAGGTTGGCATGATATGTTTCACTGACAGAGGAAATGAAGGTCATGTTGCGATTCTTTAACGAATGGTCTGATGGTGAAAGTGAGTAGGGATGACCTTCGTCTTGTATTCTTTTCAACAAATGAGCTACAGAAGATGGTTTTATTTCTAATTTCCTGTAATTCGTTCATGATGTTAAGTATTCTGTTTTGATGCTTTTAAATTGCTAAATATTCTATCCGATGTGCTAATAATTGCTTGCATTGCAACGAGTTTGTATCAGTAGAAAATAGTGCTCAATGCACATGCACCTGGAAACTTTGACAAACTCTAGATAAGCAATTACCTTAACCAAACTATTACACAGCAGTGCCACAAAAATAAAATACAGATTCTACAAAAGGAAGTTGATGGATACAGTAATTGGGGATGGCTTCATATTTTCATCAGAGTAGGAAGTGCATGTCTAACCTTCAAAACCAATTTTTCTGGCCTTTGAAGGAACTGGGAGCAACCAAAGCAGGGAAATGCCTGGCATGCTGCTAGTAAAAGGTGTCATTGGTTGCAATTATCCTTTGATGCACATTGATCAAACCGAATATAGTCGGTTCTGTAGGCTCCCTGAATATTACCAAAGCCTTCATATTTCGTGAAACTGAGTTCTTCTGAGCTTTCCAGCATCAATTCTTGAGTTAGCCATCATCTGTTCAAGCTGTTGTCCATTATCTTCCTGGGAATTTGTTTACGAATGCTGCTGAGGTACTCTAAGAATGCAGAGACTGAGTGCTGTGTACTGGTACAATTTCGTGCACATTTACAGGTACCAGCTTTCATTGAAATTGGTGAAGCTATATTTGTCAATACAGAGGACGACTCTTATATGAGCAGGTAAGTCTAGATATACGTTGTTGTAATCTGAAACTTGAAATCAACTTTCACCACTTATGTTTTGCTTGTATTAGAAGCTACCTCCTGGTTCAAATATATACAACCTCACAGTCGCTAGAAATGTTGACGTGTGTTCCGTTTACAGGGCAAAGGAATGATTGCAAGATATTGGAGGTTACATTCTTGGCTGTCTTCAAATAAGATGAAAGCAAGCTCTTTTCGAGATACTGAAAGTTAGAAGGCCGATGAAGATGTTCTGAGAATTAACTTCTCTATTGACACAGCAACGGTTCAGAGTTGATGACGCAGTCTTGTGGATTTAATTGTTTGTTGAATTATTGTGTCCTCTTGAAGGTATCCAGTGTTATTCAAGTTTAGGAATGCTGCTTTTCTGGATGACAGCTTATGCTTGAAACATTTGCCTGAATGGCATGAAACATGATCTTTATGAGATCCAAAAAGAGAACAGGTGTGCGCTACTGCATTTCATGAAGTTCTCTTTAGTGTTTATTATTACTAGTATTTAACACTCAGTGCTTTGCGCAGTTAGCTCCTACTCCTACTCCTTTTCCTTCACTGTCGTAGTAAAGTGTACTCACTCTAACGGCGTACCTTTTGCATGATGGGTCCGCGAGGAAATGGGAACATCAGCTTAAGTCATTAGGTATAGGCGCTTTCCAGGATTTCCCGAGGATCTAAAACTCAAATCCCTTTTGGGGGCCAAAAAACTCCGATCTCTACTGTAGGTGCCAACTAAGAATGAGAAGAAGCCCGAAAAAAAGCAAAAAGGACCATAACCTCCGGTACCATGGACAGAATAGAACCATGTTGAGGTCCTAATTAAGAAGGTATTCTTCCTTTTCTAGTGAATTTCACTCTGCCTAGTCACATTCACAAATATAGTTTTAATTACTTGTCATTAGTGTTTGAAGTTTAAGATCATTAGTGACGTTAATTATATGAGATGTGATTAAAAAATAAAGAGAAGGAAATATCTGTTGAATGATAATATTTACAACTAAGTAAAAAATTTACAGCGGACTTACAGTTAACCAGAAGAAAATAAGCCTTATTAGTAAGTTCCATATGCGAGTCAAATCGTGTCTTTAGTGTAGATAATTGTTAGGTCTGTTGAGGAAAACTCCTACTGATTTTGAAGTTGACAAAACCTTCTATGATAATTGTAAATCTGATACTTATTCTGAACCATTTTATTCCAGGAATATATATATGTTCTGGAAATTCAAAAGGAAGTTTTTCAGACCTTACAAACTGGAAAAATAAGTTCTTTGAAGACCCATATAATATAAGTTCTGAAACTCAGACGCAGAAATTATTTAGACGCAGAAGCTGAAATTTTTCAGAAGCAGACGCAGAAGTTGAAACTTTCAGAAGCAGACACGGAAGCTGAAATTTTTCAGAAGCAGACGCAGAAGATGAAATTTTCAGAAGCAAACGAAGATGCAAAAATTCTTCAGACGCAGAACTCAGAACGAAAAACAACAGCTAGTGATCTGGTATGGATTTCACAAAAAGAAACCTTTTATTGTTTCAAATCTCAATCAAAATGATTGACAATCAAAGATTACGACAAGCATGCATTACTATGGATAAAGCTCTATTTATGGAAACCAAGATTCTGATTGTATGGGCGACCAAAATCAACGAGATTCAGATTTTGTCAACCAACGGCTACTCAATCCATTTTATACAAATCTGTTCAAATGTGAATATTGGAAGATAATCCTCTGAAAGTTATCCAACGGCTAGTTTGGTAGTAGAGAAGTATAAAAGGAGATCAATGAGGAGTAGAAGGTATAGAACAGAATCAAGAATCAACAAGTCCAAAGTCTGAGCATACTCCAATTTAATCTCTTGTCATTCTGAGCCAAAAATTTAGATCTTGAGGGTTACTTTGTAAAGAGTGATTGTGTGAGATAGAGAGTCCTATCATATACAAGAGTGCTGACACTCAGAATCTGTAAATTCATCTTGATTACATAGTGAAATCTAGCCGGTAGGCTGTAAGCGTGGGAAAGTGGACGTAGGCTTGCTATAAGCCGAACCACTATTAACTTGTGTGCAGATTCTCTATCCCTTATCTCTTTATTTACATTCTGCACATCAATAGCACCATTTTTATAATCTGTCTTGAATCTGAATTTTATTCAAACTTTTTTGTAATTTGTTTTATTTCCGCATAAATATTTAATAACTGGTTAAGATCACTTATTCACCCCCCTCTAGGTGATGCTTGCTAGCTACTTCAAGGTCCATTGCCGGTGTCAGCGTAGCAAAGTTTTTACACACGACCATTGGATATTTGACACGCGTACTCGAAAATAATAATACAACCGAAGAATAATAATACAACCGAATTCCTGCACATATCAATCATCCAACAGTAAATGTGTAAATTGATTTTTAAACCGGTAATTAACCTAATAAATATCCTTTTAGTGCGGGTAATATTCACCTCAGTAAAATGCAAGAAAATTAACGATATAATAATTGAGTCTAATTTATTTTCATTTTAACTTTAATTTCTTCTCCAAAAGTTCCAAATCTATTTCAATCCTCAATTCTACAATAAAAAGGGGGCATGCCGGTTTTCGTTCTCTTGTCCCCCGTAAGTGATTTGATATTCCGTTCATCCTGGAATGCTACTTCGATGAGCATTATAGTAGAAACTGGTTGTACTTTCTTGCTAGCCAGCGACAAATCAGACTTGATTATTCGAACATTTGGTCCATGCAACCTCCACACAATTGATGTTTTCTGTCAAAGCAATTATTCTCTTTTGGGACCTGTTGCAGCATGTGAAGTTTCAAAAGTGAAGCCGCATTGTGCTCCTGCTCAACATGGCCGACTCTCGATGGCAACAACCAACAATACTCACTGGTCATCTTAACTGGTCATTCCTCGAAGCTAACCAACGGATCAGTATTTTCTTTGACAACTCCACTTATTATTCTAGCCTGATGTTTTCGTTTCCCGGAAGAAAGAACACCACGTGAAGATTCCATGAAGATCGATCGCGAAAGCATAGGTTCCTCAGAAGACCTGTCATTTAAAAAATGTCACGTTGAAGCTTCAGACAGTAAGGAAAAGCATTACCTTATAGAAAGCACCAAGACCCTTCTCCTTGAGCATGTTTCTGGTCACCTGAGCAGCTGATCCCCGACCCAACTGTATCCTCACCTACACTCCACGACGCAATAAACCATCAAAGTCTCCCATTTCTCTCTCTCCTTGGTTGTGAAAATGGCCCTGCGCGCGTGCAAAAGAGAGAGAGAGAGAGATGAATGTGGCAACTTTCAAATATGAAACAGAATCTCACGCAAGCAAAAACCCTTTCCTTTGGCTCGTGGGTGTGCATCGAAGGAATCTCTCGTTGCCGTCACCCTTGTTAATATGCAAAGAGTTATGGACAAAATAATATTTGCGTGCTCCCCTTTTTAAGTTAGTACAGATGATCCGTTCGAGATTTTCCGAGAACCGACGTAATAAATATTCTTCATTTCAAATTTCCTCAAACTCGGGATTATCTTGATATTTTCTCATCAAACTAGTCCCCAAATAGTTGTTACTTTGCTCTTTTTGGTGAAAAACCTTGTGGTAATGTGGACACCATAGTTCTAAGGCCATTACAATCTTTTTCACTTGAATGGATTATTTTTTTAGTAGTTTTCTTTCAGCTTCTCTATCTTCATCCACTGTACAAGTTACTCACAAATGAGAAACTTTTTTTATTTCTGATATAGAAAAGTTTAGAAGGTGGGGAGGTTACCCCATGCCAACGGCCCAACGCCAGAATACACAAGCCTAAAAGGTCATAGTACAGATCGCCTATCAAAAGGGATTGCGGACATGATGCGAAGCATCCAATCCTTTCCAATTGAGCCTACTCATTTTGGCACAAATCAGAAACTTTAATCTCAACATTGTTCTTAAGGGTAATTAATTCTAGAGTGGGTAGGTTCTAGACTTGAAATTTGGAACCTACCATGTTAGAACCAATTCCCAATTTTTTGGACTTTGGAACCTACCTTTCTCTTTTTTTTTTTTCCGATTTGGTTTTAGGGTCCACCTCGGAACCGGTTTCTTATTTTTTAGCAAAAATCTATGAGGAACTAATAACAGTTTCAGCAAAATAGTACAAGGAAAAAAACGGCTCAATGTTAAATATTGATACAAAACAAGCAGAAATATAAAGAAACAAGGAAGTAAAGTTCATTTATGAAAGATAAATTATTTTCTTCCAACTTCATAGGTCCAACTGTCATTTCTCGAGCAGGTGGGTTTAGCACCCAAAACCTGGAGCCTCCCTACACAGTAGTGGTGTGGACCTATTTTCTCTGAAACTGGGAATCGAACCTATTTCCATGACCAGTTCGATTTGATTCCGGAGTAGAATTTGACCTATTGCACAACCCTAGTTGTTGTGGTTATGAACTTGAACTACTTGACTGTATAGGAAAGACTACTCACTTCGTCTTTTATCAACTCCCGCAAAGTGACTCTAATAGAAATTTTGATTGTTCATCTACATAGTAGATAACCTTAAGTTCCGTTTGTTTTGTGAAAAATAAATAATTTAAAAAATATTTTTATAAAATTGATTGTTTATATCGTTTGAGATAATTAGTTAATGAGAATATTTTCATTATCAAGAGTGAGTCTAAAGACTTTCGTGGACAATAAAAAAATTTATCGTTCGTTTATTTTTGTAAGCGATACAAGAGATCATTTTTTGAAAAATAGAAACCTTAATCTCCTCTTGCACACGCCTAGCCCATTACGATTTAGCTCTGCCTTGCCTGCCCCTCCGACCACCATCATCATCACCGGGCCCAAGCTGGGAAGTGTCTCCTCAAGCACCCACCGTGATCGCCTCTCTTCCCCTCTCCGCTTAGTCATATACGCCAAGCTTGCATCGACTCCATCGCCTCCCACGACGAATATAGCACCCAAATTTCGCAATTTGTCAATTGCAAGAGTCAAATTTCAAACTCATCGAAGGGAACGGTAACTCTCTAGTATAGAGGCATAAAATGATCCGCTCGGCCATATCGCGTTCAGTCAAAACCCTTAGGGTCGTCCAGTTTTCTGCTTTTTATTATTATCGTGCTCCTTTGGAGTTAACAGAGACATTGGGGGAGTGCAATGGAATTCTCCACTCAAAACTGCATGAAAATCAATACTTTGTCCACCAGATCCCCTTGCCAAGCTTATAGACATGCATCAGGATTCACATCTGCTAACCCACACATTACTGTTATTAGGTGTTCTTACACGAATCGAGACCGTGAGCATGAGACAGACACGACCTGACGGCAAACGGTAAAGCCGATGAGTTCAGAACGAGACAGCAGATTAGATCCCCAAGCGCTCAAACCGATCTACAGTGGGCACTTAGGGTGCATCCATATTTGCGTTTTGGGTGTATCCATCCGTCTACACAAAAACATAGTTAAGGTTTGAAGCTTGAAAGAATTTTGATGGAAGCAATGCAGCAGAGGACCTCAGATCTTTCCAGACAGGTCTTCCATGCAATTTACTAATGACTGCCAAATTCCACAAAGTCCTACTGCTTAGAGCATTGGCAACAAAAATGGACAATTGCCAGAAAATTATAGTGGAACTCCACATTGTATACCAAAACTCAAAAACCTTAAGAATATAATTTAATTCTTCACAAAATTTCAAGAAGCGACACCAGCCCCCACCAGCCCAGTGTTCAAATACAAGGTGCAGACCCAGTGAAAGAATTACAATGCATGATTTCAGTCGATACATTATGCCAGCAAGTATGAGCCGAAACAAAAACGGACGACACAAAAACAAGATGGGACCAAAACTGCCACAAGAATTGCCTGCCAGACAATCCTCAAACCGCATGCACCAAAGGGATGTTGATCCTTTTCATGGCACAGTATGGGACTCAAAACTTAAGTATAGACTTGATGCTTGCACTATACACATGCTACAGAAAAAAAGTTCACTTGTAGAGGTGACTCCCAAACTCAATCACGCAGGAATGCTCTGAAGCATCATGCAATGGCGACCATTTATGGAAAAGAATGGGTAACAAATGCATATATTCGACACACCGACTGGACAGCAATCCTTGAGAAGAGCAACTTGTCAACCTCTTTTTGCCGGTTCTACGAAGAGAGGATTGATTGCAAAGCAAGCTGTTGTTGGGGCTGCAAAGATGACCATGTCGAGGCCAAAGCAGATGGTGGCAAAGTTTGTTGTAGTTGCCTTAACAGACTGATCATCCGGTTTGCAGTTTGTTCAGTAGCTAGATCCTTGCCGCACAAAACCTAACAAAAAGATGCCTCACTCTCAGTTCACGCAGATGTGGCCACTATTTTATGCATGTACAATTCTCAGAGAAATATAACTACATGTTCAGCAAATAAAAGGTGATGTATCATTCAATACAAGCAGAAATGCACATTGTTAGCCAAGCAACCGCAAAGGGAGCGGACAACAAAGCATCAACATAGAGTCTTGCAATGATTTTGACAGGAACAATACGATTCATATTTTTGTTCTCTCATTTCTTTTTTTTGGTGTGGGGGGAGGGGGAGGGGGAGTGGGTTTGGGGGTTGTCAAGAACAGAAGTTCATTGCCAGAGCATTCCCATATGATAGAACACCCAACAAAATACAGGCCCACACAATGATGTTATTTATTTATTTTATTGTCCAAAAACTTCTTTTAACCATTATCCAAATACCATCCAGGAAATTTATACTAGTGAAGCATCAGTTGAGCCACTTCAAAATCCTCGTGGCATTATGGACAGGACAGCTGGGGATACACAACACTAGAGAACCAAATCAATTCCCTTGTACACTGCCTAGTAAAGAATAAATAAGCAAAAGAAACTTTAGAAGCTGACCTCTGCAAACACTGTAATAATCTTAGGAAGATACTGATTGTTAGGGCCCAAGAGTTCTCTATCAGATCTGTAAACAGATTTTGTTAGTGTGATTATTATAAGGACAAAAATGACCAAACATGATTGAGATGTCGTTACCTTTCCACCATTGAGCAAAGCATATCATGGACAACTTTGGCCTCTATTACATCACCTTTTATGGGCAAGCAATTTAACCATGCCGGAACAACCTATTGAAATCATAGTAAAAAATTAGTGAAGCGACGACCAGCAGACACGGCCACTAGCAACAAATGACATCAACAAATCTCAATGACTGCTCTACTTAACCAGGGCCACGACCCAAATTCTCAAAATCTCGGGACCACGATTTCAGAGAGAAACTTCACATGTCAATGATCATTTTTTTGTTTCTTTTCTGTTTTTAACTTCAGATAATCATTCTCTCTTGTTTCTTTTTATCATTATCAGTCCCTCCAGCAAACAACAAATATAACGAACAGATAATTAAATGAACGCAACATTGAACTCCAAGTTCATCTTTTTCTTTATATTGGTCCATCCCCCAGCAAATACCATGTATTGTCAAGATACAAATGAAATCAATGTAGATACCTGAGAAGAATCGATGCTATCACGGTGATATTGGCATATTTTTCCCAGAGCAGAGACGGCATTATCATATGCCATTACATTATCAGGTTGCAGAGCGTTGGGATCACGTATCACAACATTTAGCCTTGAAAGAGCCTCTGAAGAAGATAGCCACTCATGGGTATTAGTAAAATAAATGGTAGAACAACTACAGCCTCAAAGAGCACTGACAGATAATCACCTCCAACAAGAGGTTTGAAAACAGAACCGCCAAACTCTGCACAAACCCCCAATCCGTAGACAGCAGCCTGAAAAGCAAACACTCCAGAACTCAATTGCCTGAAAGAAACCAAGACCATAAACAACAACAATTACCAAGTGCAGACCTGTCGGACATCTGGGTTTTCATCGTTGCAAGCCTCCAAAAGGAAAGGGAGATAGGTATCATAATATCTGCTCCACCCAAGTTTTAACAACCATTATTAAGTCCAGAAATAAATAAAAAAATTAAGTCACTCAAAAAAATTCCAAAAGTGAGCTTACTTAAGAGCTGTTTCGCGACACTGTTCAGCAACATCATCAAAAATGCATATAGCAATTCTCCTCTCTTCAGCAGTCTTATCTTTGCCCTACATGCAAAACAAATTCATATCAACCAATGGAAGATGGCATAACAACTGTATAGAGATGAAACACCTAGAGAAGTTGCTGAACTTACCCACATGGGCGTTAGGTAAGACGACAGCTCATCGAAGAAAGGCAAGAAAGATGCTTTGAATGTTTTAACCATAGTGCCCAAAATCTCACCAACCTAAAACAAGAAAATTCAAGCACAAAGGATAAGTTAAATCCTCCTTGAAGCTATCATGCAATTTTTTTTTCTTGAAACACAGTTTTTCAAAAGACAGACTTGCTCAAAAACTTCTTCCTCCGCCTCATTCTCCTCTTTAAGCAGTTCACTTTCTTCTGCATCAAAATCTTCGGCTTTAGCACGCTCTGCTCTCTCTCTTTTTCTACTTGAGCTAGCAGTAATCACTTGTTTAATCTCGTCAACAATCGATCTGACTTGACTTTCATCCAAAAGTGGGCCTGAAATCTGAAATCAAATACTGCATCTCATGAGGTGTTCACCAATGCCTATAAAAAATTGTTCAGAATAATTGGTGGAATAAATGCTGCTTCTGAGTACATCTCTGCAGGATCTAATGGGCAACTACTAGTTAGATCCAGATTGCATTTGCAGATAAGAAAAGGGCATAAAGTTTTCAACTAGAAGTTAATCTTTCCAAAGATATAAATAGTAAATACAAGACTATAATTCTTATATGAATTTTATGTATGCCAGAATAGTATTCAATCATGAATTTTACAAGATGCCCTTTAAGAGGTAACTAGAAGTTAGACAATATACCGACTAAGGACAAAGTTAAATACTGACTACTTAATCATCACTACAAACAATTGACAGTTTCATCATACGAAAATCACTGTCGCGTTTTTGGTAACATCTTCCCCTGAATTTCTGATTATTGGAAAATAAATTAAGTAGGATCATAGAAAAAAGGAGCAGTTTGTACAGGAAGGGGAAAAAACAGGAGTTTGACATATAAAGTGTGATGGCCATATATATTTCCCACAGAACAGGTAAGTCAGCCTAAAATAAAGAAATTAATATTGATAATGTCGAAATGAAAGCAAGTCATTTATAATTTCTGGCAAGTAGCTCCTCCGTTTGCAGAAAGATATTGTGTAACCTGAGCCTGTGAACTCCAGGTCACAAGGAAGAAGCTTATTTGTTATAACTCCAAAATAGAATCACGAACCTGTAAACACTCATTTAATGCATCCAACATACTCGCGCAGATCTCTGTGTCGGGTTCCTGAAAGTGAAATGCAGTTTAGCCATCTTAGATACCAAGGATCAATCACAATTACTTGAAAAAACAAATAAACAGTCCAGAAAGTTAACTTTTCATCATCAACAATTACCTTAGGTATAGCCTCAACCAAAGCTGGAATGATAAAATCAGATAGTTGCTTTACGTAGGTTTCGTTATGACCTTGTGCTAGCCCTTTCTCAACAGCTAATTTTGCAGAACGAAGTAACTCCGGCATCGCTACAAAGTGGGAGATTCACTTATGTGAGAAATTCCCTCAACAATCAATCAGACAAGAAGGAATGAAGGATCAAGAGAAGCTTATTACCAGAAACAGCTGCTTTCCTGACATCTTCATGAAAATAAAATTTGAGAAGTGGAACTAAAGTTGGAGCCACCTGCACCAGTTATGTGAGGCCTCATGAAAATGGCGCATAACATATGTCAAAGAACAACAGAAGTTTTGAATAAACTAACCTGCTCAATCCATGGAAAAAACCCTTCCTTTAACTCGTCCGCATAGCAACACAACATGTTGCAAGCTGTCGCCTTCTCTTCCAAGACACTGGTTTTTATTCCTATTCTTTTATCTCCAAGTGTTATGGTCTCCATTCTGCATCATTACACAATCTAATCAGATGCCAAATAGATTAACGCAATACAAAGTGCTTCCAAAGTGTTGACACTAATAATTGCTCCATTTGGTCATCGTAAAGCACAAAAAACAGGTGGATTAGAAAACTACTATTACCACCACCACCACCAGCCCACCAATTCCCACATGAACATAGGCAGCTTTCATGAAATTTTAATTCCATTTATACAATGACAACTATCCCCACACACATAGAAATAAGACTGCCAAATCACATATTATAAGACGCGCAAAAGCATTACCCCTCATCATCAGATTCATCAATTTCATTATCAGAATCTGCGGACGTGATTGTCACATCAGGCTTGAGTTGAGCAG
Organism: Syzygium syzygioides; assembly: GCA_031216285.1. Taxonomy (NCBI): domain Eukaryota; kingdom Viridiplantae; phylum Streptophyta; class Magnoliopsida; order Myrtales; family Myrtaceae; genus Syzygium; species Syzygium syzygioides. Next base: position 18,647,566 of record CM062251.1, read on the forward strand.
ACTGAAGCAAAGGGGGCATGACGACTTTCATGTAAGGAATAAAGTCTTGCCCCAAGCACTTGCAAAGCCTAGCCCAAGCCTACAAAATAAGGATAATATGAGACGGTGAAACAAAAGGACCAGTCTCCAGTAAGAACCATCCATTAAAGTCAACATTAAAACATACTTGCAGCATATAGCTCGTCGTCGGATCATCTGTTTCCATCTGTGATCTTTGCAATGCCATAAGCACATCCATAACCTTAAAATAAAAGCAAGAGAAATCAAATTCATTTAAACGGCCAAGAGGAATTCCAAAATTCAATAATAAAACAGACATGGGGCCCCTCAATATAGTTGGAAGTAAAAAAAAAATAAGATCTCACTGCCTACCCTGGTACTGTGGAAACAGAAATATACTATGATGGAGCACAAGAACTCTTCATCACCAAATAATTGCTAAAACTTTCTAAATTCTAAAGACCAATCAATCTCCAAATTATACACTTGGAATATGGTTACAAAATGGTAAACTTACACTTGTCTACTGATGAAATGATCCAGGAGATCAGAGGATGCATGTGAGCATACAACTGAGAGAAAAATATGATAGTTGAAATTGCAAAATTCAAACTTCAAACTTTTACTTGTCAAGCAACAAAAATTGAACAGTTCGGTAGGCATTTGTAAATATATCCATATCCAAATAAAATAGATAGTACATCAGATAATGTTCATCCACAACCAACAGCTTCTAGAGAACAAGACAACTCACAATCTCACTGAAGTTAGATGATCTCTAAGGCTTATTAAAATCCACTTGTATGATCTCAATAGTCACATAGCATGAGGAAAAGCTAATTTCTTCATATCCGTTTCAAATTTTGAGACTTGACAATTACCTGTATAGCATCATCCCTGAATTTCTCTTTTCCAACAGCCATGCCAACCAAACTAATGCACTCCATTGCTTTGGCACGAAGCATTCGGTTAGACTTGTCAGTTGCATTGACCAAGATATTTTTCAAATAAGGCATGACCGCATCATAGTACTTTTGGAATTGCTCCTACAGTGCAAAGACAAGTAAGCAATCATGCGCATAAAGATGAAGAGAACAATAAAAATTTGAATGATCATACCTGAGAGGAATCAGCAACAGAAGCCAATGCGGTCAATGCACCCTCTTGCACCATTTGTTTCCCATTCTAGATCACGAACATCAAATAGTCAGGGGAAATGAGTGTAAGTCAAAAACTAAGGAAAGCCAAGGAGGTGCTCCTTTTCCTACTGATGTACCTGTAGAAGCACAAGCAGTTTGCTCACAATTCCGTCCAGGTAGGGCATCAATATAGCAGCTGTACAGTTCTCACTGAAGTTAAGAATGGCAGAAGCAGCATGAGCCTGACAAGGACAAATCACACGTGAGAAGGTGATAATCAAAACAGATGTTCGAATATAAAACAACACTATTAGCCCTTGATAAGACTTAAAGAGGAACTTTCCCTACTATATAACAATTCAGACAAATTGGAGAGGATACACAGTGTCTTCTAAACCAAGTTGAACATATATATGGCTGTTTCAACAACTAAAATTTTAATAATGTGCACACAATCAATGATGGCATCCAATAGTCAGAAACTAAAATATAAAAAAAACTGAAAAGAGCAAATAAGAGAAGCCAAAATTCACATTGTTATATCAAAGGCTCTGCAAGTAGTAGTGACTCCATTTTGAAGTGCATTCATCGAAAGATTCAGTGCTTGTAGTTCTATAAAATATTCCAGGCTTAACAAATATTGCATGTTCATATATTCAACTCCCTCCGCCATCTGCAGTGATTTGAAATCATCTGATCTGAAAACTAGCCGGCGCTCCTCTCAGGTATTGTGGCGATTTCCTCAACTTAAAACTATGTTTTCCTCAAAGTGACCAACATCCCTTCTGACTTTCTTCTATGCCGAATTACCTGGTCTAAAAATAGATAGAGCATGGATTGTAAATGACTAGGACTACCACACATAAAGTGGCCTCTCATACAAAGTTTTTTCCTAAACTACATGTGCTGACCTACTTAACTTAAATTTCTTTTTTGTAGGTTAAAGAAACTTAACTTCAAATCTCATAAAACGCCAATGTAAGACAGTTGTGTGCACCTATTCAAAACAATGATACACAATACGAACAAAATTACCCATAACTGCAACAAACCTGTACACGAGGATTCTGAAAGTCGTCCATAGCACCGGCAAGTGCTGGCAGGACCTGTTGATGGTATTGCTCCTGCAGGTCTGGACCTAGATCGGTGGACAACTGCCCAACCGCATTGATCGCTGCCCACCTTACCCGAGGGTGTGGATCTTGAAATGAAGTTAAAACCATTGAAACAACTCTCTCCAAAGTCTTTATCATTACCTATAACAATACAAAGGAGGTTAACGAAATAAAAATTATCAGGCCAAGCAGAGGGAATCATGTACTATTCTTACAATAGAAAAAACTGAAAACTTCAGCAGCTTGCTTAATACCTAGTTACCAACACTATCACGTCATTGTGGAAGGAAAAAAAAACACCGAGCAAAGGAAAAGCATCAAGCTACTTGAGGTCATAATGCTTCAAAGAGCATGAAGCCCCAAGGATTCTAAGGCGTTCACCTAAGCCTTTGAGGAATTGCCAATGAAACAAGGACAGTAACCTGCCAGGTGGCAAATTCTGTCAAAGTATTGAAAACTGATACCGCTAGCTCGGGTTTGAAATCTCTAATAATTCTTTCGATCATTACATTAGAACTCTCGATAAAGTACCCAAAGAAACAGGTCTTAAAGCTGTCAAGGTGAGCTAATGTATAATAAGCACTGAGAACTCGGCCAGACAGACAAATTAATATCTAGATATTATCTATGCTGAATTAAAAATCTAAAAAAAAGAAAACTTCAGTATCCAAACAACCAGTGCTTGCCCATAACATGAGTGGTCCGATTGACTTTCTGATTTCACAGATGAAAGGATCATAAAGCACAGCATCGGAAACTCACATGACACATGCAATCCATGGGATCCACCCACCTTTACAATGAATGCTCAGATCAGAGTACTCGACCTTCATTTGAGCAAGAGCGCTCCTAAACGGACTATTAATATAAGTCAGACAACTATACCAACGAGTGAATGCGGACAATATTTCTGCTTGGAATCACAATTTTAAGACCATATCCGGATGGACAATCAAAATTTGAAACGAAAAAAATGTCTGAACAGAAAGTGATCCAACAAAAACTGACGAGCAATACCTTTGAACAACCCTCCGCAATCTGGGCAATTGCTATCAAAGCAGCGTGATGCTTCTCCCACTCAGGAGCAGCCAAGTATGCAGGTAACTGTTCAGAAGCAACGGGAATAATGGTGTTTCCACCAAGTGAGATGGACAGTCGATCCAAGCATTCCTGCCCCACACTATAATTACTGCTCTCCCCTGCATCCTCGTCTTCAGTCTCTGCGCTATGCCAGACCGGGTCATCTTCAATATCCAAAAGCATCTTCATCAGAATTGCAAAAAGTCTACTTATAAATTGCGGCAATTTCCTCATCATTCCAGGTGCCCGCTCCCTAGCCTCCGCAAGGGTAATCACAAACTCAATTGCCAAATGTCTTGTGCTTTCTTCCAATGATTCAGCCTCTGCGATCTGCAGCATAGAACCAACCACTTCCACTAATTGCCTCCTCAAGAACCGGGGTTCTGTTCCAGCTAATTCAATTAACAATTCCAGTGCTTCTTGTGCAGTTGGCTCGTTCCCATTATTCAGTGCCTCAGTCAAGGTGTGCATCATCACCGGCAACAAATCCTGAAATCTGCCCAAATTCCCTTTGAACATCAGAAAAAGGTGTATAACCGGAATACATTCTAATGTTTTGACAGCCTATGATTGATGTGCACGTAGTAGATTAAGTTGTTTCCTGATTCCCTCTACATCGCGTGTGCTGACTGAAAAGTTAATCGCATCGTCTACACAGATGGCGTGACTTTGAAGAGCCATTCTCAGCACTGATGGTATATGAAAGAAAAACGCAAGCTAATAGTTCGAGCTGACCAAAGAGTGTGAGCTGACATCCGAGCAATGGCAATTACTTTTATTGGGTAATAGAGCAATACCGTGTCTAAACAGCGGACATTACTCTCTTCAGGCAGTGACGACCAAAACACAGTCTGTGTCCACGGGTCTAACTAATAACGAGACTAACAAAATTAAACTGAGCAAAGCAAAGACTAATTGAATTAACCATGCAGTCGGACAATGTTTAAAGCAAGCAAACCTTGCTCTCTTCACGCGGTGACGGCCAAAATACAATTCGTGTTGATAGGTTTTAACTATCGAGACATTACGATGACCAGACGAACAAAATCAGACCGATTACAGCAAAGCAAAGCTAAATCGAATTGAGAACATCCAATCAAAAGCAAAAATATATGTACACGCAAAGTAAGCAAGATAACCTGTCGCGATCGGAGGAAGTGGACAAGCACTGGATAAAATTGATGACGGCGTTGAGGGCGGCGATCTTGACGTCGGGGTTCTTGGAGGCGCTGAGGCACTGGAGGAAGACGCCGTGGAGCTCCTTGATGTAGGGGGTCAACGAGTCGCCGATGTACTGGGCGAGCTGGGCGAAGATGAGGAAGGCGGCCTCCTGGAGCTTGGGGGAGTCGGAGGAGACGCACTGGAACATGAAGGGGAGGAGCTCGGGCCAGCCGTTGTCGGGGAGGATGCCGGAGGCGAGCTCGGAGACGGTGTCGCAGAGCTTCTTGGTGATGGTCTTGGCCTCCTCGCGCTGGATCGAGGCGAGGAGGACGGACTTGAGGGAGGACTGGGTGTGCGGGGTGAGGCGGGGGTAGACGTAGGAGTCGTCGCGGGTGAGGAGCTTGCGGAGGAGGATGGCGGACATGGCGCGGAGCTCGAGGTGGGGGCAGGCGTGGAGGAGGTGGGCGAGCTTGAGGGAGAGGGCGTTGGGGTCCGTCTGCTTCGCCAGGTTGAAGAGGGACTCCGCCTGGGACCGGGGCTCGTTGGCGGAGGACATGAGGTGGGTGATTAGGGCTTCGAAGTGGGAGGGGTCGGGCCCCAGGGCCATCGCCAGCTGCGCCTGCTGCACCTGGGTCGCCGCGGCGGCAGCGGATTGGGGATCCATGGCCGGCGGCGGCGGCGGGGGGATCGGATTAGGGTTCGCTCCGCCTCGCTTCCTTCCCTTCCTGCGGCTGCGATGGCGGGACGGCGGCGGAGGGAGGGGAGGGAGAAGGCGAAAGGGGGTGCGGGGTGGGGGGAGTGAGGGTTACGGGAAGAGAGAGACCTTGAGATGGAGGCTCGTCGCTCGCGCTCTCTCTCTCTCTCTCTCTCTCTCTAAAATCGTGCAAACGACACGATCGCGCGAGGAGGGTTTGGAGTTATAGAGAGAGAGAGAGAGAGAGAGAAGGGGGAGGTGGTGGGGGTTTTGATTTTCTTTTTTCAGTTATACTTTTTTCCTGACTTTGTTTTCTTGCTTCGTTTTATTTTAGGGTTGATAGTACGAAGAATTTCAAACCATAAGGTTCGATAAATTCACCGTAAATTAATTTCTTCACTTTGAATTGATACGTCCATGATAAATTTACCCTCCATTGACAGTTGACTGATGTACCGATTTGGAGTTTTCGAGGATGTATCGGCTTTTAGCTTTTTCTTGGTATTAATTCAATTTAACGGAAAGTAACGGAGGGTAAATTCATCACAGACGTACCGGTTTGAAGCTTCTGGTGATAAAAAAAAATTAGTTTTGGTAAAAATACCGCAACTATATCAATTTGAGTATTTCAGTGATTAAAAAATTAGTTTATTATAAGCGTACCGGTTCGGGATTTTTCGTCGTATCGATCGATTAATTTTAGCGATATTTTTCAAATTTTTTTTATTTTGTATTATAATAAAATAAATTTAAAGGAAGAGGAGAGTTGGGGGGGCTAATTAGGGGAAATCAAAGGGATAAACGGGGTGCTTAGCTGTGAAATGCGAGTCATGATTGGCGTCTTCGGCTCCTTTTAGTGCATTAATTGTTAATTTTTTTATTGATTAATTTTTTTTTGGGAGGGGGGGGGAGGGAAATGGAATTTGTCATTCGCAATAGAATGGTGTGAAGAGAACGAGAATAGTGCGCTGCCCGCATTGAAAGCCCCACTCATTGGCCGCCAGCCTTTTATTCTTAATTTCAGGTCTGAAAAAATTATAATTACTGTCATTATTACTATTATTACTATTATTATTATTTTATAGGAGTAGGGGCTTAGGTCAGCTCTTTTCTTCCTTAAATTTTGGTCACACGTAAACGTCCGAACGACACGCCTTTTTTTTTTTTTCCGATTCACACTGGAAAGGAGATTAAAAAGTATAGTCCCAAAGCCGGATAAGTCCTAATTTTTTTTTTGCGAGTCTCGTGTGTCGTTATTGAATTATATTTTGTTGCGGGATTTTCTATCTTTAATCATAGCAGGTATGTTTCAATTTTTTTTTCCCATTAGAGAGTAGAAGAGCTTTTGACCCCAACAACCAATTGTGTAAATTAGATCGCGAGGAAAATCGCAAGTGTTTTGAAACCGTTAAATCTCCCGGCGAAATTTTGTGAATTCCTCGAGAAATTGTTTCGTGAGTAACTATGCCGAAATCTTTTTTTAAGCCCTCAAGTTTAAATCGCTGTGCAATTAAGTCCCCTCAGTGGCCACACGCGAAGCGTAACATCAGAAAAGCTTGAGATGACTCGCCTTAGAAAACAGTCCATGTGTGTCACGGCCAAAACGAGATTGTGAAAGTTGATGCCACATTCTTCCAAAAGTTGGGGACTCGTTTTTGACATGAGTGCTTAATTTGACATCATCTAGAGCTTAAGATTTACTATGTTCTTTTCTTTAATTTTGAGGACACAAACGCGTTCCTGAACTCAGATCATGTATGTTATTTTGAGAGATATTCCGAAACGACTTATGCATTTAATATGAATGAAATAAATTCTAGCTCCGATTTACCCATTCACATTTAACCTCCTGGCCCAACCGTTGACACTCTAAAGAGAGACAAAATTTAGAACCGGAGCGAAGGATCCTTGTTTTATGGTCGATCCTGAACTCTCTGCCCATATTAGAAAGCTTTCGTTCTCGACCTTTCTATTGAATAATTGTTCGAGTAAGTCTCGAACTTCTTTTTATTTTGGATGACTCGAGCCAATAGGATGGATTAAAAAGCTCTACGTTATGAACATGGTACTGTGCACATAACTCACACGTGTTCTGAAAGGTCGAGCAGGAAAGAATGGTTCCTTCACAGAGAAAGGTTATCCAAAGTCACGGTATTGCTTTCATAGTTGGATAAGTCATGTATACCAAGACTAAAGATTCACAAAAGAGTCCCCTCACGCCGTCCACAAGTTCGTCGTTAAAAACAGAACCCGATACCTCGCACTTCTTGGGACGCTCAACCCTAATTACTTTATAGACTCGTCAATCCTTTCGTGGCTATTATAAACCCTTTACAATAAAAACCCCAGTTGCGCTCATTGTGACTTATTGATAGTCGGGCCACTATCGACGCAAAAGTGCACGGCTGTCGTGCTCAATCCTATTTTCGAGCTTGATGTGTAATGCAATATTCCCGAAATTTGAGGAAAATCATATATGTTGGATCAAACTTCTCAATCCATTGAAGTTTTCTCTTTTAATTTTTAATTTGTATGGTTCTCCATGGAGGCAATCTTGGCCCGAGACAGCTCATGATGCTGATTGAGTTACCTTTAATCCCCAACTAATTCCACAAAAGCGAATTAAAGATAAATAAAAAAGATAAAGGTTCTTCTAGATTTGGCGCATATGGGGACACGACGAGCAAAGTAGAGCCAGACCAATGCCGAGCGCTTTCTTTCGGAGCCTCTGTCCACCGGGGGCAATCTCGTGAATTCACACGGTGGCATGCGGGTCGATATTCCTTGGTCCTGGGTCCCCAATCATATGAAAAGACCGTTCGAGTAAATTGGGAATATGTTCTTCCCGATGGCAAAGCGTTTTGTCCGTACAGCAGATTTAATGGAGAAATTGAGATTAGATGGATCATTTCGACGGGCCGATTTGTTATCCAATAAGATCATTTCGACGTGTTGTAATTTAAAGTTTTTTTTTTTGGATATGTCCTTTTACTCTGTCTCTTACAGAGTATGGGAGTCGAATCCCGTACCTGTAATACTAGCATCCCCACTCCCTAAGTCCTTTACCGGCAAGGCTGCATGTTCATTGGTGTTGCAATTTACAATTTGGTCTATAGATTTTTGTTAAAGGTACGATAATGGAGTCATGTAACTGTCAAATAGTAAAGTCACGAAACCATCAAGTAGTGGAGTTGATGTAACCGTTAAGTGGTAGAGTTGTATAATAGTCAATGTAACTATCGAGTAGAGGAGTCTTAATACCTGCTTGTAACCGTAGATTGTTGGTTAATATTATACTCTCTGTAAAAGAACGCTAGCCAATCAATGAATATCAATGGTTCAATTTTAATTCCAATTTTTTTTTATAAATCAATACCCTATTTTGTGACTAGACATGATAGTCTCCGGTCTCCATACTTTTTAATTTTCTTGCGATTACGTTTCTTGTCCAAAAATAAAGAAAGGACCCCTCACATCCTTTGTCAATAGGTTCATTGATCCATATTTGGAAAGGTATTTCGTCGACAACTTTTCGGCGAAATAGATATAGAAAATACAACCGATAATGGAATTTGAAGTTAGGATGGGGTTTTTCTCAAAACAATGTAAATAAGCTAACTATTTATTAGGAAAATATTGTGAAGAGAGTGACTTTTGCCATGGTGAAGTCTATAATCGTAATGAATGGGAAATTTAATCTGTTTTTGAGTTACCCATTTAGCCAAATAGCACCAAGAAATTAAAAATTAAGCCTTATGTGGTCCGACAATATCTCGGCAGCATATTTGTTGCCTAATAAATCCATGCTATTGAATCCGCCACAATGAATGTGGAGGTAGAAATGCCAACTAAGATGCTACGAAGAATTCCATAATTCAGATGTCGTTGCCTACCCATTCGACACCCCAACAAATTTTTAAAGTTGCAACCGGGGCATGCCGTAAGAACCCGAGTGTCAATTACTAATTAGGCACTACATTTGATTCCTAATTTTTCCAAGCACATTTATCTATATTCCAAATATGTGAATTTAATCTCTATAGATGTTGCAAGCATTATTTCCATCGTTACTACTAAAAGGCCTGTGTATTGGGCAAAGCTCAAGTTGCTACTAAAAGGCCCGTGAGACCGTGCACAACAACAACAACAGGGCCAGAAAAAGTATAATGAGAAACCTTCCCACTTGGCCCAGCCTTTGATTACTTCCCAAATGGTAATTACCCTTTGTGTTTTATTACCTAATATGACCAAAACATCTCGTTATAAAGGTAAAAACATCAATGCCAAGTCCAAAAACTCTCGTATTAAAGCTAAGAAGTGAAATTCAATCGACAAACATCGAGAATAAAGACTACCATCATTTTTTTTTTGGATTAAGATTAGAGATGCTACAAGGTCGATCGATATAGAGGCATTTTTTTTAATTTTAATTTTTTTTCGATAATGAATTCTTGTCCCAAGACAGATCATGATACTAGTTGAATTACCTTGATCCCCGACTAATTCCACAAAAAAAAAGAATTTAAAATAAATAAATAAATAAAAAGGTTCTTCAAGATTTGGCCCATATAGGGGCCCAATAAGCAAGTAGAGCCCATATCCAGCACTTTCCTCTAGACCTCTCTCACCTGGGGCAACATCGTAAGTATCTCAGCGATGCGCTTCTTCCAAGTATATTCTGGAAAACACAGTTAAGTAAATTGGGAAAAATTTATTTTTGATGGCAAATCGCGTTTTTAGAGTAAATTTTAACAAGAACAGAAAATAAAAAAAGATCATTTAGATGGGCCAATTGGTTATCTAATCAAAACATAAAAAACAAGGATATAAAAATACACCTGATAATCCAATAATTTGAATTTAAAATGGGGTTGCTCTTAAAAAATGTGAATAACATAACTATTTATTAAAAAATATCTGTGACGACCGGAGTGAGTTTTGCCACATTGAAATCTATTATTACGATGAATGGGAAATTAAATTGGTTTATAAGTTACCCATCTAGCCAAAGAGCAACAAGAAATTAAACATTGAGCCTTCCATGGCAGGAGAATATCTTGCTAGCGCATGGCTGCCTAATGAATCCGCCACAATGAATGTGGAAGTAGAAATGCCGACTAAGATGCTACGAAGAGTTCCATACTTTAGACTTCCCTAGCTAACCTCGGAAATGTCAATATTTTAGTTTGGAAAAATAGCTTTACCAACTTGATGGCTTCACAGATTTTACATAGCGATCAAAGCATCATATAGGAAGCCAAACGGTAATCGCTAATTAGGCACTGTTTTTCATACTTAAGTTTACCGCATGCATACACTTAGTCTCCAAAGATGTTGCTAACCCTCTTTCCATCATGCAATTAGCAATAGGGGTGATCGGTTCCAGGGTTGGTTCGGTCCAGACCTGAAACCTGAAACCAACCCTGTTATAACCGGTTTCTAATTTTTAGAACCTGAAACCGACCCTGTTTTCCTTGGACCCTGTTTTGGAACCGACCCTGTTTTTTCGGTCCGGTTTCAGGTTCTACCCAAGAACCTGTTTTTTTTTTCCTTTTTCTGATTTCATTTTTTTTCAAGTATAATGAGCTTGCAACATATAGAGTTTCGAGTTGAGACAAACCACTGAAGTCAGGTACGCAACCAACGCTTACATTCTTCCATTATACAAACTCAGAAGTCCAAGAAGCAAGAGATAAAAATTTCAAAAAAAAAAAAACTCAGACAAGCCGGATTCCGCAAGATCAGATGGTGTCTATTCCTTCAAGTCATTCACTGATCATCAAAACTTAGAGAATCTTCTACACCAACCCAAGCCCGCAGCGAAAAACCCCTAAAACTCTATCGAACGCAAAACCTCAAACTCGAACTCGAACACTTCCCCAACATTAGAACAGATTCGAAGCTCGAGCTCGAAACCATCTGACCTTGCAACAAAGACGAAGAAGAGAGATTTTGAGGGAATGGAGGACTCCCTCGGATTAGCGAAAGCCGAATGGGTGAAGTGAACGAGGAGCCTCCTTGGTTGCATAATTGCGTTCTTGCGGCAATCGGCGAAGAGAGAACTGAGACAAAGAGAGAACCGAGACAGTGATCGTGATCTAGATCTAGGATTTTTTTTGTTTTTTTTTTATATTATCTTCAAACCGGTTCTAAAACCGGTCCGGGTTGGTTTTTACTCGGAACCGGAAACCGGACCGGTTCTAACCGGTTTCAAAAAAATGGAACCGGTACCCGGACCGGTTTTAACCGGAACCGGTTCCCGAACCTGTTTTTCGGATGGGTCGGTCCGGTTTCCGGGTAAACCCGGTCCGGTTGCACACCCCTAATTAGCAATAAAATTTCTCTCATTTGTGGCAGCCCCTGGATATTTCATATTAGAGAAAATATCTTTTTAAAAGGAAAGTGTATTAGGGAAAGCTTGGGTTACTACCTAAAAGGCATAGTAGAGACCGCGTGCAACAGCTCAAAAGGGCCCAACAGCTCAAAAGGGCCCTTAAATAGTATAACGAGAAACCTTCCCATTTGGCCCATCCTTTAATTACCTCCCAAATGGTAATTAGCTATTGTGATTTATTACCTAATATAACCAAAATGCCTCAATATAAAGTGGAAACCATCAATGAAAATAGTAGATAAGCAAATACCCATCTTTATCAATATCTCACTTGTAGTGATTAGTTGAATTAATCAAAATTTTATTTCAAGCATTAAGGTTTTTCTTTTTAAATTTTAAAAAAGATCAATGAATTATAACGGATGTCAATAGATTGCCAATTGAGATGCTGACAAGAATTCCGTAAATCTAACGGTCATTACTCAACTTAGCCAACTTGCTAGATTAGCTTAAGGTAAAAGCCACAAAATATCCTTGGATTTTTTATGTCACAAGAAACAATTTAGGGTAAATGTATCATAGTAGGCATAGTTTGGAGTTTTTTTATCTCATAAAAAATGTTCAGAAAAAATGTGTCACAGTTGGCATAATTTGAGATTTTTGGTGACTTTTGATTAATGATTTTCAGGACACAAGAATCCAAATAATAAATTCTCCTATTTTCATTTTCTAAGTTTATTACTCTCGTCAACATAAGTACTTAACACGTCCACGTATCAAATTTCTAACATCGTCGCCGGTATTTAAGTTTCCTAATTCTGTCATTGGCAAAGCGAAAGGTAATAATTGTTCCAAAAAATATGAGGAAAATGTTTGTATCGATACCTTTTGTCATCCGCCGCGACGGGTTCCTATAGCCTTTTTGCTATCGCAAGTCAAAAAGGAGGAAAGTTTAGGTAGGAAATAAGAGGCAAGTATATCTTAAACCGTGTTCTAGAAATATGAAGAGGCCAGAAAAACAAAGAAAAATCATTGTTGATTTTTGTTTCCATAATCACATTTTCCTTGCATTCTTCGGAGAAAGCAGGCCCTGTATAAATACTGCACTTGCTCGCAGCCCCCTACTCATCAAAACTTTCCATCACTTTCTCGCCTCAGTTTTCCCGGAAAAGAGAAGAAGAAGAGAAATTTCTTTCGCTTTCATTTTGCTTCGTGAAAATGGACACCCGCCTCGTCTTTACCGGCAACAAGAAGGGAGCGATGCTCTCCGCCGAGGAGCTAGAATCTATCTCCAAGTCCTTCCACGAGTCCCTCCGCTCTCGCCTCTGGGGCCTTAGCCCTGCCTCTGCCAGCTTGCCCTGGTTCTCCTCCGCCGTGGAGGCGATCGCCTTCACTCACTCCGCGGCGAGATCCTTGATCTACGAGCTGAACTTGGACGACGGCGACAGTCTCTCGTCGTGGTATTCGGACGACAGCCTGAAGGTCCTGAATATCTGCAACTGCATCTCCTCTGAGGTCGAGCGACTGGGTCTTCGCTGCCCGGACCTGAGGATCGCGGTTAAGCTCCTCCGCTCGGATGGTGACCCGTCGGAGGAGGATATTCACCGAGCAAGGGATTTGCTCGCAGATTGGGAGGGCGGTGATGGGCGTGTGAAGTCCGCGGGCGACATCGAGGGGCTGATCAGAAACTTGGCTGCGAGCATGGACATGTCGGCGCCACGGGGGATGGTCTCACCGGTTGAGAGAGTTGTTTGCCGTGTGATCCGCGCGGTCAGCTTCGTGACGGCGTTCCTTGCCGGGGTCATCTCATCGGCCTTGTGCCTATCGTCGAGGGCGGTTGTCGGCATCCCTGTCCCCGAGGAGTTCCCCTGGTGCGATTCTGTCCGCGCAATCCAGTCGGCGGTTATCGTGGATTCGGAATGCTGCGAGGATACAGACAAGGAAGCACAGATCTTGAGGGAGCTTGCTGAGATGGAGGCAAAGGTGACGGAGCTTGACCACGTGGAGGCAAGTGTGTGGTGCACGCTCGACACCATCGAGGATGTGGTGGCATCGGGCGGCGGTGGGGAGATTGTGGGGAGGCTGAGGGCGGCCGCGATTGAGCTGGAGAGGGCGACAGAGGGGATGTCAGAGGGGTTGTGCAGGGTGAGGCTGGGGGTGAAGGAGCTGTTCCTGACGGTGGCGAGTATGAGGAAGGAGGTGGTAGACAAGTTTGCAACGAAAAAAGAAGGAATAAATGAAAAGAGAGATCTAACTTAATTGCACAGTAAATTGTAAGGAATTAATTTATGACGGTTTAGTAACTGTTTTGTAAGGGTCTTGATTCCTGCTACAATTTGCAATGAATTTGTTATGTTTTTAAATTAAATGCAAGAATTGATGATGGAAAACAGCTCACTCTTTGTTTTAATTGAAAAGAGAGATATATGTCAAAACAAGAATATTTGTATCTCTTTACATACCTTTGCTTTCATTGTTGAGTGAAACCCATAACGTTATTCTTATTCCTTCGTGCGGAAAAACTGTGAATAACATAACTATTAAATGGGAAAAAATGCGACGATTAGAGTGGGTTTTGCAATAGTAAAATCAATAATCATGGTGAATGGAAGATTAAACTGGTTTATAAGTTATCCGTACTGCCAAATGGCAGCATCAAATTGCACATTAGGGCTTCGATGGTTAGAGATTATTTTGTTAGCATATGATTGCCTCCAAACTAATGAATCCGCCATAGCGGTTGGGCAGATCAAAATGCCAACTAAGATGGTACGACGAATTTTGTAATTTAGATTTCATTCTGACATGTTAATATCGCGAAAAATTCCAAACTAATATATAAGTGATAAATTTACCCAAAACTATTTTTTTGATCCTAAAAAATCTCAAACTAGTACACCGTGATAATTTTATCCCGAACTAATTTTTTGACAAAAAATCCAAAACTGGTAGACTTATGACTATTTTACTTTGACCTAATTTTTTAACCACCAAAAATCCAAACTGATACACTCGTGATAAATTTACCGTCTGTTAGTTTTTGTTAAATTTTACTATCAAATTGCTAAGTTTGATGACACGTGGTAGTTGATGTGTGTACCAGTTTGGGGTTTTACTCCTCTGTTTGTCAAAATTTTACCAAGTTGTATTTGTTGTGATATTAATTCAATTTAACGGACTCTAACAGAAAATAAATTTGTCATAAATGTAGTATTTGGGGTGGTTTTTAGTGTTCAAAATAGTTGAGAGTAAAATTGTCACAAGTGTACCAATTTGGGGTTTTTGGTGATTAAAAATATAGTTTGGGATAAATTTGTCATAGTTGTACTAATTTGAGGTTTTTGGTGGTCAAAAAAATTAGTTCGGGATAAAATTATCATAGGTATATCAATTTGGAGTTTTTCATGGTATTAATACTTAACTGACATTTCAGAAGCTAATCGATTAGTTTGAATAATAGTCCATTTTACATTTGACCCCTCAACATTTCAGGGGTTAACTTTTTGAAGGAAGATTCAAGTCAGAGGAACCTAACTTCTCTATTAGGTCAAAACAGAATTTTTTTCGCAAAATCAATTTGGGATCATTCTGATTTGGCTGCCAGATAATTTTATAGAGAGAATCCAAGAGCAGAGAGGATTTTCTCTGATTTGTTTGAGAGAAAAATCTATAGGGAGAACTAGCACTGAGAATAGAAGACCAACGTGAGAAAGAAAATCCACAAAGAGCCCTAAAATTCAATTTGGGATATTTCGTTATTAGGATTCATTTTTTTTTACTAGTTACAATTTTTGGACGAAATTGCCCATGCTTTAATCGCCAGAATAAGTTGACCAGCGAAAATTTGGTGGGCGAGTTGGGGCCCTTATTTGAAACTAAGTGGGCAACTTTATACTCTTATTTGAGATAATATCTACTTTGAGTCTTTATTTGAGAAAACAGTTTCACTTCAGGCCCCTATTTGAAATTTTCTCGAAGTATAATAAAAACCTTCCCACTTGGCCCAGCTTTTAATAACCTTCCAAATAGTAATTAGCCATTGTGATTAATTGCCTATTATTACCGAAACATACTGATATAGAGTAAAAATATAAATGTCAAGTCCAAAACTCTTTTAATATAGCTAAGAAGGGAAATTCAATTGACAAACATCAAGAACAAAGCCACCATCGTTTTTGTAAAGAAAGAAAAGAGATGTTAAAAGGTTTATGAATGAAGTTATAAGATTATCCGAAGAAACATAACATATTTATAGTCCATTTAGTAATTGAGGCTTATTTAAAGTATGTTCTCAAATTAATGTTAACAACTTTAAGCTCATAGAGATTAATGAAAGTTAGAAACTACAACATTTGTCAATTGATCATAAAACACGTTAAATAAGAAAATTCTCAATTTTCCCTTAATCTCACTCATAGGGGTAAGTTAGGGGCATTTGGCAACTTGCCAAATAATGATAATTTCTGTTCATTTGTTCTCAAAATCAGTTTGGGAACAGAAATTCGTTTGTTAAAATTTTTGTGTCCGGGCACAAATTTGCAAAAAATTGTTCCCAGAATCAGTTTTGAAATAGAATCAAGAAGCAAAAAAAGGTAGGTTCTTAATTTTGGAATAATTTTTCCATTTCTGATTCTTCTTGATTTTCTTCTTCCTTTTTTATTTGTTTTTTCATCTTCTTCCTGGTCTATCACCGGTGACCGACCATTGGCAATAGGCTAGGGTTGACGAGGGTGAGGTTGGCCTCGCCAGCGGGTGGCGATGGCGAGGTTGGCCTCGCCAGGCCAAGGCGAGGTCGAGCCTCGCCCGGCCAAGGCGAAGCGGACCTTGCCATCGCGACCGGCGAGGGTTGTGATGCCCTCGCTGGCCTTGGCCTATGGCTGGTCGCTGGCGCCGGTGATCGGCCATGGCCAAGGAAAAAAAAGAAAAAAAGGAAAAAAAGAAGAAATATTAAAAAATTCAAAATATTATTAATAAAAAGAAATTTTGTGTAGTTATCAAAAGCATTTCTGTTCTTTTTCTATTTTAGAAATAGAAATTTTGGGCAGTTACCAAACGCCTTCAAATGCTTAAAAATTATTCCCGAGTACAAAACAAAAAAGAATAATTTCTGAGCAGAATCAGTTTTTGCGCACAGAATCATTGCCATGCGCTCCTTTAGATTCATCAAAATCTTTCTTCTAAGCATTAAGGTTGACAATAGAAAATATTTTAAAAAAGCTCAATGTTGGTCCTGCTTTGCCTAAAGTTCTTACTTTAAGTTTAAAGTGCAATCTAACTTTTGGGAAGTAAATTGCTTTTTTAATTGGCTTCCTAATTTTAGAATCAGCAAGCACTTGGATACTAGTTTTTTTCGTTATCTCTGCCGAATTACTAGATATTTTATTAGGTGATAAAAAATGGATGGTAGATTTATGACGTTGAGTTTTTTGTAATTATAAAAAATTTTAGAATTCAATTATATTTTCGTGATAAGTTTTAGAGCTTTTAGTACACTTATCTCTAAATTTAATCTTTAAAAATGTTATGAGAAATTTCCCCATCATTCTAAATAAAAGAACAGTGTATTGGGAAAAGCTTAAGGTTACTACAACAAGTCCCGCGAGACTGTGACAACAACTAAAAAAGGGCCATAAGAAATATAAGGAGAAACCTTCTTAGTAGACCTATTAAATGGGTGAGTGAAGTCGGGTCATAAATAGTCAGAGCCAAATTGATCAATTTAACTCGTTTATGACTCATCTATCGCAAGGTAAATTTCTTGACTTATACTTGACTTGACCCATATCCAACTCATATCCGATCCAACTCATATTTTAATTATTTTGTATTGCTAATATATTTTCATGCAATACAAATCCAGTGGGCAATTTATATATATTTTTAAAATTGAGGCTCCGTTTATTTTGTAAAAACTATGGCATTTCTGGAAAATGTTTTTAGGAAAATGACAACGTTTTTTTAATTTTTTTTAAAAACTCATATTTTAATTAATTTTCTTGTCTTGTCTTTTTTTCTTTTCCTTTTTGGTTTTCTTTTTTCTTCTTCCCTGCTAGTGGCCAGCCACGGCGATGGCCGGCGGCTAGCCACAGGTGAGGGACGAGTTTGTTGGAGGCCCGTGAGCTTGTCCCTCATTTGTGGCTGGCCATTGCCATGGTTGGCCCCGACGGAGGAAGACGAAAAAAGAAAAAAAGAAAAAGAATATAAAAATATAAAAATCTGAAAAATTGAATTTTCTTTTTGAAAATAACATGTTTATTATTCATTTAAACTTGTTGGCTAACCCATTAAATTAATAGACAATCCATTAATGATCCATTTAAGTTTACTTTTAAAACTAAGGGTTAATAGCAAGAAAAATTCCAAATTAGTGCAACCATAACAATTTTACCCTGAACTTATTTTTTGACTGTCAAAAATCTCAAACTGGTACACCTGCGATAAATTTATCTCGAACTATTTTTTTGACTACCAAAAACCTCACATTGGTGCACTTGTGACAATTGTACCCCAAACTAATTTTCGGACCACTAAAAACCTCAAACTAGTACATTCATGATAATTTTACTCCAAACAAATTTTTTGACCACTAAAAATCTTAAGCTGGTACATTTGTGATAAATTTACCATCCATTAATGTCCGTTAAATTGGATTAATATCACGAAAAATAACAAATTGGTAAACTTGTGATAAACATAGGGGTAAAACCCCTAACTGATATGTCCATCAACTACCACGTGTCATCAAACTTAGTAATTTGATCTTAAAATTTAACGGAAACTAATGAAGGGTAAACTTGTCACAGGTATACCAGTTTGGGATTTTTGGTGGTCAAAATATTAGTTCAGGGTAAAATTATCATAGGTGTATATGTGTACCAGTTTGGCATTTTTTGTGGTATTAACCCTAAAACTAAAACCAACCCATTTATGGCCCACAATCATTAAATATGGGTTCATATATGGGTTCTTGACCCATTTACCACCTCTACTTCCCACTTGCCCTAGCTTATGAGGTAATTAGCCGTCGGAATTTATCACCTCTACTTTATATTTATAGAAACGATGGTAATTTTTGCTCTCGATGTTCGTCCATTCAATTTACTTCTTAGCATTGTCTGAAGAGTTTTTGTACCGTACTTGACATTGATATTGTTACTCAATGTATAGTCCATTTAGTAATTTAGGCTTATTTAGAGTGTTCTCAAATTAATGTTAACAATACGGAAATTATCCAAAAAAGTCATAAATATATTGCACTTTTGCTAGCTCAGTTCTAAATCTTTTAATTTCGTCAATTGAGTACTAAACTGTTCTATGTTTTGTTAATTGAATCCATCCGGTCTATGATAATTGCTCCGCATTAAAAATTATTGATGTGGACGCCGACTGTCCTACGTGGTGCGGCTAGTGCTGACATTTCGATAAAGTGGAGGTGATACCTGAGATTTGAGTGCAAGCAAAAGGGTGTATCAATTGTTTTGTACCGAAATAAAGGGATAAATGAAAGGAGATTGAGTATCATTGTAGAAAGAATCGTAGAGAATAAAGTTAATGAACGATGACGGCCACGACTCATATGTATGCAAATTCACATGAATTATAGGAGGAGCTAGGCTTGTATAATTCAACATTGCATGTGTATTAGATTCACATGTATCGGGATCATGCAATAAAATTTTGCCCATACTTGATAATATTATCGATAATAATATCAGCAGCATCGTGCTGTTGTTCTGTTTTTTTTGTAACGGCAAGTCAAATAAAAGGAAAGTTTAGTTAGGAAAGATATGGCAAGTATATCTCGAACCGCGTCCTATAATTTCTTTCCAAGAAATCTCTGATTTTTTAATAATGCTTTGGATTTTTTTCCGTAAGTCACATTTTTCTTGCACTCCTACAAGAAAACTCACCCTATATAAATACTACCCGTACCCTTAACACGGTTGTCACCGGATTCATATCATCAGCCTTGCGTGCTTTCCCTGGGGCGGTCATCCATGTAATCATCCGAGGAGTTCCCCTGGTGCGACTGTCTCCGTGCGATTGAATCAGGGGTTGCTTCTTCTTGTCTGTTTCCTCGCCGCATTCCCTTGGACAACTACATCCGCACGATTGAGTCGGCGGCTATTGCAGAGCTGGAACGCGACGAGGAAAGCGACAGGAAGAGGCAAGTCCTGAAGGAGCTCGATGACGACGTAGAGGCGCGCGCGAGGCACATGCGCGAGGCGATCGATTAGAGTCACGGTCACTTTTTTCCTGGATGCATTCGTTCCTAGATTTTGTCTCGTCTAATTTTTCCTCACGGTCTTGCAGTCCTCCCTAGCCTTTCTTTTTCTGGTCATTTTCTGTTTTCGTTGTGCTCCTCTTTCTGAAACTTCCATTCTAGACATGCTTGTCCTCAAAAGTCCATTTTCTCCATTCGCTTCTGAGATTTAGGCATTTCCATTTCGTCTTTTCACCTGCGTATTCGCTTAGAATCGCTGCTTTATCATTTGGCTTGTCTCTGACCAATCCCTGCTCTTATGTTATGGTGTCAAATGTGATCCGTCCAACGTCAATGACTGCTTGCAAATAAGGATAACAGATCATTCAAGATACAGGCTTCGATTGATTCGGTCCCTATCTTCGGAGCCACGTCGTGTTGCATGAAAAGAAATCGAAGATAGTTTTATCGAGGGGGACTCCTGAAGCTAGTTTTATCGACGGTGACTCCTGGAGCCCATCATGCACGCTTGTAGTTTTATATTCATTACTTTCATTTCATATATTACTTCGTCACCATCGTTGTCATGAAAATGCTTGAAAGATGTGGAAGATCGCCCGCATTGCCAGAAAGTGAGAAACCCGAATCGTATTGCAAGACCGAACATAATAGCACAAACAGATTCACACGTGACTCCGTCTAGTTGGAAAAGGTTAGATTGTTGTTCATTATCATACATGATTCAGAGAGAGAGAGAGAGAGAGAGAGAGAGAGAGATTCCAGTCTTCACTGATTAACGAGGAATTCACTCGGTTTGTATGAACTGACTCCCTAACTGTAATTGGTTTTCCAGTTTCACAAGTGGTGTTTTAGTTGAACTTGTTTTTGTTCACATGCATCAAGTGTAAGACAAAATTGAAACAAAGTGATTCTAATCATGCATTGAAGAACATAATTCAATCATCAATTAGATTCACATGCGAAAACAGGACAGGAAACAAATTTGACCTCCGGCCATTGTTCGAGTGTGGGTGCAACGGAAATCACTGGAGATTCGACGTCAATTTGATAGCAATTATGGGCATACTCTACTAACCCCCATTGCGTACTGATGACGTATTTATGAAAGAGACGGTTTGGTTTAGATCTTGTCACCCCCTTACGAAATTGATCGGTTGTCTTTTATGAACTTTTTTCCATCAAAGCGGTTTTCAATGGGCAGTTGTCAACGAAAAGGTTCTAAAGTTGAAATCCGTATGGTGGAATAATGGCCGCTCAAGAGAGAAAATGTGGATCAATGTCAAAGGGCGGGTTTTAATTTAAAATCCTCATCCCTAAAAATGTGGGATCACGAAGGTACTCGAGAGGAAGAGAACTATAGACCGCGAGGAGAAAAAGGAAAGGAATGAACAAAGAGTTGGTAAGAACTCATGAACAACAGGATGCAGATCGGGTTTCTACAGAGCTTCTATCTGCTAGAACCATCACCGCTGGTGCTGAATTCTGCACAGCCTGAACTCTGGCCAACCTCTTAGCTGTTTCCAGCACAAAAGCAATAGCAGCTCAAGACTGTCCAGAATATACAATTGCTACTATTGGCCGAGAGAAGACGTAATTAACCTTCCTATCCTTAGATTCAAAACTTCTAAGCTATTTCTAATAGAAGAGTAACCTTCCTAACTGATTAACACAGGCACAAAAATTACAAACGATGAAGAAAACGAGAAAGGGAAGTTTTCATGCAGCGCTAGCAATGTCATAGACAATAATAGCTGAAGCAGCGCCTTTGTAGTACATACGAGCCAAGCTGTGGTACCTTTCCTGACCTGCAGTATCCCATATCTCAAACTTCACCGATGCATCATTGACACCCACTGTCTGCGAGAAGAATACTGCTACTATAGTTGATTCCTACCGTGATCAGTAAGTAACGACAGCAATAAAATCACTGAGAAGTGGAAGACCAAACACTCCAGCAGCTCTGCAACACTGTTGACTTCTTAGAAGTAAGCCCAAAAATAATTCTCCGCCAAGACAGGTTGGATGAACGGATGGATGTAATAAGACCAAATACGTGCGCTACCGTGGTACCACCCCCTCCCTCTCCAATTTGAAACAGAAAGAGAATCTAGCGGCGACACAAAATATGAAGGCTATGATGGAGAAACTGGAGTCTATGAAGCACATGATTGGTATGAAAATAGTATGTTTCACGGTTTAATGGTTCTGCCAAGTTTTGCTAATGTGCCAAAGAAGCTTCCATTGTGGGTAAGTCTGTTTTGTCGGAATTGAATTTGACAATGAAATATATTTCACCGAAAGTCGTTTTTCAGTTTTTAATATAAGGAGACAAATTTTGTAGCGATTTTGGATAGGAGTTGTACTAACAGTGTAAAAGGAACATGAAAAAGATAGATATACTGCAATAGAATTTAATCAACTTCAAAACACACAACACTTTGCCGGAATCAAATTGACAACAACGCGTGATGACAGAAGATACAATGCTGGACTCTAATTGATGACAATGATCCGGAAGGTACAATTAAGATACATGCCAGAATTTAATCAACAATGAGATCTCTGGAACTACAGCTATAGTGCAGGAATCGAAAGATAGTAGAAAGATAGTTTTGTTTGTTTTACGGAAGTTCTACCGTACACAGGCACTAGTATTTATAGCATTTACAATTTAACTGCGCATAAGAAGTTCTTCAGCCGTTTCCCTCATGCCTTCACATCTCCAAAGCCCTCGGCTCCACATCTTAACGTTGCCATAACATCTTATCTCCAAGCAGTTACCCCTTCAAGATGATGCCCTGATTCTCCACTTTTATCTGTCACCATCTTGATTCTCATCCAAGCTGTTATACCGTCAAATTCACCGTCGATCACGATATATCCGCAAGCAGTTTCAAATTGAAATGCCACTATTCCTAAACTTTGTGCTCATTTTATTCTAAAAAATGGTCATTTTTCAAATGGTTTCTCATTCCATGGTCAATCTATTGCTCTCAATCGATATCTTTTGCCTCTTCCAACATTTGGTCAATTTTACCATGACATTATCAACCAGCCATTATTGTATATTGATAGTTAGATCAGGGTCATGGATAAGGATGGTCACTGACAAGTATTTCTGTGGTCGGTATGACCATCGTTAAGGGCTCCTGTGATTGTCGTCTTGCTGATAAGCGCATCTTATCTGGTCTCGGGTCATATGTTTAGTTGAATTGATATCATGCCGATTATAATTGAATTGGTTAATTTTTTGTGTAAACATAGTCAAAAGTAAATGGCTAGAGAAAACTCAGCGATGAAGCTGGCGAAATCGAGACTGCTCATCCCTCATTGGTCAATGGGCTCCTTTGCGTCCATCAATTCTAGCAACAAGTTCAAAAGCAAAAGCCACATGTCTTTCCATGTGACTCATAAACCAATGCTTATGGACTAGTCCCCAGTAAAAAGGAGGCGCCTTCGCATAGACAAGGGCATATGTGATGCCAAAGAAGACTATCGTAAAAACAAAGAATGAGGTGGTCTCTCGTCAGCTAGAATTAGATCATTGCAGTTCAAGCTCTCGAAGCTCATACTTCAGTAGGGCCAGCAATAAACCTGCACTGGTATCTGCAAAAGGGGGGCATATGCAGATATTGACTTGCCTATCGGATACGAAAGGACATCAGAAGAGAGCAGCTTTTCGGGAGACTGTCCATATGGAGACGTCCAACTGATCACGAGAACGGAGTTGGTCAGTTGAGAAGAATGAAGAACAAATTGGTTAATTAATCCATATTTAATTTTCTTGCGATTACGTTTCTTGTCCAAAAATAAACAAAGGACCCCTCACATCCTTTGTCAATAAGTTAATTAAACCATATTTGGAAAGTTATTCAGTCAACACCTTTTCAACGAAATAGATATAGAAAATACAACTGATAATCGAAGAATTTAAGGTTGGAATGGGGTTACTCTCAAAACAATGTTAATAACATAACTATACATTAGGAAAATATTGCGAGGAGAGTGAGTTTTGCCACAGTGAAATCTATAATCGTGATGAATGGGAAATTAAATCGGTTTATAAGATACCCATTTAGCCAAAAAGCAACAAGGAATTAAACATCAAGCCTTATGCGGTCCGAGAATATCTCCCTAGCATATTTGTTACCTAATAATTTCATGCTAATGAATCCGCCACAATGAATGTGGCGATAGAAAAGCCAACTAAGATGCCACCAAGAATTCCGTAACTCAGATGTCATTGCCTACCCATTCAACAACCCGACAAATTTTTTAAGTAGCAATTGGGGCATGTCGTAAGAACCCAAGTGTCAATTCCTAATCAGGCACTACATTTCATTCCTAATTTTTCTAAGTACATTGATTTATATTCCAAATATATGAATTTAATCTTTATAGACGTTACTGGCAATCATTACTACTAGAAGGCCTTTGTATTGGGCAAATCTGACGTTACTACTAAAGGGCCTTGTGAGACCGCCCACAACAACAACAAAAGGGCCATAAAATGTATAGTGACAAACCTTCCCACTTGGCCTAGCCTTTGATTGCTTCCCAAATGGTAATCACCCCTTGTGTTTTATTACCTAATATTTACCAAAACATCTCGTTATAGAGGTAAAAACATTAATGCCAAGTCCGAAAACTCTCGTATTAAAGCTAAGAAGTGAAATTCAATCGACAAACATCGAGAATGAAGACTGCCATCGTTTTTTTTTTTGGATTAAGATTAGAGATGCTACAAGGTCGATCGATATAGAGGCATTTTTTTTAATTTTAATTTTTTTTCAATAGAGGCATTCTTTGCCCAAGACAGATCATGATACTAGTTGAATTACCTTGATCCCCGACTAATTCCACAAAAAAATGAATTTTAAAAAATAAAATATAAATAAAAAAACAAGGTTCTTCAATTTTTGGCCCATATAGGGCCACAATAAGCAAGTAGAGCCCATATCCAGCACTTTCCTCTAAACCTTTCTCAGCAGGGGCAATGTCATAAATATCTCAGCGTGACGCTTCTTCCAAATATATTCTGGATAATAAAATTAAGTAAATTAAAAAAAAATTATTTTCGATGGCAAATTGCGTTTTTAGAGTAGAGTTAATAAGAACAGAAAATAAAAAAAAGATCATTTAGATGTGCCAATTGGTTATCTAATCAGAACGTTTAAAACAAAGGATATAAAAATACACACGATAATCCAATAATTTAAATTAAAAATGGGGTTGCTCTTAAAAAAAATGTGAATAACATAACTATTTGGGTTGCTCTTAAAAAAATGTGAATAACATAACTATTTATTGAAATTTTTTTGTGACGACGGGAGTGACTTTTGCCACATTAAAATCTAATATTACGATGAATGGGGAATTTTTTTTTTGTTCCTTGAATGGGGAATTAAATTGGTTTATAAGTTACCCATATAGCCAAATAGCAACAAGAAATTAAACATTGAGCCTCCATGGCAAGAGAATATCTCAAATCTGCCAAGATAAATGTGGAGGTACGTAGAAATGCCAACTAAGATGCTACGAAGAATTCCATACCTTAGACATCACGAACTAACCTCGGAAACATTAATACTTTAGTTTGGAAAATAGTTTTACCCGTCCGATAACTCCATGGATTTTACATAGCAATCGGGGCATGATATAGGAAGCCAAACGGTAATCACTAATTAGGCACTATTTTTCATACCTAAGTTTACTACATGCATACACTTAAACTCCAAAGATGTCACTAGCCCTCTTTCCATCATGCAATTAGCACTAAAATTTCTCTCATTTGTTGCAACGCCTGGATATTTCATATCAGAGAAAAATATCTTTTTCAAAAATAAAAGGAAAGTGTATTAGGGAAAGCTTGGGTTACTACCAAAAAGGCCTGGTAGACACCGCGTTGCAACAGCTCAAAAGGGCCCATAAAGAGTATAACGGCAAACCTTCCCATTTGGCCCAACTTTTAATTACCTACCAAATGGTAATTAGCCATTGTGATTTATTACCTTATATAAACAAAATGCCTCAATATAAAGTGGAAAATATCAATGAAAATAGTAGATAAGCAAATACCCATCTCTATCAATATCTCACTTGTAGTGGTTAGTTGAATTCATCAAAATCTTCATTTTAAGCATTAAGGTTGATGGTAGAAAAAACTTAAAAAAACAAGACACTACAAAAAAACACGGATTTTGCGACGGAATTTAGCGACGGAATTTTTTTCGTCGCAAATTTGCGACGAAATTTGCGATGTAGTATATTTTCCGTCGCAAAATTGCGACGGAACTTTTTCCGTCGCAAATTTGCGACGGACATGTTTTCCGTCGCAAATTTGCGACGGAAAACATGTCCGTCGCAAATTCCGTCGCAATTTTGCGACGGAAAACATTTCTCGTCGCAAATTCCGTCACAAATTTGGGACGGAAAAAATTCCGTCGCAAATTTGCGACGAATAGTACAACTGTCGCAAAATCCGTCGCAAATTTGCGACGGGATTGTCAGTCCGTCGCAAATTTGCGACGGGATTGTCAGTCCGTCGCAAATTCTTACTTTATCAACCTGTGGTATCTCTCTCTCGCTCGCAAATGTGCCGTCTCTCGCTCTCTCTCGCTGTGTCTCGCTCTCTCTCTCTCTTTCTATCGCTTTTCTTCCGCTTTCATATATCTGAAATCAGCAAAATCCGCGCACGGATGTATTAATCTCGGTGAAGTTTTTGTACCGGTAAGTGCAAAATTGCTAACTTCATAACTATTCGTCGTTGCATTATAATTTTCATTTTAATATATGTTTATGTTTAAATTTTTTTCGTATCTGTATCACCGGTGTAATGACCGGTGAGACCTCGCCGTCCTTCGGATGAGCAGAATGGCCACGCCATTTTGCGACGGAATCGTTTTTTCCGGCGCAAATTTGCGACGAAATTTTTTTTCCGTCGCAAATTTGCGACGGATAAATGACATTTCCGTCGCAAAGTTGCGACGGAGCCGTTTTTATCCGTCGCAAATTTGCGACGGAAACGGATCTCCGTCGCAAATTTGCGACGGAGAAAAATGGTTCCGTCGCGAATTTGCGACGGAGACCCTTTTCCGTCGCAAATTTGCGACGGAAAAGGGTATCCGTCGCAAATTTGCGACGGATAAGAACGTTTCCGTCGCAAATTTGCGACGGATAAGAACGTTTCCGTCGCAAATTTGCGACGGATAAGAAAGTGTCCGTCGCAAATTTGCGACGGAGATATGTTTCCGTCGCAAATTTGCGACGGAGACCCATTTTCCGTCGCAAATTTGCGACGGAAACCCTTTTCCGTCGCAAAGTTGCGACGGAGATCCGTTGCGACGGAAACATATCTCCGGCGCAAATTTGCGACAGAGCACAATGTGCGGCCTATCCTATTTTCCGTCGCAAATTTACGACGAAATTTTCATTTATTCCTCGCAAATTTGTGAAGGATGAATTCCGTTTCCATCGTTCATTAAAAATTAATAAAAAAATATTGATTCTTATGTGATTAATCTTTTCTGGGTTTGTACCTAATTGAAGGTCTCGCAATCCAAGTGGACTTTGCAATTCTCATCAAATTGATCACTTTGTCCTACCAATATTTCAGTCAAATATTTAGGTAAGTCTTCTTTACATTGTAATTTTTTCTATTTTTGCAATTTCATATTAATTGTTGCGTGACTAAAAAAAATTATAATTTCAAAAATTTTATAGTTTTAATTAAGAACAATAGATATGATATTTTAAATATTTTACCAGAGTTTTATATTTTAATACAGACACAATGCAAAGAGAAAGAGCTTGGATGTATAATAAGAACTTACCTGGACGTCGAGGATTAACAGATGAGTTTCGTACTGGGTTGGAACTATTTTTAGACTTTGCTAGTAGTAAATATGAGTTTATGGATGGAAATAAGTTAAGGTGTCCGTGCAAAAAGTGCGGTAATGGTAAATTTCTCGTGTGTGATCAAGTTAGAGAACACCTTACTAGATTTGGGTTTACTCCGAACTATTATAATTGGACTTCCCATGGTGAACCATTTATATCTGATGAAGGATATGGAAGAAGTGACCAATTTTCAGTTAGGGAAGAATGTGGCTATTATGAGCAATTGAACCCATACGAGAGGATGGTGATTGATGCAGCTAGTTATAATTTTGTCCCAGAATCAAATCATGCAAGTACTAGTTTTACTCCTGCACGTGAACAAGCGAGTACTAGTCATGCTTCACAATTGGAAGATATAGGAGTAACGGGTTTTGAGGAAAATGTGGATAATGAAACTTTTCAATCTAATCAGTTCTGGGATGTGTTGAAAGCAGCAGATGAACCTCTATGGGCAGGTTGTGAGGACCACACTAAGTTATCGGTGACAGCCCGACTATTAAATATCAAGGCTGAGCATAATGTGTCTGCGGATTGCTTCAACTCTTTTGTTGAAGTAATGCGAGAATCATTGCCTAGTGATAACAACATGCCAAGTGATTTTTATGATATGAAAAAACTAGTGGAAAACTTAGGGCTTCCGGTTGTAAGAATTGATGTATGTAGTAGGGGTTGTATGCTATATTGGAGAGATGATGAAAATGCAGAATCTTGCAAATTCTGTAGCCAACCTAGGTACAAGATTAACAGGAGGCTGGGTCGTAATCAGAAGCGTAGACCATGCAAGCAAATGTTTTATCTGCCATTAATCCCCAGATTGCAAAGGCTTTATGCGTCTAAAGCCACTGCTGAACACATGACTTGGCATGCAAATCATGAAACAGAAGAAGGTCTAATGTGTCATCCTTCAGATGCGGAGGCATGGCAACATTTTGATAGAACATACCCTGAGTTTGCAATGGAACCTCGGAACATCAGGTTAGGTTTATGTGCCGATGGATTTGCTCCATTTGGGAAAACAGGCAAAAGTTATTCATGCTGGCCAGTTATCTTAACGCCGTACAATCTTCCACCTGGTATGTGCATGAAGACACCTTATATGTTTTTGACATTGATTGTGACAGGGCCGCAAAATCCGAAGAAGTTGATAGATATTTATATGCAACCATTGATTGAGGAGTTACAACGACTATGGGTTGAAGGTGTCCCGACGTATGACGTTTCTACCGATCAAATGTTTGTAATGAAGGCTGCTCTTCTTTGGACGATAAATGACTTTCCAGCTTATGGAATGTTATCTGGATGGAGTACAGCTGGGATCTGAGGATGTCCGATATGTTTGGAGAGGTCAAAGTCATTTAGATTAAAACATGGAAAGAAGCCTTGCTATTTTGACTGTCACAGATAATTTTTGCCGCCAAGTCATCCTTTCAGAAGGAATAAGAAAGAGTTCATCAAGAATAGGACTGAAAGAACGCGTCCACCATTGAGGTTGACCGGCGATCAAATTTGGGAGCGTGTGCAGGATTTTCCAACCGTTGTTGAGAATCCACATGGCACGACTTTTGCGTACGGAAGTTCACATAAGTGGACAAAACGCAGTATATTTTGGGATTTACCATATTGGAAGGCGCATCTTATTCATCATAATCTTGACGTCATGCACATAGAAAAGAATGTTTTCGACAATGTCATAAATACTGTGATGGATGTCCCTGGAAAAACAAAAGACAACTTGAACGCAAGAAAAGATATGACAGATTATTGTGATCGGCCAATACTAGCTGTGCATGCAAGTAGCAGGGGACCAAAACCGAAAGCAGTTTATACATTGGATAAGGAGCAGAGGCGAGTTGTTTGTCAATGGTTGAAATCTGTGCGGTTTCCTGATGGATATGCTTCGAATCTCGGGAGATGTGTTGATTTGAATGAATGCAAGTTGACAGGTTTGAAGAGTCATGATTGTCACATTTTGATGGAAAGACTAATTCCAATAGCTTTGAAGGAAGTTCTACCGAACTTTGTCTGGGGCGCCATTACAGAATTAAGTAATTTCCTCCATGATATTTGCTCGACAGTGTTAAAAGCATCGCACATGGAGAAACTAGAGAGAGATATTCCAATTATTCTTTGCAACTTAGAAAGGATATTTCCTCCAGCGTTTTTTGATTCGATGGAGCATCTGTTAGTTCACTTGCCTTATGAGGCCAAAGTTGCAGGTCCCGTCCAATTTCGATGGATGTATCCATTTGAGAGGTAATATTTTTTTTTAAATATAGTTCAAATTAGTGTATTATATAATCTGTTCCGATAAGCTTCTTTCTATTGCAAGTAGATTCTTATATCATTTGAAGAAAAAAGTGAAGAATAAGGCACGTGTTGAAGCTTCAATTTGTAATGCATATATTGTGGAAGAAGTGACAACATTTGCATCATACTATTTTGAGCCGCACGTTCAGTGCAAGAGCCGGAGAGCAGGCAGAAATGATGAGGGCCCCATTGATCCTAATTGCACGGCATTCTCTATTTTCAATTATTTGGGTCGACCATGCGGCGCATGTCGGTTTCGTTACTTATCAGGCGAAGAATTTCATGCAGCCCATACTTATATTTTACTGAACTGCCCAGAAGTTGAACCATACTTCAAGTAAGTGTAAATTTGCAAATATATGTTTTGTGTGTCAAATATTTTCTAATAATGATATGGTTTTTAATATTAAGATTTTCCAAACTTCAATGGCTGGACTACAACCAAATGAGTTTGACCGTTTGTGTGATGAACAATTTGCAGCATGGTTCAAGACATATGTAAGTTGCCTATGGATCAAAACCATGTTATTAAAATTATATACATTATATATCATTTAGTAAAATATATATTATTGACTTTACATGTGTAACTCTAGGTTCACAGTAATTATGATGAATTTGGAGGGCAAGGATTGCTATATTGTCTATCATGGGGTCCACAGTTACAAGTTCGAAGTTGGCCAGCATATTTCATAAATGGATATAATTTTCATACTCAAGAATACGGAATGGGAAAATCCACAATGAATAGTGGTGTGTCTGTTCGGTCCTGCAATGGTGACAGTTGGAAAGATGATTTTTATGGCTTGTTGGATGAAATCATAGAGATAGAGTATCCTGGACCATTAATGTTGCGGGTTGTGTTATTTAAGTGCACGTGGTTCGATCCCATTAAAGGAATGAAGGTGCATACGAAGTTCAATTTGATTGAAATAAATCACAAGAAAAGGTATATGAAGTATGAACCATTTGTCTTGGCACAACAAGCAATTCAAGTATGTTATGCATCATTTCCTAGTTTGAAACGTGACAAAGCTGATTAGTGGGCTGTATGTAAAATCAAAGCACGGAGGAAAATCGAGGAACACTGGAAGGATAGAGCCTACCAACAAGAGGAAGTGTGTAACACGGTTGAAATTGAGGAATATAACATACCAACTTTACGAGATCCGTGTGGAGCAATGATAGATGTGGATCCAACTGAAATTTGCGAATTAAATGAACAAGAATGTTATGAATCTGATTTTGAGACAGATGAAGAAGACGAGGATGAAGACGAGGACGAGGACGAAGACGAAGACGAAGACGAAGACGAAGATGAAGACGAAGATGAAGATTAAAATTTTTGTCACAACACACTACAGATGTGTAATTATTAATGCTGCAAGTGCTAGTTTTTATGTTGTCATCATTATTGTTATTGTCGATTATTCTTTATATTTTAATTTATCGTCGGAAATTTTGTCCCTAAATGCCGAACAGTCTAATATTATTCACGTGCCGTAACATTTCCGCTATTTCAATTTCCATTGCAAAATTTGAGAAGCCAAAATTTTGGACTGAAAAAAAGACGTTGCAAATTTAGGACCCTAATCAATGAGACGCGAAATTTTTTGACAGAAAAATACGTCACAAATTTACAACGATCATTTAGTATGTGCAAAATTGCGATGGACTCGCAACATGTCCGACACAAATTTTGTTAGGGAATATTTACCGGTAAAAATTTACGCTGGACTCAGATTTGTCAATTGCAAATTTTGAATATTTTTAGCCGTCGCAACAATTATACCTAAATGTTGTAAATTTGCAACCGACTTTGCGTGTCCGTTGCAGATTTGCGACAGAAATACAAACGTCCGTCGCAAACATTTGCGACGGACAGACAAACGTACGTCGCAAAATATTGCGACGGACATACATAAATCCGTCGCAAACATTTGCGACGGACGTATTTTGAGACGTCCGTCGATTTTTGCGACGGACAATCCAGGTCCGTCGCAAATTTGCGACGGACAATCCAGGTCCGTCGCAAATTTTGCGACGGACAAGCCAGGTCCGTCGCAAATTTGCGACGGACAAGCCAGGTCCGTCGCAAATTTGCGACGGACAAGCCAGGTCCGTCGCAAATTTGCGACGGACCTGGAATTTGCGACGGACACGCATTGTCCGTCGCAAATTTAACGCGGGAATTTTCCCGCGCCGGATTTATAATTTCCATCAAAATTTTTTTTATAGAAAATTTGCGACGGACCTATCACGTCCGTCGCAAATATTTGTCGGTGACATATTTGCGACGGAACACGTAGGTCCGTCGCAAATTTGCGACGGACAGAAAATGGCTGTCGCAAATTTGCGACGGAACTACGTGTTCCGTCGCAAAATTGCGACGGAAGTTGTCCGTCGCAAATGTGCGACGGACATGCAAGCCGTCGCAAATTTGCGACGGCGCACGTACGGCCGTCGCAAATTTGCGACGGACATACAATGGCCGTCGCAAATTTGCGACTTATGTCCTCGCGTCGTCCGCCCCCGACTCAGATCTGCTTCCTCTCGCCATCGCAGTCGTCGCCCAGCCGTCCCGCCTCGCCGCCGCCGTCGCAGCTCCGCCGCCGTTCGCCGCCCTCGCCCTCTCGCCCGTCGCCGGAGTCTCTCGCGCCGCCCGCCGCCCAGCCCCGCCCCGCAGCCCCCCCCGCCTGTCGCCCGCTCCTCGCCGGTCGCGCCCTCGCCCCCGCCGCCTCGTCGCCCCGCCCCCGCCCCGGCCCCGCCGTCTCCCCTCGCCGTCGTCACCCCCGCCCCCGGCCCCGCCGTCTCCCCTCGCCGTCGTCGCCCCCGGCCCCGGCCTCGTCTCCCCTCGCCCTCCCGTCTCCCCTCGCGCCGGCCCCCGCCGTCGCCGTCGCCCCCCGCCGTCGCCTCCTTCGCCCTCGCGGCCGGGCAGCAGCCGCCGCCGCCGCCGCCCCCGGCCCCCGGCCTCGCCGTGTCCCGTCGCCCCGGCCCCCGCCCCGCCTCACCCCCGCCCTCGCCCCCGCCCCCGTCGCCCTCGCCGCCGGCCAGCCGCCTCCGCCGCCGCCGCCGCCGGCCGCCTCCGCCGCCGCCGCCGTCGTCACCACCGTGCCGCCGCCGTCGTCACCACCGCCCCGCCGGCCAGCCGCCGCCGTCGCCATTTTCGTCACCACCGCCCCGCCGGCAAGCCGCCGCCGCCGCCATCGTCGCCACCGCCACCGCCTCGCCGGCCAGCCGCCGCCGCCCCCGCCGCTGCCGCCCTCGCCGTCACCCACGCCCGTGCCGGGACCGCCACTGTCCTGAAGACAAGGTTTTGTTGTCCTTCAACTAATTAAGTAGGTCTATTTTCTAATCTGTAGTTAGTATATTTAGGTAATTAGTCGGATTTGGTTACGGATTAGTTAGGATTACTTTTGATTGGCTAAATTACGGGTCAATTTCAGGATTGCATATGACTTTGATTGATAGTCGACTGGTTAATTTGTTTATTATTTGGATAATTAAGCGTTAAATGACGATAGGATAATTGATTAAACGTTTTCGCAGAAAATACTTGAAAATTAAATAATTTTATCAAAAATTATGGAAAAATATAAAAACGGTAAATACTGACAACATATATGAAATTTGACCATAAAAGTTCTTTAAACTTTTTAACAAACTAAAATTTCATCATATCACAAAATTGCAAAAATTAATAGGGCCAACCCATTTTTAATGAAATTTACATTTTGTAACGTTCTGGCGAAAAAATTATGAAAAAATTTAAAATTTCCATAACATGATTGGTGGGCTTAACATAAATGTGATCACCCATAATGTTTTGAAATTTTTTTTTGGTGAAGAAAAAGTTAAAAAATTAAAAATTTAAAAATGCATAGAATTGCCTAGAAAACATATAGACATCAACTTGCGATTAAATTTAAATTTCTTTAGATGGCAACAAAAATTATAATTTTAAAATTTTAAAATTTTACGAAATTGTTTATAATACTTATGGCCACCCACTTTTAATTATATTTAATTTTTGTAACGTGCCTTAAAATTTGTAAAAATGAAGAATGACTAAAATTTGGAAAACTTTACCTAATAGTTTAGACGACTTGGGGCCACCCAATTTTAGTATGGAATTTTTTTTTACATGAGAAAAAATTTATATTAAAATTAATAATATAAAAATTCTTAAAATTCTTAAAATTTCAAAACTTTACGGAATGTCTTAGAATATCGGTGGCTACCAACTTTTAGTGAAATTTTTTTTTACCTCCCAAAAAAATTTAAGAATAACAATAATAATCTATTTCTTACAAAACTTTATAGAATGATTTAGAATATTTGTCACCACCCACTTTCAGTGAAATATAAATTTTTGGACGTGGTAAAAAAAATTAATGAAAATACATGCGATTCATATAATGATGTTTGATACCTGTGGCAACCCATATCGTTATCATATATTGATATTTCATATGAAAAGGAATGGGATTCATAGTATATTTATTTGTAGGAAATTACACGTCATAAGCACTCGACATTGGCTCATTTGAAGGAAACATTTTCTCAGTCTTTTAATCAAAATGGTAAGTTTCGTCATGTACATCAGTATGTGTTCGTAATACGTGTCAATAGTTCTTTACATATTCGTATAACCTTCCTACTTATCAGTTTAAACGTGGAGGATTTATGTCTAGAAGACGAGGCTCTGGCTCTTCCTCGTCCTCGTCCCCGGCCCTTTCCTCTTCTCATGTCCCGGCATTGAACCCTCAACCACAATATGATCCGTCACAATATGAGCACGTTGGCCCTTCCTCCCACAATCAACAACATGTCACCGGACTTCACCACATGCCAACTGGACATTCTCCAGTTCAATCTCCTGTAGCTCCCCCTCCTTCCGTTCCACCCCATTATTCGGCGGAACAATCGAATATTGACGGAAACAGAGGGCAAGAAGATAACCGAGTCTTTATATGTCCATTTGGAGATTCGTAAGTACTTCATTTTTATTTTAGTATATGTCATATTTAGGGCTTTAAATATTGATGTTAACTGAATTATGCATGTTGCACAATATTTGTATAAATGCAGATTCACGGATGCAACGTCTGTTGTGAGAGAATTGAACAAAATAGTCAGAAACTTCTGGATGGGAGAGTATCTTAATTACAGAAGTGTTCCACAAGAAGTAAAAGAAATGTGGTGGAATGAGTTCAAGGTAAGTTGTACATATTTTATTTTCTCAGAAATTAAGTTTGGTGTAGTATATTGATGGTCAAGAATGATATAAAGGGACCGGAACAACTCTGTAGTTTTCGATATCTAAAGGATCAGATATTTTTCCCGACATGAACTTTATAAAATTTGTCTATATGTGTACTGTGATGGTTAGGGATATGTGATCATCATAATAATTTTTAATTTGTGTTTTTATTTATTGCAGCGGAAGTTCACGTGGGACGAAACGGAAGACAATGAAGTGAGACGGATTTTCGATAAAAAAATAAGTGATTTTATGCGAAATGTTATGAATAGAGCGAAGAGCAAGCAAGCGAAGCCGTCTTTTTTTACAGCTGACAATTGGGTGGCAATTAACACATTTTGGGCATCTGAACAGAGTCGGCAACTCTGTGAGCAGAATAAGAAGAACCGATCTTCTAGTTCTAGTGATGGATCAGCCACATATGCTGGGGGCTCTATCAACATTGCGGAGCATCGCAAACGACTGGTAAGTCTGTTAAATGACTTATAAGTTAATTTAATTCAGTTACTCAAGTTTACATTTTGTAGGCAACTGAATTGGGGACGGAACCGACATTTGCAGCTACATTTGAACGCGCATTCCAAAAGAAAGATAAGACATGGATTGGCGATCGAGCAAAAGCTGTTAAGGTATGTAAGGTTATATTTTGACTTATATGTAAACTATAATGCAAAACCGTTAATGCTTTCATTATTTATGGTATATATATATATATATATAATGATTTTATTTTCATCTATATTGTTAATGTAGGAAAAATATGATGATCTGTTAATTGGTGCAAGTGGTAGTGCTAGTGGTAGTGATGATTGTCCTGAGTCCCGGCCACCAGTTGATAATATGGCATTATGGGTGGAGGCATCGGGTGGGCCGAAAAAAGGAAAAATATTTGGGCTGGGATCGTTGTCAAGGATGTACATGCCGAATAATCCTGGAAGTTCATCAGCCGCTGGCACTAGTAAAAGGAAGTCACGAGTGGAGGAGCAATTGAACCAAGAAGTGAATCGTCTGAATGGTTTACTTTTTAAGAAGGATGAACGAATATATAACTTGGAAGAACAAGTGAGAGCGATTATGGAACACCTTAACATCCAACGCAATGCCGGGCCTCCTGTACCTCCAGCCAATCCAATAGGTGATGACCAAGCAGTTGATGCCGAGAATGCTGATGCTGATGTTGATGATGATGATGATTTTCTCAGGTCTCCATAGTTAAAATTTTGGGTAAGCTTGCTTCATAATCTTGGTTTTTCATAATTTCACTCATATTCATATGTAAGAACATTTATGTTCGTCCTGAAACGTATTTTTGTTATATTCTGGACTGATTTTTGTATCGACATTTCCTCAGGTCTTGACGAAGGTGACTACTTTTGGTGTCCTGCCAGCGTACCAAAGCCGCCTCTTCTGCTGTATGGTTTTTTTGCGTCTTCTATGGTTGTCCTGTCTTTTAGTTCATTTTTTTTGAATGTATTGTACTATTAGATATAAAATAGTATCATGTCAGACTTTATAATTTTCATTATGTTATTTATTTCAATTATATGTCATTGTGGCTTATTTGTTAGAATTTTTGGTTTGTTCGTTCGTTTGTTTCAATTACATGTCATTGTCTCTTTTGATTGATATCAACAATAATTTTTAGTCGAAATAATGTAAAAATAACGACGAATATTTTAAGCCAAATTTTGCTATTATTAAAGTTTTTTGCTAACTTCCGACGAAATTCTCGACGAATTTTCCGAT
This sequence comes from Syzygium syzygioides, assembly GCA_031216285.1. Classification (NCBI taxonomy): domain Eukaryota; kingdom Viridiplantae; phylum Streptophyta; class Magnoliopsida; order Myrtales; family Myrtaceae; genus Syzygium; species Syzygium syzygioides. The sequence goes on from CM062251.1 coordinate 18,684,528, forward strand.
GATTTTGCGACCAATTTTGTACAGAAATAAATTAGCGACGGATCGTGTCCGTTTCAAATTTGTGACGCAATTTGGGACGAATGTGCGTCGGATTTTTTCGACGGACCTACACAAGTCCGGCGCAATTTTGCGACGGACCTACACACGTCCGTCGCAATTTTGCGACGGACAGTCGCGCTTCCGTCGCAATTTTGCGACGGACCTTCGCGCGTCCGTCGCAAAATTGCGACGGACCTTCGCGCGTCCGTCGCAAAATTGCGACGGACCTTCGCGCGTCCGTCGCAAAATTGCGACGGACCTGCGCGCGCCCGTCGCAAAATTTTGCGACGGACCTGCGCGCGCCCGTCGCAAAATTGCGACGGACCTGCGCGCGCCCGTCGCAAAATTTTGCGACGGACCTGCGCGCGCCCGTCGCAAAAATTTGCGACGGAAATCCGCTCGCCCGTCGCAAATTTGCGACGGAAATACGCGCGCCCGTCGCAAAATTTGCGACGGAAATCCGCGCGTCCGTCGCAAAATTTGCGACGGACTTTTGCGACGGAAATAGTCCGTCGCAAATTTGCGACGAATTTTGCAACGACTTTTTTCCGTCGCAAATTTGCGACGGATTTTTTAATTTTCCGTCGCAAATTTTTGCGACGCCCGATTAGCGACGGAATTTTTTCCGTCGCAAAATCCGTCGCAAATTCGATTTGCGACGGATTTTCCCGAAATTTCCGTCGCAAATTCCGTCGCAAAAAACAAGTTTTTTTGTAGTGAGACTTAAAACGAATGTAAATAGATTGCCAACTGAGATGCTAACAAGAACTCCGTAATTTAAAAGTCATTACTCAACTTGGCCAACTTACTAGATTAGCTGAGGGTAAAAGCCACAAAAATTCGTAAATTTTGTTCACTGTGATACATTTAACATGAATTTTTTTCACAATACCAAAATTCCTAAACTTGTACTTGCAAGACATATTTACCATCCCATTAAAGTTCTGTCAATGATAACTATTAAAAATTTGCCTACATAGTCGCTATAAAGTAAATGGTATTGACCTGACACTCACGTGGCTTAAGTGAAATAAAAAATAACGTTGTTTAGCTGAAAAATCATTTAATAAAATCTTAACGAAAGGTGAATGTGTCACATAGGTATAAGTTTTGGATTTTTTATACCACAAGAAACAATTAAGGGTAAATGTGTCATAATAGGTATAGCTTAGAGTTTTTAATGTCACAAAAAATATTCAGGATAAATGTGTCATAGCGGGAATAATTTGAGACTTTTGGTGACTTTTGATTAATGATTTTCAGGATGCAGGATTCCAAATGATAAATACCCCTATTTTCATTTTCCAAGCTTATTACTCATGTCAACATAAATACTTAACACATCCACGTATCAAATTTCTAACATCGTCAATGGTATCTAAGTTTCCTAATTCTGTCACTGGCAAATTTATCACATCTGCTCCGCCACGCAAAGCAAAAGGAAATAATTGTTCCAAAAAATATGAGGAAAATGTTTGTATCGATACCTTTTGTTATCCGCCGCATCGGGTTACTATAGTTTTTTTTGCTATCGCAAGTCAAAAAGGAGGAAAGTTTAGGTAGGAAATAAGAGGCAAGTATATCTTAAACCGTGTTCTAGAAATATGAAGAGGCCAGAAAAGCAAAGAAAAATCATTGTTGATTTTTATTTCCATAATCACATTTTTCTTGCATTCTTCGGAGAAAACACGCCCTGTATAAATACCTGCGCTTTCTCGCAGCCCCTACTCATCAAAACTTTCCATCACTTTCTCGCCTCAGTTTTCCCGGAAAAGAGAAGAAGAAGAGAAATTTCTTTCGCTTTCATTTTGCTTCGTCAGAATGGACACCCGCCTGGTCTTTACTGGCAACAAGAAGGGAGCGATGATGCTCACCGACGAGGAGCTAGAATCCATCTCCAAGTCCTTTCACGAGTCCCTCCGCTCTCGCCTCTGGGGCCTGAGCCCTGCCTCTGCCAGCTTGCCCTGGTTCTCCTCCGCCGTTGAGGCGATCGCCTTCACTCACTCCGCGGCGAGATCCTTGATCTACGAGCTGAACTTGGACGACGGCGAAAGCCTCTCGTCGTGGTATTCGGACGGCAGCCTGAAGGTCCTGGATATCTGCAACTGCATCTCCTCTGAGGTTGAGCGACTGGGTCTTCGCTGCCCGAACCTGAGGATCGCGGTTAAGCTCCTCCGCTCGGTCGGTGACCCATCGGAGGAGGAGAGTCACCGAGCAAGGGATTTGCTCGCAGATTGGGTGAGAGAGGGCGAGGGCGGCGATCGGTGTGTGAAGTCTGTGGGCGACATTGAGGGGCTGATCAGAAACTTGGCTGCGAGCACGGACATGTCGACCCCTCGGGGGATGGTCTCGCCGGTTGACAGAGTTGTTTGCCGTGTGATCCACGCGGTCAGCTTCGTGACGGCGTTCCTTGCCGGAGTCATATCTTCGGCCCTGCGCCTTTCGTCAAGGGCGGTTGTTGGCCTCCCTGTCCCAGAGGAGTTCCCCTGGGGCGACTCTGTCCGCGCAATCCAGTCGGCGGTTATCGTGGATTCGGAATGTAGCGAGGATACAGACAAGGAAGCCCAGATCTTGAGGGAGCTCGATGAGATGGGGGCAAGCGTGAAGGAGCTCGATGACGTGGAGGCGAGCGTGTGGCGCGTGCTCGAGACCATTGAGGATGTGGTGGCATTAGGAAGCAATGGGGAGATCGTGGGGAGGCTGAGGGCGGCCGCGATTGACCTGGAGAAGGCAACTGAGGCGATGTCGGAGTGGTTGGGCAGGCTGAAGCTGGGGTGAACGAGCTGTTCCTGACAGTGGCGAGTATGAGGAAGGAGGTGGTAGACGAGTTTGCAGTAAAAAAACTGTCGCGACCCTAAAAAAAATTTTATAAATTTTTCGGGCTAATGGATTATCAAGATTGAACTTAACTCGGACCCTCCCAAGTCCTACCAATTCGCAACTTAGGGTTTAAATTCTTAACACGCAATCGCTTTCATGCTTGGAGTCGCCACTAATCAATTTATGGTAGGCTGATTAGAAACCTAAATAAAACATAGGGAGATATATTTTATTCCTACGAACCAGAGATTCTAAGCTCGGGGACTTGATTACGCTAGATCTAGTCTAACGCCCTTTCGGTACCTTTTCATTTCAAAAATATTCTGGCAAGCAGTTTGGATCCATTTTAACTTATTCACTAACATGTGAGGTGCTCATGCGTGTGCGCAATCCACCAATTTAACACCCAGAAATCAAAGCATTAAATAAATTGCAAGCTTAGGAGAACAACTTACCTCGAATCCAACGCAAGCATCTGCATTGTTAGCTAGAAAATCACATCAAACATCCTAATATGATTTCTAGTTAACGAACAACTCATTCAATTCCCTTTTTTTGGATTTTCACTTGTTTAAATGAAATCTAACCTATATGCAATGACATGCAATTAATGACATGCGAATTAATGCAACCTAGCATGCAAACTATATGTCATGCGACGACGTGACATAATTCTAATGACGGATGAGTGGATTATTTTTGGTATTTTTCGATGAAATTCGGAATTATGAAAAATGCCTAAAATAACGTGCAAACTAAAGACTTTCTTTTTTTTGGTATTTTCTTTCTAAAATTCGGAATAGTAAAAATGCCTAAAATAGAATGCAATCTATGATGATTTAACTTATCCTAACATGGTTTCTTTTTGGAAATTTTTTTAAAAAAATTCGGAATAAATAAATTGCTGAAATTAAAATGCAATCTATTCTAATCTACCCTAAAGCAATTCATTCTCTTTTTTGGGTTTTTCTTGAAAATTCGAAATTAGAAAATAACGTGAATAATCTGTTAGGATTAAAACCATATTTAATTTAAACTAGGAAACATGCGACCTTAGGTCCTAATTTAAATTAAATACTTATCTCATCCTTCGGGATATATTCAAAATTCCTAAACATGCAAAATTCTAATTTAACAACAAAACAGAATTTTGTTTGGGTTTTCTTTTTATTTGAAAAGAAAGACAATTTAAACCCAAAGGGGATAGCAATTAATTCAAATCAACCACGCAATCCGCCATATTCGTCTCAAACTCGGATTAGGCACAAGAATCAAATTATCGGCCATATCTAAAGAGTTATAGATATTAACAGATAATTGACCATTCAAATTTGGAAGCAAATTAAAATTATTATCGTATTCAAATAGTTATGAATAGGATAATGATTCTCCGTATCGCCGCGTATCGGACTTTAGGGTTAAAGTCGGATAGTCGTCCAGATACGTTGCTAGATTGGGAGATTTTCCTAATTTGAATATTCTCAAAATATTGCGGATATCTTGAACATTATCCTAAGATATCTAATATTCCACATGATATTCACTAAATATTCAAACACTCAAATTAGTAAATTAAATATTCTGAAAAAATATCGGATAATGTCCAATTACCTAATTTGCAGATAATTCCCAGATTCGAATCGACTCAGGATTGAGTTTGCGGATCGGGATCGGACTCGGTTGACGGGCGACGCGGTGTCGGCGTGGCGGCGCGGCTCCGGGGCAGCGACGGCGTGGCACGGACGGCGGCGGGAGAGACGCGACTCCGGGGCGGCAGCAGCGCGGCGTGGACGGCGGCGGGAGAGACGCGGCTCTGGGGCAGCAGCAGCGATGCAGCGGTAGCAACGGCGGTTTAGGCGGAGCAGCGGCGGTGCAGGCGGCGAGGTGGCGATGCAGGCGACTCTCCGGGCAGCTACTGTGCAGGCGAAGCAGCGGCGGTGCAGGGCGCGGCTACGAGGACGGCGGTAGCGGCGGCTCGACGAACTTGCGACTGGTAGGTGCTGGTTGCTGTAAAAGAGGGTCTGGTCTCGTCCAAGTGACCTACAAGGGAGTTTCGTTGAAGTTGGACAGCAGCAGACGGAGAGCAGCAACGTCGGTGGAGTCGCAGGTGACGTTGGGTTGCAGCAGCAGAAACTCAGGCTCTGTACAAGACGACAATGCTACGGGGACGCTGCAGGGCAACGCCTGGTTGCTGGAGTGATCGCCGATGCTACTGGTTGCCCCGCTTGACTTTTTCTCTTCTCCCCTTTCGCGGTTGTCTCTTCTGATCGTGTGTCTCCTTATGTTCGCATGTGTCCAGAACCCTCCCTGAAGACCAAGCCCCTTTATAATATCTATTCTCTTCTTTTTCGTACAGGGACGACGACGACGTGAAGCTCCTTTTTCCTCTTCAAGTCAAACTCCCCTCTGCCGAATCCTCTCAATATATGCCTGTACGTGTGTATCTCTGTATGAACGAAGCCCCTCCGAGAACCTTTTGGGCGGACGCCCCCTTTTCTTCTCTCTCTCTTTCTCTAGCCGTGTGTTTCTTGTGCTCTCTCTAAAAATTCTGCTCTGAAAATTATGAGAGCCCCCCTCTAATTCTGACCTAGTTATGTTTATATAGATTAATCTAGGTCAAATTAAATGGGCTTAATGTCCTAATGGGCTTAAACTTGGGCTTAGGCTCTTAATTAAACTTAGATAGGCTGAATTAACCTGGGCTAAATTCAAATTAAAACAACCAAGCCCACGTGACGTGAAATTCCCGGCGCTAGCATTCCGAATGAGCCGAGTCTTGTCCGATAAAATTTAAGTTCGTTTGCCATCGCCAATTTGATGCAAATGCAATTAAATTAAAATGAACCTATGCAATTTAAATATTTTTGTTTAGGGATTAAAAATTAATCCCTAATTTTCTATGCAAATTACGACTAAATGATTGTCGGTAAAATTTAGGTGTCAACAAAAACGAAGGAATAAATGAGTAGAGAGATATAATTTAATTGCAGAGGGAAATGTAGGTATTAATCTATAAAGGATTAGTAACGGTTTTGTAACTGTTTTGGCGGCATCAGCACTAGTTGTTTTGTCCACAGGTTTCGTAACAATCTTGACTGCTATTAATTTACAACGGATTTGTAATGTGTTTCAATTAAATGCTAGAATTAACGATGGAAAACGGCTCACTCTTTCTTTTACCTACAAATAGTTACTCCGAACATAATTGAAAAGAGAGATATTTTTCAAAACAAGAATAATTTTCTTTCTCTTTACATGTCTTTCCTTTCATTGTTGGTCTTGGGTGATACGCGCATAATGTTATTCCTATCCCTTATATTATTCTGTGCCGAAAAATTTTGAATGACATAACTATTAAATGGGAAAAAAAATGTAACGATCAGAAAGGGTTTTGCCAAAGTAAAATCAACAATCATGGTAAATGGAAGATTAAACTGGTTTATAAGTTATCAATACTGCCAAATGGCAGCAACAAATTGCACATTAAGGCTTCGATGGCCCGAGATTATTTCGTTCACATATGATTGCCTCCAAACTAATGAATCCGCCACAACGATTGGGCAGATCAAAATGCCAACTAAGACGGTACGAAGAATTTCGTAATTTAGATTTCATTAGCTGATATTTCAAAAGTTAATTGACTAGTTTGAATAATAGTCCTTTTCATTTGACAACTCGACAAATTCTAAAGTAGCAACCAAGAATGATGTAAGAACCCCAGTGGTAACGAACGAGGCACTACTTTTCTTCCTAATTCTCCTAACTACATCGATCTATATCCTAAATGCATGAATGAAATCTTTAAAAATGTTACTAGCATTTTCTCCATGGTTCATTTTTTTTTTGGTCGGTTTCTCCATGGTTCTGTTGGCAATAAATATTCTCTCATTTGTGGCAACGCGGGGCTGTTTCTTATTTGAGCAAGAATAACTTTTTAAAAAACAAAAGTTATGTGTTTTGGAAAAGCTTACCTTACTAAAGAAAGAACCGTGAGACCGCGCACAACAAAAAGGACCATAAAAAGTAGGACTAATACCACCAAAATCCCCCAACTATTACACCCGTTGTACATTTATACTAAATTAATTTTTATATCACAAAAGACTCAAGCTAGTAAACCCATGCCACATTTACCTCAAATTGGTATATTTGTGCCACACTTACCCTCAAAATCCTGACTTTACTACAATTTAAGATAAATATGGCATGAGTATACCCGTTTGGGGTTAATGTGATATAATGTACCGGTCTTAGATTTTTTATGACATAAAAATTGGTTTGGAGTAAATGTGGCACGGGTATACCAGTTTAGGAGTTTTTGTGATACAAAATAATTTGAGCTAAATGCAACACGAGTGTACCACTTGGCCCAGCTTTTAATAACCTCCCAAATAGCAATTAGCCATTGTGATTTATTGCCTAATAATAGCAAAATATACCAATATAGAGTAAAAGAAATAAAAATGTCAAGTCCATAACTCTTTTAATATAGCTAAGAAGTGAAATTCAATTGACAAACATCAAGCACAAGCTGTTCAAGTATCCCAAGCATGAGCTATTTGAATGTCCTGGGTGCGAGCTCTCCGATAGCTAAAGATGGAACATTCCCAAGCATGAGAGATCAAGCAGCACAAAATCACTGCGGGTGATTTTGACGAAGGGTTAATTGAGAGCAAATTTGGAACTTAAGTAAAAGTTAATGATCTTTTATAAGACAAAAAAGTAATTAGAGTGAAATTAAAACTTGACCTAAAACTGAGAATTTTTACGAGACAAATAAAAAGTTTAGGGTAGAATTGGTACTAAACGCAAAATTGAGGGTTTTTTTATACAAAAAAGGTTTAGGGTAGAATTGTGACTGTATCAAAAGTTGTTGATTTTTTTGTGGGACAAAAAAATGTTTAAGGTAGAATTGGGACATGACCTAAAGTTGGAGGTTTTTTATGAGACAAAAGGTAAAATGGGCATAAAAGCTAAAGTTTGAGGTTTTTTTAGGGTATTAGGTCGAGCTTTTAGTGCAATCAATTTCTAAATTTAATCTTTAAAAATGTTATGAGCATTTTTTCCATCATTCTAAATAAAAGAAAAGTGCATTGGGGAAAGCTTACGTTACTCCAAACAGGCCCGTGAGACCGTCACCACAACTTAAAAAGGGCCATAAGAAATATAAGGAGAAACCTTCCCGCTTGCCCCAGCTTCTAATTACCTCTTCTTTCTATTTATACAAACGATTGTAATTTTTGTTCTCGATGTTCGTCCACTCAATTTTACTTCTTAGCTTTATTTGAAGAGTTTTTGTACTTGATATATATTGATATTATTATTATATGTATTGTCCATTTGGTAATTTAGGCTTACTAAGAGTGTTCTCAAATTAATGTTAACAACAGGGAAATTGTCCAAAAAAGTCTTAAATATATTGCACTTTTGCTAGCTCATTCCTAAACATTTTAATTTTGTCAATTGAGTATTAAACCGTTCTATATTTTGCCAATTGAGTCTATCTGACTGATGAAAATTGCTTCTTATTGAAAATTACCGATGTGAACACCAACTATCCTACGTGGTGCGGTTGACGCTAATGTTTTGATAAAGTGGAGGTGATACTTGAGATTTGAGTGCAAGAAAAAGGGTGTAGCAGTTGTTATGTACTGAAATAAAGGGAAAAATGAACGGAGATTGAGTTTCATTACTGAAAGAATCGAAGAGAATAAAGATAATGAATGATGATGATGATGATTATAGGATGAGGTAGGATTCACATAATTCAACATTGCATGTGTATTATATTCACGTGTATTGGGATCATGCAATAATATTTTTCCCATACTCGAAAATATTATTGATAATAATATTAGCAGCATCGTGTTGTTTTTTTTTTTTTTTTTGTAATGGCAAGTCAAACAAAAGGAAAGTTTAGTTAGGAAGTATATGGCAAGTATATCTCGAACCGCGTCGTATAATTTCTTTCCAAGAAATCTCTGATATGTTAATAATGCTTCGGATTTTTTTCCGTATTCACATTTTTCTTGCACTCCTAGAAGAAATCTCACTCTATATAAATACTACCTGTACTCTTAACATGGTCGTCACAGGAATCATATCAATCGGCCTTGCGTGCTTTCCCAGGGGCGGTCATCCATGTCCTCATCCGAAGAGTTCCCCTGGTGCGACTGTCTCCGTGCGGTCGCGGCAGGGGTTGCGTCTTCTTGTCTGTGACCTCGCTGCGTTCCCTTGGACAACTATACCGCACGACTAAGTCAGCGGTTATTTCAGGGCTGGGACGCGACGAGGAAAGCGACAGGAAGAGGCAAGTCCTGAAGGAGCTCAATGACGTACAGGCGCGCGCGAGGCACATGCTTGAGGCGATCGATTAGAGTTACGGTCACTTTTTTCCTGGATGCATTCGTTCCTAGATTTTGTCTTGTCTAATTTTTCCTCATGGGCTTCCAGTCCTCCCTAGCGTTTCTTTTTCTGGTCATTCTCTCTTTTCGTGGTGCTCCTCTTTCTGAAACTTCCATCCTAGACAAGCTTGTCCTCAAAGTCCATTTTCTAGATTCGCTTATGAGATTAAGCATTTCCATTTCGTCTTTTCACTTGCATATTTGCTTAAAATCGCTGCTTTATCAATTGGCTTGTCTCTGACTAATCCCTGCTCTTATGTTATGGTGTCAAATGTGATCCGTCCTACGTCAATGACTGCTTGCTAATAAGGAAAATAAACCATTCAAGATAAGGGCTTCGATTGATTTGATCCCTATCTTCGGAGCCACCTCGTGTTGCATTAAAAGAAGTCGATTAAACAGCAAGAGATATTTCTTTCCTCGCTATGCCAGAGCTTAAAGTATGTGTATACCGTGACACTTGCATGTACTTTCATCATTTTCTGCTCCTTGAATTTTAAAGGGTGTCTTTAATAAATTTCACTTGTCAAAGGTGTGATCTTTATAGCCTATGTGGTATGGATAGATAGTTCAATCCTGGTTTTGCATTTACTTATGACTATCCTGGTTTTGCATTTACTTATGACTCATGACCTTCGTCTAAGTGGCTACTCGCATGTAATTCAAACTTCCTGAGCTTTGATGAATCGGCTTCTGTCTAAAATGGCGTGAAATCAAAGTGTTTGAATACTATAGGAAGATCCCTAATAGGAATATGCAATCCAAACTTGTTGGGTTGGATCTCTCTAGCTAAAACCTAGTTGCAATTTAGTTTTCAGATTAGGGGTGAGCGCGGTTCCAGGGTAAAACTGGAACCGGAACCTGGATTCGGAACCGGAACCTGGAACCGGGAACCGGAACCTAGAACCGAAAAAAACCCTAGATCAATAATTCCCAAATGCTCCCTTGAATCACACCTTTGAAATTCCAGAGCCATACACGCATGCCCCCAAACCCATCCACAGACTCACTCTCACACACACGCCACTCTCTCTCTAAGCTCTCTCTCTACACTCTCACAATCGAACGAATCTCCGGTGACAAGCGACGATTTCCTCGCCGTTCGCTGGCCCTCCGTCTCGTCGCTACGGACCCCTACATTTCTCGGCGAATTCCTCTGGTAATCGCCCCGGATCAGCCCAAGGTGCGCTTCCAGCGTTGTTCTCTCTAATTTCTGCGCGCTTTTCGATTTTTCCTTCCGCGATGTCGAGCGTCGAGCTCGATTTCAGCTCGGATGCTGGTCGTCGTTCATTTTCGGTTCGGTTCAGTCAGTTGATTCTAGTCTTTTGCCTTTTGTTTGGCGGCGAAACGGGGCGACCATCGCATGTTTGGAAGCGCTAGTAAGTGCTCCGAGCTTCGCGCGTGTGGAGCATTTCGAGTAGCTTCTAGGGAGAGCAAGCTGAGTTGGGGGTAATCATGGTGGTCCTTGGTGCCATGGTGCTGAATTGGGGGGAAATGCAGCTGCTGTGGTCGAGATGCTCTTATTGGGTGTTTGTTGTCGTGGCTGATCCTGGAGTTGGGTTTTTTTTTCCTTTAGAATTTTTCTTGCGCCGTGCAGTCAGTCATGACTTCTTTGCCTTTTTAAAGATTTGTATGAAGCTCTTCTACTCCTGGGGATGGATTAGATACCGTGTGTATGTGATGAATCTGCTCCCCAAGGAGTGTCTTCGCTGCAGTATAATTTTGTTCAGTGAAAAATGCTAACGTCGATAGCTTCCGGATATGAGAAGAAAACTATGAAACTCCATCTTTATGGCTTGACTTTTCCGGGTTCTGCCATGCCATGAGAGAATCCAAAGTATTTCCATGCACTCGCACGATTTAAATTTCCATGGGATTATGAGTCCCATTTTTGAATGCAAATAAAAATGATGCGTGTTGACACAGACGAAAAACATACCTTTTAATTAGTTACCTGACAGAAGTAAGATAATGCAATCCAAGGCATGACTCTCACTTTGAGTGTCTGTTTGGCAAATGTCTGGGCTCAGTCCCATAGATATCGCCTAATGAATCGTTGGGGTCCCGGTGTCCTGCAACTCAGTTCAAAACACCTGAAGAAAGACTCAAGGCATCCAGTTATCATATGAAGTGCCCGAGAGATAAATTCAATGAAATGGAGTCTGTTCCGACTTTAACGACATATCCATACCTTCCTCATGAGTATTCGTTAAAGTTTTAACCGTCACACCTAGATATCGTCGTAGGCCTTTACGGGGGAAGTTTATCCAATTCGTACGGATGTTCCGACCTTTACAAGATACCTATACCTTCCTCATAGATACTGGTAAAGATTTGGCCGCTGCGCCTATACCTTCTTCATAGACACGACACGGGGGAACTCCTGAAAGTTTGGAAAAAATGTTTCGACCTTTACAAGATACCTATACCCTCCTCATAGGTACTCGCAAAGATTTGGCCGCTGCACCTATACCTTCCTCATAAGTACAATGCGGGGGAACTTTCCAAGGCTAAGAGAATATTCCGACCCTTACAAGATACCTATACCTTCCTCATAGATACTTGTAACGATTTGGCCGCGGCACCTATACCTTCCTCATAGGTGAGTCGCGGGAGAATACCTGGAATTAGAGAAAAATTCCGACCCTTACAAGATACCTATACCTTCCCATAGATACTTGTAACGATTTGGCCGCGGCACCTATACCTTCCTCATAGGTGAGTCGCGGGGGAATCTTCCCGAGGTTGTATGAAAACACATGATTTGGTGAACAAAAGGGCTAACCCAAATGTTCAAGGGTTCCTTGACGAAGTACCTGGATATCATCAGAGGTACCCGAAAAGGTTTGATCAATAGACACCTGAACATCATCAAAGGCGTCTAGAGATCGCAACAAAATGATCAAACTTGGGGGACCTGACGATTGCTCGTACCGGTTAGGGATATAGAGACATACTTACCTGGTGATATCTCTGACTCCTGAGAGTGCGTCCTCTGTTAGATACAGTTTTAAGCAACATGTAATATGCATTCGCGCTATCAAGGATACAGGTACACATGCACTATGATTTCCACTGGTTTTCATGCACGATGGTTTTGTCAAATCAGCATTACAAACTCCATTGGGGAAAAATTATGACAAGACAATCCTAACTCACAAACAGATATCTTGAAAATGTCAAATGAGGGACCTTCAGTCTGGAAGGGCTTTTCTCTCATTCTCACCGAAAAGGCTGATTTATTGTGAATCACTCGTTCTTCACCATCATCATATCAATAAGGGTCCGAGTATTCTCGCAAGCGGTACGACCTTACCAATCTGAGAGGTCTTTACTGGGACTATAACATGGGCTTGGTCAACGGCTTAGCAAAATGGGACTCTTTGAGTCAAGGCTATTGAAAGAAAATACTCCGCGATCATCTTCGGGTTTACAAGTCAAGAACCCTGCAAAATGAGATAGAAATGGACTTGCTCGGACTTCTTCGAGCTAAGCTTGTAAACATCTGAATCCCTACGTCAGTTCAAGTGCCCTAATCTGAAGAGACTTTGTAAGGGACGCAACGTAGGCTAGGGTCATGGGTTGAGCAATGAATGGATCATTTGGCTCAAAATATATGTATGATTGGGGTGAATAAGTTGGTGATCATCTTGGCTTGTCACCGGTCTTCTTCTTCACCAAGGATTATCTTCTCAATAAATGTTCCATTGGCTTCGAGAATTCATCACTTGATTTCTCTAAGACTTGTCCACTAGGGACTCTGATATGCCGTATTTTTTGGCATTTTTTATTGGGCATCGGCCTTGCTTTTACCAGGCACACTGCTTTTTCTTGCCCTTTCTCCTTTTTTTTTTTTTCGACTTGACATTCGTTGCTTACAATGTAAACACATGGCTATCTAATTTGACTGATTGAATCGCTCTTTGAACTCTGGAACTTCTTGCTTTCAATCAATGCTCTGGATATGCTGCTTGAACAATAATGGCTTCTTGCCTTCCCCCGGTGTGGGGGATGATCACCAACTGGGTTTATATGAAATGAATTTGCAGGCTCAATTGAGCTTAGCAAGGGATAAAAGTGTGTAGGATAGAGAAAGAAATGCTCTTCGTCATCCTATGGCACTTGAACTCTCGCATGAATTCATCTGAAAAAGCAACACTTGAAGATTGATGCAAGTGAGAGCAAAAAATTTCTAGTCATTTTCACCTTATGATGCTGATTCACCTCTAGTTTGCCCCGATGTGGGGTGGTTCTTGACAGGGGTAATTTGAAGGAATTTCTCCAAGCATTTAGGCTCAAAGTGGCGAAACAATGGATAATCCTTTTTCTTAAGGTAAAGAAATGAAATGCCTCTTGTCATTTCGGTTGCCGTACCTTTTGCGAGAAAACTCTTTACCTTGCAAACATGGAATTTTTCGCTCAACTCACTGGGGATTAATACATGAAATTGTGTAGGGCTTGCCTTTCATCATCCTGATGTACCTCATTCAACACATTCAATTCATTCCACATGGGCTATGAGATTGCCAAGACAGATTTCCCCTTTTGAAATCGATGATACAAACTGACAAAATAACTATGCAGAACTTAAGGCCGATGCACAAATCTTAACTTGAAATTGATTGAAACCATTTATTCATTAGTAAAATGTTTGTGACTTAGAGTACAAAACCAAACACTCGAAAACTTTTGCTGCAAAGTTAGATTTTATCAGGGGTAATACATCTTCACAGCATCAGAATTAACAGGAGTGGTGAACTCACGACCATCCATTTCTGCGAGAATTAGGGCACCTCTGGGAAGCACATTTTTAACCACATATGGGCCAATGTAGTTTGGGGAAAATTTACCCCTAGGAACAGGAAAGACTGGCAGTACCTTCCTTAGGACTAGATCGTTTACCTCAAAATGTCTTGGACGCACCTTTTGGTTGAAGGATCTAGCTACCCTCTGCTGATAGGCTTGACCATGGCAAATGGCTTTCAATCGCTTCTCATTAATTAAGTTCAGCTGCTCATGCCTTTGTCGCATCCATTCCGCCTCGGACAACTCCACTTGAGATAAGACTCGCAGGGAAGGGATCTCTACTTCGACGGGCAGGACTGCTTCCATGCCATACACCAAGGAAAAAGGTGTCGCCCCAACAGAGGTTCGGATGGAAATCCGATACGCCATTAGTGCAAATGGCAACCTTTCATGCCAGTCACGATAGTTTTGAGCCGTTTTGGCCAGGATCTTCTTGATGTTCTTGTTGGCGGCTTCAACTGCTCCATTCATTTGTGGACGAAAAGGAGATGAATTCATGTGCCGAATCTTGAACTCATTGAACAACTGATCTATGAACTTGTTGTTCAAATTTATCCCATTGTCGGTGACAATAGACTGGGGGACACCATAACGAGCGATTATGTCTCGCCTAATGAATCTTACAACATTCTTTGCAGTGACGTTCACATAAGATGCCGCTTCAATCCACTTGGAGAAATAATCAATTGCGACCAAGATAAATCGGTGTCCATTCGATGCCTTGGGATTAATTGGGCCAATCACATCGATGCCCCACATTAAAAAAGGCCATGGCTCGGACAACTGATGTAATTCCGTCGGGGGAACATTTATTTTATCCCCATGAACCTGACAGCGATGACATTTTCGAACATGTTGGATGCAGTCACTTTCAAGACTGAGCCAATAATAACCCAACCTCATGATCTTCTTTGCTAACATGTGACCATTCATGTGGGGACCGCATATCCCCCCGTGTACTTCTTGCATGATTTTGGTAGCTTCAATCGCATCTACACACCTCAGTAGGATCGGATCATAGGATCTTTTGTATAGCTTTTCACCACTGACAAAGAATTTTGAAGCCATTTTCATTATGTACTTCCTGTCGGTCGGGGTGCTTCCCTCAGGAAATTCTTGTCTCTGAATGTAACTCATGATATCGTAATACCATGGCTTTTTGTCAAATTCTCCAGTCACAACCATACAGTAGGCTGGTTTTGTCAGGACTTCAATTTTCAAGGGTTCTACCTCTATTCCACCAGTCACTTGCAGCATAGATGATAATGTAGCTAGCGCATCAGCAAACTGATTATGGGATCTCGATAAGTACTCAAAGGAGATGTCTTCGAATTCCTCCATGATTTCTTCGAGATATTCATGGTACGGCACCAGTTTGGTGTCTCTCGTCTTCCACTCTCCTACAGTTTGGAGAATAATCAGAGCGAAATCACCAAATACTTTCAACTTGGTTTTCCCCATTTCCACTGCAGCTTGGAGTCCGAGGATGCAAGCTTCATACTCGACTATGTTGTTGGTACATGGGAACACCAACTTTGCTACTACTGGATAATGTTGCCCATCTGGGGAAATTAAAACTGCCCCAGTGCCGAAACCAGTCAAGTTTACAGCTCCATCAAAAAACATGGTCCATGTGTCTTCCCTTATTACCAAAATGCGATCTTCTGGATAATATCTATCATCATCAGGGATTCCAGGATTTTCGGCTAACACATCAGCAATTACTCGGCCTTTAACTGACTTCTGTGGCATCACTTGGATATCAAACTCTGAAATTAAAATCTGCCATTTGGCTAACTTCCCTACTAAAGCCGGTTGATCAAGTAAATACTTGATGGGATCGTTCTCAGTCACAAGTAAAGTCTGGTGATGCAGTGTATATTGTCGCAGCCTATGGAACACCCACACTAGTGCAGCACAAGTCTTCTCGGCTTCAGGATAATTCAACTCCGAGACGGTAAACTTCTTACTTAAGTAATAAATAGCTCGCTCTTTTCCATCTTCAGGCCGCTTCTGGGCCAGCATCGCACCCAGAGACTCGCTATGAATTGTAAGGTAAAGGATCAAGGGCTGCCCCGACATTGGTGGGACTAACACTGGTGGTTTCATTAGGTACTGCTTTAGTTCGTTAAACGCTTCTCGACAATCATCGTTCCATTCCACTTGAGCATTCTTCTTTAGAAGTTTGAAGAATGGTTTAGCAGTTTCAGAGAGTTGGGAAATAAAGTGGGCTATGTAGTTCAATCTACTCAGGAGGCTTCGCACTTCTTTTATGGTCGATGGGGGTTGCAACTCACATACAGCCTTCACTTTGGAGGGATCAACTTCAATGCCTTTACTGCTTACTATGAACCCGAGTAATTTGCCAGAGGTTGCTCCGAATATGCACTTCGCTGGATTAAGACGGAGCTTAAACTCACGAAGTCTCTCAAATAATTTCTTCAAGGTATCGACGTGACTCTTCCCAGGTCGAGACTTGGCAATCATGTCATCGACATAAACCTCGATCTCCTTATGCATCATATCATGGAAAAGTGTCACCATTGCCCGTTGATACGTTGCGCCGGCATTTTTAAGGCCAAAGGGCATGACCTTATAGTGGAATGTCCCCCAAGGGGTAATGAACGCTGTTTTTTCCTTATCGCCATCCTTCATCCTTATCTGATTATAACCCGAGAAACCATCCATGAAGGAAAATAGCTTAAATCCAGCAGTACTGTCTACTAGAACGTCTATGTGTGGTAATAGGAAGTCGTCTTTAGGACTGGCCTTGTTCAGGTCGCGATAGTCGATGCAAACCCGAACCCAGCCATCCTTCTTCATGACTGGCACGATGTTGGCCACCCAGCTGGGATATTGGGTGACTTCGATGAATCCCACTTTCAAGAGCTTCATAACCTCCTCCTCTATTTTCTTCGAAAGCTCAGGTTTAGTTCTTCGCAGCCTCTGTTTCTTGGGTGGCATGCCCGAATTAGTGGGCAGGCCATGCTCCACAATGGAAGGGTCTAAACCCGGCATATCGGCGTACGACCAGGCAAAGATGTCCTGATAATCTTTCAGCAATTGAACCAGGCGCTTGGCTTCTCCTTCGGGAAGGGTTGCCCCTATCTTCACTTCTTTGGTTTCTCCAGAATCACTCAGATTGACGATAATAGTTTGATCTACCGTCAGGACTTTAGGTCTTTCATGATGTTCTAAGTTGCGCTGAAGGTCTGAGGAATCATCGAGTTCGTCAGTATCATCGAGATCAGGCTCAGCGGCATATAATTCATCGGATTGGACCGTTCCCATATCCTCAGGTGTCACAAGATTGCCCCTGAAACATAAAGTAAGGGATTCAGAAGGACAAACAGGGCTAAACATTGCATTTTTTTTAAATTTTTCTCTTCTTTTTAAAATTGTTTGAAAATTTTTTGTGATTTTTTTTTTGAAAAAGTTTCAACACGAGGAAGCATGAAGAAGCCCAGGCCTCAGAATTCTCCTTGTACTATATTTTCTTTTATCGGTTGGATATCATCACCGGGCTGGTTTGACGTACCTCAACATGCCCTCAAAAATAATAATAATAACTTGTAATTTCATTGATTATCACAAAATGAATTACATTTATTGGAATGGAAATTGCAACAATCAAATGCTAGAAATGAAAAGTCCTAAAAAGCAGCACCCGAGACGGGGCAAATCCTAAAAAGCAGTAAAATCCCCACGCAGGGGAGTGTGCGAAAAAAAGTAAAGGTGTTACTCTTGTGGGCCAGTGCCCATTCCCTCCAACGGTCCTTTCTCAATAGCTCCGATGAAGAAATCATCGAACAAGATAGAGATTCCATCCATTACATCATCAGGATCTTCTGTCTTTAGAGGTGTTGGATCATCCATACCTCCCCATCCATCTGGGACAATATCAGAGGGATCAACATAGAAGCTTGGGGGCGCTGAGTATTTCACATAATAATCGAACTTGCCACTCGGTTGCCCTAAAGTGTCGATCACCTCCTTCTCTTCATGCATCATTCTTGGAGGACCTGGGAATGTAGTGCGGATATGTGGAAGCAACCTACCACGCCCAAGCTTTTCATTGTTTTGGGTAATTCCATGCCCACGTTCTTCATCGTTTGACCCTTCATTGGGTTGCTGTCTATCATGCTCAACTCCTCGACCTCGACCACGTCTCACGTTGTTTGGTGTAGCTGACCCCTGATACCCCAACCCAGAAGTGCGGGGTCTTTGAGAAACTTCGACTGGTTGGCGGATACCTTGACCATCCCTGCCGAGGCCCTCGCCCGGAATAAAGCCACGAGACACCATTACTCTCCCAACCATTACTGCGGCATTTGACACTTCAGGAACGGGTGGTGACGATCCTCTAGCCGCATGTATGGTCGACACAAGCTCAAACGACTGGTAGCTCGATTCGATTTTGCAATCCGGTTCGAGGTAGGGGATGGCCGTCGCATGATAGATTGGGTGCTCTTCCTCACCATGCACCGTGACTAATTTCCTTTCAACAACGAACTTCACCCTCTGGTGTAGACTAGACGGCACAGCTCCGGCAGTATGAATCCATGGACGGCCCAACAGAAAGTTGAACGCAGTGGGAATGTCCATAACCTGGAATAGGATGTTGAACACTGTCGGCCCTATCTGTATGTCGAGGTAGATTTCTCCCATCACTTCCTTCTTTGTTCCGTCAAAGGCTCGCACGGAGGTTTTCGCGGAATTAATCCTTGAAGGATCAACTTTGAGGCGGTGTAGAGTCGCGAGAGGACAGATATTCAAAGCCAAACCATTGTCGATTAACACCCGGGCTACGTGCGAGACCTTATGTTTGACAGAAATGTAGAGTGCCTTAGTATGTCCTCTGCCTTCTAGAGGGAATTCTTCATCCGAGAAGGCAATGAGGTCTTTGAGGAGTATGGAACCCACAAATTCTTCCAATCTCTCGTGATTGATCGTCTCAGGAACATGGACTTCGCTCAGCACTTTCATTAGGGCTTTCTGATGTTTAACGGATGTCTGGAGAAGTTCAAGAAGAGAGATTTGCGCGGGCATCTTGCGCAATTGCTCCACTATGTTGTACTCACTGGCCTTAATCACAGCTAGGAACTCTTTGGCTTCTTCATCAGTGACAGGCTTTGCGGGTTGAGCATTTGCTTGGCCATATACACGCCTGGACCTGGTGACTAAATCCACATCGAGACTGTAGGACCAAGGGACTGCCTTATCGTTGGCGTATACATACGGCTGAGGAATCTCGATCACTATCGCTTCATCAGCTGAGGGGGTGTTGATTACAATTTCTTCATCATCAGTCGCGTCTTCGAGCGGAGGTATGTCCTCGGGCAAAGGACCGAGCTTATCCTCCCCGGAATTTAATGTTGCGAACTCCTCGTCCCAGTTAATGACGACTTCAGAGATAGTGGAAACGATGCCCGTGTGGTCAGCGTGAACAATCATCCCAGCACTCACCATCCTTGAGACTCTTTCTCTCATGACAGCCAAGGAAACGTCCTCATTAGGCGGGTAATAACCAGCCTTCACCAGTTCTCCATAGACTTCGGTTGTGTATACCCTGATGTTCTTGATTCGACCAGCATCGAAACTGAATATGGCATTCACATTGCCCGCGTGGCCAGGGAGCGGGTTACTCTGAACATTCGGCTTAGCGGGCTGAAACGAAAACGCCTTCGTGTCCAAAAGGCTCTGGATCCGATGCTTGAGAGTAATGCAGTTATCAGTTGAATGCCCCACTTCCCCCATATGATAGTCACATTTCTTGGACGGATCATAGTTGTAGAACTTCTCAGGATTAGGTCGCTTTGGCTCGATGGTAAGCAAACCTTTCTTTCGGAGCACTGCCAATACTTGAGATAACGACCCTGGGAGGGGAGTGAATTGCCTCTTATCGTTCCTCCTCTGGAAGGGCTGACGACCCGTGCTTTGTGGTTGAACTTCTGCTACTTGAATCGCCGGGGCGGGATTAGTATTCCGCCGGCTCGGTTGGTTATAGGTCACGTTAATCTGAGCTGCTGGTTCTTTCTCCTTCCTCGCACTAAATCTCTTGGCTGACGAGAACGGCTCCACAAACCAACCATCCTTGAGGCCTATCTCGATCTGTTCGCCTATAGGGATGAGTTGGTTGAAATCATCAGCCGGAATGGCTACCATCCGATTGCGGTACTCGAATGGGAGAGTCTTGACGAACATCCTCTTTAGCTCACTGTCAATAGGTTCTGGGACAACCTGGGCAGCTAAATTTCGCCATCTGATGGCGTAATCTTTGAAGGATTCAGTCTCTTTCTTTTGAGAACGCTCGAGGTCATCACGGGTGGGAGTGATATCTGTAATAAACCGGTATTGCTTCAGGAACGCCTCGCTAGCCTCTTTCCAAGTCTTGAGGCTGTTTATATTCTTCATAAGATACCAGTTCAAAGCAGGGCCCGTCAAACTGGCTTGGAACGCATGGATCATCAGGAGTTCGTTATCAACGTACGAGGTCATTTGTACGTGATACAACTGCAGGTGAGCTTTCGGGCACGTGGTGCCATTATACTTATCGAAGTCCGGCATCTTGAACTTCTTCGGGATTTTGATCTGGGAATACATGGACAGATCGATCGAGGGCGAATCCTGCGAACCCTCCAGCTGCTTGATTCTCTCCTCCAGTTTACTGACTCGTTCATCAGGCTTAGGTTTGTTGACGACAATCTGGACGGGGTCATCTTCTAATTCAGGCATATCATCATCTTCGTCAATGTCAACATTCTTTCCACCTGCATGCTTCGGGGCTGGTACTTCAGGGGGTGCCGGAACAGGGATCGACCGAAGAGTCTTAATCTCAGCGGTCAATTGTTGCATTGCAACAGCAAGCTGCCTGATCTGATCTTGCATACTATCGACGCGCTCCTGTAACTCAGTTTGATCGGCCATTCTAGCTCTTGACCGCGTGCGAATAGGGGAACGTGATCGGTCCGTAGTTACCTGGTTTCAGATCAGAATGAAACAGGGCATACATAAGTGTCGAGCAAAATCGCACGCCGATCCATGACATTGTCTAGCCGTTTGAATTGAAAAGACTTCTTTATTGAAATGACGAAAGTTTTTACATCGACCAGTGACTTGAAATTAAATCGAATTAAAGACAAATGACTCGATTCCTAAGCAAACCTAAACTGGAAATGAAAACAAATTCAAGTTTCTTGATTAGCTTGATCTATAGACATATGGGGGATGACATCCTTCTTCAATTGCTCGTAAGCTCGGGCTATCTTGGCTGTCTTTTCTTCAGCTTCTTCGACCTTCCTTTTGAGACGGTTGTTCTCGGAGCGATTAGCGGATTTGAGGGGCACCTTGGGTATCTTCGGGAGTAACTCCTGAGGGATCTTGTGCCGACGGATGTACTTGGTCGTCGCGAAGTAGGACTTCTGCTCCCCCTTCAATTCTCCTTCGGGCCGGGCTATCTTTAGGAGACGACATTTCTTCCACATCCTTATGAGTTGAGCTACGGTCCCTTCTTGATCCTCACCCTGGTCGGAGAAATCAACACGGAGGAGCTCGGGTTGTAACGCCGGAGGGAGTCCCTGAAGAATCTGGTACTGGCGAGACACTCTGGCGGGGTAGTACTCGATCGCTCCCGTGAAGCCCAAAAGTGGCACCGGTCCAACACCATTACACGTAAGTCGAGCTTCCTCGACCTTGAACCAACTAGCATGCCATTGAAAACCTTGGGGTCTAGCATTTTTCATGAAAATGATCCACTCGGAGTAATGATAATCCGGTGTGCTTTCTTGTTTTTCTTTATAGCTTGAGACGGGATGACACAAATCACTGAGTTCGGATATTTTGAATAAATTACCACACCCTTTTATGTGAGACAAAAACCAGATTTGCAAAAGTTCGAGGGGTGCGTGGAATGTTTTGTCAACATTTTGCTTGAATTTAGTGAGAGAAATGAAAGTTTCGGCTAAAATGGTGTTGACAAAATTCTTTTCAAGACAGACTTGTTGTACCAACCATGCAATTGACGGGTTGCACGCGTTCTTGCAATAAGGAAAAATGATGAACCCGAAAAATGCTAGCAAAAAGATTCTGCCCTTCTAAAAAGGTGTGGCACTTTCAAAACATTGACTGAGGAATGTGAAAGGACATGTTCCACGATTTGCTTTCAAAACTTTTGCCAGTTCATCTTTCCCAACATTCAAAAATTCTGATAACATTAATGTGGAATCGACTCCCAAAGGTGGTGTAACTAACTCCGATCCCAAAGGTTTTCCAATGAGCACGCTATACTCTTCCAAAGTCGGGGTGAGCTCATGCTTACCGAATATAAAGGTGGCTGTCTCGGGGCACCAAAAGTGGGTTAATGCTCGAACAAGGCCGGTACGGACTTTGACTTCCAATAGGGGGAGCAGATTCCCGACGTGACCCTCGACTAGCTTGCGGTTGGTCGGACTGAGTAAACTCCACCAGGCACGGAGCTCGTTCTTAGGAGTGTCAAGAATCCGGATGTCTGCTACTCCCATAGTGTATAGACCAAGACTCATGACCGACCTAATGTTATGGACCGACCAAAGAAAAGCGAAATATAAGTAAATTGCAAGATAAGAGTTGAAGAAATCTTACTTCACCGGGTAGGAAAATGGCAATCACATAGACACGCGCATGAAATGTGAGGTTCGATTTCTATCTAGACTCTGGCTTGCAAAGTGGAGACGCGAGGATTACCGGGCTAAACCAGTCATGGTTGTGGTTAGGCCGGGGTTCCCCTGTCTCCGGCTTAGTCAAGGAGCCGACCCGGATTGCAAAGGGTGCAACCGTGGTGGTAACTCAATGACACCGTAAAAAAAACATTTCGGGACCGAGGAGGGCGACCCGTACCAAATGGTTTTGGTCGGGGTGTCCACTTTCTCAGCACCATCCTAAACCTATGCCGCCCAGGTCCGGCAGCGGGTAGTGTGTGCGGTGTAGTGTAAATGTAAGGCATGCACAACAGTTTATATCAAACAGCGCTTCGTGCATAAATTAAACCATACATTCAACCATCTCCCTGCAAAACAAAGGTTAACAACCACTTCTCCCTTATACCTCCCATACTGCAAGAACATTTAACACCTTAAAATGTTAGGGACGTACCTGGGATCCTTGCTGCCAAACAAAAATTATTTTTGAAGTGAAAAATTGGCCTAAGTCCACTAAGAGTTTTAAATCAAGTCCCCAGCGGAGTCGCCAAGCTGTCGCGACCCTAAAAAAAATTTTATAAATTTTTCGGGCTAATGGATTATCAAGATTGAACTTAACTCGGACCCTCCCAAGTCCTACCAATTCGCAACTTAGGGTTTAAATTCTTAACACGCAATCGCTTTCATGCTTGGAGTCGCCACTAATCAATTTATGGTAGGCTGATTAGAAACCTAAATAAAACATAGGGAGATATATTTTATTCCTACGAACCAGAGATTCTAAGCTCGGGGACTTGATTACGCTAGATCTAGTCTAACGCCCTTTCGGTACCTTTTCATTTCAAAAATATTCTGGCAAGCAGTTTGGATCCATTTTAACTTATTCACTAACATGTGAGGTGCTCATGCGTGTGCGCAATCCACCAATTTAACACCCAGAAATCAAAGCATTAAATAAATTGCAAGCTTAGGAGAACAACTTACCTCGAATCCAATGCAAGCATCTGCATTGTTAGCTAGAAAATCACATCAAACATCCTAATATGATTTCTAGTTAACGAACAACTCATTCAATTCCCTTTTCTTGGATTTTCACTTGTTTAAATGAAATCTAACCTATATGCAATGACATGCAATTAATGACATGCGAATTAATGCAACCTAGCATGCAAACTATATGTCATGCGACGACGTGACATAATTCTAATGACGGATGAGTGGATTATTTTTGGTATTTTTCGATGAAATTCGGAATTATGAAAAATGCCTAAAATAACGTGCAAACTAAAGACTTTCTTTTTTTTGGTATTTTCTTTCTAAAATTCGGAATAGTAAAAATGCCTAAAATAGAATGCAATCTATGATGATTTAACTTATCCTAACATGGTTTCTTTTTGAAATTTTTTTAAAAAAAATTCGGAATAAATAAATTGCTGAAATTAAAATGCAATCTATTCTAATCTACCCTAAAGCAATTCATTCTCTTTTTTGGGTTTTTCTTGAAAATTCGAAATTAGAAAATAACGTGAATAATCTGTTAGGATTAAAACCATATTTAATTTAAACTAGGAAACATGCGACCTTAGGTCCTAATTTAAATTAAATACTTATCTCATCCTTCGGGATATATTCAAAATTCCTAAACATGCAAAATTCTAATTTAACAACAAAACAGAATTTTGTTTGGGTTTTCTTTTTATTTGAAAAGAAAGACAATTTAAACCCAAAGGGGATAGCAATTAATTCAAATCAACCACGCAATCCGCCATATTCGTCTCAAACTCGGATTAGGCACAAGAATCAAATTATCGGCCATATCTAAAGAGTTATAGATATTAACAGATAATTGACCATTCAAATTTGGAAGCAAATTAAAATTATTATCGTATTCAAATAGTTATGAATAGGATAATGATTCTCCGTATCGCCGCGTATCGGACTTTAGGGTTAAAGTCGGATAGTCGTCCAGATACGTTGCTAGATTGGGAGATTTTCCTAATTTGAATATTCTCAAAATATTGCGGATATCTTGAACATTATCCTAAGATATCTAATATTCCACATGATATTCACTAAATATTCAAACACTCAAATTAGTAAATTAAATATTCTGAAAAAATATCGGATAATGTCCAATTACCTAATTTGCAGATAATTCCCAGATTCGAATCGACTCAGGATTGAGTTTGCGGATCGGGATCGGACTCGGTTGACGGGCGACGCGGTGTCGGCGTGGCGGCGCGGCTCCGGGGCAGCGACGGCGTGGCACGGACGGCGGCGGGAGAGACGCGACTCCGGGGCGGCAGCAGCGCGGCGTGGACGGCGGCGGGAGAGACGCGGCTCTGGGGCAGCAGCAGCGATGCAGCGGTAGCAACGGCGGTTTAGGCAGAGCAGCGGCGGTGCAGGCGGCGAGGTGGCGATGCAGGCGACTCTCCGGGCAGCTACTGTGCAGGCGAAGCAGCGGCGGTGCAGGGCGCGGCTACGAGGACGGCGGTAGCGGCGGCTCGACGAACTTGCGACTGGTAGGTGCTGGTTGCTGTAAAAGAGGGTCTGGTCTCGTCCAAGTGACCTACAAGGGAGTTTCGTTGAAGTTGGACAGCAGCAGACGGAGAGCAGCAACGTCGGTGGAGTCGCAGGTGACGTTGGGTTGCAGCAGCAGAAACTCAGGCTCTGTACAAGACGACAATGCTACGGGGACGCTGCAGGGCAACGCCTGGTTGCTGGAGTGATCGCCGATGCTACTGGTTGCCCCGCTTGACTTTTTCTCTTCTCCCCTTTCGCGGTTGTCTCTTCTGATCGTGTGTCTCCTTATGTTCGCATGTGTCCAGAACCCTCCCTGAAGACCAAGCCCCTTTATAATATCTATTCTCTTCTTTTTCGTACAGGGACGACGACGACGTGAAGCTCCTTTTTCCTCTTCAAGTCAAACTCCCCTCTGCCGAATCCTCTCAATATATGCCTGTACGTGTGTATCTCTGTATGAACGAAGCCCCTCCGAGAACCTTTTGGGCGGACGCCCCCTTTTCTTCTCTCTCTCTTTCTCTAGCCGTGTGTTTCTTGTGCTCTCTCTAAAAATTCTGCTCTGAAAATTATGAGAGCCCCCCTCTAATTCTGACCTAGTTATGTTTATATAGATTAATCTAGGTCAAATTAAATGGGCTTAATGTCCTAATGGGCTTAAACTTGGGCTTAGGCTCTTAATTAAACTTAGATAGGCTGAATTAACCTGGGCTAAATTCAAATTAAAACAACCAAGCCCACGTGACGTGAAATTCCCGGCGCTAGCATTCCGAATGAGCCGAGTCTTGTCCGATAAAATTTAAGTTCGTTTGCCATCGCCAATTTGATGCAAATGCAATTAAATTAAAATGAACCTATGCAATTTAAATATTTTTGTTTAGGGATTAAAAATTAATCCCTAATTTTCTATGCAAATTACGACTAAATGATTGTCGGTAAAATTTAGGTGTCAACAAAAACGAAGGAATAAATGAGTAGAGAGATATAATTTAATTGCAGAGGGAAATGTAGGTATTAATCTATAAAGGATTAGTAACGGTTTTGTAACTGTTTTGGCGGCATCAGCACTAGTTGTTTTGTCCACAGGTTTCGTAACAATCTTGACTGCTATTAATTTACAACGGATTTGTAATGTGTTTCAATTAAATGCTAGAATTAACGATGGAAAACGGCTCACTCTTTCTTTTACCTACAAATAGTTACTCCGAACATAATTGAAAAGAGAGATATTTTTCAAAACAAGAATAATTTTCTTTCTCTTTACATGTCTTTCCTTTCATTGTTGGTCTTGGGTGATACGCGCATAATGTTATTCCTATCCCTTATATTATTCTGTGCCGAAAAATTTTGAATGACATAACTATTAAATGGGAAAAAAAATGTAACGATCAGAAAGGGTTTTGCCAAAGTAAAATCAACAATCATGGTAAATGGAAGATTAAACTGGTTTATAAGTTATCAATACTGCCAAATGGCAGCAACAAATTGCACATTAAGGCTTCGATGGCCCGAGATTATTTCGTTCACATATGATTGCCTCCAAACTAATGAATCCGCCACAACGATTGGGCAGATCAAAATGCCAACTAAGACGGTACGAAGAATTTCGTAATTTAGATTTCATTAGCTGATATTTCAAAAGTTAATTGACTAGTTTGAATAATAGTCCTTTTCATTTGACAACTCGACAAATTCTAAAGTAGCAACCAAGAATGATGTAAGAACCCCAGTGGTAACGAACGAGGCACTACTTTTCTTCCTAATTCTCCTAACTACATCGATCTATATCCTAAATGCATGAATGAAATCTTTAAAAATGTTACTAGCATTTTCTCCATGGTTCATTTTTTTTTTGGTCGGTTTCTCCATGGTTCTGTTGGCAATAAATATTCTCTCATTTGTGGCAACGCGGGGCTGTTTCTTATTTGAGCAAGAATAACTTTTTAAAAAACAAAAGTTATGTGTTTTGGAAAAGCTTACCTTACTAAAGAAAGAACCGTGAGACCGCGCACAACAAAAAGGACCATAAAAAGTAGGACTAATACCACCAAAATCCCCCAACTATTACACCCGTTGTACATTTATACTAAATTAATTTTTATATCACAAAAGACTCAAGCTAGTAAACCCATGCCACATTTACCTCAAATTGGTATATTTGTGCCACACTTACCCTCAAAATCCTGACTTTACTACAATTTAAGATAAATATGGCATGAGTATACCCGTTTGGGGTTAATGTGATATAATGTACCGGTCTTAGATTTTTTATGACATAAAAATTGGTTTGGAGTAAATGTGGCACGGGTATACCAGTTTAGGAGTTTTTGTGATACAAAATAATTTGAGCTAAATGCAACACGAGTGTACCACTTGGCCCAGCTTTTAATAACCTCCCAAATAGCAATTAGCCATTGTGATTTATTGCCTAATAATAGCAAAATATACCAATATAGAGTAAAAGAAATAAAAATGTCAAGTCCATAACTCTTTTAATATAGCTAAGAAGTGAAATTCAATTGACAAACATCAAGCACAAGCTGTTCAAGTATCCCAAGCATGAGCTATTTGAATGTCCTGGGTGCGAGCTCTCCGATAGCTGCTCTCCGATAGCTAAAGATGGAACATTCCCAAGCATGAGAGATCAAGCAGCACAAAATCACTGCGGGTGATTTTGACGAAGGGTTAATTGAGAGCAAATTTGGAACTTAAGTAAAAGTTAATGATCTTTTATAAGACAAAAAAGTAATTAGAGTGAAATTAAAACTTGACCTAAAACTGAGAATTTTTACGAGACAAATAAAAAGTTTAGGGTAGAATTGGTACTAAACGCAAAATTGAGGGTTTTTTTATACAAAAAAGGTTTAGGGTAGAATTGTGACTGTATCAAAAGTTGTTGATTTTTTTTTGGGACAAAAAAATGTTTAAGGTAGAATTGGGACATGACCTAAAGTTGGAGGTTTTTTATGAGACAAAAGGTAAAATGGGCATAAAAGCTAAAGTTTGAGGTTTTTTTAGGGTATTAGGTCGAGCTTTTAGTGCAATCAATTTCTAAATTTAATCTTTAAAAATGTTATGAGCATTTTTTCCATCATTCTAAATAAAAGAAAAGTGCATTGGGGAAAGCTTACGTTACTCCAAACAGGCCCGTGAGACCGTCACCACAACTTAAAAAGGGCCATAAGAAATATAAGGAGAAACCTTCCCGCTTGCCCCAGCTTCTAATTACCTCTTCTTTCTATTTATACAAACGATTGTAATTTTTGTTCTCGATGTTCGTCCACTCAATTTTACTTCTTAGCTTTATTTGAAGAGTTTTTGTACTTGATATATATTGATATTATTATTATATGTATTGTCCATTTGGTAATTTAGGCTTACTAAGAGTGTTCTCAAATTAATGTTAACAACAGGGAAATTGTCCAAAAAAGTCTTAAATATATTGCACTTTTGCTAGCTCATTCCTAAACATTTTAATTTTGTCAATTGAGTATTAAACCGTTCTATATTTTGCCAATTGAGTCTATCTGACTGATGAAAATTGCTTCTTATTGAAAATTACCGATGTGGACACCAACTATCCTACGTGGTGCGGTTGACGCTAATGTTTTGATAAAGTGGAGGTGATACTTGAGATTTGAGTGCAAGAAAAAGGGTGTAGCAGTTGTTATGTACTGAAATAAAGGGAAAAATGAACGGAGATTGAGTTTCATTACTGAAAGAATCGAAGAGAATAAAGATAATGAATGATGATGATGATGATTATAGGATGAGGTAGGATTCACATAATTCAACATTGCATGTGTATTATATTCACGTGTATTGGGATCATGCAATAATATTTTTCCCATACTCGAAAATATTATTGATAATAATATTAGCAGCATCGTGTTGTTTTTTTTTTTTTTTTTGTAATGGCAAGTCAAACAAAAGGAAAGTTTAGTTAGGAAGTATATGGCAAGTATATCTCGAACCGCGTCGTATAATTTCTTTCCAAGAAATCTCTGATATGTTAATAATGCTTCGGATTTTTTTCCGTATTCACATTTTTCTTGCACTCCTAGAAGAAATCTCACTCTATATAAATACTACCTGTACTCTTAACATGGTCGTCACAGGAATCATATCAATCGGCCTTGCGTGCTTTCCCAGGGGCGGTCATCCATGTCCTCATCCGAAGAGTTCCCCTGGTGCGACTGTCTCCGTGCGGTCGCGGCAGGGGTTGCGTCTTCTTGTCTGTGACCTCGCTGCGTTCCCTTGGACAACTATACCGCACGACTAAGTCAGCGGTTATTTCAGGGCTGGGACGCGACGAGGAAAGCGACAGGAAGAGGCAAGTCCTGAAGGAGCTCAATGACGTACAGGCGCGCGCGAGGCACATGCTTGAGGCGATCGATTAGAGTTACGGTCACTTTTTTCCTGGATGCATTCGTTCCTAGATTTTGTCTTGTCTAATTTTTCCTCATGGGCTTCCAGTCCTCCCTAGCGTTTCTTTTTCTGGTCATTCTCTCTTTTCGTGGTGCTCCTCTTTCTGAAACTTCCATCCTAGACAAGCTTGTCCTCAAAGTCCATTTTCTAGATTCGCTTATGAGATTAAGCATTTCCATTTCGTCTTTTCACTTGCATATTTGCTTAAAATCGCTGCTTTATCAATTGGCTTGTCTCTGACTAATCCCTGCTCTTATGTTATGGTGTCAAATGTGATCCGTCCTACGTCAATGACTGCTTGCTAATAAGGAAAATAAACCATTCAAGATAAGGGCTTCGATTGATTTGATCCCTATCTTCGGAGCCACCTCGTGTTGCATTAAAAGAAGTCGATTAAACAGCAAGAGATATTTCTTTCCTCGCTATGCCAGAGCTTAAAGTATGTGTATACCGTGACACTTGCATGTACTTTCATCATTTTCTGCTCCTTGAATTTTAAAGGGTGTCTTTAATAAATTTCACTTGTCAAAGGTGTGATCTTTATAGCCTATGTGGTATGGATAGATAGTTCAATCCTGGTTTTGCATTTACTTATGACTATCCTGGTTTTGCATTTACTTATGACTCATGACCTTCGTCTAAGTGGCTACTCGCATGTAATTCAAACTTCCTGAGCTTTGATGAATCGGCTTCTGTCTAAAATGGCGTGAAATCAAAGTGTTTGAATACTATAGGAAGATCCCTAATAGGAATATGCAATCCAAACTTGTTGGGTTGGATCTCTCTAGCTAAAACCTAGTTGCAATTTAGTTTTCAGATTAGGGGTGAGCGCGGTTCCAGGGTAAAACTGGAACCGGAACCTGGATTCGGAACCGGAACCTGGAACCGGGAACCGGAACCTAGAACCGAAAAAAACCCTAGATCAATAATTCCCAAATGCTCCCTTGAATCACACCTTTGAAATTCCAGAGCCATACACGCATGCCCCCAAACCCATCCACAGACTCACTCTCACACACACGCCACTCTCTCTCTAAGCTCTCTCTCTACACTCTCACAATCGAACGAATCTCCGGTGACAAGCGACGATTTCCTCGCCGTTCGCTGGCCCTCCGTCTCGTCGCTACGGACCCCTACATTTCTCGGCGAATTCCTCTGGTAATCGCCCCGGATCAGCCCAAGGTGCGCTTCCAGCGTTGTTCTCTCTAATTTCTGCGCGCTTTTCGATTTTTCCTTCCGCGATGTCGAGCGTCGAGCTCGATTTCAGCTCGGATGCTGGTCGTCGTTCATTTTCGGTTCGGTTCAGTCAGTTGATTCTAGTCTTTTGCCTTTTGTTTGGCGGCGAAACGGGGCGACCATCGCATGTTTGGAAGCGCTAGTAAGTGCTCCGAGCTTCGCGCGTGTGGAGCATTTCGAGTAGCTTCTAGGGAGAGCAAGCTGAGTTGGGGGTAATCATGGTGGTCCTTGGTGCCATGGTGCTGAATTGGGGGGAAATGCAGCTGCTGTGGTCGAGATGCTCTTATTGGGTGTTTGTTGTCGTGGCTGATCCTGGAGTTGGGTTTTTTTTTCCTTTAGAATTTTTCTTGCGCCGTGCAGTCAGTCATGACTTCTTTGCCTTTTTAAAGATTTGTATGAAGCTCTTCTACTCCTGGGGATGGATTAGATACCGTGTGTATGTGATGAATCTGCTCCCCAAGGAGTGTCTTCGCTGCAGTATAATTTTGTTCAGTGAAAAATGCTAACGTCGATAGCTTCCGGATATGAGAAGAAAACTATGAAACTCCATCTTTATGGCTTGACTTTTCCGGGTTCTGCCATGCCATGAGAGAATCCAAAGTATTTCCATGCACTCGCACGATTTAAATTGTCAATCTTGGTTCCAATTTTTGGTGCTAGGTACTTACTATTGTAGTTACTGATATTTGGTGTGGACATTTTGGAAATGTCAAAGCAATTCTGTTTTTTTGGTCTTCGGAGTGGATCTGAAGAGAGCAAGCTGAGTTGAGGGTAATCATGGTGGTTCTTGGTGCCATGGTGCTAAATTGGGGGGAAATGCAGCTGCTGTGATTGAGATGCTCTTATTGGGTGTTTGGTGTCGTGGCTCAGTTCCAATAGCAATGTTTTGCTGTTGGACATTAGTGCCCTTTATGAATCAGGGAAGGAGGCAACAACCATCCCTTGCCACCCCCTCCATTTTTCTCTATTAACAAACAAACTTTTCCCTTGCATTTATGAGCTATATCTTGAAATGTATGAATTCATGCAAATATTGAGGTTAGATAGAGTAAAACACAGTTTTTGGTGACAATTGTGTGCAATGAGATGTTGGAGTTGTATTATGATGTGGAAATGTAGTAATTCAACTCAAAGTTAGTTGATTTCTATAGTTAATTGGTATGATACTTTGATTTAGGTTCTTTCATTCGGATATGATAATATCTTACTGGATAAAGACCACTAGTAAAAGTTCAAGTGCTCTTGGCTAATATGTTCTCATGTTGTTTGCTTGGCAGGAAAAGAGCAACTCCAATGGGTACCATGCATTTGCTCCTCGGGGAACAACAATTATGTCTAATGACTGAAACTTAGCTCTTTTAGTACGAATGTCTTTGTTTCAAATGTTTAAATTGATAGAAGTAGGATTTAGAGGAGTTGCTGATGTTCTCTTGCACGGCAGCAGCATCCATTTCATTTTGTGATGTCCTCTAACAAGTCTAGTGACTGAAACTTGGTGACAAGTCTAGTGACTTTTGTTATGTTTCCTCTCTTTAATCTAATGAAATTCCTTGCTAAATAGCAGCCAATTCTGTTTCCTCTGTTGATAATTTTGTTTGTTTTGTATTCTCTCTTATTTGGTATTATTGCATTTATTTTTTGTTTTGTTTAACTAAAAATGAAATAAAAAAAGGAACCTGTTGGACCCTGGAACCTGTGACAGGGTAGGTTCCAGGTTTCACGTTCTGACGGGTAGGTTCCAGGTTCCGGGCGGAACCTACCCAGAACCTGGAATTGCTCACCTCTATTTCAGATGATAATAATATTTCATTTTCTTGGTTTTCGTGAGTTTAACCTAAACGAGGTCAAGGCTAGCCAGATCTGGTCTTGAGTTCAACATCATAAATACAATAATGATACTGAGAACATTATCCTATATGGATTATTAGCTATATCTTCGAGCGGATTCATGACTCGAGCATTTTGTATGATCAAGAAATTTGGGTTTAGTGTAGACGAGGTCAATTTAATATTGATAATTCACTTATGCTCCCAATCTGAAAATGTTTAGATCTGGTTAAAATGCATCAATACTACATATTCGATCATCTGCTGATGATCGAATCCTCATTTAAACGATGTATCATTTAGACACATTCAAAACCTCATAATCATAGTATGTTCAAAAGTGGGCAATATACAAAAACAATCATAAATTCTCGCCCAGTCACAGTACTTCACAAACTGCCTGTTATCGTATTATACCAAGACAAACTGATTCTCAGTCAAGACTCCATTGGGGGTCAACATGAATCCGTGCCAGATCATATGGCATGCATCGGAATATGATAAACTTCTCCGAATCTGTGGATCTCCAATAAATATATGTTTGAACCCTTATAACCTAGTTGGAAGCCAAAAGGATGTAAAGAAGAAAGCATCACAGTGCGTGCATGACCATCTTAATGATGGCGTGACGTGG
Source organism: Syzygium syzygioides (assembly GCA_031216285.1). NCBI lineage: Eukaryota > Viridiplantae > Streptophyta > Magnoliopsida > Myrtales > Myrtaceae > Syzygium > Syzygium syzygioides. Next base: position 18,717,917 of record CM062251.1, read on the forward strand.
ATCACCAAATCATGCACCAATCATCTCCCAAATAGGGTCACGTCGATTGATGGTGGTGATCAATTGAATTGAAATAGAGACTGAGGGAGTCCAAGGAGGACATAACGAAAAATTGGCAGATCTTGGATTTGCTCCGTATTCAATGGCCGCCACCGAGATTTTGAAGGGACTTGCAACTGACCTGATACGCACGAACTGGCGATATCTTCATCATGCCTTGGTCCGGTTAGTTGCTGAACACAGACCACACACATCGACACTTAATTCTCCAAGATCAATTATGGCTTTCATTCATCTCCTCTGCCCTATTGTTTTCCTTCCAAGTCAGTTCTTTCTTGCCAATGACTGCGACTCTTCTGAATTGAAAGATCTCGAGTCCTGGTACCACTCGTTCTTGCCGACAAATAGAAACAGCACCGCTTGTTCTACTGTTACTGAAATGTGATGACTGGTTTCACTGCGAGGATCACTACGGCTGAAGTCATTGCGATGCAGAACAAGCCGGGATTCATGTTGGCTCACCCAGAACAAAGATATCGCCTCCAAGCAAAGCATAGCCCCCCAGTTCTTGGGCTTACCTCTGCATCGAGGATCTTTTATTGGTATGACTATGGGAAAGGGAGTTGTCACTGGTACGATGGATTCAGGTGTAATGCCCGACTACCCTTCATTCAGGGGCGCTGGAATGCTGCGTCCACTGGCGAAATGGAATGGAAGGTGCAATTTCAAGCCTTTCCAACGTAATAACAGATTGATCGGTGCGAGGATGTTCAACAACTCAGCTAAGGAAAATGTAATCATGCCACCCGTTGATGATGATGGGCATGGCACTCACACGGCAAGCACGGCAGCTGGTGGTTTTGTGGAGCAAGCCAATATGCTCGGGATGGCAGAAGGCACAACTGTTGGCATTGCTCCATATTCTCACCTGGTGATCAGGATAGTGTTCTTTGGCCGACATACTTGCTGGATTTGATGCTGCCCTCGCAAATGGTGTCGACATGATCTCGATCTTGTTTGGCAGTTCCTCCCTTCCACTCTATGTGGACGGCATTGGTTTGCTCATTTGGACATTCATTTCTGAAATGATCATTTTCATTGTAGCTGCAGTAGTTGAAGAACTTTCTACCAACAAATCCAATGAAGTTTCTATCATAATGATTCTTGTATACATGAACAAGCGGTTTCCACCTAATACTTTCCTTTATGCTTGGAAATAGATTTATTTCTTCTTCATTTTCCTCATATCCCAAACCTGATTTGTTATAATGAGGAATTTAAATGGAAAAAATCTGCTCGAGTGTCTTTGAATTAAGAGGGAATCTTGTCCAGACTATTGAGAAGTTCTCCCCAAGAAAAGTACGTTATCCTGGTAAAGTTCATATTCTCCTTTGATAGTGTCAAGTTCCTTTTGCAGAATTATGAGTTCCTCTTTTTGTTTGGAGTCTTGGTTAGTGAGTTTTGAAATCTCTCTTCTTAACTCAGAATTTTCTTGAAGCCTTCTTGTGCTCCTTGAAAATCTCTTTTAAGATCTCTTGCATTTCCTGGTAAGTAAGTTTAAGAGTATTTACCTCAATTTCTTCATCGGCTTCGGAATCAGACATAAGGAATATGTTTACTTGCTCAGTAGCTTCATCGCTAGTTTCACATTCCGTATCACTTCAGGTTTTGGCTTTCAGAGGGCATGTTTCTTCTTGCTACTTTTTGCTTTCTTTTTGAGAAGTGGACACTCAAGTTTTATGTGACCAGTCTTTTTGCATTCGTAGTAAACAATATCATTTCCCTTGTTTTCATTTTTTGCTTTGGAGAATGTCTTCTCTTCTAAGATTCTCATTTGTCGTTTTCCTTTAATGCTCTAACCTTTTCTCTTTAGACTTTTAAATCTTCTTGTTAGGATTGCCATGTCTTCATCATCTTCATCTTCAGATGACGTCGGTTCACCTGCATCAATATAATCAATTTTGAAAGCAATGACTATGTTACCTTTGTTGCTGGTTTCTTCGTTCAAGTGTTCTGCTTCATAGGATATCAGAGTTCCTATTAGCTCATCCATGGAGATGAGATGAATTCTCATTGTTTCGTGGACTAATGTCTTCATGTGACTCTATTCCTTTGGAAGTGCCCTTAGGAGCTTGTTTATATTTTCAGCATCAGTGAAGATTTTTTTCTGATTGGCAAGATCTATCACGATTTCTGTGAATCTTGTGAACATTTGCATAATGGTCTCATCAGATTTCATCTTGAACATCTCATAGTTTCCAAGACGTATGTTCATCTGGTCTCTCGTACTCGATCCCTTCCTTCAAATGTGACTAAGAGTCTCTCCCGGATTTCTTTCGCTGTAACACATGAATTCTGTTAAAATTTAGATGGAGAAAGAGCACAATACAATAAATGCGCCTCTTGTTTCCATGATCCAATCCAATTCTGGCGTCCCACAGCCCCTCCGGCATTCATTATCTCCTCTGGTGTTTCAGTGATCCAATCGCGCCTCTTGTTCACCACCGATCACCTATTTTCCACGATCTTTATTCAGTTCTAGCTAGCTTGCTTCAAATTTTAGCGAGTCCTTCTTCAAGTTAAAGGTAGGCTCTTTCATCTATTTTTGATCTCATGCGAATGGCCAAGGATTCCAAATTGATTCACAGTATAAATTGAAGTTAAACTTCAATCTGCGCACCAAACATCTCGGATTGGACATGATGAGCGTGATCCGTTAATTGATTTGATTCAATAAGACTTGTGATGTTAAAAAATTGCATTAACTTAGTCATGGCCGAAAAACATCTATCCATGAAATTGATCCAATCTTAGATGATTCATGATGAACTTCCTAGAAATGTTGTTTGATACTTAATGTGTCTCAAGCCAAGCCTCGATCATGACTTGTTGGTGTTAGAAATTTGCAGAATCTTGCCGGAAATGTAAATTGCATGCTGGCCGTGAGTCTATATTTTAGATTTGATGTCAATTCGAGCTTAATTGGATGAGGAATTGATGATACAAACATGTATGTGGATGTGAAGGGTGAATGAGTTGAATTCTATATCATCGTTTTGCAATTTGATCGTACCTTTGTCCATGATTGCTTAATGTTGTCAATTGTTGTAAAATGTGTGTGTTGAATCGAGATGATGAAGCTTGGTTTAGAAATAGTTTAGTCGGATCTTGAGCTTAGGATACTCAATACTTGATGAAATGCTTGTTGAAACTTTTTGATTCGGCGTCCAGAGCGCATGTTGTAGTAATTAGGAAATTCCAATTAGTGAGTGACTTAATTAGATAAAATCTTCAACTAGTGAAATGTAAAGGACATTCAGGGCTTTAATTTGATAGGTTGATGCGTGTGTGAGATGGGAGAATGTCGGTTTGAGTGATTATTGATGGAATCGAAGTGTTTTGGAATGGGTGTCGATGGATGATGGAATAGAAGTAGGATAAATTATGACCATAACCAAGGTATACAGGACGCTTTACCGACCAAGGTTCACGGCCAGGATTGACCAAGTTCACCAACAAGGCCTCTAGAAAACACCAGCCGAGGATACAAGATTTCGGAATAAGAGAAGCTCATCACCAATGCCTACAAAATATCAACAGTTAAGGATACAATGCTTCTTTGGCTCACCACCAAGGAAGAATCCACCTTCCAATGATACAGATGTCGGGATAAGAGTTATCTACTCTCCAAAGATATCCACTAACAAGAAGGAAAATCTCATGTATTCTCAATATTCAAATTCACTGACTTATTCACATATGAGAATTTGTCTTGTTATATAGAAGGATTACATAGGAAATAGACTAAGCATTGAAAACACGGTAGCTACCCAACATCAATGACTTGGGAACTAGAAAACACAATAAAAACCTAGGAACTAGAAAATATTAAAACACCTAGAGACCTAAACTTTGACTCTTGACAACCGCAATATACTTAAGACTCACTAATGACACTCGAATAGACGTAAAGTAATTGAAATTACACTCAAAATTCGTTCGTCATCCTTGGGAGCTGAATAGTCATCTTAGGAGATCACTAAACAACGATAGAAATTGATGAGACCACCCTCCGGTCATTAGGTAGTCGAGGGAGTAACAACAAATTTGAGTATCGATGCCTGAATAGTCAATCGACAATCGGTCAACCGAATCGATAGACTTTTTGGTTTAATTGACAACTATTCTTGCATATCGACATCTTCAACTTGAATTGATCGATAAAGCCTGATGCTCCCGCATCACAGGTTGTGGCTCAAAATGATTAGATAGGTATAACATCACCCTCATGTCATTTCAAGTTAGCTTATAGATAGTTTTTCTCTCAAGTAATTGATAAGATCTCTTTTGGATAGTCTACGTACAGACAGGGTTGATTAGCTTCTTCAGGATTAGGCTAGATTTAAATTTCGAAAGTTAAGCTCACGGGGATCATGTCTTGGGGCTTAAAATAAAGCCATATATATATATTTTCTACCTAATTTGTATCCGGTTTATTTTCGCGCATTTCATTTTGCAATTCTTTTCGATATGTTGTGTTAAATTCTTCTTAATCATTGGCGCTTTGATTTCATTTGATAAGTAGATAACACCTCAGGGTCACTCTCAATCAAACGACATTTGTGGACACATAGCGGAAGATAGCTAAGGATTCATAACTTGAAATGACCGCACGAATCACTTTGTAGACAAATAAAATGAGTTTAAGTACTGAGAGGCGAAAGGTGCTAATTAGACAATTAGCATAAACAAGTCCCTAAATTTAAAATCTTTGGTTTATATGAAGTGGTGTGTCCTCTCGCATTCCACTAGGGTCTTAGTAGGCCCTAATAGGATAATGGTGACTTCAATTAAGATAATGATTCACGATTTAAATCCATGGAAACTTCACAACGTCGTACGAGCTAAGGATTTGGGAAAACATGCGTCAAATGAAGGCAAGCACCTTAAGTATGAGGATTGTTTGTCCCAACTCGACATTACTTCTAAACTCGTTCCCGCACCGTAGGGAGGGTTGAGGCAAAATACGCATGATAATCCAAGAATTTAAAATTAGCATGGGGTTACTCTTAAAAAAAATCGAATAACATAACTATTAACTGTATAAAAAAAAAGTGCGATGCTGGAGTGGGTTATGCCACAATAAAATGGATGATTGTGGCGAGTGGAAGATTAAATTGGCTTATAATCAATCTATTCAGCCAATTAGTAGCAAGAAATAAAGCATAATCCGCCACAATGAATACGCAGATCAAAATGCTATGGAGAAAATTTAGATGTGATGAAGTAACCTTACAGAAATTCATCTGATGTCTCGACATAATTTAAGTAGCGACCAACTACGATGTAAGAACCCAAGTGGTAATTAAACATTAGGAACTACTTTCATTCCTAGGTTTACAACATACATGGATCTTCTTTTATAAATTTAAGGGATAAGTGTAGTGGAAGTTTTAAAATTTATTACGAAAATATAATTGAGTTTTCAAACATTCAAAAAGTGCAAATGAATTTTAAAACTTATCAAATTGGTGCAAACAAATCCTTCTGTTAATTCCCTCCAACTTAGGTAATGAAAAATGTTGATGTGATTTTTTAATTATTTTCTCTCTCCTATGTGGTGTTGGCATGGCTAAAACATAAACCATAAGAAATATGATAGAGAGGGAGCGCACTGAAACGGCCATGCCGAAGATGCCATCAAAGATTTTCTTTGCCGTAGAACACAACAAAGTAGAGGTGATACCTGAGATTGAATGCAAGCAAAAGGGTGTAGTAGTTGTTATGTACCGAAATAAAGCAAAATGAAACACTACAAAAAAACTGTAATTTAGCTACAATATATTTGCGACGACAACAGTATCGTCGCTAATTAGCGACAACAAAAGGCAAATAGTCGCTAAGTTGCGACGAAATTAGCGACCAAGTTAATTTCGTCGCCAATTACGGAAAATAGCGACGGCAACAGACAATTAGTCGCTAATTCGTCGCTAAATAGCCACGAGATAAAGATGTCGTCGCCAATTTGCGACGATCACGCTTTTCTGTCGCTAAATAGCGACTACATTCAGCGACGGCATTTTTATCATAGCTAAGTAGCTACGAAAATACTTGGTAGTCGCAAAAACACAGTTTAGCGATGCATCGTAATTACTTCGTCGCTAATGTAATCTAATGTTACATTTTACGTTTCTTGGTCTCTGGACAGTTTAGCGACTAAGTTGTCGCAATCTCGTCTCAAATTAGCGACGATATTAGTACCGTCACTAAATAGCTACTATATTTACCTACGACTTGTGTTTAGTCGCTGAATAGCGACTATTTTTAGCGACGATTTAGTTTATTAGTCGCTATTTAGCGACGAAGTAAACATATTTCGTCGCTAAATATAGCTTATATCAGCAACAAAACAGACGATTCATTCATTTCGCAGCACTCGATCTCTTCTTCCTCTCTGTCTAAACGAGAGCCCGACGCCTACTTGGAGTAAGTACAAGTTACCTGGAGGTGGAGATGCGTATGCTTTAGCGAAGAAATCGGAAAAGCTTAAGGGAGTGAGAAATTCGCGATTGAAGAAACCGCAAAAAATACACCATTGTCCCAACTTGTTTAATTTCAAGGTAAGTTATTTCTTCTTTCAATTTGACTGATATTTCTGTCTATTACGCGTTGTTGTGTTGCCGTTATACGTTGTTGTTTATACGAGATTGATTTCAAGCCTAATATGGGGTTAAACGACTCGGATACATGTGACACCCCCCATATGTTTGTTAAAATACCGTAATGAATCTTGACATTTGTTGAGTCGGGTTTTCATCGTAGGCATCATGGAAGGAGATAGGTCTTGGATGTATAATAAGAACTTACCTAGGCGTGGAGGATTAACCGATGAGTTTCGTGCTGGGTTGGAAAAATTCATGGCGTTTGCTAGTTCACAAGTTGAATACATGAACGGAAGTAAGTTAAGGTGTCCGTGCAAAAAATGCAAAAACAGTAAATTCCAAGAATATGATATCGTTCAAGAGCATCTTTACAGAAACGGTTTCACTCCGAATTACTACAATTGGACTTGCCATGGTGAACCATTTATGTCTCCCGAGGAATATCGCAATACTCACCAATTGCTTTGTGTACGGGAAGAATGTAGTAGTGCTAGAGATGAATTAAATCCATATCAGAGAATGGTGCTTGATGCAGCTGCTCATAATTTTGGATGGGAAACGAACCAAACTAGCACCCATGAGCATGGAAGCTCCAGTCATACATCACAGTTTGACAATTCTGGTGACACAACATTTGAAGAAAGTGTGTGCCATAAATTTCGTGACGTGTTGAGTTCAGCGGATGAACCTTTATGGGGAGGTTGTGACAACCACTCAACGCTATCGGTCACGGCAAGAATGCTAAGTATTAAAGCCGAGCATAACGTGTCAGAGAACTGCTTCAATTCTTTTGTGGAAATAATGCGTGAAACATTACCCCGTGATAACAACATGCCGAGTTCCTTTTACGATATGAAGAAGTTAGTGCATGACCTGGGTCTTCCGGTTGAGCAGATTGACGTCTGCATCGCAGGGTGTATGTTGTATTGGAAAGAATATCAATCTGCTGAATCTTGCAAGTTTTGCGGTGAGCCTAGATACAAGGTTCAAAGGAGGCATGGTGGTAACCATGCACGTAGACCAGTGAAGCAATTGTTTCATCTGCCGTTAATTCCTAGATTGCAAAGGTTGTTTGCATCTCGAGCTACTGCTGAACACATGAGTTGGCACGCAAACCATGAAACTGAAGAGGATATGATGTGTCATTCTTCCGATGCATACGCCTGGAAACATTTCGATAGAACATACCCAGATTTCGCAATGGAGCGACGGAACATCAGGCTAGGTCTATGTAGTGATGGGTTTGCCCCATTTGGTAAAACCGGAAAAAACTATTCATGCTGGCCAGTCATATTAACGCCGTACAATCTCCCTCCTGGCATGTGCATGAAGACACCTTATATGTTTCTGACATTGATCGTGCCCGGTCCGCATAACCCGAAGAAGATGATAGACATTTACATGCAACCATTGATTGAAGAGTTGCAACAACTATGGAATGTTGGTATTCCAACCTATGATGTTTGCACCGATAAAACATTTCTATTGAGGGCTGCGCTTCTTTGGACGATAAATGACTTCCCAGCTTATGGAATGTTGTCTGGGTGGAGCACAGCCGGCCTGTTAGGATGTCCGATTTGTATGGAGAAATCAAAGTCGTTCCGATTAAAACATGGTAAGAAGGCGTGTTACTTTGATTGCCACAGACAATTCTTACCGATGAATCATCCATTTAGAATGAATAAGAAAGAGTTCGTCAAAAAAAGGATTGAAAGGACACCTCTACCAATGAGGTTGACCGGTTATGAACTTTGGGAACGAGTCCAAACCTTCCCGACCGTTGTTGAAGCCCCGCAATGCATACCTCATTCGTATGGTTCTACGCATAAATGGACAAAGCGCAGTATATTTTGGCATTTACCATATTGGAAGACCCACTTTATTCATCATAACCTTGACGTCATGCACATAGAGAAGAATGTTTTTGAGAATGTCATCAACACGGTGATGGACGTCCCTGGCAAAACAAAGGACAACCTAAATGCAAGAAAAGACTTGCGAGACATTTGTGATCGGCCGACTCTAGACGTGGAGCCAAGCAGTATTGGTCCAAAGCCAAAAGCAGTGTACACATTGACCAAGGAGCAGCGACGTGCAGTCTTAACATGGTTGAAATCTGTCTGATTTCCTGATGGGTATGCTTCAAACATCGGGAGATGTGTTGATTTGAATGCATGTAAGTTGTCAGGTATGAAAAGTCATGACTGTCACGTCTTTATGGAGCGACTACTTCCAATAGCGTTGAAGGAATTTCTGCCAAACTTCGTCTGGGGCGCTCTTACTGAATTGACGACTTTCTTTCATGATATTTGCTCGACAATGTTACGTACATCACACATGGAGAAGCTGGAGAAAGATATTCCAATCATCATGTGTAACTTGGAGCGGATATTCCCCCCATCGTTCTTTGATTCAATGGACCATCTACTAGTTCATTTGCCATACGAAGCAAAACTTGCAGGTCCCGTCCAATTTCGATGGATGTACCCATTTGAGAGGTAACAATGTTTTTCATTTTGTATAGATATGAAACTACCTATCAACGATGTTGAACTAAAATGTCATTTTCCATATAGGTTTTTGTATCATTTGAAGAAAAAAATTAAGAATAAGGCATGTGTGGAGGCTTTAATTTGTAATGCATACATTGTTGAAGAAGTGACTACATTTGCATCATACTACTTTGAGTCGCACGTGCAATGCAAGAGGCGGAGACCAGGACGAAACGACGAGGGACCGCTAGATTCGGATTGTAACTCATTCTCCATTTTCAATTATCTTGGTCGACCAAGCGGCGTATGTAAGTTACGTTATATAACGGGGGAAGAAATGCATGCAGCCCACACATACATTTTATTGAATTGTCCAGAAGTGGAGCCATACTTTCAGTAAGCATTTCATATTAGACCTCACAATGTGAATGTATATACACATATATTGTGTCTAACCATTCGCTAATAAATTATTCTTTCTTGGCTCAAATCGAACAGAATGTTTCGGGCATCCATGTCAGGAGTATCGCCTGATGAGCTCGATCGTTTGTGCAATGTCCATTTTGCAGCATGGTTTAAAAATTATGTAAGATCGACGTGCAGTGTTAACTTGTAGTTTTCATCAAATTTTGATATTAAGCAATACTCTATGTATACGTACATATATGAATAACTTATTCATATGTGTCATTAGGTTCACAATATTCCAGCCATGATCGAGAATGAAGGGTTGTTATATCATCTGTCATTGGGTCCAAAAGCAATAGCAAGAACTTGGCCATCATATTTTGTCAACGGTTATAATTTTCACACGCAAGAATATGGCAAGGGAAAGGCCACGATGAATAGTGGCGTCTGTGTTCGATCTGGGAGCAGTTTGATGGAGGCCTTTTACGGCTTGTTGGATGCTATCATACAGGTAGAGTACCCTGGTCCACCATTGGCCGTTACGTTATTTAAATGCACGTGGTTCGACCCTATCAAAGGAATGAGGGTGCATCCGAAGTTTAATTTGGTTGAAGTTAATCACAAGAGAAAATATATGAAATACGAACCATTTGTACTGGCACAACAAGCAATTCAAGTCTATTGCGCATCATATCCGAGCTTGAAACAGGACAAAGTTGAGTGGTTGGCAGCATGTACAATCAAAGCGCGAAAAAAGATCGAACAACAGTAGAAAGATACAGCATATCAGCAAGAGGTCGTTCTGCACACAGCTGAACCTTATGAATATAATATTCCATCTTTACAAGACCCACATGGAGCATTGATCGATGTTGATGCAAGTGAAGTACGTCAATCGAACTTGCATCATAGTGTTGAAGAAGATGAATTTATCACTGATGATGACGATGACACTGATGAGGAAAACGAGGACACCGAAGACGAAGACGAGTTTTATGATCATAGTGAAGATGCAGAAGACGACGATTATCATGAGAACGACGAAGATGACAATGACAACGACTTTGGGTTTTGAAACTTTTACTATTCTTCTTTATGACATGTATAACGTATTTTATGGTTTATTGTGTTATAATTAATATTCAGTATATACGGTATATATGATAATATTATTTATGAATCAGGTGTATTTATATACAAATATATAACAAGGTAATTAGGTGTATTCTGTAAAAATTAGCGACAATTTTGTCGATTTCGTCGCCAAAAAAGGCCGAGAGCTATAAAATTTGCAATGGGGTACATCTTTAGCGACAAACCATAATCAATAGTCACTAATTAGCGACGGACCCTGTTCTTGTCGCTAAGTAGTGACGGAGACGTGGTCGGTCGTCGCCAAAAGTTACCGAGAGCTATACTATTTGCATTCGGGGACATCATTAGCGACGGATCACATATCTTCGTCGCTACTTGGTGACGGGGAGCTCATATCGTCGCTAAAAGTTAAATGTTAGCGACGGAGACGTGGTCGGTCGTCGCCAAAAGTTACCGAGAGCTATACAATTTGGAGTCGGGGACATCATTAGCGACGGATCACATATCTTCGTCACTGATTGGTGACGGGGAGATCATATCGTCGCTAAAAGCTAAATATTAGCGACGGAGACGTGGTCGGTCGTCGCCAAAAGTTACCGAGAGCTATACAATTTGGAGTCGGGGACATCATTAGCGACGGATCACATATCTTCGTCGCTGATTGGTGACGGGGAGATCATATCGTCGCTAAAAGTTAAATGTTAGCGACGGAGACGTGGTCGGTCGTCGCCAAAAGTTACCGAGAGCTATACAATTTGGAGTTGGGGACATCATTAGCGACGGATCACATATCTTCGTCGCTAGTTGGTGACGGGGAGCTCACATCGTCGCTAAAAGTGAAATTTTAGCGACGGAGACGTGCTCGGTCGTCGCAAAACTTACCGAGAGCTATTCAATTTAATTGCATTCGGGGCATCATTAGCGACGGATCACATATCTTCGTCGCTGATTGGTGACGGGGAGATCATATCGTCGCTAAAAGTTAAATGTTAGTGACGATGCTGTCGCTGATTGGTCGCCAAATGTGGCGAAATTATGGATTTGATTCAGGCGTTTTAGCGACTACTTGGTCGCTATGCCGTCGCTAATTAGCGACGGATGTTATTAATTGTAGCCACTTAGCGACGATTCGTGGCTATACCGTCGCTGAATCAGGATAACCTAAGTTCGAAATCGATTTTTCCCCAGTCTGTCTCTCTCTATCTCTCCTCTACTCTCGCTCTCCAGTCAGACCTCCGACGCCGCTCGATCGCCCGTCGCCGCTCGTCTGGCCTCTCGCCGCCGGTCGTCCGCCCGCTCCCCTCCGCTCGTCCAGCCGCTCAGCTGCCCGCTCCCCGCCGCTCGTCCAGCCGCTCGGCTGCCCTCTCCCCGCCGCTCGTCCACCGGCTCGGCTGCCCGCTCCCCGCCGCCCGCTCCTCCGCCCGCCACCGTTCTTGCTTGAGAGAGGAGCGAGTCACCACCTCTCCCCTCGCCGTCCGAAATCAACCGTGGGTCTAGCACGGCGTCGCTTCCTCGCCGGCGTCGCAGCGGAGCTCAAGCGAAGCCTCACTGTTCAGGTCTCTCTCTCTCTCTCTCTCTCTCGATGATACTGAAGACGTTTGAGGTTTCTGTAATATGTCTCCGTGATCTACTTAACTATTGTTGATGCGTGCTTTCACTAGAACTTGGGACTATGTGGGAACACCCCCGGATCATAGCAGAAATACTCAGAAAACCTATGTTTAAAACCTTATAGCGACCCCTTGTTGGTTCAGAAACGGATATTAATGTTGGGGAGCTGATGTGCCAACATGTTGAATCAAGCTCTTTTCATTCTTGCACAGAGAAATTCTGGGCAATGGATCATTCTTATTCTAGTAAATCAATGTGAATTATAGTAAGCTGTTTCTTTCTTCGCTTTCATTTACCAACATAGAAGACGTGTGTCATCGCATTTCACCAAGTGGTGTACCAACCTCGGAGTACCGTACCCCTCGATGTGCACCTTAGAAAATCCTATGCGCTTGAAGCTTCCACATCGCATTTCAAGGGTTTTCTTGGTGTGTGTATAAGGTGAGTACTGAGAGTAAAAAATTGTAATTTTGAAAATTCTATTTTCTTGATAATTGGCACAATACTCGCGCCAAAGCTATGAACAACCAAGAAATCACTATAGATTGCCAAATTATTCACATTTCAACAAGACATGGGCTTACCTTTGGTTGTTAAGACAGTGATTGAAGCAAGCTGGTTGTTACCTTTTGTAATGTTGTTTTCCTTATGCAGGAAGAAGAACAATATTTACACACTGCAAGAAAAATGGTAAGTTTTTAATTGGGTTATAAATCATTTCTAGTTAGTAAATAAATTGTTCTAACTAGTTTGTTTTTCCAATGTGCACCAGCGTCCAAATCAGAAAAATAACAACAAGGGTAAGGGTAAGGCTGATGATCAACCGACGGTCTATACACGTGGACGGGCCAGAGGAGGGCGTTCAATGCCAGTCGTGATCAGGCCGGTCGACGAGGCTAGTCCCCCTCGACGGACCTTCGTGCCCACGCCCACTTGGGTCGATACGCCCCCCACAGAACCGCAGCCTCAACAGTTGGAAGACGAAGGAACAGAGGAGACTCAATCTGAGGGCGAGCCTTTGATCACGGCACGATCATCGGTAGGCCAAACGTCGACACCGCCAAGCGTCGAAGATGCGGATGATAATTGGGTCATCGATGATGAAGGGAGGAGGCGGATAGAACCGTTAGGAGACTCGTAAGTACAATATGATGAAAGGGCATAATTTTTTGTTATTAACTGTATAGGCTAGATTTTCTTTGGAATTTGAGATGTTTTATGTATTTTTTATGTTTAACAAATGCAGCTTCTACAGAGCGACGGTAGTCCTGCGGGACTGGTATCGTATGATCAACAATTTTTGGCGTGAGCCATATACATGCATTACGCAAGCGCCGGAGGAACATAGGAGAGTATGGTGGCAAGAGTTCGAGGTAAGTGTAAGATCGGTTTGTTAGTGACATTTCTAAAATGTATTGGTAAATTGAGTTAGCGTTTTTTTTTTGCAGCGCAAGTACTATTGGGACAGATCTATGGATAGCGAGGTTAGAAGAATTTTAAACAAGAAGGCCGGCGATCACATGCGAAATGTGATGAACAAGGCGAAAACCACTCAGAGGCAGCCGGCTTGGATGGACGATCAGTCATGGGGGGAAATCCATAGAAAGTGGGCTAGTGAGGAGCATAAGCGCGTTAGCGAGAGGAATAAAGTTAATCGAACTTCCAGTTCCAGAGAATCTGGGATTGGGACGTATGCCGGCGGCTCCATCACAGTTGCGGAGCACAAAAGGAAGATGGTAAGTATTGTCAGATTGTCAATTTATTCCGTTAATAGATTGTATGACTAGTTGGAAGTCCGTTTTGTATGTTAGGCGAAGGTGTTGGGAACGCCGCCCAGCTTCTCACAAACGTATGAGCGGACCTTCATGAGAAAGGACAAATCATTCGTCAATGGCACGGCGAAGGCCGTTAAGGTATGTTCGAACTTGATGATTTTATAGCAGATTAGTTGATTGTGATGCATGCCTAGTAACTTTTAAAGTCTGTACGTAGGAAAAATTTGATGAAATGCTTGCATCTACGGCGGGTGTCGGGGGTAGTGGCAGCGGCGAGGGTACAGAAGGGACGTCGCCCTCGATTGAAATGTCGCAGGCCGAGCAAGAGAAGCTATGGTGGCAGGCATCTGCAGCAGTGAAGAAAGGGAAGGTGTACGGGTTGGGGTCGTTAGCCCGGGACAGCATGAAGTCGGTAGGCACATCTTCTGCTGGAACGAGTTCAAGGCGCAGCGCAAGAGAGAGTGAGCTGGAAAAAAAAGTGGAAAACCTCGAGAATCTACTTGCAGAGAAAGACGAAAAAATGAAGAAGATGGAGGAGAGACTAGATGCCATAGATGCCAGAGATGAGGCAATGCGCCTCATGCAACAACAATTGAGTATGCTATTGAGACAACAGTAGGGTCAGCATTCGCAGCAAGACGATGAGGATGAAGCAGCCGAGCAGACTGGACTTCCACCGGCACCCCCACCCAATGAAGACCATGAAGAGTAGATACATTTGCTGAACATTTTTGATATGTACGAATGATAATTGTTTAGATACATTTGCTGAACCTTTTTGATATGGGTACTTTTCTTAGATATTTACTTTTTGCTTCTATATTTCGTTATGCGTTGAATGTTATGACTTATCAGGTAGAACTGAACAAAAAACAAAAAATAAATATTAATCGTTCAAACAGCTTTAGCGACGCTACGATATACTATCGTCGCTATTCTGGACGATTTAGCGACGAACATTAGCCTTTGTTGCTAAATGGCGACGAATCGGCGACTACCTTGTCGCTAAAGTGGCCGAGTGATACCATTTTGCATTCGGGACAACGTTAGCGACGGACAATCTAATCGTCGCTGTTTAGCGACGACCATTAGCTTTGTCACTAAATGGCGACGAATCGGCGACTACCTTGTCGCTAAAGTGGCCGAGCGATACTATATTGCATTCGGGACAACGTTAGCGACGGACAATCTAATCGTCGCTGTTTAGCGACGAACATTAGCCTTTGTCGCTAAATGGCGACGAATCGGCGACTACCTTGTCGCTAAAGTGGCCGAGTGATACAATATTGCATTCGGGACAAAGTTAGCAACGGACAATCTAATCGTCGCTGTTTAGCGACGACCATTAGCCTTTGTCGCTACATGGCGACGAATCGGCGACTACCTTGTCGCTAAAGTGGCCGAGTGATACCATTCTACATTCGGGGACAACGTTAGCGACGGACAATCTAATCGTCGCTAATTAGTAACGGAAGAACACATTGTCGTCGCCAAAAGTGACGGTAGATGACAGTGTTGTCGCTAAAAGTGGCCGAGAGCTATAATATGCATTCGGGACGTCATTAGCGATGGGGGATAGAGTTATCGCTAATTGGTGACGGCAGTAGACATTGTTGTCGCTAAATATGCGATACTGAGTTCCATGCATGCTGGACATTTTTGCGACTACAAGAAAAATATCGTCGCAAAAATTTGCGACGATCATACTCTTGTAGTCGCTAAAATATTAGCGACGCCAGGTGTAGTTCGTCGCGAAATGGCGACTAATGATTTGTCTAGTCGCTAAGTTGCGATATCTGAGTTTTGCGACAGATGTGTTAGCGACGAGACAATTTGTCGCTAATTAGCGACGAATTGCCATTTGTTTCGTCGCTAATTTTAGCGACATGGTTTTTCGCAACGAAATTTGGTTCGTCGCAAAAGTCGTCGCTAAAAAATTATAGCGACGAAAATTTGCGCTTTTTCGTCGCTAATTGTCGTCGCTAAAATGCAGTTTTTTTGTAGTGAAAGGAGATTGAGTCATTGCAGAAACAATCGTAGGGAATAGAGATGATGAACGATGATGATGATGACGACTCATATATGCAGGTTTACATGAATTAGTGGATGGGACGGGATTCACATAATAACACGGCATGTTTATTAGATTCACATGCATCCGGATCTTGCAATAATATGTTACCCATACTAGATAATACTATCGATAATAATATCAGTTGCGTGCACTGCTGTTGGTTTTGCTACTACAAGTCAAATAAAAGCAAAGTTTACCGAAAAATAAATAAATAAATAAAGGAAAGTTTAGTTGAAAAATAAATGACAAGTATATCTTAAACCGCGTTCTAGATATGAGGAGCTCAGTAAAGCATAAAACGGAACGCTTTATTTGACCGCGTCTCATAATTACTTTCCAAGAAGTCTTGCATCAACTGATAACGCTTTGGATTTTCTTCCATAATCACATTTTTCTTGCACTCCTAGGAGAAAACACCCGCCGTATATGACCCCCCCGTCACCGGAGTCATATCTTCACCCTTCCACACTTCGCCAGGGGAAGCGTCTGTGTCCACATCTCGATGAGTTTTCTTGGGGTGGCCATCTCCACGCGATCGAGGCTGCGGTGGTTTTTTCCGTGCCCTTGCTTGAACTTGCTCGCCCTCTTTTCCTTATCCCAAGTACTGTCTGTAATAACCCATTCACCCCCTCCCTCAATCGGTCCGCTCCCTCCGACATCGCCACGGTCTCCTTCTCCAGCCCAGTCACTGCCTCCCTGAACCTCCCCACCCTCTCTCCGCCGCCTCCCAACGTTGCCATCTCATTGATTGCCTCAAGAACGTGCCTCCCGCACGCCTCCATGTCGTCGAGCTCCTTCAAGACTTGTGTCTTCCTGTCTCTTTCCTTGCTGCATCCTGACTCTACGATAACCACTAACTCAATTGGGTGTAGTCACCCTAGGGCGGTGAGGAAAGAGACCGGAAGATGCAAGTCTTGAAGGAGCTTGATGACATGGAGGCGCGTGCGAGTGGCATGGTTGAAGTGATCGACGAGATGGCGGCATTGATAGGCGACGGAGAGAAGGTTGGGAGGCTGAGGGAGGCAGCAATTGGGTTGGAGAAGGCGACCGAGGGGATATCGTGGGGGTGGACCGATTTGGGGAGGGGCGAATGGGTTGTTTGTAACAGTGATTAGGATGAGGAAAAAGATAACGGGTGAGTTCTGAGCAAGGGCACGAAAAAGGTCATTAACAAAGAAGCCATCGAAGCCAGCAAGAAAACATAATAAATTTCGTCCTCAACCCACGGTCTAAAGCTGTAAAGTCTCTTTCTCTCCCTCTATCTCTTCTCTCTCCATCGTCTTCTTCAACCTGCAGCCATAAGGGGAGGGTGCCCTCCCTCTCCTGTTGATTTTGTTCGTGTTTTATATTTCTTTTCTCCCGATTTAGATTTAGATTCAAGAGCTCTTTTCTCTCAGTCTAGTTCTACATCTGAGAGTTTAAACTCTCCTGATTTAGTTCTAGATATGTAAACCATCCCCTCCCAATTTAGATCTAGGGGTTTAATGAATATACTTTTAGAGATTTGATACCCCTATGCTTTGTCCATCTACAAGTCTTAAACCTCAAGTTTTAATGGTGATCACAGGAGCTTTGGTGTCTCACTAAACCATGATGATTTGTTCTTCCAAATGTTAGATTTGTGTTTGTTCAACTTGTTTTGGTTGTCTCTGTATACGATGATGGCGTAGAAGAAGCCGATTATAGGCATGCATCGCTAATTGGCAACGCCATAGATATTAGAGAAGGAATTTGTGACGTGTACTCATCACTAACAAAGATACGGGATCTAATGATCAGTTGTCTATTATTTTGCTTAACAAATCCGTCCTGGTAGAATGATTGCGTATTCAATCCTACTAGTGCTTCGTTAATCCTGCTAGTTTTTGAATTTGGCTTTGTTTTGCAGTATTTTGGACTTTGCTCTGTTTCGATTTGCTTTGCCATGAAGTTTATGTACTTCTTATTTATCATTTTGAGCAATATATACAATTTTCTTTCAAAAAAAGAAAAAAACTAGGCAAGACCAACAAAGCGAATAAACACAACAATGTGAGGGTGATGCTTGTGATTTGAGCTTGAGCAAAAATATGTGGTTGTTAGAGAAAATTGCACTACAATTCCTAAACCTTATGTATGGAATGCAGTTAAGTTCTAAACCTTTTGATAGGTTCAATCAAGTACTACACTTATACCAAAAGTCTTAAGGGGAGCTAGAGGTGGGAACGTGTAGTTTCAGACGTGGGTTTTGACTCCCACACCCTGTAAGGAGGCATGACAAAAGTCTAAGAGTGAGTTGAGAGTTAGAGTGGGACATACCAAAAACAAAAAAACAAAACTAACTAACCATGATAATTGACACCAACAAATGGAGCAAAAGGCATGCCATATTTATTTGTCAAATAAGTGGTATCAAATGTGACTACATCTCCAAAGTCGGGCATCCGCTCAAGAAACATTGTTGGGCGGAATTAGAGTTAGCGTGGGTTTCCTCTCAAAAATATGGGCCAATTATATATTTAATTTAATCATCAAAAACTGGGATATCAAAATGATCGGAGAATTTAGAGTTAGCGTGAGTTTCCTCTTAAAAAAATATGAATAACATAGTTATTAACCAGAAAAATGCGAAGACGAGAGTGCGTTTTGCCACAGTAAAATCAATAATCATGGTGAATGCAGATTATATTGGGTTATAAGTTATCCATTCAGCTAAATCGCAACAAGAAATTAAAAATTAAGGCTTTATTGATATGAGAATATTTCGCCATAATGAATCCGTAGATCAAAATGCCAACTAAGATGCTACTAAGAATTTCATAATTTAAATGTCATTAGCTAACCTTATAATAGTGACTAGATTAGTTTGGAAAACAGTCCTTTTCCATTTGCCAACTCAGACAAATTTTAAGAAGCAACCAAGCATGATATAAGGACACAAATGGTAAGTTTATTAAATAGATCGGTCTATCTTCTAGATACAAGAACTTAATCTTACCAGCATTACTTGACGGAAATTTTCTCTCATTTGTAGCGTCGCGCGGATATTTCTTACTAAAGCAAAAATATCATATTAAAAAAAAAAGGGGAAAGCGTATTGACGGAAGGCTTATTTACAACAACTACAAAAGGGCCAGAAAGAGTACATGGAGAAACCTTCCTACTTGAGCCAGCTTCTAATTATGGAGAAATCTTCCCACTTGACCCAGCTTTTAATTACCTCCCAAATGGTAATTGGCCATTGTGATTTATTACCTAATATAACCAAAATGCCTCACTATAAAGTAAAAATATCCATGAAAATAGTAAATAAGCACAAACTCATCTTTATCTATATCTCACTTATAGCGCTTAGTTATTTTTATCAAAATCTTTGTTGTAAACATTAAGGTTGACGGTAGAAAAACTTTAAAAAAGTGATTAATGAACTATAACAAATGTACATCGGCTGTCAACTAAGATGCTGACTAGAATTCCGTAATTTAGGGGTAGTTAACTCGTCTAAGCCAAATTAATAGATTAGTTTACTGATGAAATCTTCCCATGCGGTTACTCGCAACTTAATAAGTTGCCAAACAAGCATATCAAGCAAGATGTAACAATCCAAATAATAAGTGCTATTTTCATCACTTAAACTTAGTAGGCACGTCAATATAGATACTAAACAAATCGATAATCACCTCCTTTAAGAGTATGACAACGCATTAGAATAGTATAAGACCGATATTTCTTAAATCCAATCATGTGTGCCACTTTGGCGGTTACAACCCAATTGAATCCTTAGAACTCTCTCATACCATGGATATAAACTTTATGTCTCATATTTACCATATACATGTGATTTTCTTGAAGGCAGGGGCATGTCGCTATTATCTCTTTTCCTAATTCGGTCATTGTTGACACCTATTTTCTCGGGGAGGTCGCGATAGTCATCAAAAAACTTTCTCTCGCTTACGCCACCAAGCCACCGCGCAAAGTGAGTGGAAATAATTGTTCCAAAAATATATAAATTTTTTTTTTTAGCGCCACATTCAATTACTACATTCGTCAAAATGTAACTAATTCGGATCATTTCAATTACCGATACTTGTTATTATCCACAATGACGCACCGCTGCAATGAAGGGAAAGTTTAGAAGGACATAAAAAAGGCAAGTTGGTCTTGAACCGCGTATGTAGAATATGAGGAGGCCAGAAAAGAATGAAGAGATAAAAGGCAAGTTTGTCTTAAACCGCGTATGTAGAATATGAGAGAGGCCAGAAAAGCATGAAGAGAGACTCCTTATTTGGCTGTGTCTTTAAATTACATTCCAATAAATTTTGGATTTTTTTCCAAAATCACATTTTCTTGCATCCCTAGGACAAAACACGCCCTATATAATTACTGCTATTGCTCACAGAGCCCGTACTCATCAGAACTTTCCGACACTTTCTCGTCTCAGTTTTCCCGGAAAAGGAGAACAAATTTCTTCCAAAATGTATTCGCGCCTCCTCTTACCCGGTGACAAGAAGGGAGCGAAGCTCACCGCCAAGGAGCTAGATCCTATCTCCGATTCCTTCGATGAGTCACTCCTCTCTCGCCTTCGGGGCCTGAACCCTGCCTCTGTCAGCTTGCCCTGGCTCTGCTCTGCCGTTGCCGTGCTCACCTTCGCTCACTGCTCCGTGAAATCCTTGATCCACGAGCTGAAAGTGAATGGTGGTGGTGATAGCCTCTCGTCATGGTATTTGGACAACAGCCTGAAGGTCCTGGATGTCTGCAACTGCATCTCCTCAGAGATTGAGCGACTGTATCTCCGCCCCCTGAACCTAAGGATCGCGATTGAGCTCCTTGGTTTGGACGGTAACCCATCGGCGGAGGAGATTCACCAAGCGAGGGAAATGCTTGCAGATTCAGGGGGCAAGGGTGGCATCGTGTGTGTGAAGTCTGCGAACGACATCAAGGAGCTGATCGAAGACTTGGCCGCGAGCATCAGAATGTCAATGCCGTGGTGGAAGGTCTCGCCGGTCGAGAGAGTTGTTCGCCGTGCTATCCAAGCGGTCAGCTTTGTGACGGCGTTCGTTGCTGGAGTCATATCTTCGGCCTTGTGCATTTCCTCTGGGGTTGTTGTTCGCGTCCGCATCCCGAAGGAGTTCCCCTGGGGCGACTCTATTCGTGCAATTGAGTCGGCAGTTATCACGGAGTCATCGGGATGCAGCAAGGCAAGACCAAGGCAGACGCGGATCTTGAAGGAGCTTGAAGATATGGAGGCACAAGCGAGGCACTTGCTTGAGGTGATGGACGAGGCGTCGGCATCCGGAGGCAGAGAAGAAATCGTGGGTAGGCTGAGGATTAAGGCAATTGAACTGGAGAAGGCGACCAAGGTAATGTCAGAGGGGCTGCGCCGGCTGAGTGAGGAGGTGAACGAGCTGTTCCGGACGGTGACGGGGATAAGGAAGGAGATGGCAGATGAGTTCACAGCTAGCATGCGGAAACCACCATTGCCAAAGAAGCCATCGAAGCCGGGCAAGAACGATGAATCTAAGGTGTTTTTGCCGGAAAAAAAGAATGAATGAGTAGACAGATATAGTGTAATTGCAAAAAGATAGACATGATGATGACGATGATGTTGAATAATAGCTTAATGGATTGTAAAATTATGGCAAGACCCGGATGCATGTGAGTCAGGTTGAAATCTCTTGGCAAGTTATTACGCCCACATTCGAGCACTCTGCCAGACTATTACTGAACGTTAGGGAGTGAAAGAAAGCTAAATTTCGTTCAAATTTGAAGGATTAGAGTTAAATGCTAAATGAAAAGTTTTAAATTTATAAAAGAATCGTTGGGCCAAACAAAAGAACCAAATAGCGCATATGACCTGTTGTTGGGTCGGACTTACATTTCATGTAAATTTAAACTTTAACTGAGTCTTGATACCATTTTGCAAAATAACATTTGAGACAAGCATTTTGCAATAAATCACAAAACCAAATAAATATTTTTACAACCAAAATATGGCATTCAGTTTTTACTTCTCTTTGCTATGTTTGAGAAAGTTAAAGAAATGGGAGATTGAAAGTTTAGACACAACATGTAGAAAAATTTAAAATATTTATAGATGAGCTGGAAAATTTAATGGTATCTTCCCATTTTATCGTTATCCCTTCTCTCAAACACCGCAACATCATCGATTTTTGACGAAAATGACCGGATTGTTTACATTAAAATTTTGCTTAAAGATTTTCTTATTCATGGAAACACGTGGCAATTTCTTATTAAAGCAATAAATCTTTTAAAATAGGAAAAGATAGTGTCTTGGAGAAAGCTTAGTAAAACATCTAGTAGATAAGCAAATTCTTCACTCATAGAGATTAGTCGGATCCATCAAAATATTTCTTCTAAGCATTAAGGTTAACGGAAGATCAAACTTTTGAAAAAACATTAATGAATTGCAACGAAAGTAAACTGATTATTATCTAAGATGCTAACTAGAATTCTGTAAACTAAAGGTCATTGACTATCCTTGGCGGACTTAATAGATTAGTTTAAAGATAAAATCTTCCTATGCGGTTGACTCCTCAACTTAATAAGCAGACAACAAAGCATAACCTATGATTAGACCTATCAAATGGATGGGTCAGGTTGGACTTGAATCGAGTCATAAATAGTCTGAATCAAATTGACCCATTAACCTTTCATGACCCATTTATTTATAATGTAAAAATATCTCAACCCATACTCAATCTGACTAGACCCATATTGTTAAAATACTTTTATATTTAACGCAATCAAGAAAAACTTGTTTCTTATGATTTTAAAAAAAATTATATTGCTAAAATATTTCCATGCAATACAAATCTAGTGAACAATTTTTATAATTTTTTTTTGAAAATTTAGGCTCCATTTGTTTCGAGAAAAATGTGACATTTTTAGAAAATGTTTTCCATGATGTCATTTTCTCCAAGAAAATGACACAATTTTTTAGTGTTTCGTTAAAACCTAAAAATGAACTAGAAAATATTTTCCAGCGTTTGGTATATAAAATCTGATTTAATTTTACTTTGTGCACTCATTTTAATAGTTTTTATTATTTTATTTTATTTCTTTTTCCTGTATTTTTGGCCGGTGGCTAGCCACAGCAACGGTTGGCGATCAGCAACAAGTAAGGGACGAGCTCGCTTGATTCTAGCGAGCCGAGCCTCACCCGCTTCGATGAGGTTGAGCTTGCTTGAGGCCAACAAGCTCGAGTCTTGCAAGATGGGTGAGGCTGGAGCCTTGCCGATCGGTCGAGCCTCGTCTAAGGTCGGCGGGCTCGAGCATTGCCGACCTTCGGTGAGGTCATCCCTCACCAGTGGTTAGTTGCCGACTATCACTGTGGTCGGCCATCAGCTAAAAATAAAGGAAAAAGAAAAAGAAAGAAAAGTGAAGAGAAGAAAAAAGAAAAAAAGAATTATGATTTTGATTTTTAAAAAAAATATTTTTATAAAGAGGGAGAGAGTGTGTGCAGGCCTAGTGGGTTGGAAATGGGTTCTAAACTCAATCTATTTATCCTAAGCTTTAAAGTTTAAAACCCATTTAAGCTAGGCTTTTTAATATTGAAATATATATGGGTCATATATGGGTTTAAAATCAATTTTGACAGGTCTACCCAAATTGTAATAATTCAAATAATAATTAGCCCCTATTTTCATTGCCTAACTTACAAGGCACATTGATATAAATACTTAATACGACATATTTATCTGCAAACATGTCGCTAGATATATTTCTAATTCGCTCATCAACAATTTTTCTCTCGTTTACGCCGTGGTGCAAAGGGAAAGGAGAAAATTGATCCAGAAATTTTCTCTTCATCTTCTTCACTATTTGCTCGAATGCCCATCACATTATCTTCAAACTTGATATTGATGGATTCTACCACTTTCTGCGATACTTTGTTAAAAACGTACTATGCTGTGCTGGTAATAGAGTATCTAATAAATATACCTTCATATTATGGTTCAAACTTACCAATGTTGTCGTTTATATTTTTGAGAATCTAACATTTGTAATTGAAGATATGAAAGCATGATATGCTTGGTTTTCTACCTTTGAATAGTTCATATGGTGTTTTCTCCAACAATCTAATAATTATCTTGTTTATAATATAAGAAGCAGTGTCAACTGCTTTAGCTTAGAAGTAAGTAGGAGTGCTGCTTTCGATCGTCATTGTTTTTTCCATCTCTTGAAGGGACCGTTTCTTCTTTTCCACAATGTCATTTTGTTGGGGAGTGTAGGTTGAGGAGATATAATGCTTGAAACCATTTTCTTCATAGTAATTTGAGATGCTTTGATTCTGAAACCCTCGACGGTAATATGTGTGTCTGGATGTAATGTTGTATCCGTTTCCATTTTTGACTTATTTCACAAAAGATTGGAAGGCTTCGTCCTTATGGGCTAAGAACATCACTTTAGCGCGTCTTAAGTAATCATCCACAATCACCAGATAGTTTCTCTTACCACCAAGGCTTGTACTTCTTATTGGTCCAAACAAATCCATGTGAAATAGCAGCAATGCTCTGTTGGTGGCAACCATATTTATGGATTTGAAGATACTCTTTACTTGCTTACCTAAGCAACAAGCATTACATAGCTCAGTCTTCTTATACTCGATATTAACAAGACCACGCACCAGGTCATTGGCTGCTAATTTCGAGATCTGTTCCAAGCTTATGTGACTTAGCTTCCTGTGCCAAAGCTCTTGTTTTATTTTGATGGAGATTATTTAGCAAGCAGTGTCATAACCAATGTCAAGCAAATGACTATTGCCATGTCTCTTACCTGTGAATGACTGGGATTAGTCTTTACATACCCCGATACATTCAACATCTTTGAAGCTAATTTCGTTACCTTTGTTACAAAGTGGTTGATGTTGACTAGTTTGTGACTTAGTCCTTTGACCAATCCAATAACTTCAACGAACAAGTTTTCCAACTTGATGTTGCCTTTTCCAACGATTCTTCTTTTGTTTTTTCCTTCGAAAATGATTGTTCCACCATCAACTTGGGTTAAGGACATGAATTTGTCAGCATTACCGGTCATGTGCCGTAAGCATCCGTTGTCCAAATACGATTTGCTACTCTTCTTCTTTTTCTACATTAAAGAAAATTTTCATTGTTTCTTTGGTACCTAGATAAATTTGGGTTCTTTTTTTTGTTAGTAGAACAGTGTATCTTCTGTGGCATGGCTTGCTCATTGGACATTCATTTCTGAAATGACAAGTTTCATTGCAGCCGCAATAGTTGAAGAACATTCTACCGACAGATCCAATGAAGTTTCTAGCATAATGATTCTTGTAAACATGAACATGCAGTTTCCACCAAATACTTTCCTTTGTGGTTGGAAATGCAATTCTTTCTTCTTCAATTTCCACATATTCCAAACTTGATTTCTTATAATGAGGAATTTGAATGAAAAGAACGTTCTTGAGTATCTTCGGACCGGGAGAGAATCTTGTGGAGACTTTTGACAAGTTCTCCTCAAGAGAAGCACGTTCTTCTAGGAAAGTTCATATTCACTTTTGATAGTGTCAACTTCCTTTATATATATATATATATGAGTTCCTCTTTTTGCTTATAGTCTAGGTATGTGAGTTTTGAAATCTCTCTCTAACTTGGAAAATTTTCTTGAAGGCTTCTTCAGCACCTCGAAAATCTCTTTTACAATATCCTGCATTTCCTCATAAGTAAGTTTAGGAGTATTTACCTCAATTTCTTCATTGGCTTTGGAATCAGCCATAAGGCATATGTTTGCTTGCCTGGTATCTTCATCGCTGGTTTCGCATTCCATATCACTTCAGGTTTCGGCATTCAGAGTGCACGTTTCTTCTTTTCTACCTTTTGCTTTCACTTCTTGAGAAGTGGACACTCAAGTTTCCCGAGACCAGGCTTTTGCCATTCATAGCAAACAATATCATTTCCTTTGTTGTCATTTTTTGCTTTGGACAATCTCTTCTCTTCCTAAGATTCTCATTTGTCATTTTCCTTTGAAATTTTTCCCTTTTCTCACCAGGCTTGTAAATCTTCTTGTTAGGATTGCCATGTCTTCATCATCTTCATCTTCAGATGACGTTGGTTCACCTGCATCAATATAATCAGTTTTGAAAGCAATGACTATCTTACCTTTGTTGCTGGTTTCTTCGTTCAAGTGCTCTGCTTCATAGGATACCAGAGTTCCTATTAGCTCATCGGTGGAGATGAGTTGAATTCTCATTGTTTCATGGACTAATGCCTTCAGGTGACTCCATTTTCTTTGGAATGCCCCTAGGAGCTTGTTTATCTTTTCAGCATCGATGAAGATTTTCCCTGATTGACAAGACCATTCACGATTTTTGTGAATCTTGTGAACATTTTCATAATGGTCTCGTCAGATTTCATCTTGAAAATCTCATAGTTTCCAAGAAATATGTTCATATGCTCTCTTGTACACGATCCCTTCCTTCAAATGTGACTAAGAGTCTGTCCCATATTTCTTTCGCTGTAACACATGAATTCTGTTAAATTGAGATGGAGAAAGAGCACAATACAATAAATGCGCCTCTTGTTTCCGTGATCCAATCCAATTCTTGCGTCTCACAGCCCCTCCGGCGTTCATTATCTCCTCCGGTGTTTCCGTGATCCAAATGCGCCTCTTGTTCATCACCTATCACCTATTTTCCACGATCTTTATCCAGTTTTAGCTAGCTTGCTTCCAATTTCAGCGAGTCCTTCAAGTTTAAGGTAGGTTCTTTCATCTATTTTTGATCTCATGCGGATGGCCAAAAATTCCAACTTGATTCATAGTATAAATTGAAGTTAAACTTTAGTCTGCGCACCAAACATCTCGGATTGGACATGATGAGCGTGATCCGTGGATTGATTTGATTCATTAAGACTTTTGATGTTAAAAAATTGCATTAAATTAGTCATGGCTGAAAAACCTCTATCCATGAAATTGATCCAATCTTAGAAAATTCATGATGAACTTCCTTGATATGTTGTGTGATACTCAATGTGTCTCAAGCCTTGCCTCGATCATGCCTTGTAGGTGTTAGAAATTTGTAGAATCTTGCCAGAAATTCATTGAAGCATGCTGGAAATTTGATTAGGCTTCATAGAAATTGATTATGCTAGAAATTCATTGAATTTGCTTTGATCATGCTTAGAAATCGCTGGATATGTAAATTGCGTGCTATCTGTGAGTCTATATTTTAGATTTGATGTCAATTTGAGCTTAATTGGATGAGGAATTGATGATACAAACATGTATGTTGATGTGAGTGAATAAGTTGGATTCTATGTCATCGTTTTGCAAGTTGATCGTACCTTTGTCCATGATTGCTTAATGTTGTCAATTGTTGTAAAATTTGTGTGAATTGAGATGTTTAACCTTGATTTAGAAGCAGATTAGTTGGATCTTGAGCTTAGGATACTCAATACTTGACGAAATGCTTGATTGAATTTTTTTGATTCGGAGTACTGGGAGCATGTTGTAGTAATTGGGAAATTCCAATTAGTAATGACTTGATTAGAGAATATCATCAACTAATGAAATGTGGAGGACATTCAGGGCTTTAATTTGATAGGTTGTGGGTCAAAATGATTAGATAGGTATAACTTCTCCTTCATGACATTTCAAGTTAGCTTAAAGATAGCTTTTCTCTCGAGTAATCGATGAGATCTCCTTTGGATAGTCTACGACAGGGTTGATTAGCCTTTTTATCTGATGAGACGGGATTCACATAATAACATTTCATGTGTATTAGATTCACATGCATTGGGATCATACAATAATATGTTACCCATACTCAAATAAATAATACTCATTGCGTCGCGTGGTTGTGCTACTACATATAAAATGGAAGAAAAATTGACCGACCAAAAAATAAATAAATAAAAGAAAAGTTTAGTCAGGAAATAAATGACAAGTATATCTTAAACCGTGTCCTAGATACAGGAAGATCGGAAAAGTATGAAACGAGACGCTTTATTTGATCGTGTCTCATAATTACTTTCCAAGAAGTCTCTCACTAATTAATAATGCTTTGGATTTTCTTCCATAGTCACATTTTTCTTGCACTCCTACGAGAAAAACATAATCCTATATGAATACCGCCTGCCCGTCGCGGGAGTCATACCTTCGCCCTTCCACTCTTCCTCAGGGGCGGCCGTCCATGTCTGCATCCCAAAGAGTTTTCCGAGGGCAACCATCGCTGTGCGATCGAGTTACGGTGGCCCTTTCCGTGCCCTTGCCTTGAACTCGCTCACCCTCTTTTCCTTATCCCGAGTACTGTTTGTAATAACCCATTCACCTCCTCGCTCAATCGGTCCACTCCCTTCGACGTTACTTTGATTGCCTTCTCCAGCCCAATCGCCACCTCCTGTTGCCTCCCCACCCTCTCCCTTATGGCTGAAGGTTGGGAGGCTAAGGGAGATTGGGCTGGAGAAGGCAATCGAGGGGATATTGGAGGGGTCGACCGATTTGAGGAGGGGTGAATATGTTGTTTGTAACAGTGATTGGGATGAGGAAAAAGATAATGGTTGAGTTCTGAGCAAGGGCACGAAAAAGGCCATCGATAAAGATGACATCGAAGCGAGGCAAGAACACATATTCAATTCCGTCCTCAACACACCGTCCAAAGCCCAAAAGACTTTTTCTCTCCCCCTCTCTCTTCTCTCTCCATTGTCTTTTTCAACCTTCAGCCATAAGGGGAGGGTGCCCTCCCTCTCTTGTTGATTTTGTTTGTGTTTCATTTTTCTTTTCTTGTTATTTCTTTTCTCCTAATTTAGATCTAAGAGCTCTCTTCTCCCATTCTAGCTCTAAATATGAGAGTTCGAATTCTTCCGATCTAGTTCTAGATTTGAGAATTATCCTCTCCTATCTGGATTTAGGAGTTTAATAAGTATGCTTTTAGGGATTTGATACCCTATGCTTTGTTTGTCTACAGGTCTTCTGCCTTTAATTTCAATGGTGATCACAAGATCTCTGGCATCTCGCTAAACCGCGACGATTTGCTCTTCAAAATGTTAGATCTGTGTTTGTTCAACTGGTTTTGGTTGTCTCCTTACAGCTATGATGTAGAAGAAGCTGAACCTAGGTTCGCACCGCTAACTGGCAATATCGCAGATATTTGGAGAAGCAATTTTAGGTGTGATCGGCCACTGATTATTTTGCTTAACAAATTCGTTCTTGTGGAACGAGTGTGTACTCAACCTTATTGGTGCTTTATTAATCATCCTTGTTTTTTGGATTTAGCTTTGTTTTGCTATTTTCTGGATTTTGCTTTGTTTCGATTTGTTTTGCCATGAAGTCTCTATACTTCACATGTATCATTTTGAGCAATGAATATAATTTTCTTTCGAAAAAAAAAAACCAGGCAAGAACAACAACATGAAGGAACACAAAATGTGATTCATGAACAAGCAAAAATATGTAGGAGTTGTTCGAGAAAATTGCACTACAATTACTAAACTTTATGTACGGAATGTAATTGTGTCCTAAACCTTTCGATTGATTTAATCAAGTATTAAACTTAAACCAAAACTGCAATCGAGTTCTAAACCTTTCGGTTGGTTCAATCATGTCCTCTATCATCTTCAAAAAGTACAATCAAGCCCTAAAATTATGTTAAAGAGTTCAATTCAAGGATGCCACGTAATTGACTTTTTAATATAAAATCAACAGATCTTCCTTGGTTGATGCTTTTCGATAGGGTTTTTCCAATTGGATTCTTGAATTGATTTTCTCTGGGTCGACCATGCCTTTTTCCTTGGATTGGATTCATTATTTGGATGCTTTGAGTATCATTCGGATCGAAATTGATTGGGAGCTCTACAGCCTGATCGAAGTCCGCAATCTGAATCTTTTTATTTGATTCCTCCGATACTTGCATAACAAATTTGAAATGCTCTATGGATTTTCTACCTTCTTCTACAATCTGAATAGCACGATTCAATAAGTTATCATGCCATTCGTTTGGATTATCAAAATTGACACCAAAATTGACACCCTTAGATATGGAGTAAATGGTACGAATGCTTGAGACCCTTTCTTCGTCAAGACAATATGTAATTGCTCAATACCTCGTTTACCCAAATATGATGAAGAACCCAAAGTGCATGTCTACAAAGATAGTTAACTATGAAATCTAAACATTTAATTGACCACACTGTGAAATTTAGAGCAATTAATTTTTTCATCAAAATAAATAACCTCCAATTTAGTTAACTACAGTTTAATGCCTAATAAATAAACGTATTCAGCGAAGATTAAATTGGACAAACGAATCCACACTTCCTATTTAATTAAGTTCACTTGTCCATAACCCACGAGTGATTCTTGTTTAACTGGATCAGCAGCCTCAGCAAGTAACGCACGAAGCCAGCGAAGAGCAGCCATCGCAATAGCTCGGGCAACATAGGAGCGACAGCGAAGACCACCAAGCAGTACATGATGGCCATCGACACGGTGGCCACCACGACCTTAAGGAAGAACAGGACGCCTAGGTGAGGGAGATGATGAGGTTGATGGGCGACAAGAGTGTGAGTGTGTTGCACATTAAGAACATGTAGAACGGTGTCGTGGAGGCGCAGATGGCCTGGCCTGCGATGCTGCCGTCGGAGCTGTCCTGCCAGATGCCACTCGGGGCCTGATCCCAGCCTGGAAGGTGACGACAGCGATGAGAGTGGCGATGAGGAGGAAAATGCACGGCATTAAGGGTGATTGATTCCTAGTTCGGTCCGGTTCCAAGGTAGAACCGGGAACCGGACTGAGAGAACCAGTTTCCAATTTTGGAAACCGTGGACCGGACCAGTTGGTTCCAGGACCAGGACCTGGACTGGACTGCCGGTCCGGTCTGGTCCAATGGAACCGATCACTTAGAGTTTAGTTTTTATTTTGTTAAACACTTAAGGTTTGGTTCACATTTTACTAATTTTTGTCAATGAATTTATGTTAATGAAGTTTACTTAGGATTTAATTCACATTTTACTAATTTTTATCAATGAATTTATGATAATGAAGTTCACGTAGAGTTTAGTTCACATTTTATTAGTTTTTTTAAAGAAAAAAATAACAAAAATATATATTAAATAGTTGGTTCGGTCAGGTCCGGTCCGGTTCCCCCCCGGAACCGGGAACCAGACCGCCCGGAAACCGGTTCCGCTTTTAGGAACCGGGAACCGGACTGATAGTTCCAAGAACCGGACCAAACCCGTCGGTCCAGTCCGGTCCGGTCCTGATTTGGGCGGTCCAAGTTGCTCACCCCTACACGGCATGGTCTTGTTCCATCTGGGCCAAATACATCATTTTGGTCCCGGCTAGTGAATCAGGCTCTAATGTCCTAGGGCCCAAATATTTTTGGATAAAACCACTTTTTCTATTTTTTTAAATTTCATACTTAGTTTTTCTTTAATTTTCTATTCGAAGAGACAAATTTGGATTTCTTCAAAATTTTAAAATATTTTATTGTTTTGGAGTTTTTTTAGGTCTATTTATTTTTTAAATCTTATAAAAAAATTTTAGATTTAAATTAGCATTCTACATAAGTTCCCTATTTACTGAACATAATATAGTAGAGTAGAAGTCAATAAGCCAAATTTCTTTTCTTATATCACAATCTTACATAACTGGCACCTAACGATATATTATGTAAAATGGATTAGTTATTAAACTATACAGCGTGATTAAATAAATCGAAGGTTATTTAATTTTATGAAAAAAGCAATTGCTCTAAATTTTGCGGTGTGATTAATTGAATGTTTAGATTTCCCTCTCCAATTTGCCCTTACATGAATGGCTTTAGCTGGATCGCCATGTTCACGGCTTGATTTTGACCAAAGGATTTGGCTTAATTACAGCATGAAAAGTACATCCAACTTTGAATTTCACGTTCAAATGAAGATGCGTTGAGGACAGAACAAGCGTCGAAACCTAACACTTGAACGGAAAGCTCGGAAAACGTAAGAAGATAAAAAGTAACGTATCTATACATTAGAAGTTATACATTATAATGGATCTTATTCTTATATCTGTTTGTTCGCTTTTAAACTCAACAACTCACTCCACCTTGTCCCCCAAACAGTAAGGTATAGCCCTTGATATCTCCAGCATCCCCGATGGTGGTAGCGCGGTAGCACTGTTTTGAATCTGTGTGAGCCGATGCTCGGCTATCTTCAACCGCTATCCAATCGTACGAGCCACTCATGTAATGGATTTGCCTTAAATAGCAGGCGTGTGTGAACGACTCGTCAGGAAAGTATCCGCTTTCCATCGGTGGGCTGGTCATGTTTTGGGTCGAGTAAGCGGCACCTCCGTGGCGCCGGGTGCGAACTGAGGGAACAAGTCAGCCGGCCACTAGCCCACGGCACCTTCTAGTTCTTCGTATACCACCAGTTCTTTGTGATTGGATCCTGATATGAAACTATTTATGTGCTCTTGAGGGACTGTTCCGGCCATGGACAGATCAATCAATGCACTCAAAATGATTTGATTGGACGATTGGGACCATCGTGCTCCGAAAGGCCAAAAGATTTTCTCCTCCATCACAAATATATTTAGAGTAAGGATTAATATCGTGAAAAACTCTAAACCGATACATATATAATTTTTTGACAATCAAAAAACTCAAAATTAGTACATCTATGATAAATTTACTAAAAAATAATTTTTTGACAATCAAAAACCCCAAATTGGTATATTTATGACAAATGTACATTCCGTTAAATTCAAAAAATATTAGGAAAAATCACAAACCGATACACACGTGACAAATGGAGGGTAAAACTCCAAATTGGTGCACCTGTCAGCTGTAACGTGTCATTCAACTCAGAAATTTGATGGTAAAATTTAACGGAGACTAATAGAGAGTGAAATTGTCATAAATGTACCAGTTTTAGATTTTTAGTGGTCAAAAAATTAGTTTGGGGTAAATTTGTCACGGGTATATCAGTTTGGGGTTTTTCATAGTATTAACCCCTCGACTAAAAGGGGAAAATAACAATCAACTTACACTTTTTGGTCATGGGAGTTTCATACCTTTTGAAGGTGAGGTCGACTCAAATTTAATTTATTTTGGACTTTGCATTTGCTACTCATTCTCATGTCGGGCCGCTATGTGTGTCACGCTGTCACGCCCCGTACCCTATGAACACGTAACATCCTGCCGCTGTCATTAAGAATGTGACTCCCAGGATTCGTCGCCCACCCGTTACCATTGAATAAGATAATATACGCGGAAGCTAAACGAACACTCTGTTCAACAAACATTTAAACGAGATGATAGAGAGAGACAATTTAAACAAACCAACAAACCATTTTATAAACTTAACATCACATACAGTGATAACATATACAAACCTTCCTAAAGGTCACAAACTCAGACCACGTATACTCAAAAAGGGATAGAGTGGTTGATCTGCTCCACTACTCAAAAGAGGAGCTCCAAAAAGATAGGGATTTCTAACCCGATCAAAAACCTTCACGGCATCCTGGCGATGCTCTTGGCAAAGTCGGGTCAAATACCTCGCTATAAGAACCAGGTGACGAAGGCTCCGGTTCAGGATCTGACTCCTCGGACCATGCCGGAGGTTCCGTAACCATCGATTCGGATTCAAGATTAACTACAACTACATCAAGGGGATCAATCTCCATAAGATCCGACACTTCTAAACCATTGTCAGGGGGAATATCAAATCCCCAGAGAAGACCAAAAGTCTGAGCTTCATCCATCAGAAACCATGCCATATACTTGTGAGCTGTCAAGTACTGCTCACCATCATCGACTCAAACTGTACTCTCATACTTTCGATACTCTCTATCCTCACCAACTGGGTACTCAGTCACCCAATGCTCCGTCTCTGTTGGTACCTCGAAACGTAGCGGAGGCTCAGTCATAGTCAAGGTCGAAGGACTTAAACGTTTAATAACGGGGAATGAGATAAAATCTCAATAAGTAAACTACCTAAGTCTCGACTAGGGCAATACGTACCTTCAGCATCCTAATCATGCAATTCTAACCAATAGGGTAAGTTCCTATCAAACGAACAATGGTACTACATGATATAGCTAGCAAGGATCACTTAGAGGGGGTGAATAGGTAATCTTAAATAATTTTTATCAGATTATGCAGAAATGAAAGGACACAGATGAGTCTGAATAAATTTCAGATTCAAGACCGTGCTTTTGATGTGCAGAATGTAAATTAAGAGATAAGGGATAGAAAAACTGCACACAAGTTTATAGTGGTTCGGCTTATAGCAAGGCTACGTCCACTCTCCCAAGTTGACAGCCTACCGGCTGGATTTTATTATGTAATCAAGAGGAATTTAAAGCTTCTGAGTGACAACACTCTTGTGTATAATAGGACTCTCTATCTCACACAATCACTCTTACAAAGTGTTCCTCAAGATCTTAATGTTTCACTCAAGAAAGACAAGAGGAAGGATCAGAGTATGCTCAGACTTTGGACTTGTTGATTCTTGATTCTATTCTTCCTTCTGCTGCCCGTTGATCTCCTTAAATACTCCCCTACTTCTAAACCAGTCGTTGGACAGCTTTCAGAGGATCATCTTCCAATCTTCACCTTGGACAGAATTGTATAATAAGGATTGAGTAGCCGTTGGATGATAAATTCTGAATCCCGCTGATTTTGATCGCCCATACAATCAGAATTTTAGTTTTTATAAGTAGAGCTTTGTTCGTTGTAATGCATTCTTGTCGTAATGTTTGATTGTCAATCAATTTGATTGAGATTGAGTCAATCAGAATATTTCTTCTGTGAAATCCATGCCAGATCACTAGATGTTGTGTTTCGTTCTGAATTCTGCGTTTGAAGAAATTCTGCGTCTGAATAATTTCTGCATCTGCATCTGCATCTGAATAACTTTTGCGTCTGAATCTCAGAACCTAAATTATGTGGGTCTTCAAAGAACTTATTTTTTTTTTTGGGTAAAGAAGAACTTATTATTTTTTCAGCTTGTAAAGTCAGAAAAACTTCCTTCTGAGCTTCCAGAATATACATACATACCTAGAATAAGATAGTTCAGAATAAATATCAGATTTACAATAACATGGAAGGTTTTGTCAACTTCAAAATCAATAGGAGTTTTCCTTAACAATCTCCCCATTTTTTATGGTGACAAAACTTCATTGCAGATTGAATCAATTTGAAATTAATTTGAATTAAATAAGCATATTAAGCACGTGAATCACAGATTGAAAGAGTAAACTCTATTGATATCTGTGTCTTTGCTTCCTTTGTATATAACCTGCATATGATCTGCATGTTAGTGGCAAATCTGCGTATAATTTCTCCCTCTTTTTGTCATTAGAAAAATAATAATAGAGAGAAGAAAGCACTCATATTAAGTAATCAATCAGTACAACAAGAAGAATCGTTAGTGATATTACAGACCAATTGAAAGATGATTTGGAGAGAAATGTTAAAGAGCTGGTTATTTTTTAGAAGGAGTACAAATCAGTTGAAAATTTTCCAATATTGAGACAGTCTCCTCAATCTTCAAACTGCATTGACCTATAGCCTTATCCATGTTGGATGAGCACATAGCAATGGCTTCCTCAAGTTTTGCTTTGTCTGCTACTGCTTGAAGTTATTGAGTTTTATTGTTTTCCTCAACAATTCTCTGTAGATTTTTTATGTCTTGTTCTAGTGCAGCTTGTTTATCCTTTATCTCGAGCAGAATAGAGAGGATGTTCTGATTTTCTAAGGGCTGTTCTTGGACATTAGCTTGCTCAGACTGATCGAATCCAATGGCTGCTTCTGGTTGAGTCTCTCCTTGAACGTATGCTTGATCTTCAGAAGCATGTTCTTCATGAATTGGTTCTGAAACCTTTGAAGTTGGTTTAGAAACATGTTTTGGACCATTAGTGTGTCATGTTTCAAAGTGCTCTACTTCTGCTTCATCACTTTCATCATGCAGAAGAATTTTTCGTTTCTTTCTGTACACTTTGAGTGGGGTAGAAGAGTCAATTTTCTTGCTGGCTAGACTAGTTCTTTTCCTTTGCCCTTTTTCTCTTTCACTTGGCTTTCGAACAGATTTTGCCTCCGACTGTTGAGCCTCTTTTCCTTTTATTCTTTCCCTTACATCATCAAACTGCTTCATTTTGGAGAGCATTCTTTCTCCAACGAACATACAAGGAACAAGGTTCTTACGCATATCATCGGGAATAGATATTTTTAAGAACATGAAGATACGAGAGATTAGAGCACCATATGGCAGTTATCCCTTGTCCTTCTGCAATGCTATGTACATATGGAAGATAATGATATGAGGAAGAGAAAAATGTTGACCTTTCAAGATAGCCCAAATGAGCTTGATTTCTGATTTGGATAGGTCAGTTTTGCAGGCTGCTTTGGGCTTCAAGCATTTGATTATGATCTTATGCAAGATCACAGACCGTCTGGATAAGTCAGAGTATGAAAGATGTCGCTTAGATCCTTGAGCAAAGTTTGGATTTTCATAAGCCACCTTGGAAGCATCTTCAAGGTTTACTGCCAATGGAGTAAACTTGGAATGTTCTGCTCCAATTATTAATGCCAACTCTTCTGCTTTTAAATCAAACTTTTTGTCACCAACAGTGAATTGGATCTAGTTGATTGACAAAATGAAGAGATTGGAATAAAAGTAAGCAGTCAATTCAGCATAAACATTTGCAAATTGAAGGCAAAATTTTTAAATGCCTAACTTCTCAAACAGGTGATTTACTGAAATGCCAACCTTCTCTAGGTAGTCGAAATCTACAGTTCTGTAATTCATGACCCCTCGAGCAAGCAACAACTTATAATAGACATTATGCTCTTTACTTCTGAACAATCCTCCTGTACCTAGCACACCAGATGCTATTCCCACTTTCATTTAAAAAATTTCAAAAAATCGAGCATCATCATCAAGAATAATAAATTTTGAGGCACTTGTGAACTTAGGGCTTAGAGGAACAAATTTCTTTTTAGAAGGAGTGGATGTTTCTCCAACTTTTTCCTTGCTCTTTCTGGAAGAAGGCTCTTTTGCTGTAGAGTTGGACGAAACATTTTCAGTGGTAGGACAAACCTTAGAGTAGTTTTCTGTAAGATGTTCTTCAGAGAAGAATCCATTGTCTCTTAGACAGTCACGCAGAGTCGATGCAGAGGCATTGCTTCTCTTCAACCTCTTATAAGCATTCCATACAAGCTTGATGCTCTTAAACCGAAAATTTATTTTACTAGAAGTTTTGGGTGGCGACGATCAAGGAGGTGGAGTCGCTTCATAAAGGTCTTCATGATGGTCAGACTCTGTGTCTGAAATCTCCATATACTCCGCCGGTGTTGTAGATTTGGAATCTTGGCTGAGAATACATGAAGATCTTCTTTTGAATGGCATTTTGATCACTTCTGGAGCAGAAAGTTTCGATTTTTGGAGGAAAAAGAGGAGAGTCTCTGAATATCGGAAAGTTTTGGAGAGTAAAAAATCATACTAATAGGGTTTTGAAAAGTGACGGACAGGTTTATAAATGAGAAGGACGGGTTTTGGAAAGAAAAAGTCATTTTTAGAAATTATAATAAGTGAACCCAGATAGGAAGGAAATAAACTTCTTGAAGCACAAACAATCATGACAATATATTATAACAATATTTTAAGCACAAATAATCAGATAAATTAGAATACATACCTGATTTGTTTCCAAAAGTAACAAATGTGAAAATTTTCCGCCAAAAATATTCCCGCCAAAATTTTAACTGAGTACGTACCTTTCTTTGTGAGTTTGAAAAGCATATTCAGACTGAGAACATTTGAGTCTGAAAAATTCATGTCTATCAAACACTTCAGGAAAAAGGATAAGTAATGCACAATTTGTTTCTAATATACTCAAATAAAGATTTATCAAGAGGTTTTGTGAATATATCAGCTAATTAATTCTTATAATCAATTAATTGAATATTCACATTTCCATTTTGAACATGATCTCGAATGAAATGATGCTTTATTTCAATATGCTTCACACGTGAATGAAGAATTGGATTCTTAGTCAGATTAATAGCACTTGTGTTGTCACATTTAATTATAACACTTGAATCTTCCATGGCAAAGTCTCGCAATTGCTGCTTCATCCACAGAATTTGTGCACAGCCTCTTCTCAAGACTATATATTCTGCTTTTGCTATTGAAAGTGCAGCTGTATTTTGCTTCTTTGAATACCAGGATACCAACATATTCCCAAGCAATTGACATGTACCTGTAGTACTTTTCCTATCCACTTTACATCCAGCTAAATCATCATCAGAATACCCAGTAAGAATAAAATCTGAATCTTTGGAATACCAAAGACCTAACATTGGATAAGTTCCAATGTATTTGATTATCCTCTTTACTGCAGAAAAATGTGATTCCCTTAGATCTGATTGAAATCTAGCACACATACAGACACTAAAAAGTATGTCAGGTCTAGATGCAATAAGATACAATAATGAACCATCATGCTTCTATATACCTTATGATCTACCTTTTTACCATGTTCATCCTTGTCCGGTTTGGATGTATGGGACATTGGAGTGTCTGTTTTCTTGCTGTTCTGTAATCTAAACTTCTTGACAATCTCCTTAGCATACTTCTCTTGGTAAATGAATGTACCATCTTTGGTTTGTTTCACTTGTAGGCCAAGAAAGAATGTTAGCTCGCCCATCATACTCATCTCGAATTCATTCTCCATATTCTTTGAAAATTCTTTACAAAACAGTTCGTTAGAGGAACCAAAAATGATATCATCAACATAAATCTGAACCAGTAAAAAGTCCTTACCATTTCTCTTAATAAAGAGGGTTGTATCAACCTTACCTTTTGTAAAGTTATTTTGCAGAAGGAAGGTACTTAACCTTTCGTACCAAGCTCTGGGTGCTTGTTTCAGACCATAAAAGGCATTTTTTAGTCTATAGACATAGTCAGTCTTCCTTGGTTCTTCGAAACTAGGTGGTTGTTCCACATATACTTCTTATTTGATATATCCATTTAGGAAGGCACTTTTCACGTCCATCTAAAACAATTTCAAGTTATGGAAACAAGCATAAACTAATAATAGCCTAATGGCTTCTAACTTGGCAACCGGTGCATATGTTTTATCATAATCTATGCCTTCTTCTTGAAAATAGCCTTTCGCTACCAGTCTTGCTTTGTTTCTTGTGACTTTCCCTTTGTCATTCAGTTTATTTCTGAATATCCATTTTGTTTTAATTACTGGATGATTTTTGGGTCTCGGCACAAGCTTCCATACTTTATTGATCTGAACTGCTGAAGTTTCTCCTACATGGCTTCGATCTAGCTTTCATTTGATAATGCTTCATCAACTTCTTTTGGTTCTATTTCTGATATCAAGGCCAAGTTGCTGATGTTCTCCTTGTGTTTAGATCGAATCTTGATATCATTTTCTATTTCTCCGATGATGAGATTCTTCAGATGACTGGATTTATATTTCCAATTTCTGTCAAATTTTTCTTTCTGAATATCATCAGACTCTGAAGGTTCAGATTGAGTCTGGATTGTATCTTCGACGATCTTTGGAGATT
This sequence comes from Syzygium syzygioides, assembly GCA_031216285.1. Classification (NCBI taxonomy): domain Eukaryota; kingdom Viridiplantae; phylum Streptophyta; class Magnoliopsida; order Myrtales; family Myrtaceae; genus Syzygium; species Syzygium syzygioides. The sequence goes on from CM062251.1 coordinate 18,757,558, forward strand.
CTAGTTGAGCTTCTAATGAGTCTTGAATGTTGGAAGATAGTTCAGATTCATCTTTGTGAGTCTGAATATTTTCTTCAAACTTCACATTCATTGTTTCTTCCACAGTTTGAGACTTTTTGTTGAAGACTCTGTATGCTTTACTTGTAGTAAAATATCCAAGGAAGAGTCCTTCATCTACTTTCTCATCAAATTGACCAGTGCGATCATTTGGATTTTTAATAATAAAGCATTTGCAACCAAATACTCGAAAATATAAAATGTTGGGCTTTCTACCTTTGTAAAGCTCATAAGGGGTTTTCTCAAGAATGGGTATGAGAAAAGCTCTATTAATGATATAACATGCTGTAAAAATTGTATCTATCCAAAAATAAAAAGGAATCTTGCTTTCAATCAACAGAGTTCTTGCCATTTCTTGTAAAGAACGATTTTTCCTCTCCACAATACCATTTTGTTTTGGTGTATAAATAATAGAAAAATTGTGTTGAAAGCCATTTTCCTCACAAAAGTCTGAAAAGCTTTGATTTTCAAATTCTCCCCCATGATCAGTTTTAATGCATGAAATGGTATAGCCCTTTTCATTCTGAACTCTTTTTGTAAATTTTGAAAAGTATGAAAATACCTTATTTTTATGAACAAAAAAGAACACCCAAGTAAATCTTGTAAAGTCATTAACAATAACTAAACAATACTTCTTACCACCAATATTTTGCGTTCTGGTTGGTCCAAATAGATCCATATGAAGAAGCTACAAAGCACGATTAGTGGAAACATGATGTACAAGCTTAAAAGAGTTCCTTACTTGTTTTCCTAGAGTGCAGACATTGCACAACTCTGTTTTCTTGTATTTCAAATCTGGCAAGCCTCGAACCAATTTCTTGTTTGAGATTTTTGAAATTTGTTTTATACTGATATGCCCCAATCTCCTGTGCCATAGATCTTCATCCTCTTTGATTGAGATCAAGCAATGCATAGAGTTTGGATTGACATCTAAAAGATAAATATTGCCATGTCTTCTTCCTATAAATGTTTGAGAAGAATCTTTGCTTGTTCCTGAGCATGTATCTTCTTGAAAGTTGATTCTGAAACCTGTATCACATAATTGGCTTATGCTTATCAAGTTGTAGTTGAGTCCTTTCACCAAAGAGACATCAGTGATTGTGAGTCCTCCAATTTCAACCGTTCCTTTGCCAACTATTTTTCTTTTGTTATTTCTTCCAAAGGAAACTTTTCCACCATTCAGATTTTGTAATTCAACGAATATGCTTGGATCTCCTATCATGTGTCTAGAACATCCACTGTCTAGGTACCACTTCTTTTTTCTCTTTGTGGTAACCTGCAAAAGTTATAGCATCTCAAGCTTTCTTTGGTACCCAAATTTATTTGGGTCCTTGAGCATTAGTATAGACCGTATTAACAAAATCTCTTCGAATAGGTCTCCAGACCTTAGGACATTCATTCTCAAAATGTTGTGGATCTCCACATTTTGAGCACTTAAGAGCACTTCGACCAACATGTTTTACAAAATTCCTTTTGAAATGATTTTTATAAGCTTGTCGATGAGGTCTTTGTCTTAATCTCTCCTTGACCTTTGGAAAATCAATTAAGCTATCACTTTCCTTCATAAATCCGAAACAAGACTTATTGTAGTAAGGAATTTGGATAGAAAGGATATGCTTCAAGGTTTCTGAACATTTTGAAAACTTGAAAGTAATTTCTGAAACTTGCTTTTTCAAAAGAGCATTTTCTTTGGAAAAAAAATCTCGATTTTCCTTGACTTGATGAAATTCTTTTTGAAGGAAATCAATTTTTTCTTTTTGTGAAATATCCCGTTGCCTCAGCGATGAATTTTCCTTTTTCAAATCAACGCACTCAACGAGAGCTCCTATCTGGCAAACCGGATCATAGCTTCCTCTCAGCGGATGGTCATGCAACCATCGCCCCGGATTGGCAGCTCGTGCGTTACTTATGACACGCTAGTTGGCGAGGGCCTCTGGTTGAATCAATCTCTCCCCTTCAACATAACTTCGTGGAATATGATCCTTTTGTTCGACTGCTCACCTCGGCTCCTTGTCTCTCCTCTCAACTGCACTTCCTCGAGCCTCTGCCACCGTTACCTGGAGAGCTCGGGACATATTGACAAAGCTCGAGCGGCTCAGTGTGCCGGCAGTCTGGACCCATGTTGCACCTTCGTTGCTGGCGGCATGCCTTCTGCTTACAAGATCCGGCTCCACAGTTCGGGTTGTCAAGCGTTCAGGAGCATCCTTCATTTGGACCCGCATAAACCGCCCAATCAATGGGAAGAGGGTCTCGAAGTACAGTGGGCCCCTCCACCTGAACCTCTCTGTAGATCGCAGCTAGATTGCTCTCGAAACTCCAAGTGCTCAAGAGTTGCACCAGATGGTCCCCTACGCTGCCTCTGCAATAAAGGTTATTTTCGTGACCGCACTCTAGGGACTTGCTCGAGGACGAAGAAACATGCTTATTCGACCCTCAGTATAAAGATATCAACCAGTGTAATTTGTTTTCTTTGCCTAACCACAGTAGCAGCTACTATCACCCTTAGAAAGTCCTACAGGCTATCTAATAGGGCGAAACTGGCCAAGGCGAGAGAAGACATGTTGAAGTCGAGCACTTGTGGGAAATCTGCTAGGATGTTCAGCTTGAAGGAGGTGAAGAAAGCAACTAGCAATTTCTCCAAAGACCGGCTTTTGGGAAGTGGCGGATTTGGAGAGGTCTACAGAGGCGAGCTTCCGGATGGGACTATCGTGGCCATCAAGTCAGCTAAAGTGGGGAATATCAAGAGCACACAACAGGTACTGAATGAAGTCGGGATACTATCTCAAGTCAATCACAAGAACCTAGTTAAGCCCCTCGGTTGTTGTATGGAAGCGGACGTGCCGTTGATGGTTTATGAGTACATCGCAAATGGGACGCTCCATGACCATTTGCACAAAAAGAGGTCGACATATTTAGACTGGATGACGAGGCTTAAAATTGCTCTGCAGACTGCAGAGGCACTAGCTTATCTCCATTCCGCAGCGTACATGCCCATTTACCACAGAGACGTCAAATCCACAAATATCTTATTGGACGACGACTTCAATGTGAAAGTTGCAGATTTTGGGCTCTCGAGGCTTGCCCAGCCAGGTCTTAGCCACGTTTCAACATTTGCTCAAGGAACATTAGGCTATTTGGACCCGGAATACTACCGCAACTACCAGCTGACTGACAAGAGCGATGTGTACAGCTTCGGTGTCATGCTGCTCGAGCTTCTGACCTCGCAGAAGGCGATTGACTTCACTCGAAATGAGGACGATGTCAACTTGGCCATCTTTGTCAGACAACGAGCCAAAAATGGGGATCTGATGGGAGTTGTAGACAGGAAGCTGCTTATGACAGAACCTTCTACTGATATATTGAACAGTGTGAAGCTCTTCTCGGAGCTGGCATTCGCCTGTCTCGGGGAGAGAAAGGAGGACAGACCAAGCATGAAGGATGTTGTCAAAGAACTCGAGTGCATCATTCAACCCGTATGTCAAGCCGACTGGCAGAGTGTTCCGGAGTCGATGGGACTGCAATCATCGGATGGAACTTAGTTTCATGATCTTTTTTTGCCTGCCATGTCAATTGAATGACGTTACCTTTGAAAAATCACATCAGAAAAAGAGATGGAGCGTTGCTGATGTCGCGGAAACGACAATGCCAAGCGGTTTCGATAAGAAAGCGGTATGAGGAATATAGATTCGGTGGGTCAGGAGAGGAAAGTGGGAAAGTTAAGGGATCAGATGCTAAGCTTTGAGCAGAAAGTGCGATCCATGAAATGTGGACCTGTGGATCTTGTTTGAGATTGGTGGAATCTTTTGAGGGTCTTGTAACTTTGGCATTATAAAAGATGGACTTTCAAGTATTTACTCTGCTTTCTTTTATGTTCTTTTCTTTTTTTGTTCTTATTTTCTTGTCTGTTCATACGATCCAAAGCTTTCTTGGTTCTGTTATTTGTTTTGGATCCAGCTAATACAAGGAGGCCAAGAACTAGGCATGCTTTGCTGTGTTTAATATATCATGATTCTTAAGATATGGTTCTGGAAAGGTGCTAGGGAGAGGCAACAAAGCAGGATTGTGGATCAGCGGTATGAATAAACTGAAAAACGAATGTGGAAAAGCACTTTTAATAATGAAAGTAAATATGGCTAAATGCAGATACACTATGGTGGTCAAGGAATTAATATAACTCAATTGAAGAAGCCCTGAAGGGAAAAATATCCATGGACACATAAAATTCCTCATTTGGGCATATGCATTTTAAGTGACGGCTATATCCCTTAACAGTAACAAGTGGCATAATGGCCAATTAAAATTGGGGTGCATTGCACATGTAATGCTAAACAAGACGAGAGTCAAAGTACATAAATAGTGATGACTGATCATTTATTATTACATCATCGCTGCCACGCAGTCATAATCATTTTGAAAATAGTCATTAATGTGATGCTAGTGCAATGTGACTCGAACCGGCACAATAAGTTAAACAGTAATATGATTCGCGCATTTGTACTCGCGCATAACATTCCTATCCCAATTTTGGGGTGCTCCAACATCGAAACAAACATTTTTCTAAGCTCCTTTTGGGTTATTGCAGGAGCACAAAGGGGGCCATATCCAACACCGGCTAAAAAAGCAGATTGTCAGATATTGTTGCTTCACTTAGAACCAGACACATGCCGAAATGTTTCTTTCTTCCTACCGGTTGGAAGGAAGAAAAGTTTAACAAATCTCAATGTGTAAACTAAACAAAGATATCAAAATGGTATTAGTCAAAGCAAAGGAGATTGATCCACGAATTCTTTTAGAAAGACTAATCATTGTCTCCACAGCTTTCCCGGGTGGAGATGAGCAATCGTGCGCCTCCCACAAGTTATGAGGGAAGCTTTTCCAAGTACTGCAATAAAAACAACCACGTCAAATCAGGGAGAACCTCTTGTGACGATATCATTAAAAGAAATCGTAGCCCACCAAACACTTGGAAAATGAGGGGGCACAAAAACCTTATGTAATTGTAGACTGATTGGATTCTCCAATTAGCAAGCTAAATCGGCTCTAGTGATTTTTCCTTTTTAGGTTAGGAGTCCAACATCTGACCTCTTTAGTCTAATGCCTAAAAATTCTATTTCTTTGGTCGTGGAAAACTTCTTCCTTGATCTCGGGTCCACTATTCGGGTCCCTCATTCATGTGGGCCTAATATAGAGGACCCATAAAATGGACGGCTACGATGCATTTAGTCCAATGGACTCGGGTGCCCTTGCAACGAAATCACTTTGGTTTGAGTCAAAAATATCCCACGGCGTGCATGACCACTACTAGATCGATAGCTTAGGTCAAGATCAACATGCTCTTATGATTTAGGCGGTGGGCTTAATTAATTTATCTTCTCTCCTATGGGAAAAATCTAGTATTTTCACAATACAAATTGAGAAAAGAGGTTATATTAATCTTTTTACTTTTCAAAAACATATATGTAAATTGCAAGTCAATTGTTAGGGGTAATCCTAATACAAATATAGCGTTCGAGAGAGTTTGTGTGAGAAGAATTTGCGGTTGCGGAAATATAGTTGCCTTGGGATAAAATGAAGCTCTTGGTATTGGCTTAGAGTTCAAGAGCAGAATTGTGCGTGCATGTGCAAACAAGTTGCTATATCCTAGTATCCATTTAATTCCTTATATGAAACCGGACTTAGAATTGTTTTTCAGTATTGCTCCTTGAATTTTGAGATTTCACATAATACTTTATGTGAAGTTGACTTTTTTTGGACTTCATACTAAACCAATCAATTCAATATCCATAGGGGACAATGTGTTAACCATGAAGCAAATATGAACTATTAATGTGTTCATTTTATCTTCGGCAAGCTACCTCATGCTTCTGTGTCCTCAATTAAAAATCAATCAAGTCGAACCCAAAGCTGACCAACGTGAGTGAACCAGTGTCGAAGCCTTGCTTAAGAGTCGTTCTTTTTTTTATTATTATTCACTTTAAGCTTCTGGTAATAATTTCATATCCTTAACTATAAAGATAAATTCAGAATACACCCAAAGCATAAAAGGCCAGACTTTAGAGCCACGGCCAAAGCCACAGCAAAGGCAAATCACCCAGAATAAACTCACTTTAGTCATCTTGAAAGAGTAATTAGAAGATCTTGGGACAGGCTCTTGATGAAAGGAGGATTTCAAGGTCAACATGTACTTGCCAGATCGATAAAGGATAACTAACGGGCAGCTGCCTCGCATATTCCTAGGAAGCAAGAATCAATAACATTGTACATTTGATGCAAGTAAACACAAACTGCATCAATTTCCAACCTGTAATTATAAAATACCTTGGTCAAGAAAACAAATAAAAAATACCACTACTCCAAGCTAGCAAGCAAAATAACTGTTCAGCAAGTATTACCAGACTGTTAAGTGAATATGCCATTATACAAAATTTGGTCTCCTCGCTTCCAAAATGGTCATCATACAATTAGTTTGAGCATTGAACTTACAATCCACATCCGACTGGCAATTCCCAGTGTCAAAGAAGATTTAAAACAAGTAGTAGCTGTTCGCCTATGGTTTCCATAGAAAAAGAAAAAACTGTTTATCGACGGTAGCGGTAACGTTTGAAGTTGAAATAAACATGCAAAATCCCTCTTTCAAAAGTGCATTTGAAGCCCTTCTTGTGAGAATATTCCCACTCTTTATTCACAATCCTAAAAGCCTGCAGCACACCAGCAGCATGTGAATCATATGACAGCCAAAAGGTTTACATATGCATAAAGGTGATTTTCTGATCAAGTAGACTCACAATGTCCTCATATGGGGGCCCGGCGTGGAACCGGATGATACACGTCTCTGAGCTATTCCCATCCTTTTCAATTGTGTATGTTGGGGCCTTAATTTTGTCAACAAGGTCAGGGTAGAAGATATTGAATTTATACCCTTGGACGATCTTCGGAGGTGGATTATCGTGATCATAATGTGTTTGATTGTACTTATTCCACTCATATCCAGTGTGAACACGGTTGAAGTATTTTGGTTTTCTCGGTCGATACTTATCATGCCATCAATAAGCCTGCATCCATATGGATAAATTCAAGGATCAGGTTATCTGAGAAAAATATGACACGAATAAGTCAAAAACAGTCAAGAAAATTGGAGACATGAAGCACCTGTGAGTCCAGATTCACCTCCGCACCAGTGCCAAAAACTGCATCACCTTCCTCCATGGCTCCCATGGCTTTGATGGCCTTCATTTCAAAATTATCTTCTGATGGAGCTGGCTTTGACGCAATTGCTTCTTGCATCCGCCTTTGTTGTTCTTCTAGCACCTCCATTCTTTTCCGTTCCTAAGAATATATACTGGAAACCTCTGGTTAGATACACTCCCTTACTCACTTTGCACTAAGTATTCTGCAAGGAGCAAAGGAATCTACCAATGCAGCCCTGTCCTCTTCAGGGTCAATGGCCCCTTCAGTTTCTTCACCATGCAGCAATTGCGGAGAAAATGATCCAGCCTCCTCTTCTGACTCCATCATCTCTTCTTGAGGTAAGGGTTCTGGGGACATTGATCCTTCATCTAAACATCAAAACCATGGTAATGCTAACTTAGTACCCAGTCTGAACTGAAAGATGGAACAAGAATTCTATAGAAAAGTTACTAGTAGATAGAAGCATACCATCAGGCACATCTTCTTGTATAGGACTGAGGACATTAGCAGTTTCTGGATTATCATCGACATCCACAGGCTGCTCCAGACGTTGAAGATGCTTGCGCAACATTTTCGCACGAAATTCTTTCAAAAAAGCCTATGTTTCATTCAGTCAAAATCGATGTACCAAATATACATTATCAGCAGTGAAAGAATATCAAAAAAAAAAATACCTTTGCCTTGTATATGTGGATACGTTTGAGGATAACCTCCCAAAACTCCACGACCTTAGCTGTGCCAGAACGCAACTGAGTCTCAACACCAGCATGTATATCCTCCAATTCTCGGAAGGTCTTCTTATGCAGATAATCCCTCACATCTGCTTCGATGCTAGAATGCATACCCCTTTCTTCTGCAAGCAACTCAGCAGGAGGCTCCTCCCCACGCACTCTGGCTCGATCGAGTGCATCCTTTTTCCTAGCTTCTGCCAGCTCCCAATCGCAAACCACTAGAAGTGCCTGCTCAGTAAGATAAAGAAATAAGAATCTGTAGAGCCAGAAGGTCAACTTTTCATATGCTACAATGAATAATCCACCCTTTCAGACACTACTTTGAGATAACATCATTGCACTGCTCAAAAGTCAAACAACAGTGTTAAGTGTCAATGATCTCATAGAGCTCGTATAGCACTTCCATGCCTAGGATAGATACCAAAATCAAGGATGCTGAGAAGTGAGTCACATGATGACTATTAGACACTAAATGAAAGATCTCTAAATCATTCGCATGAAAATAAAAAAAGTAAAAAAGCATATTACCTTCCAGTACTAAATGTGTGTCGGTGTCTCTGTATCCAAATCGAGATGCATTTTGATGTCACCACGAAGCTCTTCCATTTCTTTCACTGTTAAGCCCTGATTCAAATGCAGTGGCAAGGACAGCTAAGCTACCATAATAATAAGCCTCTCCAAATTCAACTTATCAAAAAAAAATTTTGAATACTTTATCAGGATAACAAACAGCCAGATGAGTTCTCATTTTATACATTTCTTTGGATATACCTACAGGAATATTTATACACCATAGTTCTAACAATAAATTCACTTCATGGTCAATTAAAGCACAGTCTGTATGGTCAACAATTTATGATCCACCTCCTATCGACCACTGAAGCCGAGTATCAAACTGTTAAATCAAATCCCAAAGTGAAAAAGATGCACTTCCCTAGCAGCTTAATTGTCTGATCGAAATAAAATAAAATATTTTGGAGCTTGTTTGAGGAGCTTTTATCCACACTTTTTCGTGGCTTAGGACTTTCAATCCAACAAGTTGTCTGGCACCAAAGCCACAAAAAGAGAAGCTAGGCCCAGAAGCAGTCCCCTATTCCCCAGCTTTAGATGAGAGATTTGACTCCCAAGTGAATGTAAAATTACCCCAAAAATTGCAAGATTGTCTATTTTATTATTTCTTCCGTTTTCTTGTGTCTTTGGAAATGCAACAATTTCAAAAGTTTCAACTCCTAAATACTCAATCTAATAAAAGTCAAAATGAGGGAAAAGAGGAGGACAGGAAGGAGGACTTAAGGCCAAAATTTAATTTAGAAAGTAGCAGCAGCCCAGTCAAAGGCAGCTCAAACAAGCTCTTCTCTACTCAAATCCAAGTAACATCTAACATGATCTTCAAGCAAAGTGAAAGAATCTATCAATCCAATCTTCTATATAAAAGAGACTCTGGCCATTAGATGCTAATGAAGAAACACTAGACAATGAAAGGACAAAAAACTATGGTAAAAGTTATTCAGTTACTATCAGAGACACAGGTACATCTGTCAATTATCAGAATAACATGGACTGCAGGCACTACAGGTTAAAACATCATGGATAAAAAAGAGTATGCTGGATTATCCTAAGGATAATCCATCCCAACATTTTCAGGTCAGCCACAGATGAAAGTATATTGTTGCTTTCCAAAAGCATGTACAAACATAATTCAGTGGAGCTATTCATGTACATGGATGGCTCAAAAGTGGCAATAAAACAACTTTTTAATTAGATGTATAAGCTACTTGTGTGGGGCAAGGTAAAAAAGAAGCATAGGAGGTGTTTAATGCTGAATGAAATTTTACAGCCAACCCTTACTGAACTCCCTCTTTAAAAGATTTGTTATCTGAAACAATTTATCTCAAATAGATAATCTGAGTGACTTTCACCGTTTGGAGGCTCTTTAAGAGGGCATCTTAACAGGGACAGTATGCAGAATAGATGTTACAGGCTGGCATATAGATGACTCTATATGAAAGAGCATGTGAATTAGTAAACAATGGATCAATTTATTGCTCTTTGTTGAGACGACAACTAAATCCGCTGCTGCAATTTTTTCGAATGCAGGAGGCATGAGCTTTTTGAGTCAGCAAGTAACTCAGAGCTTTGAAAGGCATTTGCTTAATCAATGGCAAAAATGAGAGAAACCTCTTATGTCCTATGCCTCCTCGAATTTCTAGACTGGTTTCGAGGGTGGGGAGAGTTCCATCCTTTAAGAGACAAGCAACTAGCTGCATGGTGAATAGGTTAAAAACTTTACAGAAGTTGAGTTTGTATTAACAAAACAGAGACTTTTCGTTTGATTATTAGCACACTCTCCTTTCATAAATTTACATAGAACAGTACCTCTTCAATACCTTATATATGTAACAAATCATTTAGCTTTTCAAAGAAAATAAAATACAAGTAGGAAAGGCAAAGAAGCGCACGTCTGTCAGAATACGCAGTTTAATATTAGAATAAATTAAATTTTCACCTTGAAGACCATGTAAGGTTCATTCAATTCAATATCCAGATCATCTGAACCATTGAGGTGCTTTGATAGAACATCAATTGCTTTTGCACGCCCTTCACGCAATCTGATCTCTGACCCGACTTTGCTTTGATCAAAATGAAACTGCAAGAGAAAATGTGTGAAAGACTCAAAATCTTGAGAAAAACGATTGTCAAAATGATGCCTCTGAGGACTAGATAGTGAGAGATGGAGAACTTGAAATACAGAATAAACAGTAGCCATACCTCCTCTTCTTTCTTCTCCCAATCTTGAAACTCTGGTCGAGCACGCTCTCTGGCTAGCATTGCCCGCAGACAGCAGAAATACAGAAATCATTTCTCTGTGCCAGTAAAACTTCTAGAGTTTCACGCCCATCACCAATTCAACAAGAGAAATCTTGCTTTGGTGACTTCACTAAACATACCATTTCCTCCTCATGCTGAGCCTTTTCAAGCGCTCTTTCTTCCCTTCTCTTCTTCACTTTCTCAATCTCTACCTTAATAACAAGCAAGGGTGTAATTAGACACATTTACTTAAAGACTCAATGCTTTCTAGCATCTGAGATTTCACATTTATTTAATACAGCACTACCTATCCTTGAAAACCTATAGATAAATCAATATATAAAGTCACTAGCAATCATGCAAGTTTTTGTCAAATTTATCAAATCTAATCTAATTTTTTTCCCATTCGCAGGAAAGTTAATAAGTAATTTTTTGCTTATAGAAAGTGGAAACAAACAGCCTAAATAAGTTGATCTCACTAAAGGGAAATTATGAAGAGGTAAACTTGAATACAACCACCTACCACTGAATGCATAGGAATGTTGAGTGCAGGTATGAAAGAATAAATTATCCATGCACTATTGCTAAAGGCTCAAACAACATAATGAAAGATGCATGACCTAAAGATCCAAATGTAATTCGATAGCCTCAGAGAAAAGGGCATGCTCGATGTAGGAAAGGACCCAAGATATTTCCAAAATTAATGTTGCCCAAAAGACATACATGATGGTTCAGTCATTTGTGTCTTTGGTCAAAAGTGCTTTACATAAGAAATCCAAGAGCCTCAGCCCTAACCTAGTACCAATTGTTTATGGATAAACCAACTAGGTAAATGCAAAAGGAATTTCACGGTGCATTTTTTTTTTGTGGATACATTGAATGGATAAAAATCAGGATGCGATCATCCCTAAATCAGATTTGAGAGGAATACTGTTAAACCTAAATGATTAAATTGGATTACATGGGTTTAGTAACATAACTATGAAAAGAAAGAAAATGCCAACTAAGGTATAACTAAGAGCCATAAGTCTCACTAAAGTGGGTTTCTACTTCATAGTAACTAAGACATACAAAAAAATCGCTACACCGAGTGGTAAATTTAATAGCATAAGCAGAGAAGTTAAAGGGGCTCCATCTAAAAGGTCAAAAAGCTTTGAGAGGACCGTTAGCCAACTATCTCCGAAAGGCATTTGAACACCAATTTTTTAAGAAAATAACAACTGAACTCTGTAATGGCAATGCATTTGACGCATAGTACAGGAAGTAACAGATTCCTAAACAAGAAGACTAGCTCAACAAAGAAACCGTAACAAAACCCTGATGAACCTGTAGCGCACAAACAAAAGTAGCAGATGGCCATTATGAAAGATCTAAAGGATCCCAGAAGATGGAAAAAAGGAGCAGGCAAGAAAATTATGTGATACATAGCATCATATGAGGAACAATACCTTTTTCCAAGAACTTGATGGAGCCGAAAATGCATCAAATAGTCCACCCTAAACTTTTTGCCTTGCATATTTATGCACTTTATTTTGATTCCTTCTCAATTTATTATCCAGTTACAAATGCATTTCTGAGTTCCATTGCAAATACTAATTCATTACATTAACCGCCAGCATCAAGTCCATATACAATCCACCATCTATTTTTATATGCTTCGTCAAATTATGATACTAAAGTTGAATAACACAAAGATCATCTATTTCTGCACCCAAATGATTCAGCATCTTAGCTAAATAATTTCACCAGAATCACCACATAAAAAATCTATAAGCCAAACATCAAGCACACAGATTGTGCAGAAAAGAAAGTATCAACAAGAAAAAAAGAAACCCCATTACGTGAAAAAATTTAAATTTTTTTAATACCATTCTTTCTTTCTGCCTCTTTTTCTCTGCTTTGATAGAGAACATGTCAAGATCTGCACCCAGGGAGACATCACGCTCAATCTTCTTTTTCCATACAAACCTGCAATTTCCTTATCCTATATCAGATATCATAATGATCAAGAACAAAAACTAAATGTCCATCTTCTTCACAAGAGTGCATTATCCACAAATAATTTTCAAAAGACAAAAAGCTTCCACATTGCAGATAATCTTCTTGTTACATAGAGCATGGACACAACAATTCTGAAATGCTCTTGTTTAACCTGCATCTCCAAATATGGAAGGCAAGAAATACCAGCAAACAGCTTATTATTATAAATGGTAAATAGAAAAGTAATGACATTGGCAAAGGACAATTTCGTCTTGATACCATTAGCCAACATGTCAGCATGCAAAAAGTGATACCAGTAAGGGTCAAATGCATGTTATAAATCTCAAAGGAAACGTATGTAAGCGAGATATTTTAGGTAACTGGCAGCTAGACGGCGGAAAAAGGAGAAATAAAAATCTAGTTTAGCAAGCAGTAGGCCAGCTGATTTTTCCTTTTTCTAATTCAGTAGTAGGCCTGGTACTTGCTATGTGATTTGCACTCCAGCTTGTTTTGCTTCTTTAAGTGAAAGCTTGCAAGCTCCAAACTACACATGATGAAGGATCTTTGAGATAGGCTTATAGCAGAAAAAGTGCAAAAGACTAAGAAAAAAAATACCTCAATAATTTTTCAACTCTACCACGAACTTCATAAACTTAAAGTTTCATCTTAGGTACGTATGAGTTCTACCCTGCCTCTAGTACTTAATTACTATGACCATTAAGCACCAATATGACAGCTGGATGGGCACTAACATGGCACTATTGTGGAGCTAACTCTTGAAACACAAGCTAGAAGAAGAGAGAGAGAGAGAGAGAGAGAGGTAAGATCTGCGTCCTTAACTGCTACCATAACTAGTGACTAACAGGATCCATTGGATTTGATAGCTGGAACTAGATCTTACAGAATTCAATTCTGTGACTATTTACCATTGATATTAAAGTGTCAGGTGGGATCCACCGCTTAACAACCATATAAGGTTTAAGTTGCCACTGTCCAATTTCCAACAATCCTAGCAGATCTAGCAACAGCATTAGATCTAAAATAAAATTAAATGTGCATTGATTAATTCTACGTTGAATTATATTAGATGTGCATAGTTAGCATCACATCATCACCAAGTCATCATGTCACCCCAATAGGATGCGTACTAACAGTACTAACTGTCAGGGTAAAATTAAAGTTTTCACAATTTCAGGTTACAGTTGAAGAAAGAAAAGATGCAGAAGGCTAGTTTTCAGTCCATCCACAAGAAGAAAGCACCCATTTGATTGAAAATCCTCCTTCCAAATATCAACCAAATCAATGAAAAAGAACCCTTTTGTTCACTTGGTGATGTCATCAATTGCTTATATCTGATAGTCTCTTCATTAAGTGACCATGAGCAAATTAAAAAAATTGAATCTATCCTCACAGAAGAGTACCAATCAACAGTATAGACTGTGGTTAGTTTCAAACTCACATACAAATGGAAAATCACAATTTGGAAGTAAATGAGAAGACCTCTTTCCACATTATCTCATAGGAGCAATAACATAGAAAACACAAGCAACCAAGGAATACACATAATACTCTGTTTCCAAGGAAGACAGTACTTTCGAGTTGACATCCGAAAAAACTCTTTGAACTTTTTTCTCCACCTCTCAATGTACCAGTAGATAGCTCACACCTGTTGACATAGTTAAGCATGTCAAGCATCGCGGTCCTTTTCGTGACACTATTCTCAGCCTGGGCTTTCGGGACATATTAACTTGACCATGCCTTAACCTATTCCTCTTGTCCACAGAGCGAAAGTAATTCCTCAAACTAAATAAGATCAAAATTATGTTTTTCCCCATCTAAGATGGCCGACAAATAAAGGCTCATGCCGTTCATGAAAAGGGCAAAATCAGCATTCACCTTCAGAAGCAGCAGCCAAATTATTCCTGCCCGGCCCTTTCCAGTGTGATATAAAGATTGAAATCAAGAAAATGGAATTGGGACATGATTTTCTCTCGGACACAATTTAGGTGCGCTAGAAAATCTTATATCTTGATTATAACAAAGCATTATCTCAGAGCTACTAAGCTCGAACCGACAATAACGATCTTCAAATCAGAATCGAAAACTCACTTCTCGTTGAGGTTTGAATCACCGAAAGGATTTGAAGCATTGGAATAACCAGCGACTGACCGTGACTTCAACTTCTTCGCAACACGCATCGCCTGAATAATTACACCGAGAAAAGGCCGATGATCAATTACAGAGCAAAACAACGAAAACCGAATCGACCAAAGACCAATACTGCTCGCAAAGCACGTACCTTTTCCTGAGCCCCTCTTCGCTTTGTACGCCTCGATTTCTTCCTCTGTAATAACCCTCGAGCTGCGCTTCCCCTCGCTTCCGCTGCCGCCGCTGCCATCTGAGTCGTCACGACGACTAGAGCTCCCGCGGCGGCTACGGCGACTGCTCCTGCTGCTGCTGCCGCTCCTCTCCTCTCTCGGCGCTTGCCGGAGCTCCGCGACGGCGACGAGTGACCGCTTTCGGGCTCCGAATCGTCGGATCTTGCCCTTCTTCTGTTTCGATTCCGGTTCCTCTCCGCAGAAGAAGAAGATGCATCTTTCTTTTGCTTCTATCCGACCCCATCGCTACTTCCCGCGAACAGACCCGCGGTAGAGTTTTAGGGGTTCAGGCGTACGGCAGAGAGACGACTCAGATTGGAATTTGGAAATGGGAAGGCGACAGAAACGTAATTTTGTATCTCCGGCTGATTTCATTTTGGGGAAAATTCCAAATAACGTATGAATTGTCTTTATTTTCTCAAATAAAGGATCTAAATTAAATATTTTTTTGAATAAAAAATATAAAATGCCCTCATTTTTTTTCCGAATTAAGGTACGAAGTGGCTATAATAATTTCAAATAGGGACCTAATCTCGTTAGTCGACCAAATATTGCAGCCGGTCAAGATATTTTCGTCCAATAATAATTTTAACATAAATTTTAGTTAAATTAAATTTAAAAAAAAGAAAAACAAGCAACCCTCCAGCCTATGTTTGCTACCCAATTGCCGATGTGGCGGTGACAATGGCTAGTAGGGTTGTCGCGCCTCAGCGGAGCAAGGGTCGTCGCCCTCTCCCAATTCTAACAACGCTCTCGCCTCTAGTGGGCGAGGGTCATTAGCTCAGTAGTCGTTAGCCCTCTCTAAGGTGCCGGCGACCCCATCAGTGATAGCGCGGCGGCCACAAGCCGAGCTTGAGTGTTTCCTTTTTTTAAGTATAGCCTTTTTATCTTTTTGGAGTTTGTTTTTTTTATGAAAAGAAAAAAACATAAAAGGAAAAAGAAAGAAAAAATTTAAAAAATAATAAATGACGAAAATGCCCTTGACCTCGGTGAGGTTAGCCCTTTTTTGAGACTCAAAGTTCACCTCAAGCCCTTTTTTAAGAAAACGATAGCATTTTAGGCCTTTATTTGAAAACAAAGTCCACTTCATACACTTATTTGAGAAAATGATAACACTTCATGCCCTTATTATGAATTTTACCTAAATATCACCAAAAAACTTTAAATTATATCCAAGGAGACACAAATATCCTAACCTTTTTTCATGTCATCAAAAACACTAAAGTTGTTGATTATGATACGAATACCCTTAACATTTTTTGGTGTCGCGAAAAAATTCAAATTGATACATGTATGGCATATATATATTCTATTACAGTTCTATCTAGAGTATTTGTCACACTAATATAAATTCAGGATTTTTTATGATATAATTTTTTTTGGTTATTTATGTCACTATGTTCAAGTTTAGGAAATTTATGGTATTTGTGACAGAAGTTACGATATTTTGTGGGATTGACCCTGAATTATAAAATGCAAAAGGGAAAAGGATTCATTAGTGTCACAAGCGTCAACAAATTTTTCATTTTCGTTGCCCTGTCACTTTTGTCGTCCGTATATTATTATTTTTATGTGGTTTTGTGAAAAATAAAATCAATTCAATTATTACAATAAAAGTGGAAAGGACCGGGGAATTGTAGAAAAAAATCATAATTCCTTTGATGTAGAAATAACACCAATATAATTTATCTTAACTTACACAAGTTGAAATTATTTTATACAGAGTTTTTTTTTTGGTAAAGATTTTATATAGAGTTTTTTTTTTTGGTAAAGGAATTTTATACAGAGTTAATATTATGGAAAACCCAAAAATGGTACACGTGTAACAAATTTACCCAAAATTAATTTTTTAACCACTAAAAACCCCAAATTACCATACACTAATTTTTTTACTACAAAAAATCCTAAACTGGTCAATTTGTAACAAATTTACCATTCGTTAAAATAGATTAATAAAAAAAATCCAAACTAGTACATATGTGATAAACGGAGAATAAGACCTCAAACGGGTACATCCGTTAACTAACATGTGTCATTTAACCAAGCAATTTGACAATAAAATTTAACAGAAACTAACAAAAGATAAATTTGTCAAGGGTGTACCAGTTTAGGATTTTTTGTGGTAAAAAAATTAATTTGGGATAAATTTATCATATGTGTATCAGTTTGAGATTTTTTGTGATATTAACTATTTTATATAAATAAAATTAATAGAGCTTGTGGATCTATGAAAGATCGTGAAGTAAAGGATATAAGCCACGTAACTCCTATCCGAATGAGAGCAAAATGTTGTTCATCATGGAAAACCAGTATAATTTATCATAATTCCTTTGATATAGAAATAACACCAATATAATTTATCTTAGCTTACACAAGTTGAAATTATTTTATATAGAGTTAATATCACGGAAAGCCCCAAAATGATACAATTGTAATAAATTTACCCAAAATTAATTTTTTAACCACTAAAAACCTCAAATTAGTACACATGTGATAAATTTACCACACACTAATTTTTTTACTATAAAAAATCCTAAACTAGTACATTTGTAACAAATTTACCGTCCGTTAAAATAGATTAATAAAAAAAAATCCAAACTAGTACACATGTGAGAAACAGAGGATAAGACTTCAAACGGGTACATCCGTCAACTAATACGTGTCATTTAACTAAGCAATTTAATAGTAAAATTTAACAGAAACTAACGAAAGATAAAATTATCAAAGGTGTACTAGTTTAGGGTTTTTTGTAGTAAAAAAATTAGTTTGGGGTAAATTTCACACATGTGTACTAATTTGGGGTTTTTGATGATATTAGCCATTTTATATAAATAAAATTAATAGAGCTTGTGGATCTATGAAAGATCGTGAAGTAAAGGATATAAGCCATGTAACTCCCATCCGAATGAGAGCAAAATGTTGTTCATCATGCATCCAAGTCAATTATATATAAAATAAATTGCCGAAAGATTTTTCCATTTTCTTCCAAAAAGACACATTGATGCACCTAGGGGACTGGCAGACCCGTTATGCGACTGGACGAACCAGCGGGCTTGAAGTCATCGATGTCAAATTGAGCTCAAATTTGATCAGCTGAAGCGAAACGGCGTGCTGATCAATACTTACAGCCTTTGGCTGTGACTAACGATAGATTCTCGCGATTCGAGATTGTTTAGATGGATTTTCTATTTTTTTTAGCATTTTTTGGGTTAATTTAATATAGGGCAGTCTCATAATTTTACGTTTTGATGTTTATTAATCCTAGTAGGGTTAGGTTTGGGGATATATAAGCTTGTTTTAGGGTTTCCTTTAAGCAGATTTTGGATATTTTTTTATTTGATAATCATATTTGGAGAACGAATTGTTCTTCTGTCGAACTTTCTTGTTCAGTCAAATTTTCTATCGCGTTTCGGCATCACACATATTCATAAAAAGCTAATAATAAGCGATCAATGGAATGGACTTATTGATTAAGAAATTTATTTTCTTTGATAAAAACTACTAAACTCACTGGAGAGTTCGCATCATTATCATTCAATTACCATTTCTTTAATATGGATCAACTTTGACTTCATATTAAGAAAAGATCGAGATATGAGAAAAGGAAGAGTGTAAGGCAAGGAGTTTGACAATTTTGTTTCGGGTTAATATCACGAAAAAAACCCCAAATTAGTACACTCATAACAAATTTATCCAAAATTAATTTTTTGATAACAAAAAATCCCAAACTAGTACACCTGTGACAAATTTACCTAAAACTAATTTTTTAGCTATAGAAAACCCAAAAATGGTACACCTGTGATAAATTTACCAAAAACTAATTTTTTAGTAACAAAAAATCTAAAAATGGTACATCTGTGACAAATTTATCCTAAACTACTTTTTTTACTATAAAAAATCTCAAATTGGTATACATGTCACAAATTTACCAAAACTAATTTTTTTTATCATAAAAAATCAAAAACTGGTAATTCTATGAGAAATTTACTCTTTGTTAGTGGACTAATTTAGGTTTTTCGTGGTATTTACCCTATGGATTTTCATATGGACTTGCCACGCCACCATGTGTTATCGACGTCTGCAAATTTAACGATAAAAATTGAAGAAAGCTAACGCATGATAAATTTGTCATAGATGCATCAATTTGGGGCTTTTGATGGTCAGAAAATTAATTTTAGATAAATTTGTCATAGATGTACCGATTTGAAATTTTTTATAGTCGAAAAATTAGTTTGGGTAAATTTGTCATATGTGTACCAGTTTGTCATTTTTCATGGTCAAAAAATTAGTTTGGAGTAAATTTTTCATAAGTGTACAAGTTTTGAATTTTTCGTGATATTAACCCTTTTTGTTTTAGAATGAAGAAAGCTCTAAAAGGTTGTCTTCATTTTGAGAGGGAACTATAGGTCGGTGAATATCAATATGTTCGAATTTAATTTTTCCATATTGAAAAGAAAATAGTTCATGTGTTAATTTTACTTTGGGTTAATACCACGAAAAATCCAAATAATTCATTTGTGACAAATTTACCTAAATTAATTTTTTAACCACCAAAAACTCAAAATTTGTACATATGTGACAAATTTACCCTCCATTAAATTGGATTAATACAATATAAACCATAAATTGATAAATCTGTAACAAACAGAGAGGTAAAAACCCTAACCTGGTATACCCATCAACTGTCATGTATTATTCAACTTAGCAATTTGGTAGTAAAATTTAACGAAAATCGACAGGAAGTAAATTCGTTATAGACGTATCAGTTTGAGATTTTTCGTGGTATTAACACTTTTACTTTTAACCCATTTGCTCAACCTTCACCCTTTTCTGTATATTTTCTATTTTTGCTGGGTCCAGCCACTTTCTTTTCCCCTTGGTGGGCCCATCCGCCACCCCTTTTGGAGAAAAGTCACTTGAGGATACGTAGACTTAGTCCGGATGTCTTAGGCCTCGAATAATAATCATTTTTTCCGAGAAATTAATTTTTGACCGTTCCCTGGGCGAGTTTCTGAATAAAAATACGTGTTTAATAACGATACAAAATTTCTATTTTCAAAATAGGAATTCATCTGTTAATAATACAAAATTTCTCCCTCTATGGCAGCCAGCTAGCGAGAGGTGACCGGCGTTGGCTGACAGTGGGCAAGCAGAGGGAGTGAGTGGCAGCGAAGGATGGCGTCGAGAGGCAATTGGTGTTGGGTGGCGATAGCAGACAATAGAGGGTGGTGGCGGAGGACGGCGAGTGGCGAGGAAGGATGGCGGGTGGTCGATGAGCGGGGGGTGTAGAACTATGGCTGGCGGCGGGAGGCGGCTGGCAAGCTGCAAACGGTGGGTGGCCAGCTAGTAGCCAGGGCAAGCGACAAGAAATTTTTTTATTTCTCAATTTTATTTTAGAAATAGAAAAGGAGAAATTTTTATTTATTATTTCTATTCCAAATCTATTTTTGAAATGAAAATGTGTTATAGAAATGGATTTGTGTTCCAGACCTATTTTGAAAACAAAAAATAAAAAAAATAGAAAAACAAAATGCTTATCATACACACCTTAAAATGATCCATTATTATCACTTCTTTACTTCTTTTTTCTTTTGGTATTTGACCGTGGGGCCGGTCAGTCAGCCTTGCACCTATGCTTAGTTTGGATGGAATGATATTTTAGGTAGAGAAATGATATAAATAATAAAGAATAACAAAATTGAAGATAAAGCAAACGAAATGAGAAAACAAAAATTAAAAAAAAAAGATGTTGTGTCAGTGCCTCCATTATATCAAAGAAGTTCAAAGAGAAAAAAAAACATAATTATCTCTTGAAACCATACTAATCCTCTCCCGTTTTGAGCAATTTGGATAAGAATCGGATTCTCCTTTGTTCAACGTAAAAACTCACTAAAATTAAGCCATAGAAAGGAAAGAGACACCACTCTAGATCCACTTTTATTTCTTGTCGATAAGCAGTATAACTCGACAAGATTTCTCATAAATTGCTCTTTCAAATCTCTTTAAATCTCTTTGATGAAAAAAAAGGTTAACTAGTGGTATGCATATAAAAAAAACGGGCAAGTTGTTTGATAAAGTAACGGAGAGTATGGAACGGCAATAGACAGTTAATTGATACTTGAGATTGGAAAGAACGGAGTAGTGTATTGTTAGGGATTATGCCCACCTAAATTATAGTGAATTCTTTAATATATAATAATATTAATTCGACCAGACATAAGATAATCAAAATCCATTATCATATCCGTAGAATTAGAATTTGTAAAAGTGCAATATGATCTGTTAATAATTAATGAATATTTAACGAATTTCTAAAATAAAATCCACGAGAAGAATTTAGTATGGATGAGCAAGAGCGCTAGCGAAAGGTGATTGGTGTGGCCTATCTCTTTTGTTTTCGCAAAATAATAAAACGTCCCATAAAATTAAATATTTAGCAATACGGAGGTTGACTTTGTTGACTCTCGTTTGAGAAAATTTTTAATCTAAATATTAAGGATAATTATACAAACAGTCCATAAAATTTTGACCTATATGTAACATAGCCTCTAAACTTTAACCTAATATTTAATGTGATTTATGAACTTTTAATTTATTCAATATTGTCATGTTCAATATGGTTCCTGAACTATATAAAAATGTTTTATTTGAATTAATGAAAGGACTATATTAAATATTTTCATATAGTTCAGAGACTAAATTGAACATGTAGCAAAAGTTCAAGAACTATATTGAATAAATTAAAAATTCATGGATCATATTATATATTGAGTTAAAGTTCAGAGATCATATTGAACACATTAGAAGTTTAGGGACCACGTTACATATTGGGTCAAAGTTCATAAATTATATTGAATAAAGGGTTAATATCACGAAAAATCCTAAACTGGTACAGTTGTGACAATTTTACCTCAAATTATTTTTTTGACCACAAAAAACCCTAAACTGGTACATTTATAACAAATTTACCCCGAACTATTTTTTCAACCACAAAAAACTCCGAACTGGTATACTTGTGACAATTTTACCCTAACTAATTTTTTAATATTATTTTTAGGGTTAATACCATGCAAAACTCCAAACTAGTACACTTGTGACAATTTTGCCCCGAATTTGTTTTTAGCATAAAAAACCTCAAACTGGTACATTTGTGATAATTTTAGCCCGAACTGATATACTTGTGACAATTTTACCCCGAACATACCATAAAAAACCCCAAACTGGTACACCCGTGACAATTTTATCTCAAACTATTTTTTTTACCACCAAAAATCCCAAACTGGTACACCCGTGACAATTTTACTCGAACTATTTTTTTTACCACCAAAAATCCCAAACTGGTACACCCGTGATAATTTTACCCCGAACTAATTTTTTAATGTTATTTTTATTTTTTTTGAAGTTTTTTATTTTATTTTCTGTTTCTTTTTTTTCCTTCACCTTCAACCTTTGGCCGATTGCCGGATCAGCGATCGGCCAGAGGCAGAAGCCGGCGAGGTTGGCCCTATCGACCGCTGGGGAGGCTCGACCTCGCCGTTGTGGGGCGAGGCCAACCTCTCCAGTTGCCGCGAGTTCAAGCCTTGCCAAATCTGAAGATGAAGATGAAGGAAAAAAAAGAATAAATAAATAAAAAATTAAAAAAAAAAATTCGAAAAAAATATTAAAAAATTAGTTCGGGGTAAAATTATCATAGATGTACTAATTTGGGGTTTTTGGTGGTAAAAAATAGTTCGAAGTAAATTTATCATAGGTGTACCAGTTTAGGATTTTTTGTTATTAGTTCAGGGTAAAATTGTAACATGTATACCAATTTAGGGTAAAATTATCACATGTGTACCAGTTTGGGATTTTTTATGGTATGTTCATGATAAAATTATTAAAGGTATACCAGTTTGAGGTAAAATTGTCATAGGTGTACCAATTTGGGATTTTTTGTGATAACAAAAAATTCAGGGTAAAATTGTCACTAGTGTACCAGTTTGAGGTTTTTTCTGATGTTAACCCTTATTTTTATTATTTCAAATTTTTTTATTAAATTTTTTTCTTTTCTTTTTTTCCTTAATATTCTTCATTTTCAACCTCTGGCCGGTCGCTGAACTGGCGACCGGCTAGAAGCGGAAGTCGGTGAGGTCGGCCTCGTCTAGCGTCGGCGAGGGCTCGTCCCTGCCAGCCGTTGACGAGGTCGGCCTCACCCAGCACCAGCGAAGTCAAGTCTTGCTAGCAGCCGGTGGGGCCGACCTCATCGGCGTTGGGCGAGGCCGACCTTGTAAGCGGCCGGCGAGGCCGACCTCTCTGTTGTAGGGTGAGGCTGACCTCACCAGTGGTCGGCGGGGGCCGATCCCTCGCTAGATTTGGTGAGGGCTTGGCCTCATCGACCATTGGCAAGGCTCGACCTCGTCGGCATTGGGCGAGGTCGAGCCTCCTCAAATTCGGCGAGGGCCAAGCCCTCGCCAGTGTCAGCGAGGTTGAGCCTCGCCAGCGGTCGACGGGGTCGACCTCGCCTGCTTTCCGCCTCTGGCCGGTTGCTTGTTCGGCGACCAGCCAGAGATTGAAGATGAAGAATATTAAGTAAAAAAATAAAAGAAAAAAATTAATAAAAAATTCAAAATAGTAAAAATAATATTAAAAAATTAGTTAGGGTAAAATTATCATAAATATGTCAGTTTGGGATTTTTTATTATAAAAAAATAATTTGAAGTAGATTTATCATAAATATATTAATTTAAAATTTTTTATGATTAAAAAAATAATTTAGGTAAAATTATTACAACCGTATCGGTTTAGGGTTTTTCTGAAATTAACCCTATATTTAATTCCTCGCTGTTGCGGATGCCGCACGCGGAGCCCTCTCTACTGGCCCCAACTCAATACATTAACCGCCTCGACGCCGATCCCAGCTAGCTGCAATGGCCAACGCAAACTCCGTTCCTACCGCGGCGACCGAGAGCAAGCCTCCGGCGACCGACAGCAAGCCGCCGGAAACCGAGACGAGGCGGTCGTGGGGCGACGAGGTGGACGACGAGGCGGAGGAGGAGCAGAGTGCGGCGGCCGCGACATCGGCGGCCACGACATCGGCGGATGAAGCGGGAGCGGATCTGGATTTCGCCTCCCTGACCATCGACGAGAGCAAGAAGATCAACAAGTTCCTCGACGAACCCGAGGATTCCAACATCAGAGCGGTGATCTGTCCATCCTGCGCTAGGGTTTCCTAGGAGCTAGAAAATCCAAACTCGTTTTGCTGTCTCGTTAGGTTTCCATACGCTCTGAATCGATCTTAATCGGTGCAGGTTACATCTGGCGATACGCCATATACATCAGCAAGTAGTTTCGAGGATTTGAATCTGTCGCCGGAGCTCCTGAAGGGTTTATACGTTGATATGAAATTTCAGAAGCCCAGTAAAATCCAGGCTATCAGCCTGCCTATGATTTTGATCCCTCCGTACAAAAATCTCATTGCTCAGGCACATAATGGTTCCGGCAAGACCACTTGTTTCGTGCTTGGAATGTTGAGCCGAGTTGATCCAAAATTGGAAGCTCCTCAAGCTCTCTGTATTTGCCCCACGCGAGAACTGGCAATTCAGGTTAGATTGATGGGATCACCACATTTTCTGACTGGCTCTGCATATGAACTCTTAACAAATTTGACCGATCCGTCGTGAGAAAGATATTGACTATTTTTTCAGTCATTTGACCGATCTCTCAGACAAGACGTTTCTTTTACTGGCCTTTAAGAATCCGGATGATATTGTCAGTGCGTTCTATATGACTAGCATAGCAAATAGAATTTGAGGTTTCAGCCGACTTTCTGATCGCCTTTTGTCAGTTCAATGAAGTTATGTATCTTTTGTATGTACTGACACAAGTTGTGATCAATTCTTGTAGAACATGGAAGTCTTGCAGAAAATGGGAAAGTACACAGGTATACTTGCAGAGGCTGCAGTGCCTATGCCGATGGATAGCTCTAACTATATGCCGATTACCAAACAGGCACCTGTTACTGCACAAACCAAACGGGCACCTGTTACTGCACAAATTGTTGTAGGCACCCCTGGAACAATCAAGAGATGGATGTCATCAAAGAAACTGGGTGCAAGTTACATAAAGATTCTTGTATTTGATGAGGCCGATCATATGTTGGCAGAGGTAGTCAGCCTCCAAAACTAGCTTGTTGCGTTGTAGTTGGCTTCTTTTCCTTTTTATTCTTGTCTCTGGTAGCTATTCTCGCTCCCTTGGTAGCTATTCTGCTCATTTCATTTGGAGTCTACTGAACTAGTGGAGTTCTGGCGGAGTAATTGATGTATTTGTGCCCTAATGGTATTGGCCTGCATTTCTGTCATTCCTCATTGCTGATAAATGAACAGAATTTTGTTCTCTTCTATCAGCATTAGCTGAGCGGCATAATGTTCTTTCTTTTTCCCCCCTAGTTTCTTTTCTTTTGTGTGTGTCAGCCCAAGCGTGGGGGTGGTGGTTGTGAAAGCAAGCGTTGGGAAACTAATCAGCTTGTTCCACCCCCAGCATGCGACATACGAAATCTCAAATAGAATGAAGAGAGGAGACGGCATGGCCAAACTAGGTTGGACAGAATGTATTCTATTACCAGTGCCATCTTGTGTCCTCTTTGTTTCTTGTAGGATAGAAAATCTTCTTAGGCTAATTTTATTTTTCATGCACATTTTTGTTCTCTTGTTCAAAGATTACGTTGAGCTTGATCCTGTGGTAATAACATGATGCCTTGTCTTATACTCTCTTCTAAAGCATTACGATTCCTGTACTGGAAATCTTTAATTTCACAATGCCGCAGTAGATTCTTATTTCAGATCCATATTTTCCCCACAAGATTTAGTGGAAAATTTTACTATGTGGAAAATGTCTTTATTTTATTTTATTTTCCCTGTATAGTTTTTCTTTCTGGTTTGTTGGTTTGTGATCCTGTTTTAAGCTATCATGCTCTTTCAATTTATCATTGGCTCAAAGTTCTATCCATCAGCTGCTAATCAATAAAGTCATGGCAATTCTTGTGCTAATATCATCCAACGTTTTCTTATACCTTCCCATGTAGTTTTAGCTGTAACTTTTACGAACTTATCATTTAATAGTCATGTTAGTGTTCCTCTTTTACTGGAGATAAGGTTTATATTTAATCTGTGGTTGAATGCAGGATGGGTTTAGGAATGACTCTTTGATGATAATGAAGGACATCGAAAAGGCCAATGCCAGCTTCCAGGTATATTCCTGAGTTTAATTTGTAAAATCATTCATAGACTTTATCTAGGGGTGGTATTCCTGGAAGTTAGTTGCTAATATCATATGAAGGTGAAGTCACATATACATTTGGACGATAAGTTTGATTTTGAAGTACAAGTGTGGAATAATAGTTCCCCAAGGTTTATCAAGTTTTTCAAATTGTAGTTAGAAGCATATGAAACATACTTGCATCAATGAGGAAATCTTTTGGCAGTTTCTGTTGTCTTAGTCTCTAATGCATGTCCTTTGGGGCAACTGGGACGAAATAGATGGAAGGAAGAGCCAATGCATTATATCTGACCGTACGGCAGAGCTAATTCTCTCAGTGCTCAGTCTCAGACAGACTCGGTTATTCGTTTCTTTTTCCATTCTTGGTTTTTACTCTCTGCCATTATGAATCCATGTGGGCTCTAATTTTACTCTCTCTCTCCCTCCCTCTCTCTCCATCCCCCTAAGCAAAAACAAAAAATCTATTCTTTTGAAGATTCTATTTCCTGGTGAAGTTTTTCGGTATTAAGAACATGATGAGGCTGTTAATTAATATGTTATATCCTTTCACCAAATGACATGAAATGGAATTGCTTTTTGATAATTTAAAAAAGGGAGAATAGATATAATAGTTTTGGTAAGACTAGTGTGCAAGACACTTTTCACTGGCTTGCTTTATAATGTCCGCTACTAGACTATGAAATAAATATGGGAACTTAAAAGACCTCTCCAAACTAGGTAAGGAAAAGCTATCATGTCTGTTTTAGTAATAATGCTACCATCCCATTTCTAATTATTCAAGCTTCAACCAGATTGTCCTCTCCTTCGATTTGAATAGGTCCCACTTCTTGTCTTCATTTCCTTTCTTCGCCAAGCTGTAAGCCTGTAATGTCAAATTCCTTTACCACTCACTTGATTTTCTCCATAGTTATAGTGTTATTTGTAATTTTACCTTATTGGATGGTAATGCGTTACTTGACTATCCATTACATACCTTGCTAAGTATGACTTGTCTACATAAAGGATAAGGATTCAAGGATCAGGTTGTTCGATGCTGGTATAAAGGGCACAACATAATGCTTTAGAAGAGATGAAGGATTTCTTTCAAACTTTTCTACTATCATTACAAATACAAAGCTGTGTTTTTTCCTTCATCTGTTTTCTTTTTATTGTTCTCCTATATTGTTTTGCTTGTTTTTTGTTTTTTTTTTGGGGGGGGGGTAAGTTAATTAATTTATAGACAAAGCACAACTACAGTGAAGCGAAGCATTATTTGACTAGAACCATTACCTTCTCTTTTTCTTGTTCTGATTGATGTTTATTAGTTGTAAAGTTGTGATACCCATGTGAGTTAGGCTCTGAGAGTAGAAGAAAGGAGGGGATGGAGAAAGGTGGGTCGTCATGATACAAGGTCACATTAGTAGTCGGTTATTATAATATGTAACTTCTAAAGTTATGCTTCTCTAGCAATGTTTGTTGGATGCTATTTCTTGTGATCACTACTGTTACAGTGTCTTGTTTCTGTTAAAGAAATGAACTTCATGAGTTGTCTAAATGAGTTAACATGGGTGCATTTTCTAATCAACTATTAGTGCGTGAAATTTAATAGATCTGCTTCCTTGTGTTCCTAGCAATGTGAAAATATTAATGATCTTGTTTTTTGTATACAAGGATTGTAAGATTATATCCAAAAATCTGTCTGAGGAGTAGAAAGGAGTTACTTTACTTTTTTGGGCATTATCTTTTAGTTATATTTGGACATAGTCAAGAGAATAACTGAGCTAAACAGAGAAACATAAGTCGGAGCTGAGAAAATAAAAAGTTTCATGTTTTCTGATGGTGTGGGGCTTGCTTTTCGTTGGGACAGGTGCTACAGAGAAAATTGTTGAAGGAGTTGATGCGCTTTTGCATATACAATTTTCTTTTCTTTTTGTTTTTTTAGAAACCGCATCAACCTGTCCTCTGTTTTTGGTTTTCTAGACACCTGCTAATGCCAGGAAAATGCGCTACTAGCTCATTTTGTACTCTGTTGCACTCATTTTGAGCTCTACATTGTAAAACACGCATTATTCATTTTTTTCAGTCTTGGTTCTTTGAAGAATAAATTAGGGGTGTCAAAAAAGCCCAAACTGCCCAACTCAAACTAAATATATTGGGTCTTTTCAGGCCAGGTCTCTTTCCGGTTTGGGTGATATGTATAGAATCGGGTAACGTAAACCGTTCGGTTCGCGTAACACATTAAAATACCCTACAGTCTCTCGGTTCCAGATCGTGAAGCTCTCTACTTTTGCTTCCAAATCCATCTAATCCAAGATCTGAATAAAGCTTGGTCTAAGCAGAAGCAAACAACACAACTTGTTGCTCTTTCAAATTTTCCTTCCAGCTAAATCACACTCATGCCCTCAAAATCCGAATTCTATCAGAGTAGCTATGATCTTGACCACCAGTAAAAATGACAAACTGAATCTAGAAGCGACCATATTCCAAAGCAAAGTATTTGGCAAGTTGGGGTTACCAGCGAGAAAAACCCTGGCAAGTCGAGCAACGTGGCCGGCTCAGCCCCGGGAGCAGTGCAAACAGTGGCGACAGGGGAGGTGGTGGTGAATCACTAAACCCTGGGGCCAGTTTTGCTTGAACAATAGCTTCCTATTGCTACCAGCAACTGCGGGAGCGGGAGCAGGCTCTCCAGCGAAGGGGAGCGGGTGCGGAGCTGCAGGAGAGGCCATGGTGCCGTAGAGGAGCTGGGAGAAGAGTAATCGTCGTGGTCGGAGAAGAAGCTGGAGTAGAGGGTCATAGGGCTGAAGCCCAAGCCGAGGCTGAGTGCCCCGGTGGAGGTGGCAGCTCCGTTGGAGAAGGAGGAGTCAATGGAGGCACGTGGGGGAAGAGTGATGGTTGGCTGCATCAGAGGCTTCATCGCCAATGACGATGCCGACGATGATGGTGATTGTGACGGTTTTTCATTCATGGCCATACTTGGCAAAGAAAGACCAGACTAGGAGGAAAATCTCTCTTGCTCTCTTTCTCCCGTGATCTTCTTCTTCTTCTAGAGTAGGAAATCGAAGTTTGTCTGTTTCTTCTTCATAATTGGGCAAGTATGCTCAGATGGCATCGCCTGATTGTGTCCTGGAGTTGCGGGTCACCTGGGGAAAAAGAAAACACCTGAACTTGAACCGTGTTTCTGTTCAGGTCATGGCAAACACATCCCTTATGTTTAGCGTCAGGTCTGGTATCGTGGAAACCCGACCTGACCTGCTGACACCCCTAGAGTAAATGTTACTTTCTATTTTATGTACATGTTCCTTGTTTTGATGTATGAATTAGTTTGTGTCTTCTGTAGCACTTTGACCAAACTTAGATGAGCTCCTCTATGTATTTCATGCATTTCTACTTTGCTTAGTCTTGGTTATTTGAAAGAGTAAATACTTCCATCTCCAAGCGATGTTGATTTTGTGCACACCAAGCTCCCTAACTGTGCTGCAATGTAGCTGCTTAATCACAATAAATTGCACATCATGTTAAAACACTTATTCAAGATGAGTGCGTGACTGTAAACTCGCGGCTATCATATGATGCAGTGTTATTCTCCGAGCAAATTTTAATTTTGATTGGACAATTGTTTTACTATGTATGTTAATGACAAACGCATAATAGAATTGGGTTGGGGAGAAAAAAAAACTTGTTTATATGTGGGCTGACCTATCTGAGTCTGACTTATTGAAGATTTGCCGGATTTGTGATGCAACCTAGTTCATTATGTCTAGTACTCTAGTTCATAATGTTTCAATGTTATGCAGAATTGGCTTAGAAAGTAGTATGGGAAGGAATAATTTTCTCTTGAATTGCCATGCTTTTCTTCTTTTTCTCATTCTGGTTATATTGATTACTCCAAGGTTGGTTATTTTGTTCCAGGTCCTTTTGTTTTCTGCCACATTTGATGACAAGGCGAAGAATTTTGTAACAAGAGTAGTGAAAGATTACAATCAGCTTTTCGTGAAGAAAGAAGAACTATCCTTAGAGTCAGTAAAGCAGTACAAGGTGCATTGCCCTGATGAACCTTCCAAGGTTTTAGTGATCAGAGATAGAATTTTTGAATTAGGAGAGAATCTGGGACAGACAATAATATTTGTTCACACCAGACATAGTGCAAGAAATTTGCATGAGACACTTGTTAGTTTTGGCTATGAAGTTACCACTATCCAAGGTGCTCTTAGGCAGGAAGACAGAGACAAGATTGTCAAAGAATTTAGAGATGGTTTGACACAGGTTCTCATATCAACTGACCTTCTGGCTCGAGGCTTTGATCAACAGCGGGTACTGCTTTCATTATACTTTTCCATTATCCGAAGTTCATTGGTCTCATCTTAGCTTAAGGGAATGCTACTTTATCTTTGTTATTTTGTAATATGTAGACATGGTGTGATGGCTACCTGTAGGTCAATTTGGTGATCAATTATGATCTTCCTGTAAAGCATAATAATCCGTCGGATCCTGATTGTGAGGTATACTTGCACAGAATTGGAAGGGCGGGGCGTTTTGGGTGCAAAGGTTTGTTTCCTGATTTAAGATTTGCTCCAACTTTTACATGTTTCTTTGGTGGTTGTTTTTCTCATGAAGACTATATGTATAGTATTACGTTGAATAGATCGGTAGGCCTAGTATTTCACATTCTTATGTTGTCTATCCTCTCTAAGCCTAGTTAAGGTTGATTTCCTCTTTTCATAAAATGAGGGTTTAAGAGAAATCTTATGATTTTCTTTTCTTATCCTCATAACATACCATTTAATCCAGATTGCCACGTGGACAGTGTGTCCCTCTAATTTTGACCAAAGAAAAAGTTTTCCTCTGATCAAAACTTGGATCCCCTACTTGTTTTCCAAAACTCAATGCAGTGAAGTTGCTCTTTAACTGCATGCTATGAGCTAACTATTTAGCAAGATTTGACCACCCTTGAATTGGTTTGAAATCCTTTGAAACTTACTCTGTCGTAGCAGCTCTCATTGGTAAAGTGCCCATACTTTCCCGCATTGACAAGACAGTTTTCAAGTACAAAAAGAACATACTGTCGACTTTGACATGGTAGATGCAGGTTGTAGGTTTTCTTACCTTTCTCGCTCATCTTGGAGCCAAACTTGCAAGGATGACTGTGGAATCGACTTCAATGTAACTTTCCTTCTCCTAATAAAGAACAAAATTGACTCAACCTTAGAAAAAGAAAGAAAGAGCAAGTCTCAGGTTCTCTTTGGGTATTGACCTTGATGGGGTAATCATCCCCTATCAATGCTAAGCTTCTTATGTATCTACTTATTCATTGAGATGAACACTTGCCTGAGCCAAGAGTTATTGAAGTGGGCGAGCTTTGTCCAAATCACACAGACAATGGGCTCTATTTCTAAATAATATCTACTGCATTCTGGACCACTTGATCCATTCTCTGTATTTCTTGAACTGAGATGTTCATATATACAGCGATGATGTTGCAAAGCAGGGTGTTTTTTCCCCTCCAACCACTGGTGTTGGTTGATGATTTCTATAAGTTGTGGCTGTTGGAAATCGCATTTCCTCATTATGTCTGATGCATGCATACAAATCGTTTGTACTCTGCTTTCTGTGTATGCACTCGGCTCATAAAGAGTGCTTTTGGCATATATTATTGTTGCCTAGTTCGCCATACAAAAGTGTCCTGATGACAAGTAGTGTTGCTTTATCATCAGGAGCTGTGTTCAACTTGCTATGCAGTGAAAGGGACATGGCACTCATGGCTAAGATTGAAAATCATTTTGCCTCTAGAGTTCCTGAGGTGAGTAATTTGACAAATCTTACAATCTTTATCAATCTCTACTTGTTTTATTGATCATTTTGCATTATCATGAAGGGTTATTTGTGGTGTGTTTCACAGAACTAAATTTACTTGTTTAATGGAAATTCTGCTAATCTTTTACTCATCTCTGGGTTTTTAGTTTCAGAAGGAAAATTGGTCGCTGGAAATTGTTAGTATGGTCAACTACAAATGGACAATATATCTGTGTTCATCTAAAGAAAAGGAAATGGTTTAGAGGAACTCGTTGACACTGTCTGCCACTATCATCAACCACCCTGAGTACCTCGTATTTGCCATGTTCAACCACTGTCACTACCAGTTGATCACCGCCAGCATGGCACTGCTATGACTGTTGCCGACTACCACATATTTCGGTTGTCCTGTCCATCATCACCACTGTTACGCTGTCAACTTATGGAAATCAATTGTCAAGATTGCAAAAAATTGTGTTGTGAATTTCTTTTGAAGCAATATCAGGGAAAACCTCCCTCTGACTGCAAGACCAATTTACACGAAGCGAAACAGAACTTGCATATTATTGACTGCTTCTGCTATGTTGTTTTCCTTGCAGGTTACACCATGGAATAGTGAGGAGGCATTTAAGAAGGCACTTCAGGCAGCTGGTTTGCTGTGACCCGATCCCCTTCAGTTGACCAATGACTATCAAATCCAGATAGAAATAGGCAGAAAATGTTCATCCTCCAGGGCCCAAATAACTCAATTTTCTCCCATGAGCTATTTGTGTCAATGGATTCGTTCGATCCAAAACTTGAGATAATGGGTGTAATCCAAAAAAAGATTCATAAGTGGTTGTTAGTGGAGTTTTATATGCCTCTAATAGACATCGTCATATTTCTGTCTATGAAGATGCAATGGGAATTGAGGTTGACAAGACCAAAGGAGCTAATGAACCACCTGCTGAAATTCTTGAGGAGGTGGAGAGGTTCCAGACTATATCTTTACCAAACATTGAACAAACTGCCCGCTGACACTAGTACTGAAGACTTACTTGAAAGTGGTACTGGCTAGTGGACTGATGGAGATGGAAAGTCAAGCATCGAATTCAATGTGTTAAGCATATAGTGGGAGTAGCATGATTGGAGCTTCTTAGCGCTTAGGCTACTACCTATAAGCTTCAACCTCCTCTTACTTATTGAGAGATGACCTGGACCAGAGAGCTTTAATGGCGGGGGCAGAATTGGAAGCAGGTACGAATAGAAGAAGGCCTAGAATAGCCAAGCAAAAGGGGTCCTTTCTTGAATAGGAGAGGCCTTCATCAATCAATCTTCAGTCACAATCCATCCCCAAGCAAAGCACTTCATAACTTGCTCTAGTAAGATCGGCTCATTAACAAAAAAAATGGACTCATTTCACTGGATCAGCTATGACTGTTGCTAGGTTAGGGACAACTCCAAAGAATGGAAGGAAGACGGATCCGTTTCTTTAAACAGCTGTCCAGACTTCCTTGGCTGCGCCTCCTCGATCGATGCGGCCCCTATTCCTTCCTTATTCATTATAAGAGAATCAACAGCTTGCTTGTCGTCGCAGCTAAGGCTAAGCGGGGCTAGGCCCTAACTTCCATTCAGAAATATGCATTTATCACCCTGATTTTGTTCCCTCAGCAATTGTCAGCCTCGGACCAAAAAAGTAACGTGAGCGAACCGATCACTAAGTGGGGTGCTCCCTCCAGCATGAGCGAATCTTTTCGGAACTGGTTAGGAATGGGCGCCACTATCCCAGCCCGGATCCAGCCAGTTTTTATTGATCATGTCCCCTTCCCAACGGTTGTACCTTGTCTTGGGGCGTCTTTGGCTTTACGAGAGAAAGACCGCCGGTAAGCTTTATTCTGCCCGGAGCATTGATTCCCCATAACGAATAGGCTAGCTCTATCTCTCAATTGCCTACCTTGTGCTCAAGAAGGTCCCCCAGTTCCTCGGCAGGACCTCGGGGTGCATTTAGTTGTCTTAGATGAGAGTCGGCATCTTCCTCAGTCCATGGCACCCTTCGCTTATCCATTCCGCCCGCCCGTCCAGATGCGGCGCCCTTTTTCATTATCATCTACCGCCCTTTCTTTCCGGGATCTTTCTACCATACTATCGGATCTCATAGAATACTGTACCGCTAATTCAAGTCCGCTCATTTCATTTGAGACATGAGATGAAAATCCTTTTGATTTCTTCTATTTCTTCAATCATTGACTAAGAAAAGAAGTCAAGTTTGATTCAAATTAATCACTTTGACTGACTGTTTTTACGTATATTATAAGTAAAAAAGCAGTAGGAACTAGAATGAAGAGTGCAGTAGCAATAAATGCGAGAATATTTACTTCCATAATCTCATTGTTTTTTTTTATTTGGCAATATGATGCTATTTTTGTGTCGTGTGAGGATGTTAAGCGAGTTCTATGGGCTGGTGTCGTCAAGGTGTGTCTGCTGTTCTATGAGAAGATGGAGTGTTCGGTCAGCTGCTACTATCATGGCGAGTTAAATCTGCATTTATCCAAAAAGAAAGTATCGTCCGAGCAATGGTTAATCTAAATGGTTGCGTTAGTTAGTATCGTTGAACGTCGGTTCTTTCTTTATGAAGACTGATGTCATTTGACTGGGTCATATGGCAGAGGAGTTTTCCCCAACGCCAATCATCAGTAGTAATTTAAACATAAAGGAGATGAATTAATGGTTTTGTTATGTGAGAATGGAGTGCACGTTCAAGTAGTAGTGGTCCTCCATGAATTAATCGTTCTGTGGAAAATGGCCCTGTGTCTGCCATCTATATCTCTCTATGCACACTTCGAGGGTTTCATCAGGTCTCTTGCGGAGAGAGAGAGATGGGGATGGGAACGGCGGTGTTGGTGATTATGGCATTGCTTGTGGTGAGGATGGGAGGCGCCGATTCAGTTTCGGCTTGGGAGGACGGTAAGGTGATTCACGTCGGCGGAAGAGTGCTCTGCCAGGATTGCACCAAGGGCTACAATGAATGGGTTCGGGGTGGACATCCTATTAAAGGTGTGTCTCTCTCTCGATCTCGACATTGAATTAAGCTATTCGCTTGTAGCTCGAACTTTCAAGTTTGATAACTAGCTCTGCCTTTTTTCGGGTCGAGCTCGAGCTTGACAATACTCAACCCGACAAGCTTGCAAGACAAATTGAGTTTTTATATTTTTTTAAAAAATTCAATAATTGGCAAAATAGACACGAAAATCCGTAAGCTTTACTTAGTATGAACTTATAATGTTCGAGGTCGAGCTCGACTTGGGTTTATTTACAAATTGACCGTAATCGAGTCGAGTAGAGCATCTTGATTTGGTAGTCGAGTGGAGCTCAAGCACTTGTGCGGGTTAATAGTCGTTCAAGTTTCAAACCCCAAGTATGCTCGAGTCGAGCTTGAGCTTAGAAATGGGGCAGCTCGACGGGGCCAATTACACCCCTATTCACTCCTGTTCTCTATCAATTTTCTTCTTTCTTTCCCTCTTGCGGTGGAACAAGCGTATTCAATGTAATTGAAGGCACCAAAGAAGAGAATCACTTACTATGATGTCACTCGCACCGTCATGACAAAATCTCCAATGAGATTTAATCACATTTTAATTCAGCGATGGAAAAGGGGGGGAAGTAATGTGAATTGCAGGAGCCAAGGTCTCACTCACTTGCATGGACCAAAGGCACAGAGTGATATTCTATGGAAGCGATGACACCGATGGAGCCGGCCAATTCTACATGACCGTGAACAAGTACATCAGCGGAAAGCAACTCAACGAGAAACTGTGTGCCGTGAGGCTCGTGTCGTCCCCGGACCCGACATGCGCCGTTGCCACCGACTTTGCCGGCGGATGCCGAGGAGTCAAACTCAGCCGCCCCAGCTCCCTGTACCGCAAAGTCATTAGGTACACTTTGGACCGCTGTATTACACATCTCCCATGTGTGAGAAACCTGAAATTGAATGAGAATGGAGTTGCCAAGTAACATCGGGCGAAGAAGTTGCCCATGTTTCTTCCTCCTCGTGTTCCTACGTCTTGTAACATCAGATCAATTGCTACTGCTTCATCTATCTTGATATTCCTGAAAACTGGTGGCACTTTTTCTTTCTCAGTTCATTTTCTCCTTGTACTAGCGATGGAGGAACCAACAAAGACAGAGAACACTCGAATCTCGGGTAAATTATGTCATTTGACAAAATAACACTCATTGTTATTTGACAAAATAATTATCTCTGAAATCCTTTTTTTCCTTATAAAAGTACACATAAATTCTTAAATGTCTTTGCACGAAACGCAATCAAGTTCTAAATAATTTGGAATTTGTGCAAGAGTTCGTCGTTAGCGGCAAGGATATCAGGTGATATGACTTTCGGACCATTTGAATTTCTGACTACTAATTGAAACTAAAACTCAATTTTTATGCAAAGTCGAGTAAAAATCCAATATAAATAAAAAAACCTAAATTTTGATTTCCAATCTCAATTTGAACCAAAAAAAGAAAATCAATCAAAGCTTTTTCGCATACACCGCAATTCGTTTGAGCAATAAAAACCATGAGTTTAATTTCTACAAGATAATCACAAAAATCAACAAATTTGAAATACTAATTTCTCGTTGTTGAAACCCTACAGATTCTAAATTCCAATTCTCATTAATCACAAAAAAAATGATTGAAAAACTAAATCAAACGTTGAACAATGACACGTGCATAATTGCAAGCAGCTTTAATTGCTTAATTGTCATTTGATTGATTTAAGATGATTTAATTCACAATTTGACTGTGAGATTTAATGTTTGACTTGAAACTCGATTTCTCCTTAATTTTATATGGGGCTGTAATTCCGATGATCGGGTGACACCACCTACACACTTAAGACTTGATTGTTCATATTTTAAAATGTCTACAATCTGATTGCATCTTATAAAATTTTTAGAATTTGTTCATACAGTCAAATGGTTTCTCTAATTTGCCCTTTTCTTCTTAAGAATGTCAGTCATTATTTGCACACTAACTACAATGACAAGTGGGTAAGATAAACGTGATAAATAAAAGATGACACGGAAATATGTGACCAAAGTATTGCACGAATTTAATCCATATATAAAATTGAATTTACAACGTTATATCCTACAAACTTAAGACCTGATTGTTTAGATTTTAAAATGTTTACATTTTGATTGCATCTTTTAAAATTTTTAGAATTTGATTATATTGTCAAATGTTTTGCTATAGTTTTCTCTTTTCTTCTTAAGAATGTTGTCCTCATTTGCACATTAACTACGATGACAAGTGGAAATATGTGAGCAAGTATTGCACGAATCTAATATGTATATAAAATTTAATTTGCAATAATATATTCGATTGCAATATTTATTTACGTGTCATAATTACATTTGGAAATCGCGTCAATTCGTGTTATTAAAAAATTCTATATTTTCGTTTTTTATTTTATAAGATATTCGTCTATTCAATGCTTATCAATTAGTGTTACTTTGGGTTTGTCACACATTCGAATTAAAACATGTAAATTCGTCTCAGAAATTACAAACCTGAATTCTCATTATTTTCGATGATCTAAATTTGTGTATATATATATATTCACATAATAGTTTTTTATACAGAGCATTGTTTATGACCAGTTCGTTTCAAAATTCGACAAAATTAAAAATTACTTTCTACTAGTTTTGCCAAAATAAATTTAAAAAATTATGAAGAGATATATATATATATGATTTATGTGTTAATATTTACATGTCATGAAAATCTTAAATGCTTTAAATTTTAAAAAGAATCGAAATGCGTAAGAACTAAATTAGTCCAGAGAAAAGATTGAAAAACAACACAAACACGTCGCCCATGGTGACGTGGCGTCGCTCATCTCCACCCACGTAAACTACTGTAAGATTTGACGGTGTTCCAATTTCCATAGGCTCCGACGTCGGCGGAGCTCGTGGTCCGGCTCGGAAATGGCGGGTCGACTCGCGAGGAGGCTCTCGTCCTCGCCGGAACCCTCCTTCCTCGTCTATAGATACCCGATCTTCGCTTGGTCGGGTCGCGATCCGTGTGGGCCCAGGCGGGCTGCTTCGTCGTCGTCGTCGTCTTCGTCTTCACCTCCGTCGCCGGATGGAGCGGCCTCGAAGCCCCAGAAGAAGATTACGGACCGTCTATCGGCCGTGATCGACGCCGTCAATGACCGCAAGCTTCCTCCCGAACTCCGTGGCCGTCGCAGCTCCGTCAGGTACGCACGAGATGATCTGAGCGGACGTGGGTCTTTGCGTGAGCGTGTGCAGGGGTTGCTATTAAGCTGTTCCTTTGTTGATTTTGGAGTTGTTTCATTGGGTTATATGATTTGTATGGTGAATTTTCCGGTTTTTGGGGATGATTGCTTACTGCTTCTTCGGATTGAGCTACCGTACAGTTTCTGCTTTTCTATATCTCTCTCGAGATGTCCATGCGTGCTGGAGTTTGGGCTTTAGTTTGCACGATCTTTCTCTTTTAAGGGAGTAGAAATATGGGTTATCGGTGGCTGAGTTTGGCTGTCACCGGGCATTGCGTTCTATGCATAAGCATTCTGTTTTATCATAATGTGCCTACTCAAATAGGCTTAGTTAGATGCTGCAAAGTAAAAAGCAATTGACTCAGAAGATCAAGCACATGATTGTTCTCCTATAATAATGCTTATACTGAACGATCCGCGGGACGTAATGCTTTTAAGAGAGATTTTTCATTGTTCGTTCCTGTGATTTGGATTGTAACTGCTTATTTGTTGCTGCAGTTGAAGTAGGTAACTGTAAGGAATCCTTGGTGCAGAATTGTAGTCAGGTCGATTTCCGGATTGGGACTTATGTTGTCTTGACGGTTGCATTGAAGAAGAGAATAGGACGTGTTCCTTGATTTTTGTTTAGCATCTTGATGCACACTCTGTTGCTTGAATAGAAAAAAATTCGAAGCTTTTTTAGGGGCCGGTTGATAATGTTTTGTGTTACCCTCTTGGCAGATCTGAGACTGATATTGTGAACATAGTGGAGCAAAAAATATGGCATTCGATGGAGGAAGGACATTTTGAGAACTTACCTGGAAAAGGGAAACCCCTTGACCTCAGCGTAAATCCGCATGCAGATCCAGCAGAAGACACCTTGTATCGGATTCTTATTAAGAATGGCTGTGCTCCACAGTGGGTAGAACTTAACAAGGAAATAAGGAGTGCGATGTCCGAGTGGCGGAGAGTGCTAAAGAAAGCATGGATGAGCAGAAGCAATGGGAGTCAATCCGAGTGGGACGACCGTTCGGAGGCTTTGAAAGTGCAAATGGGCGGTATTAATGACAAGGTGAGTCCTTGGGTTGGCGTATTCAATTTGATGGATGCTTTCTTCTGCTTCTAGTATACTACTACTTTTATGGAGCGGAGAAAGTTGGTTGGTGCTGATTTTGTTAACAAGATGGATTTGTTGCGGTTGTGTAGGTCTTTCGGTATAATCTCATTGTGCCCTTTGGACGCCAAATGTTTGGGATGAAGTGGGAGAAAGAATTAGATCGTTTGAATGACGAATGACCTCTCATACAGTTGTAGTGTTATAACAATTTTGGAGTCGTACTTTGGAGGTGATGTTATGTTTATGAAATGTTATAGTTGTAAAATGGTTTAGTGGAATGCGCTCATCGTTTAATTTTGAATCGTTTCTTGATTCCCCGATACGTTTTTTCGCAATACTTGTGTTTTTATTTGGCAAGTGTGATTTTCCTTGGTTAAGCTTTTCATTAAAAGCTTTAAAAGCTGGTGCCGTCTTTTGCTTCTGTGTTCTCTACTGATAGAATGGAGGAAATCAACAAGTGGAAAGATTGGATAGAGGTGCTTTGGAAAAAGTTTCCGAGACGGTTACTTTGAGTGAGAATGAACTTTTCTCTATCCAAAGGTCATACGTTGCAAGTATGTAGCACAAGCTGTGGGAATCGATAGATTACATACACAATTGATATCCAATCAATTAATTGACACTTCTTCACATCATTGAACAGTGCAAGCTAAAGGGCCATTTCAGCTTCTAGCTTTCAGTTTCATGAGAATATATTGTTTTGCAATTTTGGCAGAGTTTGTAGTAAAGCCTGAGGATAGTCTCACGCTTAAACTTTGCGATGTTGGTGAAGACGCTTTTTGTTGCGGTTGTCAACCCTCATAGTCGCTTTCAGGGTCATAACACAGTTGTGGTGTGGAATCATCTTTCTTTTTGTTAAGTTATTTCTTTGTATGCAAGAAACATGAATAGACTATTCTCTGGAGTTTGTTATCTTTTCACCATTACCATGTGTTGTTCTTGAGACGGAAAAGTCTACTATTGACGATAGACTCCTTTGAGCTTGCTTGATTTTCAAACTAAGATTTGCTTGGTGACTGGGTGATGCTGCCCACCATTTGTAAGGAAATGCACGGCTGGTCGC
Organism: Syzygium syzygioides; assembly: GCA_031216285.1. NCBI lineage: Eukaryota > Viridiplantae > Streptophyta > Magnoliopsida > Myrtales > Myrtaceae > Syzygium > Syzygium syzygioides. The sequence continues at coordinate 18,798,164 of CM062251.1, forward strand.
TGGGTACCTGTGGAAGAATGGCAAAAACCAAGCTGAAAAACTACAGATAACTTCTTGCAGGTTCAGCATCTTGTGTTTTCAAATTTCCCTGTTCTGAGTTCCTATGTATCGAACTGCTTAGGTGGGGGAATGGAGTTTTTGGAATGTGATAGAAAAAGGAAAAAAATAGTGTCGACTGTCCAGGCTTGTGGAGAACATCCTGTTACAATGCCAAAGTATGTTTTTCTTATTTTGTGGAGCTCAATGTACATCTCATTATAAGGTATATCTATGTATCTTCTTGCTCGAGTTGGCAGCATTTCGTGTGACGATCACGATGTCCTCCAAAATGGGAACGGAGTAGTTTTTAGCGAAATGATTTCGATTGTTTTCTGTTTTCATAGAGAAGTAACAAATCATTTAAAAAAAAGATTTTAGAGTTTCCTTATTTAACAAATTTTCAACAAGCTAAAAGCAACTTTAATGTTTCACTATTTTCAAACTGTATTAAGAATTACGACAAGAAAAAGGAATACTAGAAAAAGAAATTTGTGAAATATTTTTTTTTATGGAATAGTGGTCTGAGCTACGGTTAGTAAAAGATACATGGAAAAGGGTACGTCAGAGTTCCATAAATTGGAAACCCTGAATCATGCTGGTTTGCATAGATGTGAAAAATCGAGAGGGAGAATATCATTATCGGAAATTTACTTAGTGAAAACAGATTAGAAATATCCTCAGGAATCGAATGCATCTTGAGTGATCCTTTTTGTACTTTTGAAAGAATGTTTCGTAGCTTGAAGTAATCTTCACAACCCGAAAACAATTCCATTGGAGGGATGTGATTGTGAATAAGGACTCACCATGTGCCCAGCACCGAGAATCCAGTAAAAGAAGAGGTTCCTGTAGGATCTCACGAATCCTTTCGTACCCGTAAAGCCTTTTCCACAGTATAGAGGGACCCGGTCCTCACTCAGGAAATTGCTCAGACCGTCCCACCTGCATATGACAAGGCAAGCATGAGGGACCATTTTCGAAATTAAGAATGGGAGTCAATGTCTATGGGTGTGTTCTGTTGGAAAAGGAGCCATTACTTGAGCTTGTTGACCCATGCTTCTGCTCCTTTTGTTGCACATATGAGATCTAGCTGCAGCATTAGGAAGTCGAACGAGATTATGTGGGGGCAAACTCAGTCGGCGATGGGACTGCATGACGCGCACGGAAAAGTTCATGGAAAAACCCTGACCTGTCCGTTGTAAATGGTGGCAGACGACGGAAAACTAAAATCGGGCTCGTCTCTTCTCGTTTACACTGGGATTAGCTGTTACCTCTTCAATTCTTGGTTTCATGAAATCTCCATACATGGCTGGAAAAACCAGGCGAAACTGTCCTTGCCATCTACAACACAGATGAATTTTGATTGACCCGGGAAAAGATCAATATAAAGGATTGGGTCAAACTGCAAGTAGAGTTAAATCTGTCAAACATTTCTGGTCTTCTGGAACTTACGTCACGTTATCTGGGATGATCTTTAGCTTCTTTCTTATTGGCCCGTTCATCAAGCTTCTGAAGTCACTATTGGCTGCCCATGCTCCAGTTGAGGTTCTCTCTGTGTATCTTGTTGAGCTACTTCTACTCTCTTTCACCACCACAGTGTCTCTCCAATTCTGACATGAAGTTGTAAAAGTCCTGCAGGTCATGCGGCTCTCAGAAACTCCCTCTACACTCAAAGCGCACACCATCTTCTTGCGTTATGGCAAGAACAAGTGATAGAGAAAGATACCACGTTATTACTGTATTGCTGGATGACTTGCTCCAGGTCTCGAAATGTTGCCGTGGCATCTTCTGATTTTTTTTCTGCAAGTTGCTGCTGGATCTTCAGGGCTAAACTGGATAGCACGATAGTTAACTTGACGTTATGCTCGTCTGTCTAGTTTTCTTTGTGTGTAAGGTCTTAGAAGGAGAAATGCGACTTAGACCTGTTGGATTGATTCAAGCCGTTCTCGTCGATTCGCGACATGACTTTAAGAACAGGTCCATATGAGAACTTCGATGTAATGCAGATACAGCAGTAAGTCACCAAGAGTCACCAAGCAGAAATGGTTATCTTCATTATGCAAAACAAACAAATTTCTTGGTGGCTGAAATCACAGACCACAAAGTCCTCAGGAGAAATCCAGCTATCCCCCAAAGCAACTCCTGTATTTGGACATTACGATAAAACATCAGAAATAGCGGGTTTCTGAGCATCGAATATTGAAAGTCGGGACAAAGAGCGACTACTTCAAACAAGTGCCACAAAGTAGTTGGGCAAAAAGAATTTCTACCCCCAAGTTGGGCCTTCAGTTTTCCAGCTTCAATAGCTTCTAGAGCTATTACTCCAAGGGCAGAAGCAAATTTGCCTCCATATGATTCTGCAAAGATGTACAGAGGACTCTTTTGGAGGGTCTCGTTCCCATTGAAGAGCTCTATCAGCAAAGTGGTCAGATCAGCTGCTGCTTCATTGTCTGTTCTCACTACTAAGCTCTCATCCTCCACATAACTGAAACCTGTTGCCACTGGACTGTCCTATGTACACAGAGGATTACGAGTTACAAAAAAACTAAGCAGCGGTGCCTCCTAAATGCCAATACCTAGAAGGGCATTCTTCAGAATGACTGTATGAAATTGAAGAGACACTGCTACGTACCACGAATAAGAGATCTGCTTTTCGAAGCCACGTGAAATTCAGGGGCCGCAAATTCTCATCCAGTGGTCCGATTTCTTTGAAATTTCCAAATCCAACACCGGAGGCTCCCTAGGAAAATGAAGGAGAGAGGTAATGAAAACACATTGATTTTCATTCTGTTGGGTGTAATTTCAAAGGTAAAATTCTCACGGGGCCTCCTTGGTGCCACAGCAGTACTGGCCAGGGTTTGGAAGGTTCTTCAACTCTATATGGACTTCTGTACAGCCACCAGAAGAGGTGAGCGCCTACAGCCCAACAAATAAATTAAACATTAGTTAATTCCTTGAATGTAGAATGGCTCAAATGAACATACATATATACAGCAATCATTTATTTGATCACGGCCATATGTTGTTTTTTCCACCAAACTGAAGAATTTGGACACCATAACTACGTACCTGGTCGAACTTCCACATATCCCCACTGCTGGGACGCGTCACTTTTTCCTTCGGCCGAGGAAAAACGTGGATGCCCAAACGAGAACAAAAGGAGGAGAGAGAGGAAAAGGAAATGTTTCTCCATCACCGCCATCTTTGTCATTCGTTGCAGAATGAATAAGCTGGAGGGCTTGTTATATGGGGGGGACGCGGACGACCATGATTTTACCGTAAGGAATCTCGCCTGGGTTTGTCTCCGAGACTAGTTGAATTCAACATGAGAAAACGAAGACAGATATAGACTTCAAGAGACCAGATCGCCTTATTCAATTAGTTAGAGCTACACCGTCCAAAGCAAGCTTTTTGTACTCATCGGGTTGCGATTGGATCGCAGGGGACAACCGGAAACAAGCGAGAGCGAAGCAACATTGTTTAGAATCTGGAATGGGGAGTCTCCCAATTAACTACCAACGAGAACAAAAACGAACAAACGAGCGAGGACTTCTTGATGTGTCGACTTCAAGAACTCCATCGAATCTCGACCCCAAACAAGGGGAAGGAATTGGTTTAGGATGTATGTTGTTTGATGAGACAACATCAGTCGTCAATTCTGTTAACTCTCTCTCTCTCTCACGTTGGATTGTGATCGGGTCGATTGGGACAAAGGGAAAGAAAGTGCAAGCAAAGAAAACATTATGTAAAATCTGGGATGGAGGAAGTCTTCCAATCAAGCACCAACGATAATAAAACAAACAAGGCAGGCGCTCTTTGATTTGGCGTCTTCTAGAGCTCCATCGAATCTTAAAGCCGAACATGGGGAGGAATTTGTTTTAAGGTATTTGATTTTTGGGACAAGTGCATTGGAAGTTCTAAAATTTGTTAGGAGAGTGCAACTAAATTTTAAAACTTTCAAAAAGCGCAATTAAGTTCTTACACGAAAGTGCAATTGAGTCCTAAAAATCTCAAAAAGTGCAATTAATAAAAAGACTTGATTGGACTAATTTAACAAGTTTTAGAATTCAATTGCACTTTTATGATAAGTTTTAGGACTGAATTGCATTTTTTGAAAGTGTTATGACTCAATTGTACGTTTATGACAAATTTTAATATATTCGATATACTTATCCCTTATTTTTTTTGTGGGAGACTGCATCAGTACTCAATTCTGAATCTCCCTTTTTTTCCTGTTGGCTAAGGGCGCGAATAATAACTATTATATTCCATAAACAATTCCTGAAACAGAAATAGATTCTATTTCTGTTCTCAGAACAAGTTTCTGAGGAAAGAAACTCATTTGATAGCGACAAAAAATTTCTATTTCTATAATAGAAATTCGTTTGATAACAACATAAAATTTCTATTTCTTGGAACACAAATTCGTTTGATAACAACACAAATTTCCATTTCTTGGAATATAAATCTATTTTTTTAGAAATGGTCTCTAAAATGAAAATTAATCAAAACACCCAAACCCTAGTAAAGAGCTAAATGCTAATTCATTCAAAGGATTGTGTTGTTTTTTTTAGGGTTTTAGGGTTTTTTAGGGGTAAAGATCCCTTTTGGGGGTTAAACCCATTTTAGGGTTTTTTAGGGGTTAAAACCCATTTTAAATCCCTAAACTAAGGAGTCTTCAAAAATATCATTTGGGCACCTCAACAAATTTAAATTTCTATGAATTTTCTGGAATTTTTCAATTTTTATGGATTTTCTGAATTTTTTTTTGAGATTTTGAGGAATTTTCCGGATTTTCTAATTTTTTTATGAATTTTGTGAATTTTTTTTTGATTTTTATAAATTTTTTTAGAATTTTTTTTTATTTTCCGGTCAGGAATGAACTTGACCGAACCGGTTCGGACCGGGGCCAAATTTAGGAAGAGATGTGTTTTGAAGAGAGAAAACAGATTCTTTTAAAAATGGTTTTCATTTCTCGTCCAGAGTCAGAAAACCTACTTTTTTTTGTTCTGATTTTTACCCCAGAACCAGTTCTCGAACAAAAAGTTGTTCCAGAAATAGAAAAATGGAATTGCATTATCAAACGGGTTTCTGTTCCAAACCTATTCTCGGGAACAGAAAATTAGTTCTGGACAGAAAGATAATGGTTATTATGCGCGCTCTAAGGGCCCGTTTGATAACTTGCTAAATAGTAAAAATTTCTGTTTTTTTATTTTCAAAATCAGTTGGGGAACAAAAATCTATTTGTTAAATTTTTTGTGCCTGGGCACAATTTTGCAAAAAAATGTTCCCAGATTTAATTTGACAATAGAATCAAGAAGCAAAAAAAAGTAACTTCTTGATTCTTGAACAATTTTTCTATTTTCTATTTTTCTTGATTTTCTTTTTTTTTTCTTGGTTTGTTGTTCTTCTTCTTCCCTGCCTGCCGCCCACCTATTGCCGCTGCTGGCCATCGGCCATAGGTCAGGGCTGGCGAGGGCGTTGCAGCCCTCGTCGGTGGCTGGAGAGGGCTACTCATGGCCGTGACGGCGAGACCTCGCCCAAATCTGGCGATGGCGAGGTTGGCCTTGCCCAACCAATGCGAGGCCGGCCTCGCCGTCACGACCTGCGAGGTCGGCGGCAAGGGCCATGACATCCTTGCCGGCCTTGGCCTGTGGCCGATTGCTGGTGTCGGCGATCGGCCTTGGCCTGTGGCCGATCGCTGGTGCCGGCGATCGGCCATGGCCAAGGAAGGGAAGGAAAAAAAATAAAAAAAAGGAAAAAAAGAGAAAGAAATATTAAAAAATTCAAAAATTATTAAAATATTATTAATAAAAAGAAATTTTGTGTAGTTATTAAACATATTTCTGTTCTTTTTCTATTCTAAGGATAGAAATTTTGGGCAATTACAAAATACCTTTAAATGCTTAAAAATTGTTCTCGTGCATGGAATAAAAAAGAATCATTTCTGAGCAGAATCTGTTTCCGGGCACAGAATGATTGCCATGCACAGCCTACATTGCGTTGCGTGCCAAGCAGCAGCCACCGGATGAGAAGCAGATATTAGCTGTGGCTAGGAGGCGCTCCTTCATTGGTGTCCCTTGTTGTGCACATGGGGGCTCAACCACACCCTAATTCCTTTTCTTTTTCCGTTTTCCCTTTGTGCCCTCGTAAGAATTAGGATTGAATCGACAACCACAGAGCTTGATACCTAAACAAAACTATCGATATTACATAGTTTTGTGTTAAGATAATTAACTATTTAAAATCACGTATTTATAACATCTTAAGCTTTTAGAACTAGTCAATTCTTACTTGGTACTAGAGCTAGTTGGTTTTGAAGTGCACCCAAGTGCATATCAAGAACTAATTTTGTTTCTCATCATTTCATTTCCAATAAGTCTTAAAATCCTCCGGTCAAGTTGATTTTCACATTGTTCATTTTGTCCGATAACCAACATCATCTATAGAGCCCTTGTCGACCAGAGGCGAGGCCAGCCCTCCCCCTTGTTTTATTCTTTTTTTTAATTTAATTTAACTAAAATTAATGTTAAAATGATTTTTAGACGAAAATACCCTTAATCGGCCGGAAAATTTGGCCGGTTGGCGAGCCAGTGGGATGAGACCTTTATTTAAAACTGTTATAGTCACTTCAGATCCTTATTTAAGATAATGTTCACATCAGACTCTTATTTGAGAAAATAAAAACACTTGATATTTTTATTTGAAATTTTTCCTGAAAAAGTTATAGGCATCCGGGGGGGGGGTTCCTTAACCAGTGTTGAATAAATTCCCCTCAAATGAGCAAAAGATGACTCAATCTCCTTGTCATCTCATCCGTCCCGCGGTTCACTGTTGAGAGAGGGCCCCAGATTACACGTCTTTGTTGAGGAAAATTCCTATTGATTTTGAAGTTGACAAAACCTTCAATGTTATTGTAAATCTGATACTTATTCTGATATAATTTATTCCAGGAATGCATATTCTGGAAGCTTAGAAGAAAGTTTTTCAAACTTTACAAGCTGGTAAATACCTTATTGAATACCTACGTAATCTTAGTTCTGAGATTCAGACAAAGAAATTTTTTAGAAGCAGACGCAAAAGCTGAAATTTTTCAAAAGCAGACGCAGACGCAGAAACTCTTCAGACGCATAATTCAGAACGAAACATAATAGCTAGTGATCTGGTATGGATTTCACAAAATGAAAGTTTTGATTGTTTCAATCTAAGGCTATAATTGATTGACAATCAACTACTACGACAAGTATGCATTATAACGGATAAAGTTCTACTTATGAAAACCAAGATTCTGATTGTATGAGCAATCAGAATCAGCAAGATTCAGAATCTGTCATCCAACGGCTACTCATTCCTTATTATATAAATCTGTCCAAAATGAAGATTGGAAGATGATCCTCTAAAAGCTGTCCAACGGCTAGTTTGAAAGTAGAGGAGTATTTAAGGAGATCAACTAGTACCAGAAGGTAGCACAAATTCAAGAATCAACAAGTCCAAAATCTGAGCATACTCCAATCATTTCTCTTGTCGTTTAGAGCCAAAAATTAAGATCTAGAGGGTTACTTTGTAAGAGTGATTGTGTGAGATAGAGAGTCCTATCATACACAAGAGTGCTGTTACTCAGAATTTATAAATTTCTTTTGATTACATAGTAAAATCCAGGCGGTAGGCTGTCAGCGTGGGAGAGTGGACGTAGACTTACTATAAGCTGAACCACTATAAACTTATGTGCAGTTTTTCTATTCTTTATCTCTTAATTTACATACTGCACATCAAGAGTACTGTTTATATAATCTATTTTGAATCCGAAGTTTATTCAGACTAAGTTGTGATTATTCATTTCCACATAATTTGATAAAAATTGTTTAAGATCACCTATTCACTCTCCTTTAGGTGATTCCTGCTAGCTACATCAATTGGTATCAAAGCAAGTTGCTCATTTATTGAAGTGTTTTACATCTAAGCTAACGATCTACGTGGCTAGCTTTGGTGCTCCAAGGCTCATTGAAGGATAGAGGAACAATAGACCACCATATTTTGATGGCAAGGAAGATAGTGTCTGGAAGAATAAGATGAAGGCATTCATAAAGTCAATTGATCACATGCAATAGGATGTCATCATCAAAGGAGTCAATCCAAAATCTTCTGATTCAAAAGAAAAGGCAGATGTAAGCAAATCAGCAGATCCTCCATTATCTCAATCTGAGATATCTAAAAGAGAAACTTTAGATTCCAAAGCAATTTATTCTCTCTATTGTGCTTTATCTTCTATTGAGTATAAAAAAAATCGCTGCTTGTGAGTTAGCTAAGGAAATCTGGGATACTCTCCTTATTACTTTTGAAGGAACAGATCAAGCCAAGGAAACTCAAATCAATCTTTTGCTTGGTCAATATGAATCCTTCAAAATGAAGCCTGGAGAATCAATTACTGATTTGTATGGTAGGTTTACTAATATAGTAAACAGTCTTGCATATCAAGGACAACCAGTCCCAAGTGCAATGAAAGCCAACAAACTATTGAGAGGACTGACAAAGTAGTGGGATATATTAAAACATCTCTTCGAGAAACACAAAGAATCAAGCCTCTATCAGTGAATGAGTTAATTGGAACTCTTCAATCATATGAGACTAAGCAACGGAATGAGGAGAATGAATATAGAGGTAATAAGTCAATTACATTAAAAACTAACATAGATTCTGATGCAGATTCTGAAGATGAAGATGTTGATGATGAAGAACCAGCTCTCTTTATAAAGAAGTATAAGAAAATGAAGATCAAAGGAAGAAACCTCAAAGGTAAGAAGCCTTTTGAGAAGAAGAAGTCTTTCGATGAAACAGAGAGATCAAAAGATGTTATATGCTTTTACTGTAAGAAACGTGAACATATCAAGCCAAATTGTTCACTTCTGGAAAAGAAGACCAAATTTGAGAAAGCAAAGAATGCCTTAAAAGCAGAAACTTGGAGTGATACAGAGTGTGAAGACAGTGATGAAGATATTTTAAATTTCTGTTTGATGGCTAAGTCAGACTCAAACTCAGATTCAGATTCAGATTCAGATTCAGATCCTAAAGTGGAAATTGAGGTAAAGCATTCTGATATGCCTATTGAAGTATCAAATTATATTGATGAATTATGTTTTGAATTTAAGATTGCTCTTAAAAGAATCTTTTCTTTGAAAAAGGAAAATTCATCACTGAGGCAACATGATATTTTTCAAAAAGAAAAAATCGATTTCCTTTAAAAAGAATTTCATCAAATCAAGGAAAATCTAGATTTTCTTTCTAAAGAAAATGCTTTTTTGAAAAAGGAAGTTTCAGAAATTACTTCCAAGTTTTCAAAATATTCAGAAACCTTGAAGCGTATTCTTTCTATCCAAATTCCTTACTATAACAAATTTGGTCTCGGATTTATGAAGGAAAGTGATAGCTTGATTGATTTTCCAAAAGTCAAGGAGAGATTAAGACAAAGACCTCATCGACAAGCTTATAAAAACCATTTCAAAAGGAATTTTGTCAAACTCCTTAGCCGAAGTGCACTCAGGTGCTCAAAATGTGGAGATCTACAGCATTTTGAGAATGAATGTCCTAAAGTCTGGAGACCTATTCGAAGAGATTTTGTTAAGACAGCCTATATTAATGCTCAAGGATCCAAATATAATTTGGGTACCAAAGAAAACTTTGAGGTGTTGTGATTTTTGCAGGTTACCACAAAGAGAAAAAGAAAGTGGTACCTAGACAGTGGATGTTCTAGACATATGACAGAAGATCCAAGCATATTCGTTGATCTACACAGTCTGAATGGTGGAAAAGTTTCCTTTGGAGGAAATGCCAAATGAAAAATCGTTGGCAAAGGAACGGTTGAAATTGGAGGACTTATAATCAATGATGTTTCATTAGTAAAAGGACTCAACTACAACTTGATAAGCATAAGCCAGCTATGTGATACAGGTTTCAGAATAAACTTTCAAGAAGATACATGCTTAGGAATAAGTAAAGATTCTTCTCAAACTTTCACAGGAAGAAGACATGGTAATATTTATCTTCAAGATGTAAATTCAAACTCCACTCATTGCTTGATCTCAATCAAAAAAGATGAAGATCTGTGGCACAGAAGATTGGGGCATATCAGTATGAAACAAATCTCAAAGATCTCAAACAAGAAATTAGTTTGAGGTCTGCCAGATTTGAAATACAAGAAAACAGAATTATGTAATGCCTGGACTCTAGGAAAACAAGTAAGAAGCTCTTTTAAGTCTATAAATTATGTCTCCACTAATCATGCTTTGCAGCTTCTTCATATGGATCTGTTTGGACCAACCAGAATACAAAGTATTTGTGGTAAGAAGTATTGTTTAGTTATTGTTGATGACTTCACAATATTTACTTGGGTGTTCTTTCTTGCTTATAAAAATGAAGTGTTTTCATATTTTTCAAAATTTGCAAAAAGAGTTCAGAATGAAAATGGCTATACCATTTCCTATATTAAAACTGATCATAGGGGAGAGTTTGAAAATCAAAGTTTTTCAGATTTCTGTGAGGAAAATGGCTTTCAACACAAATTTTCTACTCATTATATATCAGAACAAAATAGTATTGTGGAGAGGAAAAATCGTTCTTTGCAAGAAATGGCAAGAACTTTATTGATTGAAAGCATGATTCCTTTTTATTTCTGGGCAGATGCAGTTTTTACAGCATTTTATATCATTAACAGAGTTTTTCTTAGACCCATTTTTGAGAAAACCCCCTATGAGCTTTACAAAGGTAGAAAGCCTAGTATCTCATATTTTCGTATGTTTGGTTGTAAAAGCTTTATTCTAAAAAATTTAAATGATCGTCCTGGTAAGTTTGATAAGAAAGCAAATGAAGGATTTTTCCTTGGATATTTTACTATAAGTAAAACATACAGAGTCTTCAACAAGAACTCTCAGATTGTGTAAGAAATAATGAATGTAAGGTTTGAAAAAAATATTCAGATTTACAAAGATGAATCTGAATCATCTTCTAACATCAAGAGTTATCAGAAGCTCATCAAGAATCTCCAAAGATTGTAGAATCTGTAAAAGAAGAAAAACAAGATACAATGCAGACTCAACTAGAACCTCCAGAGTCTGCAGATATTCAGAAGGAAAGATTTAACAAAAACTGGAAACATAAATCCAGTCATCCGAGGAACCTTATCAGTGGAGAAATAGAAGATGATATCAAGACTAGATCTAAACACAAGGAGAATATCAGCAACTTGACGTTGATATCAGAAATAGAACCAAAAGAAGTTGGGGAAGCTTTATCAGATGAAAGATGGATTGAAGCTATGCAGGAGGAACTTCACCAGTTCAGAATCAATAAAGTATGAGAGCTTGTGCCAAGACCCAAAAATCATCCAGTAATTGGAACAAAATGGGTATTCAGAAATAAACTGGATGACAAAGGGAAAGTCACAAGAAACAAAGCAAGACTGGTAGTAAAAGGCTATTCTCAAGAAGAAGGCATAGATTATGATGAAACATATACACCGGTTGCAAGGTTAGAAGCTATTTGGCTACTATTAGCTTATGCTTATTTCCATAACTTTAAATTATCTCAGATGGACGTGAAAAGTGCCTTCCTGAATGGATATATAAAGAAGTATATGTTGAACAACCACCTGTTTTCAAAAAATCAAGAAAGACTGACTATGTCTACATACTCAAAAAGGCCCTTTATGGTCTGAAACAAGTACTCAGAGCTTGGTATGAAAGGTTAAGTAATTTTCTTATGCAAAATGATTTCATCAAAGGTAAGGTTGATACAACTTTATTTGTTAAGAGAAAGGGTAAGGATTTTCTTCTTGTTCAAATTTATATTGATGATATTATCTTTGGATCCTTTAACGAATTTCTTTGCAAAGAATTCTCTAAGAATATGCAGAACGAGTTCGAGATGAGTATGATGAGAGAATTAACATTCTTTCTTGGCCTATAAGTAAAACAAACAAAAGATGGTACATTCATTTGCCAAGAGAAATATGCCATGGAGATTGTCAAGAAGTTTGGATTGCAAAATTGCAAGAAGACAGACATTCCCATGTCTCAATCATCCAAGCTAGACAAAGATGAAAATGATAAAAATGTTGATTAGAAAGTATATAGGAGCATGATAGGTTCATTATTGTATCTTACTGCATCTAGACATGACATATTTTTTAGTGTCTGTATGTGTGCAAGATTTCAATCAGACCCAAGGGAATCACATCTTTTTACAGTTAAGAGAATAATAAAATACATTGGAACTTATCCAATGTTAGGTCTTTGGTACTCCAAAGATTCAGATTTTACTCTTACTGATTATTCTAATGCTAATTTAGCTGGATGTAAAGTGGACAGGAAAAGTACTATAGGTACATGTCAACTGCTTGGAAATATGTTGGTATCATAGTACTCAAAGAAATAAAATACAGTTGCACTTTGCACAGCAGAAGCAAAATATGTAGCTTTAGGAAGTTGTTGTGCACAGATTCTGTGGATGAAGCAACAGTTACAAGACTTTGCTATTGAAGAATCAAGTGTTGCAATCAAATGTGACAACACAAGTGCAATCAATCTCACAAAGAACCCCATTCTTCATTTTCGAGCTAAGCATATTGAAATCAAGTATCATTTTATTCGAGATAATGTTCAAAATGGTGATGTGAATATTCAATTCATTGATTCTAAGAATTAATTAGCTGATATATTTACAAAATCTCTTGATAAATCTTCATTTGAGTTCATAAGAAACAAACTGTGTATCACTTATCCATTTTCTTGAAGTGTTTGATAGACAGGAATTTTTTAGATTCAAATGTTCTCAGTCTGAACATTTTTCAGACTCACAAAGAATGGTACGTCCTTTATTCAAATTTTGGCGGGTATATTTTTGGCAATTTTTAGCAGGATATTTTCATAATCGTTACTTTAGGATGCAAATAAGGTATTTATTTTAATTTATTTGATAATTTGTGCTTAATATATTGTTATCACGATTGTTTGTGTTTCAAAAAGTATATTTCCTTTCTACTTGTTTGGGATCTCTTTTTATTTTCTAAAAGCAATCTTTTCCTTCCAAAACCTGTTCTCCTTGTTATAAACTCGTCTTTCTCTTTTTCAAAACTCTATCGTACGAACCTTTTCTCTCCAAAATCTCTCAATACTCAGAGTCGTCTACTCTTCCTCCTTCTCCAAGATCAAGTCTTTCCGCTCTAAAGTGATCAAAATGCCTTTCAAGAGAAGATCTTCACGTATTCTCAACCAAGACTCCAAGTCTATAGCACCGGCGGAGTATATGAAAATTTCAGACACAGAGTCAGACCATCATGAAGACCCTTCAGAAGCAACACCACCTTCTCGATCGTCGCCACCCAAAACTTCTGGTAAAATAAATTTTCGGTTTAAGAGCATCAAGCTTGTATGGAATGCTTATCAGAGGTTGAAGAGAAGCAATGTCTCTGCATCGACTCTGCGTGACTGTCTAAGAGACAATGGGTTCTTCTCTGAAGAACATCTTACGGAAAACTACTCTAAGGTTTATCCTAACACTGAAAATGTTCCGGCCAGCTCTACACCAAAAGAGCTCTCTTCCAAAAAGGGCAAAAAAAATGTCGGAGAATCATCGACACCATCTGACAAGAAATTTGCTCAAATCAGCCCTAAAACAACCAATGCAACCAAGTTTGTTATTTCTGATGATGATGGTAAATTCTTTGATAGTTTTCAAATAAAAGTTGAGATTGCATCTGGTATGTCAGGAACTAGAGGCTTATTTAGAAGCAATGAGCACAATACCTTCTATAAGTTGCTGCTTGCTAGAGGGATCATGAATCATCGGACTGTAGATTTTGATTATCTTGAACATGCTGATATTTCAGTGAAGCATTTGTTTGCGAAATTAGGCATTTATAAGTTTTGTTTGCAATCTGCAAATGTCTATGTTGGACTGACTGCATACTTTTACTCTAATTTTTCTATTTTGTCACCTAACTGGATTCAATTCACTGTTGGTGACAAAAAGTTTGACTTGAAAGCGACGGAATTGGCATTAATAATTGGAGCAAAACATTCCAAATTTACTCCACTGGAAGTAAGTCTCGAAGATGCTTCCATGGTGGCCTCAGAGAATGTAAACTTTGCTCAGGACTCTAAAAGGCATCTTTCATATTCTGATCTGTCCAGAAGATCCGTGATTTTACACAAGATCATTATCAATTGTCTGAAGCCCAAAGCAGCATCCAAGACTGACTTATTCAAGTCAGAAATTAAGCTTATCTGGGCAATTCTGAAATGTCAATCTTTTCTTTTCCTCATATCATCATTTTTCATATGTATAGAACGTTATAGAAGGACAAGGGACAACTTCCATATGGTGCTCTTATCTCACGAATTTTTATATTCCTCAAGATATCCATTCCCGATGAGATGAGCAAAACCCTTATACCTTGTATGTATGTTGGACAAAGAATGCTTTAAAATGAAGCAATTTGATGATTTAAGGGAAAGAGTAAAAGGAAAGGATGCTCAATTTTCTGAAGTAAAATCTATTGAAAAGACTAGTGTAAAAAAGACAGGGCAGAGAAAAGGGGCAGGATCAGCAAGCAAGCAGACTGACTCTTCAGCCCCACTAAAGGTGTACATAAAGAAACGAAAAATTCTTCTGCATGATTAAAGTGATGAAGTAGAAGCAAAGCACCTTGGTATAGGCCATACTGATGGTCCAGAACATGTTTCTGAACCAACTCCAAAGGGTTCCAAACTAATTCTTACATAACATATTTCTAAAGATCAAGCACCTGTTCAGGGGGATATTCCAGAAGCAGTAACAACAATAGGGTTCAATCAATTTGAATAAGAAAATGTCAAGGAACAGCCTTCAGATAATGAGACCATTCTGTCTCTTCTGCTTGAGATCAAGGACAAGCAAGCTGCACTTGAACAAGATATGAAGAATCTACACAAAATTGTTGAGGAAAACAACAAAACTCAACATCTTTAGGCAGCTAAAGATAAAGCAGAACTTGAAGAGGCTATTACTCTGTGTTCAACCAACATGGACAAAGCTGTGGGAGAATACAATTTGAAGATCGAGGAAGCTGTTTCCATTCTGGAAAATTTTCAACTAATTCAAACCCCTTCCAAAAGATAGCCTGTTTTTCAATTTTTTTCCCAAAATTTTTTTGGTCTGTAATATTTCTAACAATGCTTGTTAGACTGTTTGATTGCTTAATATCAATGATTTATTCTCTCTATTATTTGCCGTTGACAAAAAGGGGGAGAAATTATATGCAAATCATATGCATGTTATATACAAAAGAAGAAAAAGACACATATATCAACAGAGTTTGCTCAAAAGACACAGATATCAACAGAGTTTGCTCTTTAAATCCGTGCTTCATGAGCTCAATATGTTTATTTACTTTCAAATCAATTCAATCTGCAGAAAAGTTTTGTCACCATCAAAAAGGGAAAGATTGTTGAGGAAAACTCCTATTGATTTTGAAGTTGACAAAACCTTCCATGTTATTGTAAATCTAATACTTATTCTGATCTAATTTATTCGAGGAATTTATATTCAGGAAGCTCAGAAGAAAGTTTTTCCAAACTTTACAAGCTGGTAAATACCTTATTGAAAACCCACGTAATCTTAGTTCTGAGATTCAGACGAAGAAATTTTTCAAAAGTAGACGCAGAAGCTGAAATTTTTCAAAAGCAGATGCAGACGCAGAAATTCTTCAGACACAGAATTCAGAACGAAATATAACAGCTAGTGATTTGGTATAGATTTCACAAAATGAAAGTTTTGATTGTTTTAATCTAATGCTATAATTGATTGACAATTAAATACTACAACAAGTATGCATTACAACGGATAAAAGTTCTACTTATAGAAACCAAGATTCTAATTGTATGGACAATCAGAATCAGCAGGATTTAGAATCTGTTATCTAACGGCTACTCATTCCTTATCATACAAATTTATCCAAGATGAAGATCAAAAGATGATCCTTTAAAAGTTGTCCAACGGCTAGTTGGAAGTAAACGATTATTTAAGGAGATCAACTAGTAGCAGAAGGTAGCACAGATTCAAGAATCAACAAGTCCAAAGTCTGAGCATACTCCAATCATTTCTCTTATCGTTCAGAGCCAAACATTAAGATCTAGAGGGTTACTTTATAAGAGTGATTATGTGAGATAGAGAGTCCTATCATACACAAGAGTGCTGTTACTTAGAATTTATAAATTCCTCTTGATTATGTAGTGAAATCCAACTGGTAGGCTGTCAGCGTGAGAGAGTGGACGTAGGCTTACTATAAGCCAAATCACTATAAACTTGTGTGCAGTTTTTCTATCCCTTATCTCTTAATTTACATACTGCACATCAAGAGTACCGTTTATATAATCTATTTTGAATCTAAAGTTTATTCAGACTAAGTTGTGATTATTCATTTCCGCACAATTTGACAAAAATTAGTTACCTATTCACCACTCTAAGTGATCTTTGCTAGCTACATCAGTCTCGACAGGAGCCCAAGCTTGATCGGCCACAACTTGCAGCCTCCCAACCACCGAGAGAGATCTCGCCGCCACGTTTCGTCTCTCTCCATACCTCCTCGCTCGCTCACTCCCTCCCTCGCCCAATTTCTCGGTGACCTCACCTTAACCGCTCTTCCGACCAGGCATCATTGGTTGCCTCGAGAAGATAACATTGGGACATGGCGGCAGTGGGGAGGACGGGGACTTTATCGGAACCTTCTATCTGAGGAGACATCGACATCTGCGAGAGGTAAAGGGTTCCACCGATTTCTTCTCATCTTGTCCTCTTTCTTTCTTTTTCTTTTTTTATTTTTGTTTTGCTCATGTTTCTTTCTTCTCTTTTCTGGAATTTTGCAGTTACCTGGTGTGCTCTTTGTACGAGGAGGCGGCTTCGTTGGTGTTGACACCTAATTTTTAGCCGATGCGCCATTAAAAATAAAAAATTCGAGATTATGGTTTTCGATCGCGACGGAGCTCATTTCTTGAACAAAAAGTGTTGTTTTTTAATTCTGTCTGTTGGCCTAGCTTCTGTAGACAATTTTCTATTCATTTCCTGTAAAAACCCGAAAAGTCAAACGGTTGACTTCGCGTTGACTTTTTGGTCAACCATTTGACCAAAAGTCAACCCCAGGTCAAATTGGGGCTTTTCGTATAAAAAGATTCCTTTCAAGTCCGATTTTACTTTAGAAGTGGAAATTTCAGAAAAATTCAAAGATTTGATCATAAAATCAAGCTCCTAGTAAAAAGTCAACTAGGATTTGACTTTTGGTCAAATCTTTGACCCAAAAAATTGAAAAATACAAAAATCCAAAAATCATCTTATTTTACATTCAATTTACCTTTGGCATTTGAAATTTTACAAAAATCGATTTAGAATCAACTTTTTCCCAAATTGCGGAATTTGATTTAAATCGACCAAAAATGAAATTACTTCATTTCTAGTTATTTTTTATGTTAGTTTTCTTCATGGAATTTGATCTAGAGGTCATCTTATATTCACTTTTGGAATCAATTTTGTAATTCCAAGCCAAACACAAAAACCCCCAATTTCGGCCCTAATCAGTGATTTGGATAGATTCTTCATGGTTTGCGCAATTGAGGCACGAATGAGCCTAATTTCTTATATGAAATCCAAATTCAAAATCAATTTTGGAAAATTCACATGAATTTGAGTCAATTTGATCAATTTAGTGATCCAATGGTTAAGAAGTCTAGGAGTAATTGGACCAATTAATGCAATTCAACTTGACCCACTCTAGACTAATATTCAATTTGATGAATTGAGACTCAATTTGGTTAATTAGACTTCAATTAAATTTGTTAGTCTAGCTTGATCATGCAATTACCCAAATTCAAAATCAATTGAGACAAACAAGTCAAATTGAATCAATTTGTGCATGAATTACAAATCGATTCAATCCAATTTGATCTAATTCAGTATCAATGGAGTCAATTAATCATGATATAGATCAAATTGTGCAAAATTGGAATCAAGGACTGAACTGATTCAATCAGGCCAAATTCGAGACTAATTGGCTCAACCTGTTTTAATTCAAATTGAATCAATCTGATTGAGCTGGCCATTTTACGGTCGAAAATCCGGCGATCGACGATCTATCCTGACTAATCTAGGTCGGCCACATCCTTTTGAGCCCAAAAATGACAAAAATGCCCTTAATTGAAAATTACGAAAATGCCCCTAAGAGAAATTACTAAAATACCTTTTTTCAAGAATTAAACAAATTAATTAAGAGATGAACAAATCAATCGTGGCCATTCATTTAGAATCAATCGTGTTCGTCCATGATGTCATGTCACTAATCCTTAGCCCTTAAAGAATATTTTTAAACATTAAAAATGCAAGGGCTAAGTTCCAAAATTAAGGGGGCTATATAGTGTTTTTTCCCCTCCAAAATTTAGGGGAGGGGACTCATTTTTCCAGATTTGAATTCTCTCTCTCTCTCTCTCTCTCTCTCTCTCTCTCTCTCTCTAATCTCACGTCATCTCTCTCTCGTGTTCTCTCTCGGTGACAGCCCCTCCACCTCTTCACCGGCTGTTTTCCGGCGAACCAGCACCTCACCGTCGTCCCCCACAGTGGCCCAACGCTGGTCGCAACACCAGCTATCCGTCTCGATGGCCGGAGCTTGCTGTTTCGGCGACTTCTTCCTCTCGGCAGCATCACCGGTGCTGCTGCTGGTGATGCGATCAGCTGGTTCAAGCGGCTGAACCGGCTGATCGGTGTCCTCCTCAACAATCCCGAACCTCCAGCGACGTTCCTCAACATCTCCGTGTGGCTGTGGTGTTCATTCGCTCGTTGAACAGCCACCGGATCGCCTTCTTTGATTTGATGCTCTGTTTTTAGTTCATTAGTGCAAAAAACGGATCGATTCTCACTATATTTTGTGCAATCTATTATCATAGGTTGGCCGAGCTTTCCGAGACTTCTCCGTGTTGTTCCTGATCTGAATACGGAGGTCGGATCGCTCGATCACGCGTTGGAGCATCGTTAAACAAGGTAAGTGCACTTGAACATGATTCTGCAAATTCGTATCCAGGAAAAACTGCATGTTTGAGATGCTGATTTGAGCTTGTTAACGTCAAAATCTGGCGAAGTGATAAACTAGAGAATCGTAGAGCGCGTCTTAAGCTTCGATTTGATATATCATATGCCTCGATCGGACTTGATTTGGTATGTCAAAATACTTTTAGAAATTAGGATCAGAATCTGGAATAGGATGTTCAAGTCTGTTCTGATATCTTTCTGATTGACGTCGCGTTGTTTGATGATTTTTTATGATTTTTTACGATCATTTTTGGGAAAAACTTTCTTCATGAAAGTTGCAGAGTACATCTTGATCTCTTCATCATAAAATTTTCACAAAAGTCTAAGAAAGTTAGCCTTGTACGATCTGCAACGTCAGATTTGTATGAATCCGGTGACAGACTAGTTTCAAACTGACCTTCGTGTGTTCTTCGATTTTCATAAATTCGTGTGTTCCAAATATGGAAAAGCTTTCTTCACAAAAGTTCACACTGAGATCGAGATATTTCTATTGATACTAATTTCATCAAAATTGGAGGTCATTTGAATTTTCAAAAGGAATTTTCACTATCTGATCAGTATCTGTGTCTAGATCTGATTTTCATTCCTTTGGAGTTTAAAAGATGTTTCTCTGAATTTGATAAAGTTAGGGTCCTTTTTTGTAAAAAATCAAAATTACAAAGTTTTTCATTAGGGTCTCATTATGTTAACTGGAAATTTTGAGGGCCTAATAGCAATTTTTGGAGGGTCAATTTGCTTAAAATTTCATAAAAGGTCTTCACGGGTTAAAATTTCATTTGCATTTGAGTCCTTCGCGAAAACCGAATTTTATAAAAATTTGGAAGGCTTTTTAGCAAAACCTCAAAACTTGAAAGTTGTTACACACGGGGAATCCTAATTGCACAAAAATTTTCACGTGGTTTTGATAAGGTTAGTTATTTGTCCGGCCATTATTTTAAAATCCATAACAAAACCGAGTCCAGCCTGTCACTGAAATCAAATTTGATATTTTCGGGGAAATCGGTGAGGATTTAGAAACAATGGTCTTCTTGAATTTTGATCCTCATGTCATAAGTTTTCTAATGACATCTAAATCACTTCATTTGGACATCATTAGGATAGTCAATCACATCTGAACAGAAGCAATACGAATTAGATACTAACTGAATAAGTGGTCTTTTTATAAAGCCCACTTCTCATTGCTTGATTGACTTCGAAATAAGGCCCATGGGCTTGAATGCATGCTTATTTCATTGCTATGCATGTGATTGTTAGATGAATGTTAGGCCCGGTGCATGTTCGGTGGGTAGCCCATCATGGTCACTTAGAACCCGACCTTAGGGGTTAATCGATATGAGTTGCTATTTTGTGAATACAAATGGTAGCCTATTATCGTTAATCATTAATCAAATAATATTAGACGATTAGGTGGGTGATGAATCGAAACGCATGAAAAAACAAAAGCCGACCCCGAGGCCCGTGCTTAATTAGCGAATTGTTTGCATCATTGTTATTCTTTCACATGTTGTTTGTCGTGAATGAATGTTATGAATATAAACACCGACACCCGAGAGGTGGTCCATGGGAGATAATCCAAAATTAAAAAAAAACCAAGGTGATTGACCGATGTCCAATCCGGTCTCAATTTGTATTCATTGGATGATGGCGATAGACCGATGTCCAATCCGGTTTCAATTTGTATTCAATTCATTCATCCCCGATCATGTCTCGGGTTTTCAATTTGTGTTGTAATAAACACCCGACGAGTTGCGGGTTTTTACTTTCTCGCACTTAGAATTAGCCCGTCTTTTCAATAATTCGAGTGTTTACTTTATGAAATGTCTTTCAATACAATTGATTGTTTTTTTTTTCTAGACTAAGATAGGATTAGTTTAGAATCTTAAATGAAAATACAAAAACAAGATGCATGATCATTTAGTGGACTAAGACTTTAAACATGAGAATCGTAAAGAACAAATGCACGACAACTCAGATAACAACCATGTTAAGTTTAGCGGTACCGAAAGGACGTTAGTAAAAATATTAACGTAAGCTAATCCCCGAACCTTTGATCTCTGGTTTTCATGGAAACCGAAACGAAATTCCTGCGTTTCGGTTGGGTATTCTAGCCGACCCCCGATCTAGGCTAGTGGCGACTCCTAAGAAAGATAAAATCAATCTGTTGTCATGCGAGATATAGATTTAGGGAAAATCCATGTTCATGATCAATGGGCCATATGGTTAACCAAAAGATTTATGCTTCAGTAAAATCGTTTTCATGATGTGCCATATGAACCGTTTCATGAACATTTATCTCTAAACCCACCTCATTCGAGTTTGGCCCTCGAGGGGTAGGTCGCAACAGTTGGCCTCCTCTGTTCTGGAGCGTCTCTGTCGGAGCAAGAGCGATCTCCTTGGAGAAGCAGGACATGGTCTTTCGCTGCTACATGACATGATGGAATCAGCTGGGATGGTGTTCGTGCAGTCTTTGAAAGAAATGGGGAGGTCCCGTTTTTATTTTTTTTTCCTTCTTGGTTTCGTTAATTAGCTATGAGTTCCCATTTGATGAGTGCGTACTTTTGCTTTACATGTTCTCTTAGTTTGATTGATACATGCATTTTGCAGCCTTCCCTGTGTGTAGTTCACATCATGGGGATTTCGTATCTCAAGCCGTTGACAAAACTTTCTTATAATCTTTGGAAGCATATTTGCTTTTTTTCAGTCTTTAGTTTAAAAACCTGTGCATCAACCTGGTCATGAGAAGATGTTTCGGGTGTTTAACCGTGAAGCTTTTCGATACATCACTAGATCTTAAGGACAATGTGGGTCTCCAACTGTACTTAATTTGAAATATTTCAATTACAAAGCACTGATCATGCAAAACATGAGGACATGTAGTGCATTGGAAAGTATAAAGTTTCCTTAATCAGTTGCCACTCATTAACACAATCCTCACAATATCAACAAGATCCTTACCAGTACTGATCCTTCTGTTGAGATTTTTAGTCCCCCTATTTTAGATTATAACTCCTTGAAAGAACCATCAAGGCACATGGCCCGGTGGAAGGGGGAAAAGGGGAGGAGGTGAGGGGGTTAGGAACAAGTTCTGAATTTGATTTAGGAGTATAGCTCACTTAGATTGACCAAAACCGATTGAATAATGTACTTAAGTTTCCAAAACAATGAATTATATCACAACGTTAGTTATGGTGTATTTGTATTTGTTTTATAGAAGCAAAAAGTTTTTTTTTTCATTGCATTTTGCCAAAATTTAGAATTTTGTTCAAATTTCCAAATTCATGAAAGAGCTCTGTGAATTTATGTGTCAACATCAGTATGTTGTTAAAGTTTCAGGTATTTTGGGTTTAAATAAAGTCAAAGTGCTTTAGCCACAAGTCATTTCAATCCGTAGTCATTATTAACTGAGGGAAAGAGAGAGTCTTGTGTCTTTTGTTGACATAATCTGTGTCGAGTTTGATAGAAGTAAAATAGGACAAACTTGACAAGTCCTGAACTGGAATATGTTGATTGAAGTTGTACATATCATGTATTGATTTTGTGTATGCTACAAACAATGCTTTGTCCAGATGATGTGGTAAATGCCCTACCCACTTCCGCCACACCCAGAATGCAACTTGATGATATAGTCTTTTAGGTATTCAATGTCATCTCATGCACTATACATGCCTTAACTCTATTGCAGAATAAGACCTATGTTATGCTTGGTCTGTACAGTCCACTTTTAAACAGTTATTGGTGTGTTATCACTATACATTCTTTAGTCTCTAAGAAGAGCATCTTTGGTTATCGTGTTGAATGCAAGTTAGATCACCTCTTTACATACAACATGAACTTCGCTTACTGGTACTGTTTCCTTTCAGGGCCTGTTTGCAGATTTCAGAAGGTTTTCCAGGGGTTCGAGAACTTCTAGAGGGGTTCCTTAGCAACTGGAGCTATGTGGATGAGAAATATTACATTCCTGTCAATGCAGAAGCAAATGTTAATTGCACGGAAATTTGTGACGGACATTTTGTTTTGGGAGTTGATAAGTATTTGGAAGTTGTTGACATTTATGCTGACTTTACTGGCTAGAATTTTGGGTGAATTTGAACTGGCCATAAGTTGGGTTGAGAAAGCTGCATTGCCCAAGGATAAGAGGCAGGTAAGAGAGATTTTGCGATCATATTCTTTGAGGACCATTCATTTATTGAATTATGTTATCATTGATAATTGTTCAACATGCTTGCAATTTGATGATCAGTGAGCCTGGAGTATGCAATTTGCTTCCCATGTTTTCTTAACTTATTTGATTGCTGAAATCGCTAGCGAGGAATAGTGAAATAGGTGGAATTGATTGCTTTATAGATTGTTTTGAGATACAGTTTTAGATATCGTCCAAATTAATGGAAAATGTGCATGTTAATAGAAATATTTCAGGTTTTTTTTCCTCGCTTACTATTCTGACGCAGCTCCTCACATGGTCATGACTACCGCATTGCAGGTTCAGTTTGGGCCATTTTTCATTAGTTCTTGTTGTTATGATGATGGGACAGTAATGTGCTTGACATTAATATGGATGTTAAAGTGGAATAAGGTCCACTTTTTTCCTGTAATATGCCAAAAGGGACTAAGAATACAGTGCATCAGGGGAACAATATTCTTTGAGAGGGTCTGGTTTTCTCCTGTATCAGTTTTGCCTTGACTAAGATTGGTAGCCTTCTGGCTTTAATCTCAATCTGTCTTAGGACATTAAGATATATCAAGTATCATGGAATAATGACATTTAACTGGGCTTGTCTTGTCTGATATGGATCCCATACCACCCTCTCTCTCTCTCTCTTCTTTGCATGCGCATGCACATACACACACCCGCACCCGCACCCGCACCCATACACAACACAATACACACACTAACGGGCACGCACAATCTTAAAAATTTAGCACCATTGTTATATCTTAAGTTGTTCGCAAAAATCATATATATTGATGATGCAAAAGCATAGGGTAGGCTTAATTTTGGACCTGACCCTGTGGGTCTGCTCAACTACTCGGACACAGTTCATGCTTGGGCAAACCTAGGTCTTGAAAGGACCTGATCTAGGTACTTACAGCCCGGTGGACCTTCTAGTGCGTATCTTATTATCCATTTATTGATATATAGGATTTTGTACTGATAAAATGGTGTTTATACGTGTGATGTTGGAGCAAATGTTTAGGTATATTTGGATACTGCATGCCAGTTATTGATTCAAATAAAAAGAAGAAAGGAAACTCTGCAGCGGATGCTTCAAAGTTTTTTTACTTAAGATGTTCCAGGTTCTAGGTTGTAGGCCGGTTTCTGATGTGAAAGGTGGTAGCTAGTCTCTGCGGGGTTGAGTTTAGGGCATGGGCATCTTATCCTCAATACACATGCAAGGAATTTATCATGTGTACTGGGGTTTTTAAGATGCATTCTTTGGTTAGGCTGATCCAGAAAGTAGGCTCCTAATTTTACTGTTAATTTTCATTTTAGCAGTGATATAGATTTCATTAATCATCTCCTTCCCATTTGATGTTATAGTATCTGAATAATTGATTGTAAGGTGATTCTAATATCACTGATGCTTACAAACTGTTTAGCATCTTTGCCATAAAACTATAGAGCATCAGCCGACTTGGCTCGTTTATCAATTCAATGTGTAAAGTATTGCATTGTTTGGCTACTAAAATCATTTCTGTGATGGCTTTCAATCAAAGAATGATGCTTCACTTTTGCACAAACTTGATTGAAATCAATTTTGGTTTAGTAACCATAGGGTACTGTCCTTGATGCATAATATGTTAACAATTTGTCATTTCGACTTGCAATTTGTAGGACTTGCTCAGAAGGTTGCATTCGCTAAATGCTATCAAGGCCACTAGCTTATCACAAGGTCCCCTGTCACGTAGGCTAAATGAGCATGAAGTTCCTTTAATAGGAGAAGCGAATGCATCAGAAGAATATATTAGATCCATAGAACAGAAAAGCATGCCAAACAGAGAAGATGATCGGAAATTAGCAATTCTGAAGTTGTATGCACAAGGCAAGCCTTGTTTCTGGTTATTTCGGTCAATCAATGTGAGATTTGGCAATTTTCGGTTAGTCCTATCTAATGGGAAGATCTTGCTGGGATGCCTGATGCTGCTCGCATATTTCATTGTGCGAAGAAAGCGATCTGCCTTGAATAGGTAACTTGTCTTGGCTCTAATGCATATTCGTGGTACCACTTCCTGTTTAAACTCGATGATTTGCTGAGCCATCACAGAACGTATTTATGCATAACTAGCAAGTACCACCTTCTTGTGAAGTTAATGGCCATATATACCTCTGTCCTGCATCAATATCGATTATTATGGATCTTTGCATGTAGTTGTGGTATTGGTGGTCCCCTCTAAGATGGACCTTAGGCAGGGATATATCTCCTTAAAGAATTACATGGATCTTTGCATGTAGTTGTGGTATTGGTATTGGTATTGATGATTAGCTAGTGAAATTCTGCGTCATCAATACCAAGGTGAAGAATTTCTGTGAAATTCTTCTGCAAAATTCAGAACCTAGATTATGTGGGTCTTCAAAGAATTTATTATTTTTTCAGCTTGTAAAGTCAGAAAAACTTCCTTCTGAGCTTCCATAATATACATACATACCTAGAATAAGATAGTTCAGAATAAGTATTAGATTTACAATAGCATGTAAGGTTTTGTCAACTTCAAAATCAATAGGAGTTTTTCTCAACACTACATACTATGCAAAGTCTCGAATTGCATCATAACCACGGCATACTATCAATATGCATAACAGTAATAATAATAATCCAAACATACTCAATCATTCACACAAGTCTCGATTATAAGATGAAATCACTTCGGCCCATTCCATACCATGCTTCACGATTTTATCCCATAATCAAGCGCAAAGTATGCCATATACACATAACACTCGAAGTTGTCCAGATTATTAACGACCCACCATAGCCACCATAGGTCACACCGAACTCCCGCCGGTCTTCCAGCATAGCTAGGCATCACCCCACTACTTTGGGCGTGGCAATGTCCAGGATCGAACCCCCCCCCCACCCCCCGCGACAAGTCGAGTATCGGACGGCATTCCATTTAGGAGCATTGATCTGGTCTCTATCACGATCGGCAATGTCTAGGATCGAACACCCCCCCTAGCGACAAGTCGGGTACCAAACAGCATCCGAACTTCCGCCGGGCACCGTCTAGAACTCGTCTTAGACGGAACTCATTATGGCCATACACGTAAACAACCATACATTGCCAATTTTAATCTTCCTTAATTAGCCAATGCAAGTGTTTATGATTTGCAATTTACTACAAATAAATATGCCATGAATCGTACTCGTTTTCATATCAAACATCAATATATGATCATGATATGCCATGCTAAGCCACAATAGCCATAATTAACCACACGATCCACTTTTAAAATCCTACGATTATTCATCAAGTGCAAGATCGACCATGAAACATCAATTTCAACCACACGATCTTCGCTCTAGGCCACGAAATCATCATTCCAACCACACGATCAAGCCACAGTCAACTACTCAGCCATGATTAAATAAATTAACCATACGATTAAACCATTTAATCATGCGATCAGCATTAAACAACTAATCCACTACACGATTGTCATTAAATCTTTAATTGGTATATAATAGACTAATTAGCCATGCGATTGTCAATCAAAGCCACACGATCAACTTCAAATCTCTAATAAGCCATATGATTAACTTTTCTCACATCCTAATTTAATCTAAACCGTATGACCAAAATTAGCACAAAATCATGATAATTAAGCCCTAAAAGTAACCTTAACCAATCTAGAATCAATGGGGGCCATATGATCAATATCCAAATCATCCAATTGAGCCACTACCACATGATTATTGTAGCCACATGACCAATCCGTGAATTTAATTAAAACAACCAATAAACAATCATAATTAGCCAAATTAAGCATAATTAGCAACATTAAACATATGCTCAAGCTCAAGTCACATAATCTACCTATCTTATCATTCACATCATCCATATAATCATCAAATCCAGCCACAAACAAATCCTTAATTCTGCATCTACCATAACCCATAAATTATCCTAACAACCCATAAACACTATTCATTGGTAACCTACAAACCTAATCAAGGTTTAGGGAGTTACTTACCACTAATTTAAGCTAAGAACCAAGCCAAAACCAGCAGCACCAGTCTCGGCCAAGCCAAGAGCTCCGGTGAACGGCGTTGGCCCAAATGGCGATCTGGCGAACGGCGGCTACTCCGGGTGTGAACGGCGGCTTGGGGATGGCTCACGGTGGTCCATGGCGGTCCAAGGTGGTGGCGTGATGTGCAAGGGTGGTGGACGGCAGTGGTGAGTGAGTCTCGGCCAAGGGGGAGGGAGAGAGAAAGAAAATGAAGAGAGAGAAAGAGCAAGGGAGAAGTGAGGAGAGAGAGAGGGCTGAACATATCTCTCAAAATGGAGGGCTAGGATGAGTCCTTGGTGCCAAAGTATTGATCTAAGGGCTAGAAATGCATCTAGCAAGAAGGTTTCTAGAAGGGCAATTATGTAAATAACCCAAAAAATGTTGACGTGGCGCTGACGTGTCTTGTTCTAAGAACCCAAGTGGTAATTAAACATTAGGAACTATTTTCATTCCTAGGTTTACAACATACGTGGATCTTCTTCTATAAATTTAAGGCATAAGAGCACCGAAAGTTTTAAAATTTATCACGAAAATGCAATTGAGTCTTAAAACATTCAAAAAGTGCAATTAAATTTTAAAACTTGTCAAATTGATGCAATCAAATCCTTCCGTTAATTCCCTCCAATTTAGGTAACAAAAAATGTTGACTTAGTTTTTTAATTATTTTCTCTCTCCTATGTGGCTTTGGTACAGCTAAAACATAAACCATAAGAAATATGATAGAGAGGGAGCGCACTGAAACGGCCATGCCGAAGATACCATCAAAGATTGTCTTTGCCGTAGAACACAACAAAGTGGAGGTGATACCTGAGATTGAATGCAAGCAAAAGGGTGTAGTTGTTGTTATGTACCGAAATAAAGCAAAATGAAAGGAGATTGAGTCATTGCAGAAACAATCGTAGGGAATAGAGATGATGAACGATGATGACGACGACTCATATATGCAGGTTTACATGAATTAGTGGATGAGACGGGATTCACATAATAACATGGCATGTTCATTAGATTCACATGCATCTGGATCTTGCAATAATATGTTACCCATACTAGATAATACTATTGGTAATAATATCAGTTGCGTGCACTGCTGTTGGTTTTGCTACTACAAGTCAAATAAAAGAAAAGTTTAATGACAAAAAAATAAATAAATAAAGGAAAGTTTAGTTGAAAAATAAATGGCAAGTATATCTTAAACCGCGTTCTAGACACGAGGAGGTCAGTAAAGCATGAAACGGAACACTTTATTTGACCAAGTCTCATAATTACTTTCCAAGAAGTCTTGCATCAACTAATAACGCTTTGGATTTTCTTCCATAATCACATTTTTCTTGCACTCCTGGGAGAAAACACACACCGTATATGACCCGCCCGTCACCGGAGTCATATCTTCACCCTTCCACACTTCGCCAGGGGAAGCGTCTGTGTCCACATCTCGATGAGTTTTCTTGGCGTGACCATCTCCACGCGATCGAGTATGCGGCGGCTTTTTCCGTGCCCTTGCTTGAACTTGCTCGCCCTCTTTTCCTTATCCCAAGTACTGTCTGTAATAACCCATTCACCCCCTCCCTCAATCGGTCCGCTCCCTCCGACATCGCCACTGTCTCCTTCTCCAGCCCAATCACTGCCTCCTTGAACCTCCCCACCCTCTCTCCGCCGCCTCCCAACGTCGCCATCTCATCGATTGCCTCAAGAACGTGCCTCCCGCACGCCTCCATGTCGTCGAGCTTCTTCAAGACTCGTGTCTTACTGTCTCTTTCCTTGCCGCATCCCGACTCTACGATAACCACTAACTCAATTGGATGTAGTCACCCTAGGGCGGTGAGGAAAGAGACCGGAAGATGCAAGTCTTGAAGGAGCTTGATGACATGGAGGTGCGTGTGAGTGGCATGGTTGAAGCGATCGACAAGATGGCGGCATTGTTAGGTGACGGAGAGAAGGTTGGGAGGCTGAGGGAGGCGGCAATTGGGTTGGAGAAGGCCACCGAGGGGATATCGTGGGGGTGGACCGATTTGGGGAGGGGCGAACAGGTTGTTTGCAACAGTGATTAGGATGAGGAAAAAGATAACGGGTGAGTTCTGAGCAAGGGCACGAAAAAGGTCATTAACAAAGAAGCCATCGAAGCCAGCAAGAATACATATTCAATTTCGTCCTCAACCCACGGTCCAAAGCTGAATAGTCTTTTTCTCTCCCTCTATCTTTTCTCTCTCTATCGTCTTCTTCAACCTACAGCCATAAGGGGAGGGTGCCCTCCCTCTCTTGTTGATTTTGTTCGTGTTTTATATTTCTTTTCTCCCGATTTAGATTTAGATTTAGGAGCTCTTTTCTCTCAGTCTAGTTCTACATCTGAGAGTTTAAACTCTCCCCATTTAGTTCTAGATATGTAAACCATCCCCTCCCAATTTAGATCTAGGAGTTTAATGAATATACTTTTAGACATTTGATACCCCTATGCTCTGTCCGTCTACAGGTCTTCAACCTCAAGTTTTAATGGTGATCACAGGAGCTTTGGTGTCTCACTAAACCATCACGATTTGCTCTTTCAAATGTTAGATTTGTGTTTGTTCAACTTGTTTTGGTTGTCTCTGTATACGATGATGGCATGGAAGAAGCCGATTATAGGCATGCACCGCTAATTGGCAACGCCATAGATATTAGAGAAGGAATTTGCGACATGTACTTATCACTAACAAAGATACGGGATCTAATGATCAGTTGTCGATTATTTTGCTTAACAAATTCGTCCTGGTAGAATGATTGTGTACTCAATCCTGCTAGTGCTTCGTTAATCCTCCTAGTTTTTGAATTTGGCTTTGTTTTGCAATATTTTGGACTTTGCTCTGTTTCGATTTGCTTTGCCATGGAGTTTATGTACTTCTTATTTATCATTTTGAGCAATATATACAATTTTCTTTCAAAAAAAAAAACTAGGCAAGACCAACAAAGCGACTAAACACAACAATGTGAGGGTGATGCTTGTGATTTGAGCTTGAGCAAAAATATGTGGTTGTTAGAGAAAATTGCGCTACAATTCCTAAACCTTATGTATGGAATGCAGTTAAGTCCTAAACCTTTTGATAGGTTCAATCAAGTACTACACTTATACCAAAAGTCTTAAGGAGGGGCTAGAGGTGGGGACGTGTAGTTTCAGACGTGGGTTTTGACTCCCACACCCTGTAAGGAGACATGACAAAAGTCTAAGAGCGAGTTGAAAGTTAGAGTGAGACATACCACAAAAAAAAAAAAAACAAAGCTAACTAACCATGATAATTGACACCAACAAATGGAGCAAAAGGCATGCCATATTTATTTGTCAAATAAGTGGTATCAAATGTGACTACATCTCCAAAGTATTCCTATGCGTCTCTTGATCGGGCATCCGCTCAAGAAACATTGTTGGGCGGAATTAGAGTTAGCATGGGTTTCCTCTTAAAAATATGGGCCGATTATATATTTAATTTAATCATTAAAAACTGGGATATCAAAATAATCGGAGAATTTAGAGTTAGCATAAGTTTCCTCTTAAAAAAATATGAATAGCATAGTTATTAACCAGAAAAATGTGAAGACGAGAGCGCGTTTTGCCACAGTAAAATCAATAATCATAGTGAATGAAGATTATATTGGGTTATAAGTTATCCATTCAGCTAAATCGCAACAAGAAATTA
Source organism: Syzygium syzygioides (assembly GCA_031216285.1). NCBI lineage: Eukaryota > Viridiplantae > Streptophyta > Magnoliopsida > Myrtales > Myrtaceae > Syzygium > Syzygium syzygioides. The sequence goes on from CM062251.1 coordinate 18,829,190, forward strand.
AAAATTAAGGCTTTGTTGATATGAGAATACTTCGCCATAATGAATCCGCAGATCAAAATGCCAACTAAGATGCTACTAAGAATTTCATAATTTAAATGTCATTAGCTAACCTTATAATAGTGAATAGATTAGTTTGGAAAACAGTCTTTTTCCATTTGCCAACTCAGACAAATTTTAAGAAGCAACCAAGCATGATATAAGGACACAAATGGTAAGTTTATTAAATAGATCGGTCTATATTCTAGATACAAGAACTTAAACTTACCAACATTTTTTACTTGACGGAAATTTTCTCTCATTTGTAGCGTCGCGTGGATATTTCTTACTAAAGCAAAATATCATATTAAAAAGAAAAAGGAGAGCGTATTGGCGGAAAGCTTACTAACAACAACTACAAAAGGGCCAGAAAGATTATATGGAGAAACCTTCCTACTTGAGCCAGCTTCTAATTATGGTGAAATCTTCCTACTTGACCCAGCTTTTAATTACCTCCCAAATGGTAATTGGCCATTGTGATTTATTACCTAATATAACCAAAATGCCTCACTATAAAGTAAAAATATCCATGAAAATAGTAAATAAGCACAAACTCATCTTTATCTATATCTCACTTATAACGCTTAGTTAAATTCATCAAAATCTTTGTTGTAAACATTAAGGTTGACTGTTAGAAAAACTTCAAAAAAGTGATTAATGAACTATAACAAACGTACATCGGCTGTCAACTAAGATGCTGACTAGAATTCCGTAATTTAGGGGTAGTTAACTAGTCTAAGCCAAATTAATAGATTAGTTTACAGATGAAATCTTCCCATGCGGTTACTCGCAACTTAATAAGTTGCCAACCAAGCATATCAAGCAAGATGTAACAATCCAAATAGTAAGTGCTATTTTCATCACTTAAACTTAGTAGGCATGTCAATATAGATACTAAACAAATCGATATGCGCTGCCACGCTACTTAGTAGGCATGTCACTATTGTCTCTTTTCCTAATTCGGTCATTGTTGACACCTATTTTCTCGGGGAGGTTGCGATAGTCATCAAAAAACTTTCTCTCGCTTATGCCACCAAGCCACTGCGCAGAGCGAGTGGAAATAATTGTTCCAAAAATATATAAAAAAATGTGGTTTTAGCGCCACATTCAATTACTACATTCGTCAAAATGTAACTTATTCAGATCATTTCAATTACCGATACTTGTTATTATCCACAATGACGCACCGCTGCAATGAAGGGAAAGTTTAGAAGGAAATAAAAGGCAAGTTGGTCTTAAACCGCGCATGTAGAAATATGGGAAGGCCAGAAAAGCATGAAGAGATAAAAGGCAAGTTTGTCTTAAACCGCGTATGTAGAATATGAGGAGGCCAGAAAAGCATGAAGAGAGACTGCTTATTTGGCTGTGTCTTTAAATTACATTCCAATAAATTTTGGATTTTTTTCCATAATCACATTTTCTTGCATTCCTAGGACAAAACACGGCCTTTATAAATACTGCTAGTGCTCACAGAGCCCGTACTCATCAAAACTTTCCGACACTTTTCTCGTCGTCTCAGTTTTCCCCGAAAAGGAGAACGAATTTCTTCCATTTTCCATATTTGTTGAGAAAATGTATTCGCGCCTCCTCTTACCCGGTGACAAGAAGGGAGCGAAGCACACTGCCAAGGAGCTAGATTCTATCTCCAATTCGTTTGACGAGTCGCTCCTCTCTCGCCTTCGGGGCCTAAGCCCTGCCTCTGTCAGCTTGCCCTGGCTCTGCTCCGCCGTTGCCGTGCTCACCTTCGCTCACTGCTCCGTGAAATCCTTGATCCACGAGCTGAAAGTGAACGGTGGTGGTGATAGCCTCTCGTCATGGTATTTGGACAACAGCCTGAAGGTCCTGGATGTCTGCAACTGCATCTCCTCAGAGATCGAGCGACTGTACCTCCGCCCCCTGAACCTGAGGATCGCGATTGAGCTCCTTGGTTTGGACGTTAACCCATCGGAGGAGGAGATTCACCAAGCGAGGGATTTGCTTGCAGATTCAGAGGGCAAGGGTGGCAGCGGGTATGTGAAGTCTGCGGGCGACATTGAGGAGCTGATCAGAGACTTGGCCGCGAGCATCGGAATGTCAACACCGTGGTGGAAGGTCTCCCCGGTGGAGAGAGTTGTTCGCCGTGCTATCCAAGCGGTCAGCTTTGTGATGGCGTTCGTTGCTGGAGTCATATCTTCGGCCTTGCGCATTTCCTCAGGGGTTGTCATTCGCGTCCGCATCCCGAAGGAGTTCCCCTGGGGCGACTCTCTTCGCGCAATTGAGTCAGCAGTTATCATGGAGTCGTCGGGATGCGGCGAGGCAAGAGCCAGGAAGACGAGGCTCTTGAAGGAGCTCGAAGATATGGAGGCACAAGCGAGGCACGTGCTTGAGGTGATGGACGAGGTGTCGGCATCCGGAGGCAGCGAAGAAATCGTGGGGAGGCTGAGGATTAAGGTAATTGAACTGGAGAAGGCGACAAAGGTAATGTCAGAGGGGTTGCGCCGGCTGAGTGAGGAGGTGAACGATCTGTTCCGGACCGTGACGGGGATAAGGAAGGAGATGGCGGATGAGCTCACAGCTAGCATGCGGAAACCGCCATTGCCGAAAAAGCCATTGAAGCCAGCCCAGAACGATGAATCGAAGGCGTTTTTGCTGGGAACAAAGAATGAATGAGTAGTAGACAGATATAATGTAATTGCGAAAAGATAGACATGATGATGACGATGATGTTGAATAATAGTTTAATGGATTGGAAAATTATGGCATGACCGGGATGCATAAGAGTCAAGTTGAAATCTCTTGGCAAGTTATTACGCCCATATTCGAGCACTCTGCCAGACTATTACTGAACGTTAGAGAGTGAAAGAAAGCTAAATTTCGTTCAAATTTGAAGGATTAGAGTTAAATGTTAAGAGACAATTTTTAAACTTATAAAAGAATCGTTGGGCCAAACAAAAGAACTTGTAGAATAGGTCACCCGAACCAAATAGCGCATATGACCTGCTGTTGGGTCGGACTTACATTTCATGTAAATTTAAACTTTAAATGAGTCTCGATACCATTTTGCAAAATAACATTTGAGCCAAGCATTTTGCAATAAATCACAAAACCAAATAAATATTTTTACAACCTAAATATGGCATTCGGTTTCCACTTCTCTTTGCTATGTTTGAGAAAGTTAAAGAAATGGGAGATTGAAAGTTTAGACACATGTAGAAAAACTTAAAATATTTATGGATGAGCTGGAAAATTTAATGGTATCTTCCCATTTTATCGTTACCCCTTCTGTCAAACACCGCAACATTAGCGATTTTTGGCGAAAATAACCGGATTGGTTACATTAAAATTTCGCTTAAAGATTTTCTTATTCACGGAAACACGTGGCTATTTCTTATTAAAGCAATAAATCTTTTAAAATATGAAAGGAAAGTGTATTGGAGAAAGCTTAGCAAAACATCTAGTAGATAAGCAAATTCTTCACTTATAGAGATCAGTTAGATTCATCAAATTATTTCTTCTAAGCATTAAGGTTAACGGTAGATCAAACTTTTAAAAAAACATTAATGAATTACAACGAAAGTAAATTGATTATTAACTAAGATGCTAACAAGAATTCTGTAAATTAAAGGTCACTGACTAACCTTGGCGGAGTTAATAGATTAGTTTAAAGACAAAATCTTCCCATGCGATTGACTCCACAACTTAATAAGTAGACAACCAAGCATAACCTATTATTAGATCTATCAAACGAGTGGGTCAGATCAGATTTGGGTCGAGTCATAAATGATCCGATCCAAATTGATCTATTAATCCTTTTATGATCAATTTACTTATAATGTAAAAATATCTTGACCCATACCTAATCTAACTTGACCCATATTGCTAAAACACTTCTATATTTAATGCAATCAAGGGAAACTTGTTTCTTATGATTTTTTTAAAAAATTATATTGCTAAAATATTTTCATGCAATACAAATCTAGGGGACAATTTTTATAATTTTTTTTTGAAAATTTAGGCTCATTTGTTTTGAGGAAAATGTGACATTTTTATAAAATGTTTTCCATGATGTCATTTTCTCCAAGAAAATGACACAATTTTTTAGTATTTGGTTGAAACCTGAAAATGAACTAGAAAATATTTTCTGGCATTTGGTATATAAAATCTGATTTAATTTTACTTTGTGCACTCATTTTAATAGTTTTAATAGTTTTTATTATTTTATTTTATTTCTTTTTCCTTTATTTTGGCAGGTGGCTAGCCACGGCGATGGTTGGCGACCGGCCACAAGCAAGGGATGAGCTCGCTCGATTCTAGTGAGCCAAGCTTCACCCGCTTCGATGAGGTTGAGCTTGCCCGAGGCCAATGAGCTCAAGTCTCACTAGATTGGCGAGGTTGGAGCCTCGCCGATCAGTCGAGCCTCGTCTAAGGTCGGCGAGCTCGAGCATTGCCGGCCTTCAGTGAGATCATCCCTCCCCTATGGTCAGTCGTCGGCTGTCACCGTGGTCGGCCATCGGCTAAAAATAAAGGAAAAAGAAAAAGAAAAAAAAGTGAAGAGAAGAAAAAAGAAAAAAGAATTACGATTTTGATTTTTTAAAAAAATATTTTTTTAAAGAGGGAGAGTGTGTGTGTGGATCTAGTGGGTTGGAAATGAGTTCTAAACTCAATCCATTTATCTTAAGCTTTAAAGTTTAAAACCCATTTAAGCTGAGTTTTTTAATATTGAAATATATATGGATTATATATGGGTTTAAAATCAATTTTGACAGGTCTACCCAAGATGTAATAATTCAAATAATAATTAGCCGCTATTTTCATTGCCTAACTTAAAAGGCACATTGATATAAATACTTAATACAACATATTTATCTGTAAACATGTCGCTAGATTTATTTCTTAGTCGCTCATCAACAATTTTCTCTCGTTTATGCCACCGCGCAAAGGGAAAGGAGAAAATTTATCCAGAAATTTTCTCATCTTCTTCACTATTTGCTCGAACGCCCATCACATTATCTTCAAACTTGATATTGATGGATTCTTCCACTTTCTACGATACTTTGTTAAAAACGTACTATGCTGTGCTGGTAATAGAGTATCTAATAAATATATCTTCATTCGATTATGGTTCAAACTTACCAATGTTGTCGTTTATATTTTTGAGAATCTAACATTTGTAATTGAAGATATGCAAGCATGATATGCTTGGTTTTCTACCTTTGAATAGTTCATATGGTGTTTTCTCCAACAATCTAATAATTATCTTGTTTATAATATAAGAAGCAGTGTCAACTGCTTCAGCTTAGAAGTAAGTAGGAGTGCTCCTTTTGATCGTCATTGTTTTTTCCATCTCTTGAAGGGACCGTTTCTTCTTTTCCACAGCGTCATTTTGTTGGGGAGTATAGGTTGAGGAGATGTAATGCTCGAAACCATTTTCTTCATAGTAATTTGAGATGCTTTGATTCTGAAACTCTCGACGGTAATATGTGTGTCTGGATGTAATGTTGTATCTGTTTTCATTTTTGACTTATTTCACAAAAGATTGGAAGGCTGCGTCCTTATGGGCTAAGAACATCACTTAAGTGAGTCTTAAGTAATCATCCACAATCACCAGATAGTTTCTCTTACCACCAAGGCTTGTACTTCTTATTGGTCCAAACAAATCCATGTGAAATAGCTGCAATGCTCTGTTGGTGGCAACCATATTTATGGATTTGAAGATACTCTTTACTTGCTTACCTAAGCAACAAGCATTACGTAGCTCAGTCTTCTTATACTCGATATTAACAAGACCACGCACCAGGTCATTGGCTGCTAATTTCGAGATCTGTTCCAAGCTTATGTGACCTAGCTTCCTGTGCCAAAGCTCTTGTTTTACTTTGATGGAGATTATGTGGCAAGCAGTGTCATAACCTATGTCAAGCAAATGACTATTGCCATGTCTCTTACCTGTGAATGACTGGGATTAGTCTTTACATACCCTGATACATTCACCATCTTTGAAGCTAATTTCGTTACCTTTGTTACAAAGTGGTTGATGTTGATTAGATTGTGACTTAGTCCTTTGACCAATCCAATAACTTCAACCATCAAGTTTCCCAACTTGATGTTGCCTTTTCCAACGATTCTTCTTTTTGTTTTTTCCTTCGAAAATGATTGTTCCACCATCAACTTGGGTTCAGGACACGAATTTGTCAGCATCACCAGTCGTGCCGTAAGCATCCATTGTCCAAATACGATTTGCTACTCTTCTTCTTTTTCTACATTAAAGAAAATTTTCATTGTTTCTTTGGTGCCTAGATAAATTTGGGTTCTTTTTTTTTTCGTTAGTAGAATAGTGTATCTTCTTTGGCATGGCTTGCTCATTGGACATTCATTTCTGAGATGACAATTTTCATTGCAGCCGCAATAGTTGAAGAACTTTCTACCGACAGATCCAATGAAGTTTCTAGCATAATGATTCTTGTAAACATGAACATGCAGTTTCCACCTAATACTTTCCTTTGTGGTTGGAAATGCAATTCTTTCTTCTTCAATTTCCACATATTCTAAACTTGATTTCTTATAATGAGGAATTTGAATGAAAAGAACGTGCTTGAGTATCTTCGGACCAGAGAGAATCTTGTGGAGACTTTTGACAAGTTCTCCTCAAGAGAAGCACATTATTCTAGGAAAGTTCATATTCACTTTTGATATTGTCAACTTCCTTTATATATGAGTTCCTCTTTTTGCTTATAGTCTTGGTATGTGAGTTTTGAAATCTCTCTTTAACTTGGAAAATTTTCTTGAAGGCTTCTTCAGCTCCTCGAAAATCTCTTTTACAATATCTTGCATTTCCTCATAAGTAAGTTTAGGAGTATTTACCTCAATTTCTTCATCGGCTTTGGAATCAGCCATAAGGCATATGTTTGCTTGCCTGGTATCTTCATCGCTAGTTTCACATTCCATATCACTTCAGGTTTCGGCATTCAGAGTGCACGTTTCTTCTTTTCTACCTTTTGCTTTCTCTTCTTGAGAAGTGGACACTCAAGTTTCCCGAGACCAGGCTTTTGCCGTTCATAGCAAATGATATCATTTCCTTTGTTTTCATTTTTTGCTTTGGACAATCTCCTCTTCCTAAGATTCTCATTTGTCATTTTCCTTTGAAACTTTTCCCTTTTCTCACCAGGCTTTTAAATCTTCTTGTTAGGATTGCCATGTCTTCATCATCTTCATCTTCAGATGACGTTGGTTCACCTGCATCAATATAATCAGTTTTGAAAGCAATGACTATCTTACCTTTGTTGCTGGTTTCTTCGTTCAAGTGCTCTGCTTCATAGGATACCAGAGTTCCTATTAGCTCATCCGTGGAGATGGGTTGAATTCTCATTGTTTCATGGACTAATGCCTTCATGTGACTTTGGAATGCCCTTTGGAGCTTGTTTATCTTTTCAGCATCGGTGAAGATTTTCCCTGATTGGCAAGACCATTCACGATGTCGTGAATCTTGTGAACATTTGCATAATGGTCTCGTCAGATTTCATCTTGAAAATCTCATAGTTTCCAAGAAGTATGTTCATATGCTCTCTTGCACACGATCCCTTCCTTCAAATGTGACTAAGAGTCTGTCCCATATTTCTTTCGCCATAACACATGAATTCTGTTAAATTGAGATGGAGAAAGAGCACAATACAATAAATGCGCCTCTTGTTTCCGTGATCCAATCCAATTCTTGCGTCTCACAGCCCCTCCGGCGTTCATGATCTCCTCCGGTGTTTCCGTGATCCAAATGCGCCTCTTGTTTATCACCTATCACCTATTTTCCACGATCTTTATCCAGTTTTAGCTAGCTTGCTTCCAATTTCAGCGAGTCCTTCAAGTTTAAGGTAGGTTCTTTCATCTATTTTTGATCTCATGCAGATGGCCAAAAATTCCAACTTGATTCATAGTATAAATTGAAGTTAAACTTCAATCTGTGCACCAAACATCTCGGATTGGACATGATGAGCGTGATCCGTGAATTGATTTGATTCATTAAGGCTTTTGATGTTAAAAAATTCCATTAAATTAGTCATGGCCGAAAAACCTCTATCCATGAAATTGATCCAATCTTAGATGATTCATGATGAACTTCCTAGATATGTTGTGTGATACTCAATGTGTCGTCTCAAGCCTTGCCTCGATCATGCCTTGTAGGTGTTAGAAATTTGTAGAATCTTGCCAGAAATTCATTGAAGCATGCTGGAAATTCGATTAGGCTTGATAGAAGTTGATTATGCTAGAAATTCATTGAATTTGCTTTGATCATGCTTAGAAATCGCTGGATATGTAAATTGCGTGCTATCTGTGAGTCTATATTTTAGATTTGATGTCAATTTGAGCTTAATTGGATGAGGAATTGATGATACAAACATGTATGTTGATGTGAAAGTGAATAAGTTGGATTCTATGTCATCGTTTTGCAAGTTGATCGTACCTTTGTCCATGATTGCTTAATGTTGTCAATTGTTGTAAAATGTGTGTTGAATTGAGATGTTTAACCTTGATTTAGAAGCAGATTAGCTGGATCTTGAGCTTAGGATACTCAATACTTGATGAAATGCTTGATTGAATTTTTTTTATTCGGAGTACTGGGAGCATGTTGTAGTAATTGGGAAATTCCAATTAGTAATGACTTGATTAGAGAATATCATCAACTAATGAAATGTGGAGGACATTCAAGGCTTTAATTTGATAGGTTGTGGGTCAAAATGATTAGATTGGTACAACATCTCCTTCATGTCATTTCAAGTTAGCTTAAAGATAGCTTTTCTCTCCAATAATCGATAAGATCTCTTTTGGATAGTCTACGGACAGGTTGATTAGCCTCTTTATTGGATGAGATCGGATTCACGTAATAACATTTCATGTGTATTAGGTTCACATGCATTGGGATCATACAATAATGTGTTACCCACACTCAATAATATTATCGATAAATAATATCCATTGCGTCGTGTGATTTTGCTACTACAAATAAAATGAAAGAAAAATTGACTGACCAATAAATAAATAAATAAAATAAAAGTTTAGTTAGGAAATAAATGACAAGTATATCTTAAACCGTGCCCTAGATGCACGAAGATCGGAAAAGTATGAAACGAGACGCTTTATTTGATCGTGTCTCATAATTACTTTCCAAGAAGTCTCTCACTAATTAATAATGCTTTGGATTTTCTTCCATAGTCACATTTTTCTTGCACTCCTAGGAGAAAAACATATCCTATATGAATACTACCTGCCTGTCGCCGGAGTCATACCTTCACCCTTCCGCTCTTCTTTAGGGGCGGCCGTCCATGTCCGCATCCCAAAGAGTTTTCCGAGGGCGACCATCGCTATGCAACCGAGTTATGGTGGCCCTTTCCGTGCCCTTGCTCTGAACTCGCTCACCCTCTTTTCCTTATCCCAAGTACTGTTTGTAATAACCCATTCACCTCCTCGCTCAATCGGTCCACTCCCTTCGACATCACTTTGATTGCCTTCTCCAGCCCAATCGCCACCTTCTTTAGCCTCCCCACCCTCTCTCTGCCGCCTCCAAATGTGGCCATCTTGTTGATCGCCACAAGCACATGCCTCGCGCATGCCTCCATGTCGTCGAGCTCCTTCAAGAGTTTCATCTTCCTGTCTCTTTCTGTGTCGTGTCCCGACTCTACGATAACTGCTAACTCAATTGGATAAAGTCACCCCAAGGGATGGAACGAGGAAGGATACTGGAGGCAAGCGTGAGGGGCGGGCATGAGAAGGTTGGGAGGCTAAGGGAGGCGGCAATTGGGCTGGAGAAGGCAATCGAGGGGATATTGGAGGGGTAGACCGATTTGAGGAGGGGTGAATATGTTGTTTGTAACAGTGATTGGGATGAGGACAAAGATAATGGTTGAGTTCTGAGCAAGGGCACGAAAAAGGCCATCGATAAAGATGCCATCGAAGCGAGGCAAGAACACATATTCAATTCCGTCCTCAACCCACCGTCCAAAGCCGAAAAGACTTTTTCTCTCCCCCTCTCTCTTCTCTCTCCATTGTCTTCTTCAACCTTCAGCCATAAGGGGAGGGTGCCCTCCCTCTCTTGTTGATTTTGTTTGTGTTTCATTTTTCTTTTCTTGTTATTTCTTTTCTCCTTATTTAGATCGAAGAGCTCTCTTCTCCCATTCTAGCTCTAAATTTGAGAGTTTAAATTCTTTTGATCTAGTTCTAGATTTGAGAATTATCCTCTCCTATCTGGATCTAGGAGTTTAATAAGTATGCTTTTAGGGATTTGATACCCTATACTTTGTTCGTCTACAGGTCTTCTACCTTTAATTTCAATGGTGATCGCAGGATCTCTGGCATCTCGCTAAATCGCGATGATCTGCTCTTCGAAATGTTAGATTTGTGTTTGTTCAACTGGTTCTTATGGCTATGGTGTAGAAGAAGCTGAACCTCGGCGCACACCGCTAGCTAGCAACATTGAAGATATCTGGAGAAGGAATTTTAGGTCTAATCGGCCACCAATTATTTTTGCTTAACAAATTTGTTCTCGTGGAACGAGTGTGTACTCAACCCTATTGGTGCTTTATGAATCATCCTTGTTTTTTGGACTTAGCTTTGTTTTGCTATGTTCTGGATTTTGCTCTATTTCGATTTGTTTTGCCATGAAGTCTATGCATTTCACATGTATCATCTTAAGTAATGAATATAATTTTCTTTCAACAAAAAAAAATTAGGCAAGAACAACAACACGAAGGAACACAAGATGTAATTCATAAACAAGCAAAAATACGTAGGAGTTGTTCAAGAAAATTGCACTACAATTACTAAACCTTATGTACGGAATGCAATTGTGTCATAAACCTTTCATTGGTTCAATCAAGTATTAATCTTAAACCAAAACAGTAATTGAGTTCTAAACCTTTCGGTTGTTTCAATCATGTCCTATATTATTTTCAAAAAGCGCAATCAAGCCCTAAAATTATGTTGAAAAGTTCAATTCAAGGATGCCACATAATTGATTTTTTAATGTAAAATCAATAAATCTTACTTGGTTGATGCTTTTCGATAGGGTTTTTCCAATTGGATTCTTGAATTGATTTTCTCTGGGTCGACCAGGTCTTTTTCCATGGATTGGATTCATTATTTGGATGCTTTGAGTATCATTCGTATAGAAATTGATTGGGTGCTCTACAGCCTGATCGAAGTCCGCAATCTGAATCTTTTTATTTGATTCCTCCAATACTTGCATAACAAATTTGAAATGCTCTATGGATTTCTACCTTCTTCTACAATCTAAATAGCATGATTAAATAAGTTATCATACCATTTGTTTGGATTATCAAAATTGACACCCTTAAATATGGAGTAAATGGTACGAACGCTTGAGATCCTTTCTCCGTCAAGACAATATGCAATTGCTCAATATCTCATTTACCCCAATATGATGAAGAACCCAAAGTGCATGTCTACAAAGATAGTTAACTATGAAATCTAAACATTTAATTGACCACACTGTGAAATTCAGAGCAACTATTTTTTTCATCAAAATAAATAACCTCCAATTTAGTTAACTACAGTTTAATGCCTAATAAATATAGGTAATCAGCGAAGATTAAATTGGACAAACGAATCCACACTTCCTATTTAATTAAGTTCACTTGTCCATAACCCACGAGTGATTCTTGCTTAACTGGATCAGCAGCCTCAGCAAGTAAGGCACGAAGCCAGCGAAGAGCAGCCATCGCAATAGCTCGGGCGACATGGGAGCGACAGCGAAGACCACCAAGCAGTACATGATGGCCATCAACACGGTGGCCACCACGACCTTAAGGAAGAACAGGAAGCCTAGGTGAGGGAGATGATGAGGTTGATGGACGACGAGAGTGTGAGTGTGTTGCGCATCAGGAACATGTAGAACGGTATTGTGGAGGCGCAGATGGCCTGGCCTGCGATGCTGCCGTCGGAGCTGTCCTGCCAGACGCCGCTCGGGGGCTGATCCCAGCCTGGAAGGTGACGACAGCGATGAGAGTGGCGATGAGGAGGAGGAAAATGCACGGCATGGTCTTGTTCCATCTGGGCCAAATACATCGTTTTGGTCCCGGCTAGTGAATCAGGCTCTAATGTCCTAGGCCCCAAATATTTTTGGATAAAATCATTTTTTCTATTTTTTTAAATTTTCATACTTAGTTTTTCTTTAATTTTCTATTCGAAGAGACAAATTTGGATTTCTTCAAAATTTTAAAATATTTTATTGTTTTGGAGTTTTTTTAGGTCTATTTATTTTTTTAAATCTTATAAAAAAATTTTAGATTTAAATTATCATTCTACATAAGTTCCCTATTTACTGAACATAATATAGTATAGTCCAAGTCAATAAGCCAAATTTCTTTTCTTATACCACAATCTTACATAACTGCCACCTAACGATATATTATGTAAAATGGATTAGTTATTAAACTATACAGCGTGATTAAATAAATCGAAGGTTATTTAATTTTATGAAAAAAGAAATTGCTCTAAATTTTGCAGTTTGATTAATTGAATGTTTAGATTTCCGTCTCCAATTTGCCCTTACATGAATGGCTTTAGCTGGATCGCCATGTTCACAGCTTGATTTTGACCAAAGGATTTGGCTTAATTACAGCATGAAAAGTACATCCAACTTTGAATTTCACGTTCAAATGAGGATGCGATGAGGATAGAACAAGCCTCGAAACATAACACTTGAACGGAATGCTCGAAAAACGTAAGAAGACAAAAAGTGACGTACCGATACATTAGAAGTTATACATTATTGTGGATCTTATTCTTAAATCTGTTTTTTTTTTTTGGTAACCCAGGGAAAAAATAACAAAGTATTCTTAAATCTGTTTGTTCGCTTTTAAACTCAACGACTCTCTCCACCGGGTCCCCCAAACAATAAGGTATAGCCCATGATATCGCTGGCATCCCCGATGGTGGTAGCGCGGTAGCACTGTTTCAAATCTGCATGAGCCAATGCTCGGCTATTGTCAACTGCTATCCAATCGTGCGAGCCACTCATGTAATGGATTTGACTTAAATAGCAGGCGTGTGTGAACAACTCGTCGGGAAAGTATCTGCTTCCGACCGGTGGGCTGGTCATGTCTTGGGTCGAGTAGGCGGCACCTCCGTAATACAATCTTGTGGCGCCGGGCGCGAACTGAGGGAACAAGTCAGCCGGCCAATAGCCCACGGCACCTTCAAGTTCTTTGTATACTAACCACCAGTTCTTTGTGATTGGATCCTGATATGAAGTCAATCGTTAAATAATCGCTAGAACTATTTGTGTGCTCTTCAAGCATGACTGTTCTGGTCGTGGACAGATCAATCAATGCACTCAAAATGATTTGATTGGACGATTGGGACCATTGTGCTTCGAAAGCGCAAAAGATTTTCTGCTCCATCACAAATATATTTAGAATAAAGGTTAATGTTACGAAAAATTCTAAACAGATATATCTATGGCAAATTTATTTTAAGGTTAATATCACGAAAAATCTTAAACTGGTACATTTATGATAATTTTGCCCCAAACTATTTTTTTACCATAAAAAATCCCAAACTGGTACACTTGTGACAAATTTAGCTCGAACTATTTTTTTGATCACCAAAAACTTCAAACTGGTATACATGTGACAATTTTACCCAAAACTAATTTTTTAATATTATTTTTTGAAATTTTTTATAATTTTTTTTATTTTTTCTTTCTCTTCAACCTCTGGCCAATCGCCGGTTCGGCGATTAGCCAGAGGCAAAAGCCAACGAGGTCAGCCCCGCCGGCCACTAACGAGGCTCAACCTCGCCGGCATTGGGTGAGGTTGGCCTCGCCTTGCAACGGCGAGGTTGGACTTGCCTTGCAATGGCCAGCGGTCGGCGGGGCAGGGCCCTCGCCAAATCCGGCAAGGCTCAACCTCGCCGTTGCAGGGCGAGACCGACCTTACTCAATGCCGGCGAGGTTGGGCTCACCTTGCAACGGCCAGCGGCCGACGGGGCAGGGCCCTTGCTAGATTTGGCGAGGCTCGACCTTGCCGTTGGAGGGCGAGGCCGACCTTGCCCAACGACGGCGAGGTTGAGCCTCGCCAGTGGCCGGCATGGCTGACCTCGCCGGCTTCTGCCTCTAGCCGGTCGCCGGTCCAGCAATCGGTTAGAGGTGGAAGAGAAAGAAAAAAAAAAGTAAAGAAAAAATATAAAAAAATTAATAAAAAAATTTGAAAAATAAAAATAATATTAAAAAATTAGTTCGGGGTAAAATTGTCACGTGTATACCAGTTTGGGGTTTTTTGTGGTTAAAAAAATAATTCGGGGTAAATTTGTCACAAGTGTACCAGTTTGGGGTTTTTTATGGTCAAAAAAATAGTTTGGGGTAAAATTATCATAAGTGTACCAGTTTAAGGTTTTCGTGGTATTAACCCTTTATTTTAAACAAATTTTTTGACCCCAGAAAATACAAAACTGGTACACCTATGATAAATTTACCAAAAACTAATTTTTTGAATATCAAAAATCCTAAACTGGTACATTTATGATAAATTTATTTTTCGTTAAGTTGAATTAATACCACGAATAATTACAAACCGGTATACCTATGACAAATGGAGGGTAAAACCCTAAACTGGTATATTTGTCAGCTATTACGTGTTTTCCAACTCAGAAATTTAATGGTAAAATTTAATGGAAACTAACGGAGAGTAAAATGATCACAGATATACCAGTTTAGGGTTTTTGGTGATCAAAAAATTAGTTTGGGGTAAATTTACATAGGTATATTGGTTTGAGATTTTTCGTAGTATTAACCCCTAGAATAAAAGGGGAAAATAACAATGAACTTACACATTTTAGTCATGGGAGTTTCATACCTTTTGAAGGTGAGGGGGACTGAAATTAAATTTACTTTGGACTTTGCATTTGCTATTCATTCTCATGTCGGGCCGCTATGTGTGTCACACTATACACTAATACCGAAGAAATCACGACATAAAGGGCTCGCAATTTCTAACATGAATTAACATGTCTTACCACGATTATTGAGCTTCAACATGCATAAATTCCATTAGCACAATCAACAAATATACAATGTTCTTCAATAAGACAGATTTGACAAGATTGTAAAGCAAGAAAGTTAATTACCAGGAAGATTTGAAGATGAATCTCGCTCTGTGCCCCGTCATAGATAGATGAATTTACGATAGCTCCTCCGATAGTAACCGATTTACCAACTTGCACAAAGCCTGGACGATACAAATCAAAGCACCCCGTGTTGCGAGTTCCATCCGCCTGTCCTTTCAACCTGTATTAGAATAGTTTCCCAAGTTCTAAATAAAATAAATTCGACAAAATGGTAATTTTTTTGCTTACAGTCCAATAAATAAAGAAATGACTAAGGTCGTCGTTGTATAGATCCGGATCCACCTACCAACACAAGTTCCATTAGATCCATAGTTCTATGACGAGAAAACCATAGGAAAGATGTTAATTGGTTGGTGCATTGGGGAAAACATACCCTTCATCCAGCTTGTAGACTGTTTGCTTGATCAGCAGGGCCTCCGTTGACCCACATTTGAGCTGTGCTATGTTGGCCCTTTTCACACCTTGGTCTGTAAACATTGATGAATGCTTTTGCTCCAAAAAGCGGCTGATTTGGGATGGAATCCACCTAGTCATGGCCACGGTTCGGAACCGACCGGTTCCAGTTCGTGACCAAGTATGAACCAGAGCTGGCCGGTTTAGAATTTTCTTTTCTGTTTTGTTTTTCTTCCTCTGTCGGCCATAGCAGGGGCCAGGGGAGGTCGCCGGCCTCAGGCGAGGCCACCCTCGCCTGGGCTGGGCAAGGCCGGCCTCGCCAGATTGGGCGAGGGCTCGACCTCGCCTGCAACTGGCGAGGCCGGCCTCGCCCAACGCCGGCGAGGTCGAACCCTCGCCAAATCTGGTGAGGCTCGACCTCGCCGGCGTCGGGCGAGGCCGGCCTCGCCAGTTGCCGGCGAGGTCGAGGCTGCTGCCGCCTGCTGCAGATTTCTTCTTTTTTTTATTGGTGGAATCGGGCCCGGAACCGATGGTTCCGGGCCGGTTCCAAATTTTCTAGAACCAGAACCGGGCTCATAGGCCACGGGCCGGTTCTGGTTCGGAACCGCGGGCCCGGTCAACGGGCCGGTCTCGGGTTTGACCGGGCCGGTTCCGGGCCAAAACCGGCCCGTGGCCACCTCTAAATCCACCTCCATATAAGCATACTATAAAGTCGAGAACAACATCATTAGTAAATAAAAGTTTTTTTTGACCAAAATCATATGCTTTCAACATTATTTTAGTGGAAAGAAAAGTAGGAAAAAAGGGTATTCATTCCTTATTGACACAATTGAGAACAAATTCAAGAAATTAGTTAAATAAGTAGAAGAGACGACAAAAGCCCTGAACTTAGCTCTACCCTTAGGGGAAGAACTTACATGAAAACCTGGGGAATTATACCGCATGATAACCATTATGGTTTTATCCAGAACTGGTTTTTTGCTCCCGGAATCAGTTTTGGATCAGAAACCCGTTTGTTAACGCAGTTTAATTTTTCTATTTCCGGGACAAGTTTTTGTCCCAGAACTCGTTTTGGACCAGAAATGAGAATTAGAAAAAATCAGGTTTTTCATTTTTGGACCAAAAGTGAGAACTCATTCCCGAGGAAATCGTTTTTCTTCAACACATCTCTCTCTCGTCTCCTTCGAGCTCTCTCTTCTGCGAGCTCTCTCTCGTCTCCTTCAAGCTCTCTCTCTACTCTCTTTTGTTGCTGTCGAGAGGAAGCCAGGCCGCTCGTTCGCTCGCTCCAACCGAGAGGAAGCCAGGGCCGCTCGCTCTTGCTCCACGTAAGCTCCGATCATGCGCAAATCTCCACTCATCTCTCTTTTTTCTAGATTTGGAAGTCGTCGTGATCGAGGGGGTCAGCTTCGGCATCGCTGTGGGTGGCGGTCGAGCTCGCCGTCGCCCAGATCTGGGCGACGGCGAGCTCGACCGCCGGCCCTGGGTGAGGCCGCTCGGCCTCCCCTAGACTGAGCGGCCTCCCCTAGACTGAGCGGCCTCGCCCAGGACTGGTGGTTGAGCTCGCCGTTGCCCAGATCTGGGGGAGGTCGAGCGGCCTCACCGTAGGTGGCGGTCGAGCTCGCCATCGCCTAGATTTGGGCGACGGCGAGCTCTGGGGGAGGCCGAGCGGCCTCGCCCAGGGCCGGCGGTCGAGCTCGCCGTCGCCCAGATCTGGGCGACCGCGAGCTCAACCGCCACCCACGGCGGGGCCGCTCGGCCTCCCCCTCGACTGCTGGCATTTGACCATTTCCATGGAGGTTTTTTCCCTTTTTTTTGTTCGTTGAATTTCGAATTCCTTAATTTTTACGGAATGGGTGCGTACGAACGAGGTTGATGTCTCGAAAAGTCTCCGATTTTTTTACGTGGTGGGTTTTTGCTCGTGCACAAGGCCTTCATATCTCCTGCAGGAAGAAAGATCGTGAAAGAGATAGTTGCCACCCCTACAAGGTTGTTGAGATCACCCCTCCTCCCAGGAGTTTGGCGTTTGTTGCTTTCCCTCGGTCAGTTTGGGAAAAATTTGGTTGTTTTCAGTGTTTGATTCGGGGGCTGATGCTGTCGTGATTGCTTTGTATGCGTCCCCTGTTTTGTCAGTTGATTCAATTGCTATCGTGAGATTTGAGAGTGTAACATGATCTGTTGGGCGTTCGCATAGGGCTTAATTGCGATTATTTACTTTTAACTCTTTGAACTATCATGCTTCAAAAGTGAACAATTGCTTGGTGGCTTGATTGCAATCTTAAAGTTTTAGAAGAATTGAGCCTTCAAATTTGACCAAGCAATGGTTGATCTAGACATTCTTTCCTCGGCCATTCTCTTCTTTTCCTCAGCCTCCGCTAGAAATTTGTATTGTACGTCGAGAACTAGTTGCCACGTGTGATTCGGCTCTATCGGAATTGCAACTCTGTGGGCGCTCTTGATATACGAGGTTGTGCTTGTACTGATTGAGAATGTTGACTCGAGAGAAATGTAGCAAGTTAGGAAGAGCACCTAGAGAAAAGGATTAGGCTAGTTGGGAAAAGAAAACGGCTTTGCATCGTGCAGGAACTATTTCGGAGTTTTAAAAGTTCGATTGGTGAAAGTTGAGCTTTGAAAGGACTTCGGCTTGTGGGAGTACCGGGATAATTCGATTAACGGTGCCAGTGCTGAAGTTTATTGATTGTTGCTGAGCAGAAAACTTTTTTCGTGAAGGATGTTTGTAATTTGAGTTAATCTCTCCGTGAATTGGTGAAAGAGTTGAATTATCTCATATTGAATGGCTATGTGGCTTTTGGTACATCTTTTTCTTTGGAGTACATTTTTGCTGTTGCAAGATTTGTCATTCAAGAGGAAGCTATATATTTGCTATCGAGTTTAGTTTTGGATTTTTTGAATCAGACCGTTCATTTTATGCATTCTTTAGTCAGAGCCAGAACATGGGCATACTGCTCTTTTTGTTCTTATGGCATGTGAACCTTATTGAATTTCAAGAATGTTGAAATATGATTGATGACTAGTACTATGCCATTTTCTTTCTTATACTTTTCTGCCATAGTGCAAGTGTAGCTTCATACTATAATTAAGCACAACAGGGGAGAGGAAAAAAAAGCAAACTTCATTTCTTGATCATATACGAAAATTTTCAGTGATTATTCTTATTAATGAGCTATATACTTATCTCTTTTCATATACTATCTGGTTTCTTTGTGCAAATATTTTTATTTCTTCCCCCCTTATGGACATTACTAACAATCATTATGATGCTAATCATGTTGCTCCTGTGGAAAACCACTGGCAGTGGTCACTGTTTGGTTTTCTGATTTCCTATCCTTTTGTTCTGATCTTGTACTTTCAGTTTTGAGTTCGTCGAGATTAGTTGCCTGTCTGAAACTTTAACTAAATATTTTTTTCAGGTACAAGCTGCTGCACCTGCAAGTAAAGGAGAACTCGGGAGGGCCACCTGGACTTCTCTCCACACTCTAGCTGCTTAGGTGTTCTTAGCAAATAAAGTCTGGTTTTTTACTTTTCTTTTCATTTTCCATTTATGAAATTTTAACTGAATATATCAGTATACTCCTACATCATTTGCACTTCTATTGAGTTCTTCTGAATTTCTCAAACAATGAAGTTAGCGCTAATTATTTATTAGAACACTCAACATTAAAGCACATGTACATCGAATGGTTCAAATTGTAGATGATATGGCTCTTTACATCAAATCTTCCGCATTTGAATTGGTACACCATATGATATGCTTCATTTGATGTTCAACCAATTAAGGGTAAATGGCATCCCAAAAAGAGGCATTTATGGCAAAGTGGACTAAGCCTTTAACCAATTTGCTTGTAAGCTTATTGGTTGAAGAGGTAAAAAAGGGAAATCGTACCACTACTACCTATAACAAAGTAGGGTTGAATAACATAGTTACTGAGTTCAATAAACAAACAACACTCCGGTTTACTGTAGTTCAGTTGAAGAACTGGACAACAAATTGAGGAGACAGTATGGGAGTTATAAGAAGCTTCTTTCACAATTTGGATTTGGATGGGATCTTGTTAACAAAACGATTATTGTGGAGGATCCGAGTGTATGGGATGATCACATCAAGGTATCAGTTTACTTGGGTCATTTTGTTCTAATTGTGGATGTATGTTTCGATGATGTCGCTCACGTATGTCACTATTTTTTGAAATTGCAGGATAACATCGAATGGGCTAAATTCCGAAAGGATGGGTTTCCTCAATATCCCGATCTGTGTATCGTGTTTGGCGATACATATGCTACTGGGGATTACGTAGTAGGAAATGCAGAATACTTGGTGGTGTCGGAGGGAGAAGACAATGGTAGTGGTGGTGATAATGGTGGTGGTGCTTTGGAAGGTGATCCAAACGAAGTTAGTGATCGAGTCTTCACACCTGACGTGAGTGCCACGCAAGTTCGTGAGAAGCATAAGTTGGATAGGACTCCAAATTCCAAGAGGAGGAGAAAGAGTGGCACATATGATATTGCTAGCACCTGCAAAGCCATTCAAGATATGATCAAGTCCAAGGTGAGTCAATCAACAAGTGGCTCCATCACCTCACATGCCTCTCCACCCGAGAACCCCTACTCCATGGGAGCCATGGTTGCCAGTTTAAATGACATGCCTGACTTAGAGCAGAATCTTTATAACAAAGCTATGAACCAAGCATGCCTTAATGCCAACTGGAGAGAGGGTTTCGTCCTATCTTTACCTGAAAGGAGACGCGGTCTTCTTGAATCTCTTTGAATAGATGTTGAGAACTATGATGACTTTTTCATATTTGTTTTATTTTCACTTAATGACTTGTGTCCTTGAGATACTTTGGTTTGTTTTTATTTATGGAACTATGATGTCTTTGGTTTGTTTTTAATTATGCAACTATGATGCCGTGGCTATTGTTAATTATGGAACTATGATGACGTTGTGGCTGCTGTTGATTCCTGACTTATTTGTTGTGTTTGTGTTCTTCGTGCGAGGGCATAAGTAATATGGAAGAGGGTGAAAGTAACAGCATTAATGTTCCAGTAGCATCAGTTGAACCAATTGAACAAGTCTTCGATGATTTTGAACTTAATATACTGAAAGCATGGATGTGTACTGTTTTGATGAACATGTCTATGCACACCAGAGAACCTATTAGGGACAGTAAATTGTCAGGGCCTGAATGGATAAGAGAGATTCTTTATGGACATTCAAATAGGATATATGAAGCTTTTCGAATGGAGAAGCATGTTTTTGTCAACCTTTGTGATTTAATGAAGGAAAGGGGTTAGTTGGCAGATAGTCGATATATTAGGGTAGATGAGCAAGTTGGGATATTTTTATCTATGATTTGTCACAAGAACTGGAATAGAGATTTATGTGAAAGATTCCAACATTCGAGACAAACTATCAGCAAGTACTTTACTAAAGTGTTGCAAGCAGTTCTGAATTTGGCAAGAGAAATTATCGTACCACCTTCATTTGATGTTGTCCCAGAAGAAATTCTTATCAATCCTAAATATAATCCTTACTTCAAGGTAGGATTTGCATACATTGCTTTACATCGTCAGTTACATTTTGTTGATAATCTTGTATAATGCTAAGTCTTTGCTAAAATGATAGGGCTGCATAGGCACTATTGATGGCACTCACATTCATGCTTCTGTACCAGTGTCGAAACAGATCCCATTTAGAGGCAGGAAAGGAATTACCACTCAAAATGTGATGTGTGTTTGTTCATTTGATATGAAATTTACATTTGTGTATGCTGGTTGGGAAGGCTCTGCCAATGATTGTCGGGTGCTCTCGGTAGCACTCGAGACACATCGCTTACAATTTCCTTGACCTCCATAAGGTATTTGCTTGTTTTTCAAGGGATAATTTTCTTTATAATTGTATTGCATTTGCGAATCATGATCAATATATGAATACCTTTTGCTAGGCAAATACTACGTGGTAGATTCTGGTTATGTTGCAGCTCCAGGATTTTTGACTCCTTTCAAAGGGAAACGGTATCATATTAATGATTTTAGGGGTAGAGTGAGGCAGGCAACAACAGCAAGAGAATTATTCAACCATAGGCATTCTTCACTAAGGAATGTTATTGAGAGATCATTTTGCGATATTATGCGGAACAATGCATACTCACAAATATTGATAGCAAATATCAAGAACGATGGTAGTTGAATGCTGAAGACCCATTCCAGTGCTTGGCCATTTGCATTAATTTGAGTGGAATTTATGTGCGAGCGTACGTAATGTTACGAATCCAACGTAAAATTTAATTTCAAAACTTCATAATTTGTGACCATCCGCTTTGAGCGAAATTTAAATTTTTTTAGGTGTTGAAAAAAATTAAAAATATCAAAACTTCATAGAATGGTTTAGAATATCTGTGGTTACCTATTTCGAGAGAAATGGGTTTTTTTTCAGATTCCCCAAAAAAATTTAAAAAATCAGAAATTTCAAAATTTCATAGAATGGTTTAGAATACCTGTAGTCACCTACTTTGAGGGAAATTTAAATTTTTTAGCTGTCGAAAAAATTAAAAAAATGAAAAATTTGAAAATTTCTCAGAATGGCTTAGAATACCTGTGGCCACCAGCTTTGAGTGAAATTTAATATTTTTTTAGGTGATGAAATAGAAAAGAAAAAAATAAAAAATACCATTTGGGCACCTCAAAAATTTTATATTTTACTTAAAGTGAGTGGCTAGAAGTATTTTAAGCCATTATGTGAAGTTTTCAAATTTTTGGTTTTTAATATTTTTTTTACCTAACAAAATTTAAATTTCGCTCAAAGTGGGTGGCTACATGTATTTGAAGCTATTCTGTGAAGTTTTGAAATTTTTCATTTTTTCACTTTTTGATTTTTTTTCGGCACCTAAAAAAATTTAAATTTCGCTCAAAGTGGGTGGCCATAGGTATTCTATAAGCCATTCTATGAAGTTTTCAAATTTCTAAAATTTTTAATTTTTTTTGGAAATCTCAAAAAAATTAAATTTCTCTTGAAATGGTCGGCCACGTGTATTCTAAGCCATTATGTGAAGTTTTGAAATTTTTAATTTTTTTAAATTCTTTTAGGGCGTCTAAATAAAATTAAAATTTACTCAAAAAGTGGGTGACCACAGCTATTCTAAGCCATTTTGTGAATTTTTGAAATTTTTTTTATTTCTTATTTTTAATTTTATTGGATATCTCAAAAAATTTAAATTTCACTCAAAGTGGGTGGCCACATGTATTCTAAACTATTTTGTGAAGTTTTGAAATTTTTGATTTTTTTTGGGAACCTAAAAAAATTTAAATTTCACTAAAAGTGGATGGCCACAGGTATTCTAAGCAATTCTGTGAAGTTTTGAAATTTTTTATTTCTTGATTTTTTTTGAAAAATTTTAACAAATTTCCTATTTTCCTGAAATCTGAATTTTTTTATTTTCTCGACATTTTGATGATTTTTTCTGGAATTTTTCAAATTTTTGGTATTTTTTGTTTTTTTTAAAAGATTTTTATGAATTTTTCAGATTTTTTTTATTATTTTTATTCCATTTCTAAAAAAATGGATTTCTGTTCCTGGAAATAGAATTTTATGTTGTTTATCAAACGGGTTTTTGTTTCAGGAAATAAAAATTTTGTGCTGATATCAAACGGGTTTCTGTTTTAGAAACAGAAATTTTTTGTCGTTATCAAACTAGTTTTTTTCCCAGAAATTCATCTAGAAACCAGAAATAGAAAAATCTATTTCTGGTTCAGGAACTCATTCCGGAACAGAATGGTTATCATTCGCTACGAATGATGGTAGATCTGTGGACGTGTACGCCCAAGAGATTTTGCTCTCATCATATCTTCCTTTGAGGTTCTACAAATCGGAACGGTTCCATCAGGACAGCCTTCCAAAAGATGTGATCTCTTCGGTTGTTGCGTAACTCGTGCTGCCTGTCCGTGCTCGGTTGCCTTTTGCAAAAACCTAGGCTTTCTCTATCGAAAATTTAGTACATAATTGATTGAATAAAGGCAATATGATGAGTAACAACATATCAATAAACTGGGGAATAGGTATGAAACTAAGATGATTTACTTAATATTCGGTCTAGATGTTAATTTAAGAAAAAAAAGGGGATATGTTCACTAGAAGTCCTAAAACTTGTTACAAAAAAGTAATTAAGTCCTAAAACTAACAAAATGTTCAATCGAGTTCCAAAACTTGTCAAATTAGTTTAATCAAGTCCAAAAGTTAACATCGTCTAATTTACTAACGGAAAATGCCGATGTGGCGTTGACGTGTCTTGTTTTATTAATTTTCTTGATACATGTGACGTCCAACAAGCGTCACGTCAGAAAAAATAAAAAATACAAATTAAATTAGAAAAGGCTATAAAAAATAAAAAGAAAAAAAAGGAAAAGAGGACCCACAACCAGCGGCCATGGCGGTGGCCAAGCCCTCGCCGGTGGTTGATGCCACAGCCACCGGAAAGGGTCGGTGAAGGTTGGCTGGGCTTTCTTGAAGCCTAGCTACCCTCGCCGGCCCCAAGCGAGGCCCCCAACGAGGGCCTGTAGCCTTCGATTTGGGGGAGGGTGCAACCCTTGCCCCAAATCTGAGCGAGGGTTGTCACCCTTCGCTTAGGGCTAGCGAGGCCTTGCCTCGAGTGGGCAACTTTGGGAGAGCCTTTGCTGGCCCCGAGCAAGGGTCACGCCCTCCCCTAGATCGGGGCCGTCATGCCCTCGCCGGGGATCGACAAGGCCTCACCCGAGGCTGGCGAGAGTCTTCGGACTTCGGGAAGGCCTAGGTGACTTTTGCTGA
This sequence comes from Syzygium syzygioides, assembly GCA_031216285.1. Lineage (NCBI taxonomy): Eukaryota > Viridiplantae > Streptophyta > Magnoliopsida > Myrtales > Myrtaceae > Syzygium > Syzygium syzygioides. The sequence continues at coordinate 18,853,539 of CM062251.1, forward strand.
ACCTTCTCGGTGGTTGTGGCGGCGGCCACCGGCGAGGGCTTGGCCACTGCCACAGCCACTAGTTGTGGCTCCTCTATGTTTTCTTTTTTTTTTTTCAGCTTTTTCCAATTTGTTTTTATATTTTTTAAACTTTTTCTGACATGGCGCTTGTTAGAAGCCACATATCTCAAGAAAATTAATAAAATAAGACACGTTAGCATCACGTCAGTATTTTCCATTAGCAAATTAGACGATGTTAATTGTAGGACTCGATTGAACTAATTTGACAAGTTTTAGGATTTGATTACACATTTTGCAAGTTTTAGGATTCTATTGTAATTTATAATAAGTTTTAAGATTTCTAGTGCACATATTCCAAAAAAAATCACGTGATTTCATGTAATTTCAATCAATGGCTTTTCTCCAAAGTATTTAACTCAATGACTTGCCAAAGAGGTCGAAACACGAAAGACCCTTCGATCTCCATTACAGAGTTGGTAACACAAAAAAATTAAATACAATCAAGAAAAGTACATACTTTTCAAAAAAACTTGACACACGGTACAAGAAAAGATTGTCAAATAAGTCCTAAATCTATTATATGATGGCCTATTCAGTTCTAAACTTTTTAATTTTGTCAATTTAGTCCTAAACATTTTGACGACTTACCAATTTAGTCCTAAACATTTTAACGAATTGCCAATGTAGTCTTTCTAGCGAATTTTGACTAAAAACATTGACATGGCGGTCCAATTAGCATCAGCTACCTACGTGGGGCGGCCGACATTGATGAGGATAATTTTTATTTAAAAAAATTTAATTTTTTTTTGTATTTTTTTCTTTTCTTCTTCATTGAGCCGGCAGGGCCACTGACCACTTCCGAGGGCCATCGACCCTTGCTTGTCCTTGATGTTGCTGGCGAGGGCTTTGCTACCCTACCGGCTAATTGAAGAAGAAAAGAAAGAAAAGAAAAGAAAAAAAATCAGATTTTTTTTAAAAATAAAAAATTATCTGTGTCAATGCCGATTGCACCACATAGGATGGCTGGTGACGACTGTACCACCATATCAGCGATTTCCAGCCATAATTAACGAAAAGGACTACATTAGGAATAAATTCGTATAATTTAAAAATTTAGGACCGAATTGGCAAGTTATCAAACGGTTTAAGACTAAATAGGCAAGATTGAAAGATTTCCTAGGGAACGATAACATGACACTTTGAAGATCAATGTGCACCAAAAGATGCAGAAACAAGAAAACAGACACAAAACCAAATATGGTTTTTCAGTATCTTCAATTAAATTGTGCGATTGATATAGTCTGCAATTGGAATATTCATGTAACAATTAGGGATCGAATTGATACTATTGAATTACCGGTAGAATTTCGTGGATAATCGCACAATCAGCACACAAGATGGTATCACTGATGTTGAATGGAGGAGGAGGTGCTATCGGAGGCTGCTTTGTGCATGTGTGTATAATAGGTTAGGACTGCTTGTGCAATTTTCGCTGCAATTTCACCGATAAATTAATATCTGAAGCTTATGATCTTTTAGTAAAGGGTGGTCGTACGGTGACTGTTTGTATATATCAATACAATCAATGATCTCTCCATAAATTGTCTGCGATAGTTACGAATAACAAAGGTTAGTACATCAACACCACTGACAAGAAAACTCTTTAATTAATGGATATGTACATAAGTAAAATCAATCAAAATACCTTAAGGTTTTGACAGGCCGCCTCTCTTGCTGCGAATCTTGTTCTTCAGCATTGGAACCCAAAGACAGGGCAAACCATACAACTGCAAGCAAAGAAATTTTTCTCAACCCCATTGTCTGAATCTTTGTGTGATGCCCGTATGATTTGCTGAGGGCTCTTTATGGAGAATATGAATGTTCCGGAACGAAGAGGTATTATCATCTCTTTCCAATTTTAATGGAATGTGATTGGATTACTGAAATAATATAGTTATAGCATTACTTAATTTGCAATTATTCCTATCCAATTTCTTTACGTTATTGCAAAGAGCTCATTTTCTATGACGGAATAAAATCACGCAATTTTATATACTATTAGAATACGTCTTTAATGAGTGTTCGAAGTTCAATATTAGAAGTTTTATACGTGGTATTTGGCATCTGAATTAGATTTGGTGTGTTTGATTCTATCGCACTATTTAGTCTAAAATCGCTAGATTATCTTACTAATAAAAAGGCACACATCATTGTCAACGTAAAAAATCTAGAAAATAAAACGATGAAGTATTTTTATTAACCACTATCGCGTGGGCTCCCATTTTCCTGAAATTCTTGTAATTAATTGATTGCGGGGTAACCAATAAGACAATCCAAATAGCCCAGAACCATATTCCATTTTTTTATCCAAAAGACCATGCAAAGAAACAAGTTTGCTATCGAATTAGGCTCCAGATTTTGTCAGCTAGTGGAGTCTGACCTTTATTAGATTTTGTCATCTGCCCGAATGCCATTCAATCCGACATGTCCTTGAAGCATTGGACTCATCTTTTTTTTTTTTTGGTAAGATTGGACTCATCTTTTTTTGTTTCCATTATTTCCTAAAAAAAGCTAACTCTACTTGTTAATCTTTTGCTTTTAACTCTTTCCATCTTTTATTAGAACTGTGTATTCTTTTGTTCACCTTTTTTTTTGTTATCAATCCTCTTTTCAAAGATTTAATTTAGGTCACCCCTTTCTATCCATTGCTTAACTTTTTTAGAATAATGAGGTGAAATAAAAAATTCAAATGATGAATAATAGTAAGTTAAAGGCTCATAAAATTGTTCCTTCTCAGACTGTGTAAAACAAATTTAGGGTTTGGAGCATTTTTCTTCTCCAATTAATAGCTTTTTTTTCCTTAAAGTATCTTAGTAGTTATACTAATATCCCACTGAACTTTGACAGTTTTTATTTCTTAGCATCATTATTGAAATTTGCTTTATGATATGATACTTTAGTTAGTGTATTTTTCTCTCATTTTTATTTTTTTTATGGAAATTAAGGGTAAGAGAGAGATTTCCTTAAAAAATATGAAAAGCATACAAATTTGCCCTTTAAAAGTCATATATATTGCAAATACTAACGGAAAATGCAATAAGAGGATTAACGGCAGTAACAAAATTCGGGTAAGTTTCGCATGATTTCTCTTGAGCCTGGTATTTATGTAAGAGCCACAACAACCCAAACTAATCAGGGATCCGTCGTCCTTGAAAGCCAGCCCAAATCAGACTTCGGAATGCTGGAACCCAGAATTAATCTCTTCGCAGTCATTACAACCGACTTGTCACAAAACCTCAAAGGATGGTTGATATGTGGTGAAGCCCCCTCAAAAGAAGTTCTGGATGAAGAAATTGCCAAATGGAGCTCAAGCTTTGGTTGGTTAAATTGTTGGTAAGCGCCTGAACTTGAATGTGATTAAATCGATGGTGAATCGGCTTTGGGGCAGGGATGGTACAACTGAGTTACATGTGTATGATAAAGCGATGTATATCTTCAAATGCGCCTGAACTTTGAATGTTTCCTTCTTCAAGGGTCTCTTAGGATCTGTTAACTCTGCTTGTACTGGAAGCACAATCCCTGAGCTACAGAATCTGTTGGTTTATGCCATTTCAGAGGAAGGAAAAGCAATTTTGTCTTCTCCAGTCACTGCAGTGGAGATTGAAAATGCTTTGTGGTCTATTAATGGCGATTAAAGTCCCGGTCCCGATGGATTCTCTTCTCATTTCTTTAATGCTTCTTGGAACATCATTCAACATGATTTCCAGCAGCTATTGGTGATTTTTTTTTCCGGTCTTCACAGGGAGCGAGCAAGTCAAGCTACTCGTGCTCGATTCATTAATTGCCTACTGGAGATGGCTCAGATTTTTTTGAACCCGAGTCGAGTTCAATAGCTCGAGTGGCTTGTTGAGAAGAGTTCGAGTCTAAAGATACTCGATTCAATATGCTCGCAACATTAATCAAGCATCCCATTTTTTATGTAGAATTTTTTTGAGTTTTATTTTTGTGACAGATGGTGTGGACTATACTCATGATATTAAATTTTACAATGTAAATACGCTTTCAACCTTCTATATAATTTTAGACACAAACAAAAAGGGTGAGTGCGAGTATTTCGAGCCAAGTTGAGTTCCATTGATCCGGAGAGAATCAAGCATGTTAATGTTTATATACTTAAATTCGAGTTGAGCCGGATTGAGCTCAAGTACGTCTAGTTTTATATCAAGTTGAGTTCGAGCAAAGAAAGAAAAAAAAAACATGATCAAGCTTGAGTCAAGTTTCGAGCTTCGAGTTTATGAGTGGAGTCCACCTCGAGCCTAGCACCCCGTCAGATCAACTCGACTCGACTTGATTCACTCAATCACAGCTTCTCGAGGCCATAAACTCTACTTCCATTGGACAATTTCCTATGCTTGCACAGGGTTATCTTGGGTTACCGGTTGTTCTATTAAGCAAGAACTTTGGGGTCGGCAGGGCATTCGTTTACAGCTGCAACAAGAAAAAGAGAGTGCTTTTGATGGGGAGAAATTTCCCATTTTTATTGTGATCAAAATTTGGCTTAAAGTCATACACAGTTGGTACAGTCGAAACTTGCATAGGGATGTAAATGACGTTGATATAGTCGAAGATTTATCTTGTATTTGAGCTCCCTTTTGGTTTTAAGAGTTGTCTTGTGCTAATCAGCATAGCCATCATCTGCCTTCCCTGCTGCATTTATTGAGCGCAGATACTCTATTGGGACGCTACCTGATGGAGCTGCCGTCGGCGGGTGAGTTGGACGACGTGGGAGGTGAAAGGCTCGGGATTGGTCCTTCCAGTCCTTCGCCTTCAGAGGAGCGACTGCCGGCGGAGCGGAGTAGATGAAGAAGAAGAATAAGAAGAAGAGAAAGCGCATTCATGGAGAAAGAGTGTGGTTTCAGTGAGATTGAAGCCAGAATCGGAGGTGGAAATGTCTGAATCTGAAGCATCTCCGATGATGTTAATGGCATCCGGGATCGAAATCTATGAACGTTCTTCAACCTTAGTTCAAGCTCTTCAAAGCTTTCGGTCACACAATAGGGAAAAAATTTAGCGTGGCAAATCACAACTATGGACGCAGCTGAGGACGGACACAATGACGATCTCACGGTGGCTAAAGTGGAACGAGGCGATTTTTTTCATTAATACTTGCTAAAAAAAGAATGTACTCATTTGCAACCAACCAAAGTCAAATGAAGATATTCTCATCAATCACTAATCAGTACGCTTTTGCAAAGTGCCATGTGCAATTGTCTATACCAAAAACAATGGCATACTATTATTCTGACAAATTCGAGTTCCCATTTCTGTAAACAATATAATTGACTACTCAAAGTTGCGTATTATCCCTTTCTTGTAACAGATCCGGGGGAAGAATGTTGCTAAAATTTATACATGTTACACGTTCTAATCAGGGCTCCCGGCTTTAATCTCTAGTCGTCGCACGCTCTCTCTGTACGAAGAAGAAGGCTCAGAAGTCAGAAGAGGGGTTGTCTTTGTTCTTCACAGAGGTCAGTTTTCTCTTCATCAGTCAGAAGAGGAGAACGCATTCCGTCTGTTGCCCGTAGAGTCTAGTCGAGGTCAATAGAACTTGACATCTCTCCAATACTGAGCTGCTCCTATTGTGATTGCGTATAAATTTTTAGAGTTTGCAGATATGGTTATGCTGGCTAGGCATCTTCAGAAGAACTTCACTGAGGTTTATCTCCGGCCATATCATGGCCCAGGGAAAAACCACAGTGTGCTCATATTTGCCGCTACAATGAGCGCCGTCTTGGGCGCGGTTGTCTTCTTCGCCGCTCTCTACTGTTGGTGGAGGGGCAGAATATGGGGTCGATTTCCAGCAGCAGCACCACTGGCGCAGGCTCCATCAGGGGAGCAAGCTGTGACACTGGCAGAGAGCCAGCTGCGGAGGTGGAGGTGGAGGTGGAGGTGGAGGCGTCCTGTCACGGACTATTGTCTCCGAACTAGGTTCATATAGCAGTTTAGGTATAGTGTTTGTACGCTGTGCTATGTAAATAAACGGTTGATCGAGTTCAGAGTAGGTAGAGCAGATATGTTTGTGTGGGGCAGTGGATACCATCATAGCTATGAGAATAGATCACCCTCAGGCAAGATAGATTGTAGTTCTCAAAGATTGCAAAACCTCCTGTTTGAAATGAATTGGAGCTTCTGTGATGCCCAGACGAAAAAGAAGCCCCTCAAACTAATGAAGACATTTCAATTACCGGTTACTTGCAACTGCAGAAAAAGTACAAAACCTTTTCCTGCTAACCACATAAACTACCTTGGTCTCGATCATGCTCATGCCACAAACACAGACACCAAGTAAGCAGATGCTGACTTAAACTTTCGCAAGAGCTTGAAGCTTACCTGTTCAGAAAGGAAGTGTGCCAAAACAGAATTCAACGAATAAGAACTCAATCTATAATCTCACCACAGAAAAACCTCGGGTTATCCATACTTCTCCTTGGAAAAGAGGTAGGTACTCTGCAAAACCTCTGGAACCGTACCTGGATCAGGTCAAATTGAATGCTCCCTTTAATGGTAACTCCTTTACTTTCCCTTGTTCCATGCTCCCTGTTACAAAGAAGCATTGATGAGCCACACTGGCTAGTGACATCAACTCATGCAGAACTGTCACAAGTTTTGCAAATTTATATAGTTTTGATAAGCCCAACAAGTAAACTAAAGGCGCATTGGAATTTGTTTACATGCACTACCTCAACTTAATTGTGCTTAATTGTGCCAATACATTCGTTTCGGCGCTGATCAAAGTCAATTCCCAGTGTCAAGGAAGTAATAACTGCTGTTTCAACTGTCATTGACTTCTTGGTGCTGCTTCTGCACTTGGTAGTGCTAGTTTGTTTGTTCACTAAGGTCTTGGATTTGTCAAGTTGGATTTTTGGTACTCTCATTTTGAGGGTCATATCTCTGGAACTTGCCTTGATCCTTGAACTAGGTACCAATTGTCGGTGGAATTGCTATTTTCAATATGTAACTATCAAGTCAAGTAGCAGTTGATCATTTGTTCTTTTAACTAGTTAGAACATAGGCAACTATATTGATCATGACCGGTGAGGAGGAGGCCATTCAAACTATCACCGTGGCTCGATACTAGGACAACTTTTCTTATACTTTAGAATTAATTCTTTCGACACAATTTAATAGAGACCAGAACAATGTAGTGGCTAACTTGATGTCAAGCCTTAATTACCTTGAGGAGGCATAGAAAACATAAGGTTGGTCACAGCCAAAAGAAGCTTCAATATGTAACTTGTATGGATCATTTCAATTGCCAATACTTTTTAGAGTTAATACCACGAAAAATCCCAAACTGGTACATCTGTAATAAATTTATCCTAAACTAATATTTTGACTACCAAACCCTAAACTGGTACATCTATAACAAATTTACCTTTCGTTAAATTGGATTAATACAAACAAAAAAAAAACACAAACTGGTATACTCATGACAAACGGAGAGCAAAATCCCAAAACAGTACATCCGGCAATTGCCACGTGTCATTTAACAAAGCAATTTGATTATAAATTTATCATAAGTATACTAGTTTGGAGTTTTTGGTAATCAAAAAATTAATCTTGGATAAATTTATCATAGGTATATTAGTAAGGGATTTTTCGCAATATTAACCGCTACATTTTATATTCTGCAGAGATGTGCTGCCGTTGTTTTGGCTACTGTAAGTCAAATAAAAGGGAAGTTTAGTTAGAAAATAAAAGGCAAGTATATCGTGAATTGCGTCCTAGGATATGAGAAGTTCATAAAAGCATGAAGAAAGACACTTTGTGTTGCCGTTCTTTCATTTGCTTTCCAAGAAATCTCTTATTAATTAATGATTCTCTAGATTTTTTTCCATACTCACATCTTTCTTGCATTCCCAGCAGAAGATCCACGCCCTGTATAAATACTGCCCATGCTCGTAGTCCATACACATCAGAGCCATCCACCACTTTCTTCGTTTTCATACTCTTCCGCCTCGGGAGCCTGATCCCTTCCTACGTCGGCTTGCCTCGGCTCTCTGCTGCGGTGAACGTGCTGGCCTTTGCTCGCTCCGTGGTGAAATACTTGATCTACGACCTGAAATTGGACAGCAACAATGGCATCACCGATTGAGAGTGTTATCCGCCATGTAATCCATGCTGTCTGCTTTGCGAGGGTGCTCGTCGCCGGAGTCATATCTTCGTCCCTGTGCGCTTCCCTAGGGGGGGCATTCGTCCACGTCTGTGTCCCGGAGGAGTTCCTTGGGGTGACTCTGTCCACAAGATCGAGCCGGCAGTTATCGCGGTGTCGGGACACGGCAAGGAAAGAGGAGCTCGACGACTTGTAGGTGCACGCGAGGCAAGTGCTTGAGGCTATTGATGAGGTTTGATAATTCAAATGATCCAAAATAAATTACATATACGTTGTTTATTTCCTAACTAAACTTTCCTTTTATTTGACTTGTAGCAGTAAAAACAAATCGGCAGCGCTGGGGTCACCGTGGATAACAAAAAGTTTCGGTAATTCAAATTATCCAAATAGATTGCATATTGATGAATGTTGTTGTTGAATGCCGTGCTACAAAACGTCTATTTCCTTTCATTTTGCGTGGTGGCGTGACGGCGCAAATGAGAGAAAATTTGTCGATGACTGAATCAGGATAATAGATACTAGCAACATGTTTAAATATTACTAAATCGATGTGGTTAGTATTTATATCGACGTGCCTAATAAGTTTGGGCAATGAAAATAGTGGCTAATTATTATTTGGATTGTTACGCCCTGCTTGATATGCTCGATTGGCTACTTATTAAGTTGTAGAGTCAATTGACCTGCATTCGGTCAATTGTAAATACGAAATACATCGATATATTTCCCCTAAAACGTGTTACTGATATCTATTTTCCTAATTCGGTCGTCGACAAATTTTCTCTCATTTGCGTTACTGTGCTGCCATGCAAAACAAAAGGAAATAATTGTTAAAAAATGCAAGGTAAGCGTTTGTAGTGTCGTATTCAAATTCAACAACATTCATCAATATGAAACTTATTTAGATCATTTGAAATACATATACTTTTTATTATCCGAGGCAACGCGTTGTTGCTGTTTTGTTTTTACTATTGCGAGTCAAATAAAAGGAAAGTCTAGTTAAGAAATAAAAGGCAACTATGTCTTGAATCGCGTTCTCGATTATGAAGCATGAAGATAGACACTTTATTTGACCGTGTCTTTTAACTTTCCAAGCAATCTCTTATTAACTAGGGGAAAACATTTTTCTTGTGTTTCTAGAGGAAAATGCTTTGGATTTTTTTCCGTAGTCACATTTTTCTTGTATTCCTAGGAGAAAACACGCACTGTATATGAATACTATCCACGCTCATAACGTGTTCATCATTAGAATCATATCTTCGGCCTTGCGCACTTCCCCATGGGCGGTCGTCTACATCCACATCCCGAGGAGTTCCCCTGGCTCGACTGTCTCTGCGCGGTCAATTTAGTGATTGCATCTTCTCGTCTCTTTCCCCGACGTGTCACCCGAGGCGATCGCCTTCTTAGTTGCCTCCTTCAGCCCGATCGCCGCCTCCTTCAGCCTCCCCACCATCTCTCCGCCGCCTCCCGATGCTCTCATCTCGTCAATCGCTTCAAGCACGTCCCTCGCGCACGCCTCCACATAGCCAAAGCTCCAACAAGACTTGCGTCTTCATGTCACTTTCCTCACCATGGCCCGACTCTGCGATAACCGGCTCTATCATGGGGACACGGCGAGGAAAGAGACAAGAAGACGCAGCTGCTATCTCTATCGCGTGGAGATAGTTTCCCCAGGAGAACTCCTCGGGATGTGACCGCAAACAACTACCCCTGGGGAAGCGCGCAAGGCCAAAGATATGATTCTGATGACGAACACGTCAGGAGTATGGGTAATATTTATATAGGGTGTGTGTTTTCTCCTAGGAATGCAAGAAAAATGCAACCATAGAATAAAAATACAAAGCATTATTGGTTAACGAGAGATTTTATGGAAAGTAATTGTGAGACACTGGCCAAATAAAGTGTCTCGCTTCGCGCTTTTTTGACCACCGTATTTTAGGCCGCGGTTCAAGATATACTTGCCATTTTCTTTTTTAATTAAGCTTTCTTTTCATATGACTTACAGTTGTAAAATTAATAGCAGCGTGACGGCGCGAATATTACAGTTCAAGACTTAAGCTTTCTTTTAAGTCCTAAGGTTGACGGTAGAAAGAACTTTAGAAAATGATCAATGAACTATGACGAAACGAATGTAAATAGAATGACAACTAAGATGCTTTTACAAGAATTCCGTAATTTAGAAGCCATTAACTAACCTTAGCCAAGTCAATAATAGATTATTTTAAAAATAAAAGCTTCCCATGCGATTGACTCAGCAACTTAAAAAGTAGCCAACCATATATCAAATAGGACGTAACAATCCAAATATTAATCAAGAGCTATTTTCATTGCCTAAACTTACTCGGCATATCGATATAAAGACTAAACACATAGATATATTATCCTTTTAAAATGTCTCGAGTATCTATTTCCCTAATTGGGTTGTCGACAAATTTTCTCTCATTTGCACCGCCTCGTAAAGCAAAGGCCAAAGCAAAAGGCAATAATTTTTCCAAAAATTTAAGGAAAGTGGGCAACAAGTCCATATGTAACTTATTTGGATCATTTCAATCATCAATACTTTATTTGGCCGTTTTCTTAAATTACTTTCCTAGAAATCTTTTGTAAGTTAAAATTTTCTAGATTTATTTTCCCAATACGCATTTTTCTTGCATTCCTAGAACAAAACACGCCCTATATAGATACTGCTCGCACTCCCGATCCATACACACCAAAACTTTCCACCACTTTCTCCTCTTATAGTTTTCCAGGAAAAGGAACTAGACCCTCTCCAATTCCTTCGACGACTCCCTCCTCTCTCGCCTCCAGGGCCTTAAGCCCTGCCTCCTTTAGCTTTCCCTGGCTCTCCTCTGCCGTCGAGCTCCTCACCTTCGCTTACTCTGCAATGAAATCCTTGGTCTACGCCTGAAATTGGACGGCCTCTCGTCGTGATATTTGGACTGCAGCCTGTAGGTCCTGGATCCCTGCAGCTGCATCGCCTCCGAGATTGGGCGACTATGTCTCCGCCACCTGAAGTTGATTGGACCGTGACACGTTGGAGGAGGAGATTCACCGAGTGAGGGATTTGCTTGGGATTTGGATCGCGAAGGCAGCGATGGGAATGCGAAGTTCGCTGGCGACATCGAGGAACTGATAGGAGACCTGGTCACGAGCATTGGCGACGTTTGCGCGGTGGGAGAATGTCTTGCCGGCCGAGAGAGTCAGTCCGCCACGTGGTCTACTCTGTCGGCGCTTCGTGACGGTGTTCGTTGCCGTAGTCATATATTCAGCCTTGCGCACTTCCCTTGGGGCGGTCGTCCGCGTCTGCTTCCCATAGGATTCTTCCTGGGCGAGGGCGACTCTGTCCGCACATCGAGTCGGCGGTTACTGTAGAGTTGGGACATAGCGAGGAAAGAGACAGGAAGACGCGGGTCTTGAAGGAGCTCGATGACGTGAAGGCGCGCAGAAGGAACGTGCTTGAGGCAATCGACGAGGTTGCAGCATCGGGAGGTGGCGAAGAGAGCTACTGGGGAGGCTTGATAATGCAACGATTGGATGAATTATTGGATGAGGTGAGATTCAAATAATTCAATATTGCATGTGTAATACATGCATCGGGATCATATAATAATATTTTGCCCATACTCGATAATAATCGATAATAATATATGTGGCGTCGCCCAGCTATTGCTTTTACAACTGTAAGTCTGATAAAAATAAAGTTTAGTTAGGAAATAAATGAAAGCATATCTTAAATCTCGTCCTATATATGAGGAGGTCATTAAAGTATGAAGCGAGACCCTTCATTTGATCGTGTCTTATAATTACTTTCCAAGAAATCTCTCATTAACTAATAATGTTTTGGATTTTTTTTTCCAAGGTCACCTCTTTTCCACGCAATTGAGGTATGGGTAGTATTTACGTAGGGTGTGTTTTGTCCTAAAATGCAAGAAAAAGAAAAATGCGACTAAGGAAAAAAATCGAAAGCATTATTAGTTAATGCATGGGAGACTTCTTTGAAAGTAATTATGAGACGCGGTCAAATAAAGTGTCTCGTTTCATGCTTTTATGACCTCATCATACCTAGGACGCAGTTCAAGACACACTTGCCATTTATTTCCTAATTAAACTTTCTACGCGATGGGCATTATTGTCGATAATATTATCGAGCATAAGCAAAATATTATCGCATGATCCAAATGCATGTAAATCTGATACACATGCAATGTTGAATTATGCAAATCCCACCTCATCCAATAATTCATGTGAATTTCACTCATATTCATACGAGTCGTCATCGTCGTCATCATCATCTTTATTCCTTACGATTCTTTCTGCAATGAAACTCAATCTCTGTTCATTGATTCCTTTATTTCGGTATAAAAACAACAGCTGCTATGCCCCTTTGCTTGTGCTCAAATCTCAGGTATCACCTCCACTTTGTTGTGTTGTGTCGCAAAAAAAAAAAAAAACCTTTGATGGCATCTCCGGCCATGGCCGTGTCAGGGTGCTCCCTCTCAACCAATCCACCATCTCCATCCTTATCCCCATCACGCTCTGGAACAGCCCCGTTCATCTCCTCCTTCAGCCAGTCCTCTTCCTCCGACATTGCCTCTGCCGCCTTCTCCAGTCCAATCGCTGCCTTCCCGAGCCTCCCTACAACCTCTCTTTGCCGCCTCCCAATGCCGCAACCTCCACGTCGAGCACCTTCCTTAAAGCTTCGTTCATCACCCTTTCAACATCATTACTCCTCATTCAAAAAAATGATGGCTGGTGTTTGCTCTCGACACAAATCTCTTATTAACTAATGATTATCTAGATTTTTTTCCAAACTCGAAATCTCGTATTGATTGATGAATTTTAGGACGTAACAATCCAAACAATAATTAGACGCTATTTTCATTGTCAAAACTTACTGCGCATGGCAATGTAGTTACTAAATATGTTTATATATTAATCTTTAAACATGTTACTTGTATCTATATTCTTAATTCGGTCTTTGGAAAATTTTCTCTCATTCGCGCCACTGCGCAAACCGAAATGAAATAATTGTTTCCAAAAAATAAAGAAATTATTTGTAGCGCTGCATTACACAACCACATTCATCAATATGAAACTTATTTGGATCATTTGAATCACCGAAAATTTTTGTTTTCCGCTGTGCTGCTTTGTTTTTACCGCTGCAAGTCAAGTGAAAGGAAAGTTTAGCTAAGAAATAAAATTCAAGTGTATCTTGAACCGCATTCTCAAATATGAGGAGGCCAGATTGACGAGGTAGTGGCATCAAGAGGCGGTGGAGAGAGCACGGGAAGGTTGATGGAGGTGGCGATTGGGCTGGAGAAGGCGACGGAGGCGATGTCGGAGGGGCTGAACCAGTTGAGGGAGGGGTTGAACTAGCTTCTCCGGACAGTAACTGAGACATAGAAGGAGATGGTAGATGGGTTCAGAGCGAGCGTATGGAAACGGGTTTCACACAAGTAATTAAAAGGATGAAGGAGTTGTTGTTATGTACCAAAAGAAGGAATAAATGAATAGAGAGATTCAATTTAATTGAAGAGAGATCTTAGGGGATAAAGATGATGATGATGATGATGATGCACACTCCAGTTTAAAGGTTCGGAAAATTACGGCATGATGCCTATGCGTATGAGTCAAGTTCACGGTGAGATTCAAATGATTCGATGTTGTATGTGTATTCATTAATTCATATGTTTCAAGATCATGCAATAATTACTCTGAAAGGTTGAGAGATGGGCTTGCTAAGGGTGCGCATGACAATGTTTCTATATCGCGGAACTATTTCTACTCAGAAATGATTCTTTTTTATTCTATACTCGGAAACAATTTCTAAGCATTTAAAAGTATTTGATAACTGTTCAAAATTTCTATTCCTGAGATAGAAAAGAATAGAAATACGTTTGGTAACTACACAAAATTTCTTTTTATTAATAATATTTTAAATTGTTTAATATTTTTTTCTTTTTTTTTTCTTTCTATCCTTCCTTCTTTGGCCGACCGGTCGCCGGCGCTGGCGATTGGCCACAGGCTAAGGCGTCACGGCCTTAGCTGCCCGCATCACCACCGGCCTCGCCCAGATTGGGCGAGGCCGAGCCTCGCTGTGGGTCGCGACGGAGAGGGCGTCACGGCCCTCGCCGGGCATCGGCGAAGGCGAGGGTGAGAACTGGACCCTCGCCGCCTGGGCGAGGTAGCTCTCCGTTGGTCATGGCGAGGTCGGCCTCGCCCAAGCGGCGAGGGTGCAGCCCTCACCCTTGCCTCCGCCGGCGCTCGGCGAGGGCCTTAGGCTATGGCCAGTCGACAGCAGTCAACCGCCGGTCGCCGGCGACCGGCCACAGCCCAGGAAGAACAACACAAAAATAAGAAAAGAAAAAAAAGAAAAAGAAGAAAAAAACTGATTTTCAAAATTGTGCCGAGAAACAATAAATAACTTTTTTTTACTTCTTGTTTCTCTTCCAAAACTGTTTCTGGGCAGAAATTTTTGCAAAAATGTTTCTGGGAACAAAAAATTTACCAAACGTATTTCTGTTCCCAAACTATTTCTGGGAACAAAAGAACAGAAATTTGTACTATTTGGTACGTTACCAAACGGGTAAGAAACAAATAGAAACATGCAACAAAGTGATGGGACTTTGTATCACTGTAACTATTGTCCATTTTGAAGTTGGAACTTTTCGAGGAAGAAATTATAATGTCGAACTATTACTGAATGCTAGGGAGTGAAAGATAGTTCCATTAGGTCAAATTTATAAATTAGAGTTCATGCACACTGTAGGTAAACTCAAAAAAGAATTGTTTGACCACACAAAAAGAACTTAATAAAATAAATCACCGGAACCAAAAATAACTCATTCGAACGTTTGTCAGGTCGGGTTTACATCTTTTGCAACCAATTCTTTTCACCTTTTTCATTAATTCAAGAAATAATTACAATAAAAGTCTTATTAAAATTTATAGCAAAAGTGCAATTGAGTTATAAAATTTTTAAAAGTACGATTAAGTTCAAAAACCTATTAAGTCAGTGCAGTGCAATGAAATCCTAAATGTTAATCTCCAATTATATGAAAAGATAGTCAAGTAAATGGAAATATTTTCTTGTCAATGGCAAAGCACGTGTCTCTAGACTAGAGTTAATAAGAATTCAAAATAAATATATCATTTAGATGGGCCAATTATTTATCCAATTAGATAATTAAAAACAAGGACATAGAAAAATACACCTAATAATCAAAGAAGTTAAAGGTAGCTTGGGGCTACTAAGAAAATGTGAATAACATATCCGTTAAGTGGAAAAAAAAGGTACGACGACCAAAGTGAGTTTTGCCACAGTTAAATCAATAATCATGGTGAATGGAAGATCAAATTTCTTTATAAGTTATCCATTCAGTTGAATAGAGCAAGAACTTAAACATTGAGCTTAAGATGGTTCGAGAATATTTCACTAGCATATGGTTGCCTAATAAATCTCTTCTAATGAATTTGCCAAAATGAATGCACAGATGGAGATGCCAGCAAAGATGCTATGAGAATTTCATAAATTCGATGTCATTAACTAACCTAAGAAAAGTTAATAGATTAGCTTGAAAAATAACCTTTTTCCATTGAGCAACTCGACAAATTTCAAGTAACAACCAAGCATGATGCAAGCACCCAAGTGGTAATTACAGATTGGGCACTTATTTTCGTTCCTAAGCCTACCAAATACATCGATCCATATTCTAAAATACATACATTGAATCTTTATGAATGTTACTAGAACTATTTTGCATCATTCTATTGGCAATAAATTCTTTCATTTGTGGCAAGGCGTGGCTATTTCTTATTAGAGAAGAAATATCTTTTTAAAAGCAAAAGGAAAGTGTACTGGGCAAAGCTTAAGTTACTAGGATAAGGCCGGGGAGACAGCGTACAACAACTACAAAAGAGTATAAAGAGAAACCTTCCCACTTGGCCTAGCTTTTAATTACCTCCCAAATGGTATTAGCCGTCGACATTTATTTCCTAATATTATCAAAACTCGGGGAAATTACAAAGAAAGTTCTAAACTTATTACACTTGTCAATTCAGTTGTAGACATTTTAATTTAGCCAATTGAGTCCTAAACTTTTTAACAATTTATCTATATCGTTGACATGAATGCTGGACGGCCGACGTTGAATTGGATAATTTTTGAAACTTTTTAAAAAAGATTTCTGAATTTTTTCCTTCAAAAAATTATTAAAAAACTATCTACGTCAATGTCAGCCATGCCATATAGGACGGCTGCATCCACGTCAATGATTCTCTTATCAAAATTGGCTGAATGGACTACATTGGTTTATCGTCAAAAGGTTTAGGACTCAATTGATCAAATTAAAAGGTTAGGATTGAATTGGCACAGGTGCAAAATAGATTTAGGACTTTCTTGATAATTTCCCCATCAAAACTCCGAGATATAAAGTAAAATATCAATGTCAAGTCTGAACCTCTCTTAGTAAAGCTAAGAAGTAA
Source organism: Syzygium syzygioides (assembly GCA_031216285.1). Taxonomy (NCBI): domain Eukaryota; kingdom Viridiplantae; phylum Streptophyta; class Magnoliopsida; order Myrtales; family Myrtaceae; genus Syzygium; species Syzygium syzygioides. The sequence continues at coordinate 18,870,193 of CM062251.1, forward strand.
ATTGAATGGATAGACATCGACAACACAAACCACCATTGTTTCTTTAAATAGAGTGTAGAGCTGTTTGGTAATCGTAATTTTAAAGTGAATTGAGAAGCAAGTATTTGGCAATATCATACCTTGAAAACATTTTTTGCTTTAAAAAAAAATTAAAACCAACAATGACTCAGTGGCTGGCGAGAGTCTGACGATACTTTGGCAAGGCTAAATCTGGATGCTGGCGAGCCAAATTTGATGCTGGCAATCTTGCCTGGGTCATGCGAACCTAGGTGGCGGGGCTTGGGGGCTGACAGGTGTAGGCTGATAGGGTTTGCATGACCCAGGTGCTATCGCTTGGGTTTCACGTGACCCCTCAAGCATGGTTGCTAGCCTTCGTCCAATGATCCTCTATGTGAACCACAGGGGAAGATGAACAGTATCGATAACTCACATTTTGATAATGCTATTTTTCAAAGGAACTCCGGACCTCTCTTGGGCTAAAGGCCTTTGATGCAATTGCATTTTCTCAAAGTTCTCCAAAAAATTTGCCAAACGCATTGCATTGAGGATAGAAACAACTCAAAAAGAAATTTATGAATTGCAACAAATGTAAATTAATTGTCAACTAAGTTGCTAACAAGAATTTAGGAATTTAGAGGCAATAAACTAACTCTGCAACTTAATAAGTAGCCAATCAAACACGACGTTACACTCCAAATAACAATTAGCCGCTTCTTTCATTGCCTAAACTTACCAGGCACATCGATATAAATGCTAAATTGGCATATTAATCATTGAATATGTTGCTACTATCTACTTCCCTGATTCAATCATTGACAAATTTTCTCTTATTTGTGCCACCGCGTCGCCTCGCAAAGTGAAAGGCAATAATTATTCGAAAAATATAAATAAAGTGTATCTAGGGCCGCATTCGACAACTGCACAAATTTTCTCTCATTTAGGCCGCCACTCTACCGCGCAAAAGGAAATATTGTTATATAAGGAAAGCGCATCTAGGGCCGCGGAAATACACATAGCCATTGTGATAATGAAGACATCATGGTCCATTATTCATTTATTCGGAACGTTTTTATCATCGAATAAATAGTTTATATGCGGAAAAACGTCAACATATGTCTTAATTGGATTGTTTAAATTATCGACATTTTTATTATCGGCAATGACGTAAGCTGCTGCTATTTTATTATCAACAATTCGTGATTTTTCTTGCACCGTTACAAATTTCCTATAACGGCATTGTTATGCTAGCTAAGTCCTTTCTAGCACAACCAATTAAATAAAAGGTAAGTTTAGTTTAGGAAATAAATGGCAAGTATGTCTTGAACCGCGTCCTAGGATAGGTTGAGGCCAGAAAAGCATGAAGAAGGATACTTTATTTGAACTCATCTTTTAATTACCTTCCAAGAAATCTCTTATTAATTAATGATTGGGATTTAGTTTCCATAGTCACATTTCTCTTGCATTCCTAGGAGAGAACACGCTCTGTTTAAATGCAGCCCGCGCTCACTGCCTGCATGCATCAATAACTTTCCACCACTTTCTCGTCTCAGCTTTCCCGGAAAAGAGAAGATAAATTTCTTTCTGTTTCATATTTGACAAAATGCATATCGACCTGAGCACCTTGAGGCGCCTCCTCTCTCCCGGTCCCAGCGGCGACGAGAAGAGAGCGAAGCTCACCCCCAGGATGCTGGAATCTTTCTGCAATTCCTTCGACGAGTCCCTCCTCTCTCGCCTCCGGGCCCTGAGCCCTACCTACGTCAGCCTTGCCTGGCTCTCCTCTGCCGTCGACGTGCTCACCTTCGCTCATGCTGTAGCGAAACCCTTGGTTCCTGATCTGAATTGGACTACGGCTATGGCCTGTCGTCGTGGTATTTGGACAACAACCTAAAGGTCCTGAATCTCTGCAACCACATCTGCTCTGAGATTGAGCGACTGTGCCTCCGCCGGCTGAAGCTGAGGATTGCGATTGAGTTCCTTCGCTCGGACCGCAACCCATCGGAGGAGAAGATTCGTCAAGCGAGAAATGTGCTCGCAGATTTGGAGGGCGAAGGCGTCGATGGATATTCGAAGTCCACCCGCAACATTGAGGAGCTGATCAGAGACCTGGCTGTGAGCATCGGAACATCGGCTCCGCAGGGGAAGGTCTCGCCGGTGGAGAGAGTTTTCCACCGCATGGTTCATGCTGCCGGCTTTGTGACAGTGTTCGTCGCCAGAGTCCGATCTGCAGCCTTTCACCCTTCCCTGGGGGCGGTCGCGCGCATCCACGTCCCAGAGGAGTTCCCTTGGGGCGACTGTTTCTGCACGATCGAGTCAGCGGTCATCGCGGAGTTGGAACGCAATCAGGAAAAAGACGGGAAGACCTGCGCCTTAAAGGAGCTTGATGACGTGGAGGCGCGCGCTAGGCGCCTGCTCGAGGCGATCGATGAGGTTGCAGCATCAGGAGGCAGCGGAGAGATGGTTGGGAGGCTGAGGGAGATAGTGACTGGGTTGGAGATGGCGACCGGGGGAATGTTGGAGGGGCTCGAGCGGCTGAGGGAGGCGGTGAAGGGGCTATTCCAAACGGTCATGGGGATAAGGGAGGAGATGATGGATAAGCTGTCGCCGGAGACGCCATTGAAGGTGTTCTTTACGATCCAAAACAACAAAGTGACGGTGATATCCGAGATTTGAGCGCAAGCAAAAGGGTGTAACGGTTGTTGTCATGTACCGAAATAAACGAATAAGAATGAATCAGAGATTTAGTTTCATTGCTGAAAGAATCGTAGTGACTAGTGAGTAGAGATGATGACCGTGATGATGATTGATAATTTCTAGTTTGAAGGTTCGGAAAATTATGGCACGGCGCAGATACATATGAGTCGGGTTCACGTGCATTATTGAACGAGGCAAGATTGACATAATTCGACGTTGCATGTGTATTGGATTCGCACGCGTCAAGATCATGCAATAATGATTCCGAAAGGTTGACACTACAGAAAAATAAGGATTTAACCGCGGAAAATTAGCAATAAAAAAGAATTCGTCGCTAATTTGCAACGGAATTTACAAAAAAAAAAAACTCGTCGCTAATTTGTGACGAAAAAAAATTCGTCGCTAATTAGCGATGGAAAATAAATTCGTCGCTAATTTGCAACGAATTTAGCAACGGAAAAAAAATTCGTCGCTAATTTGCGAAGGAATTTGCGACGAAAAATAGTCAAAAAAAGGATTTAGCCACGGAAAATTAGCCACGGATTTAGATTTAGCCACAGAAAAAAAAATTTGTAGCTAATTAGCAACAGATTTAGCGACGAAAAAATCAAATAAATGTTAGTAATTAAGTAAAATAACAGTTAGTAATAGAAAATTAATTGGTATTAAATCATAAAATGGGATTAGTAAATCATGCAAAAAGAAGCATGACTCAATATAAAAATTGGTAAGTTAAAAAACCAATTGGGTAAGCAACTCAAGTTAGAGTTGACAATCCAAAAACAATTGGTAACTTAATTGGGCAAAAGTTAATGAGGCACACAAAAAAGTTGATAATTTCATGTAATAGAAGGTAAATTCAAAGCTGGTAGAAACTTAGAAATGTATTTTTGTTAGAAATAAGAAAAGCCGGTCACTTCAAAATAGAAAACCAAATAAACATTGGTAAGTAACTCAAATAAAAGAAGGTAACATAAAACTAGTTAGTAACTTGATCGAAAAAAGTTGGTAATCACTCCAATAAAAGTTAGTAATTTCTAAAAGTGCCAGTAAATTTAAAAAGTTGGTAACCAATGCAAATAAAAGTAGCAACTTAATAAAAAGCTAGTAAATTTGAGAAAATAACAAATAAATGCTAATAACTCAAATGAGATTTAGTAATCCAAAACTAATTGATTTGATGGGAGAAAATTTACCCAAATCATGCAAAGAAAGCTAGGCTGATAGTTTCATATAATGCTCGATAAATTTAAATTATTGGTAAGAAATGTAAATAAAAGTTCGTAAACAATGACAGAAGCTTTGTTTGGTTAGAGATTAGAGAAGTTGGTGTAGAAAAAAAATGAAAACAAACTTTGATAAGTAACTCACTCTAAGGGCACGTTTGTTTTGTAGAAAACTTAATGATAAAGGAAAGTGTTCATGGAAAACGTTTAGTTTTCATTTGTTTGGTGATATACGATGGAAATCGTTTTCTGATGTTTGGATTTCATTGAATAATGATTTCAAATTCATGACTTTATTTTAGATAAAAAAAATAAATTATTTTTTAAATATTTTTATTTAAAAAAAATCGAATTTCTTAATTATTTTTATTTCTCTTTTTGATTTTCTTTTTTTGCAAAAAATTTGAATTTTTTAATTATATTTTAAAAGGTCATCACTAAATCCGTTGCTAATTAGTGACGAAAAATAAATTCGCCGCTAATTTGCGACGGAAAAATAATTCATCGCAAAATCCGTCGCTAATTAGCGATGAATTTCGTTCGTTGCAAATTTTTTTTATTTTTTAATTATTTTTAAAAGGTCATCGCAAAATCCGTCGTTAATTTGCGACGGAAAAATAATTCGTTGCAAAATTTTTTTCATTTTCTAAATTGTTAATGTAAAAGGTCGTCGTCAAATCCATCGCAAATTTTTTATATTTTTGTAATTATTTTTTAAAAGATCGTCGCTAAATTCGTCGCTAACTTACGACGGTAACTAAATTTGCTGCTAATTTGCAACGGAAAAATAATGCGTCGCAAAATCAGTCGCTAATTAGCGACGAATTTCGTTCATCGCAATTTTTTTATTTTTTCAATTATTTTTTAAAAGGTTGTCGTTAAATTTGTCGCTAATTTGCAACAGAAAAATAATTCGTCGCAAAATCCGTCGCTAATTAATGACGATTTTCGTTCGTCGCAAATTTTTTTTATTATTTCAATTATTTTTTAAAAGGTCATCGCTAAATTCGTTGCTAATTTGCTGTCACGCCCTGAACCCCACGGGCGCGCGACACCCCGTAATGGTCGTTGAGATGCGACGTTCCAGGACTCGTCGCCGACCCTTCATTTTATCTTTTAATTGCGCATACGGAAACGAACACAACAATCCCCAGACAAATAACAAATAGGGATAGTCAGGAAAACAAATCACAACAGTCAACAACACTATTTTAATTTTCACTTGATTAACCCCTGAGAATGTTCTTACAAGCCCACTTCGGGCGCTACCACAAAAAAAATCCAGCAAAAAGACAAGGGCCAGGGTTAATCTACTTCATCAACAAGTCGAACTCCAAAAACTAGCTTCCAAGCGCCCTGAACCAAACTGGGTGCACCAACACGCTAAGGGCCTGGAAAAGGGGTTAACAACAATAATGAGATGAATGTCTCAATAAGTTAACGGCCTAAGCCCCGCTTAGGAGGTCTACTCGCACGGGGTCCCTAATCAGGCAACATAACATCAACAGCACATTAATAAATAACCACAGGCATCCTTACCTCGCCTTGATACACACATTGATGAAATGCATATATCACATACTCGAAGCATTTAACGAGATTTTCCATGCATTAATGCAACACAGTCGCGCGTGTCTCGATTATAAGGCAAAACCCGCTTGGGCACGTCCCATACCATGCCTAGCAGTTTTTACCCCATAATCAAGCACTATGCATCACACGTATTCCAATTATTACGCCCCCTCAAGGCCACCACACATCAAGCGTACGCAGCAAGATGGCGGTCTACCAGTAAAAACCGGTGTCCGTCCCGCCCCGTCGGGCACGGCTTCGTCAAATGATACACAGGATGACGGCATTCCAATACGGCAACATCAAATGACACGTAGTAAGATGGTATCTCGTAAGAAGCATCAAGTCCGGCCTCGGGCCGCGACAAGGCATCCGGGGTATCGACACTCCAGATTATCCCCAGGCATCCGATAAATCGGGTATCGTCAAGCGATACACAGCAAGACGGCTCTAACGTGTGACCACACGAGCACACAAGCATTCCGGCCAATTATTATCTTTTCAATTAGCCCATACGTTCATGAATAGTGCTCATCCAATGTCATACAATAATATCACATGGTCACACTTACAACAGTCAATCAATTTTGCATGCTTCGATGTCAAACCCGAATATCAATCACAAAGCATCATTAACATTACTTGGCATAACAGAATAAAATAATTTAATGCCAACAACTCGTAAACCTTCTTGAAAATTTCCAATCAAAACATATTGTCACGTAAACAATTTAATACGACAATTCACGGCACAAATTGCAACATTCAAACTAGAAATCATAATTTGAAATTATAAATTTTCCGAAATAATAATAAATAAATTCGGAATTTAATTATTTAATAATATCCGAAAATAATTTAATTTTTTTTCCAAAATTCAAAATATCTTCTCGAATCGAAATCATTCAAATCATTTTCTAAATACGTCAATTTATACGACAAAAATCAACATTGGCATCATAATTGACGTTAGAAAATTTTCCGAAAATAATAATATTTAATTTTCGGAAATTAATTATTTAATAATAAAATAATAATATTTAATTTCGAAAATAATAAAATGATATTTAATTCGGAATTAATATATTAACTAATAAAATAATATTTAAAATTTCGAAAATAAATAATTTAATAATAATAATCAATAACAATAAACTAATCAACAATTTATATCCTAAACACCATTAATTAAACACTAACCTATAATTAACACATAACCCTAACTAATCAAACCTAATATTAACCTAAACACTAATTAATCTACCCTAAGCAAGTTTAACATCCTAAATGCGGGATTAGGAATTAACTTACTCGGCTAATGCCGGCGACGACGCGAGGACGACGGCAGTGACGACGGCGGTCCGCGGTGTCCTCGGATTTGCTCCGGCGAGAGGCGAACGTGCGCGGCGAAGGAGACAGCCGCTGTGGGGGCTGGTCGGGCGCGGCCTAGGCCGTTCCGGACGGAACTAGTAGCTGGTGGCGGTGTCCCGGCAGCCGGGACGGCGGCGGCGACGTCCGGGGCGGCGGTGGCGAGCGGCGGTGACGGGCGGCGGGCGTGACCGGCAAGAGGCGCGGCTCGCGTGTGCCTTCGGCGAACCGGCAACGGGAGGCTCCGGGCGGCCAGGGGCAGCAGCGACGTGCGGAGGTTGAGCTGGCTGAACGGACGGGCAAGCCGGCATGGTCGGTCCGGCGAGGGGCGGTCGCGGGCAACGGAAGCCAGACGACGCGGTGCCAAGGGGGAGAGGAAAAAGGAAGCGGCTGGGGGTGAGGCGCGGCGGCGGAGCAGCGAGCGGTGACTGAGGGCGGCGACGCGCGGCGTCGAGCGGAGCTAGTCCGGTGAGGGTCGTCGGCGGTGACCAGCAAAAACAGAAGCCAGAAGCGGAAGGTGCACGGGCGGAAGCAGCAAGGGAGAAGAAGAAAGGAAGGAAGAAAAAGAAAAAAGAAAAGAAAGAGGGAGAGGAGAGAGAAGGAGTTGGTGGGTAGGTGAGGGCGAGGTCAGACGTAGGGGCAGCGGGAAAAGAGGGAAAAGAGGGGGAGGAGAGAGAGAAGGAGAAATCGCAATCATCGCGATTTTACGGGCACGATTTAAATTCGAAAATAATCCGACAGTCCCTGAAAAATCCTAATTAATAATTTTAGGATTTGGATAAAATTGTGTTAATAAAAACACACTGTTTCACATTCTCCGGGTAATATCGAGGTTTGCGACAATAATATCGACACCGTCCAATTAAATTCATTCCGGAATTTCGAGAAATTCGACACCAAAGTTTGGGCTCTAAATAACGGCCAAATTCGATCGAGTGCGTTTCTAGCGAAATCTCTAATTTAAATATTTAAAATAACCGAGAGTGATCAGTTTCTAGGCGAGATTTTACTATAATCACACTGACGAATTACACGTTTCATAAATCCCAAAAATGGGTCGAAAATCGGAATGTCACATTTGCGATGGAAACTAAATTTGTCGCTAATTTGCGAAGGAAAAATAATTCATCACAAAATCCTTCGCTAATTAGCGACGAATTTCGTTCATCGCAATTTTTTTTAATTATTTTTTAAAAGGTTGTCGCTAAATCCGTCGCTAATTTGCAATAGAAGCTAAATTTGTCGCTAATTTGCGACAGAAAAATAATTCATCGCAAAATCCGTCTCTAATTAGCAACGAATGAAATTCGTCGCAATTTTTTTTTATTTTTTCAATTATTTTTTAAAAGGTGGTCACTAAATTCGTTGCTAATTTGCGACGGAAAAATAATTCGTCGCAAAATCCGTCGCTAATTAGCGATGAATTTCGTTTGTTGCAAATTTTTTTATTTTTTAATTATTTGTTAAAAGGTCGTCGCTAAATCCGTCGCTAATTTGCAATGGAAACTAAATTCGTAGCTAATTTGCGATGGAAAAATAATTCGTCGCAAAATCCGTCGCTAATTAGCAACGAATTTCATTTGTCGCAATTTTTTTTTATTTTTTCAATTATTTTTTAAAAGGTCGTCGCTAATTGCAACGGAAAAATAATTTATCGCAAAATCTGTCGCTAATTAGTAACGAATTTTGTTTATCGCAATTTTTTTTGAATTATTTTTTAAAAGGTTGTCGCTAAATCCGTCGTTAATTTGTGATGGAAACTAAATTCGTCGCTAATTTGAGACGGAAAAATAATTCGTCGCAAAATCTATCGCTAATTAGCAACGAATTTCATTCGTCGCAATTTTTTTTTATTTTTTCAATTATTGTTTAAAAGTTCATCGCTAAATCCATTGCTAAATCTGATACGAGCCTCCTGGAAACCTACATGATATAATATTCTGTATAAATGCGAGAATCTTGTCCTACTTCTGTTAGGAAAGTGGATGCCACTACTCTAAATATAGCTAAATAATGATTGACATTTTTCTTAGATTTATCATTCTTCATACTAAGCTAATATTTTTTCATTATCTGTGGGACTTGAATGTAAGGATGTTTGCTTAATGCAATTTCCTTTCTGGAAAGCTTTTGGTATATGAGTATATAATAAGAGTTTTGCAACTTTAGATGTACTGAACTGAAGCCATATCTAAAGCACTCTTGATTTTCTGGATCATTTTCTCAGTCGATGACTGCTCATATGATGTGGACAGGTTTTGAAGAGTTATGGACTCATTGATGTGCAACAAGATGAAGCCTATGGCGATATATCATTAAAGTTGACTCCTACACTTTCAAAGGCACAAATTTGATGTTACATAATTGCGTTCACTATGGTCTTGCTGTACATAGATACGTGATCATTATGAGTAATGAAGGCGACTCCTCTCAGCAATGATGTTGCACTCTCCACTAATTTCTCTTTTCCTCTGCATGATCAAAGGCTAGAGAGTTTTGTAGAATCATCAACTAGCCATTTGCTTTATTTATGCAGTGCGGTAAAATAAGACGTTTGAACATGATTTCTCTCAACTTCATGTATAGATACCTAGTTGTAACGTCCAGAATTTGGCATCGACATTCTGGAGAACAAGAAAATGGTGTATCCAATATTTTCTGCTTCAGATGTTTTATAGGCAATTGTTGCCTTCCGTCTTATGAAGAGCCTGCAATGGGCTGCCAAACTGGCTCTTCACATGGTGCGGCGAATGTACCATCCCAGCTTTCATTGAGTTAGCATCAACATCCAAATCCTCACCTTTGATTTGACAAGGACTTATTGGGACATGAGATAATTGGATGCTTGTTGAACGGAGTTGTACTTTTAAATTCTCATTCAAATGTCGAAGCTTTGGTAATGGCCCCTCAAGTGAGACTCAACTCGACAACCCCTGAATTGAAAAACCAAGGATATCACCCCAGAACTGGTAAAACCCAAATAACCCGCGAAAACACCTGATCTGCATAAAACACCCTAAGTTTGTAGCCCTAAGTAAACTCAAAAATGAGACTAAGATATCCGTAGAATAGAACTCTCAATAAATCATCAACATTAACTGACATTGACAAAATCATTAGATAACCCCAATACCCTAATTATCTCATAATAGTTGACACTCCCTCGTTAAACTTTTAACCTCGAATGACCCAAGAGATTCAACTACCTCGGATTAACCCTCTAAATGCAAAATAACAGTAAACCGGAAATAGCCTGTGAATCAACACTTTGTTAGCCCTAAATAGCCCATAAACTCCAAATAATTAAGAATATGTTCCCAGGACTTCCAAATTTTTTAAAGAACCCATAAATAACACCTAATTTGGAAATAACCCTAAAACTAAAAATAGACCCTAAATGAACCTCATGTAACCCCTCTATATAATCCCTCGAGAAAATCTCATCGCTGAACGACCCATTAGTCAATTCTAATATCCTGAAAAACTCATCGTCCCCAATTGCTCATTGATTAACCCCTTAACCTCAAATAACCCAAAAACCTAAAAACCTAAAACAAACACATGAGACATAACTAACCCTTGAATATAACCCCCGCACCCTTAGTAAATCCTTAATCTTGAAGAAACCATTAGGTAAACCCAATATCCTAAATCACTTATGGTCTCCAAATGGTCCTTGATTTACCTCTTAATCTCGAAAGCACCAGAAATTAAAATACCCCCAAATCACCCCTAAACACGAAACGATACCTAGAATGGAAATAACCCCAAAAAGTAACTTTCAAGAGACCCAACTTTTTCACACTTTTTCATTTTTATTTTATTAGTAAACGTGGTCACGCATTCATGTGTTATCTTTTATGTTGGAATTATGTATTGTTTTTGTGCAATTATTAAACAATGTGAAAAGAATATTATTATTGTCCACGATTTATACAAACTTTTAAAAACTTCCCACATAACATGTCATATAATATGGCAATATCAAATAAAAGGCCACAAATTTCCGTAATCATATATTTCATAACACATTCATAAATATTTAAGAACATGTAATATCAACTTGAAATATGTATACAAGTGGATAAAATTGTGAAACATGTACAAATATTTAAGTACTAGTATTTTCTTGATATGTTATAGAATACTCCTGGGGCGAGCGATACGGTAATTGTATCCTCCTATAATAAATGCAATAGGTGTGGTAGTTGGGGGAGTACGATCTCCACCGTTAAATCGAGGAGAGATCTACGGATATGGTTAGTCTTGTACTTATATATAATGGAGTCTCCTTCCCTTGTTTACTCATCTCTCATTTTCAAGAAGTAATACACTTTCAGAGCTTCTCTCTCTAAAATTTTTGTGAGAGATACAAAATCAGATAGTGGAAAAAAAATCTTGATGCCAGGTAAACAGAACATAAAGAGAGAATCTTGAATGATTGAAGAATGAACAGAACAGAGAGAATCTTGAATAAACGAAGGAATGCATGATGTATATATATGTGATAAAAAAAGGAGTTAGAAATTTTTATTTTTTGCGACATTGATAGAACAGAAGGGAGAGAGCATGCCGAGTGTGAGTGAGTGGGAAATAGAGAGCGTGAACGATAGAGGGAAATTGGGAGACGGAACTGAGAGATGGAGAGTAGCTTAGAGAGCGAGGACTAACTCCTGGCCGCGGCCTCGACTCGAGGGCGAGACAGCCCCTACGCTTTGTTGCACCCTGCAGAGGCTGCAGTGACCCGGAAGGCCACTAAAGTCCTTTACACACCTCGCAGCATCGTTTCCCTGGTGCTTTTCCTTTCTTCATGCGATAGGCTTGTTTTGTTTGGTTGCCTTAGGATGGTTAGTGATTATCGAAAACAATTAATTCGCCTTGTTATTGCACCATAATTTATGTACATGTGAAATCGAATAGATGCTGTTTCATGAGATATAAGCTTGGAAAGAAGCAAATGGAAATGGGCAACAAAGCGATATGATTTTGTATCTCTATATATACGGTCCATATTGAAGTTGAAATCTTTTGGAACAAAAATTTCTTCTGTCCATGCTCGAGTAGTTTGCCAAACTGTTACTGAATACTAGGGAGTGAAAGGCAGCTACATTTAGGTCAAATTCATATAAAGATTTATGTGTACACAATATTAAATTTATAGTAGAATCGTTCGACCAATCAACATTACAAAAGAAATCACTCGAATCAAATAAGGCATTTAAACTTTTGTGGGGTCGGATTTACATTTCATCATTTCATGTAAGTTTAAACTATAGATGAGCCTCGTCCTAAGTTCAAACTCGCCCATCGGTGATTTAAGTGGGGAGTCGTGGCGGTGGAATACTGCGCTAGCCCCTCTCGAGGACTAGTCGGGCATCACCGCTAGTTTGAGCCTTAACTCGCCGGCCGCGCGGACACCTCGGTTATAAAAAAAAAACTATAGATGAGCCTCGACATCATTTTGTAAGAAAACATTGGAGACCCACCTGTTTTGAGAGAAATCACAAGACCAAACAGATGATTTAGGACCACAATATAGCGTTCAGTTCATGCTTCTCTTTGCTATTTTTGAGAATAAAAAGAAATGGGGGATTAAAAGTTTGGATGAACATGAAGGAAAAAATAAATAAATAAATTATGAAAGGGATGGAAAATATAATTTTATGTATTTTCTCCCATATTTTCATCACCCTTCTCTTATAAAAAAAAGTGTCGATTCATCCATCCTTTCGACGAAAAGAGTAAAACACGCACTCACGCACATAACATCTAGCTGTATTCAATGAATGGATTGGGACAAATAATTTCATTTTCATGGCAAGTCTTTTCTAACGGTAATGGCAAAGCCCAACTTCTCCCAGCGTTCCTCATGCACATTCACATCGCTTATCACGTCCGACTCTTTTGAGACGTTTGGTCATTTCAGCTTTTTAATTTTTGCGAACCTTATCACAATTTTACTTTAATTCAATATGTAATATCTAAAAAAAATTCAAAAATACATCAATACCAACGTGTACAAGTCATACAGAAAGTTTCAAGATTTTCTGAAACTTCAAACTTTTTTTTTCTGAATTTCTGAGTTTTGAAGGACAAGTCCATACATAAGCAAACAAAAGTGTGTTCTTACAATTCTTCATTTAATAAAGGGATAATGATACAAATGATTCCTAATCTTTCGTACTATATGTAATGTGATCCTCGAACTTTAAATTTATTCAATGTGATAGTTAAATTTTAGTTCATTGTGTAATATCGTCTCTAGACTTTTAATTTATTCAATATGGTCTCTGGACTTTTAGTATATGTTCAATTTAGTCCTTAAACTGTATGAAATTATTCAATATTGTCTTTTCATTAATTTAAGTTTATTGAACTAAATTGAGTACGTATCAAAATTTCAAGAATCACATTCAACAAATTAAAAATTCATGTGCACATTGAGTTACAGTTCTAGAATTATATTGAACAAATTTAAAGTTAGGAAATCATATTATATATTATATCAAAATTCATGAATCATTTGTGTCATTTACCCTTTAAATAAATCGTGCGATTTGAATAGAGCCGGACGAGAACGAACCGGAACACACGAACCGTGTTGGGGGGGGACAGACGACCAACCGGACCATACCTCATTCCTTACTGTTTTGTCCGTCTGTCATTGAGATGGGAAGGCGACAGGACTTACTTACACTCGCTCCCTTTGACTCAGTGGGCAATACCAAAAGCGGATTTGGAAGTCCAACTGCAGAGAGACACAGGCAGACACGCAAGAGAAGAAAAGCCGAGGAGGAGTAGCAAGCAAGCCGAGGAGGAGTAGCAAGCAAGAGAGATTCGGGAAGCAGCTCAGCTCTGCATCGCGCATTCCTCGCGATGCATCGAGATTCCCTCGAGTAGCTTTCGGACACCCCCAACCGGCCCACTGCGAGATTCCTCGCTCCCATGGATTACGAAAGGATCCGAAAGCCCCAGGTTTTGAGTGCTGCCCCATTTCGCTTTTTGCTCCCGTAGTTGTGGGTGTGTGGAAATCTGCAGCCTTTGTCTTGAAATGTGCGGTGTTAGCAACGAGCGAAGTGAAAGATGGGCATTTCGGGTTCCGAAAGATGGGCATTTCGGGTTCCGAAAAATGCTGGGTGTCTTTCCACATTCTGCCTCAGTTGCTTTTTTTCTTTATATGGGATCTTTTGAGATCAATGTGGGTAGAGATTTGTTGAGAATGGGCGTGTTGGGTCTCTCTTGATTGTTTGGTTTGGGACATTTGGATGCGCGCAGGGTAATGCTGGTGGGGGGTTGTCTCCCAGGAAGTTGAGGAGTATGCTGCGTGGAGTTGAGAAGAAGAGAAAAGAAGAGGAGTGCCTTGATTCTTTGGGGTTCGACATGAGATCTGAGTTAAACAATGCGGATGATGCAGGTAAAAGCTCCCCTCCTTTTCTTTTACAGCTAGTCCCTGGAAATTTTTAATTTTTCGAATTCATGTAATCCTCCCATTCTCTCTGTTTCTTTTCTGTGTTTGATTACTTGATTTGCCAAGTAACCCTGATGTGGCTGGAGCGTAGGATGTTTCTTTGAAATCAAGTAGACTGCAAGTCGAAATTAATGATCTATACGTTAAGGCAGATTCGTGTGAAATCTCTGCAGGCGGCGACAGTTCAGACAATTGCAAGGATGTTGATGTTGTAACAGTTCTTCCTGAATATTCGGCTTCAACAATGTCCGATTTAGAGATGGTTGGGGACTGTCGACTGAAGGAAAACTATTTAGTCCATTCAAGATTCAGAGAGCAAGAAGGCCTTCCCATGGATTATGACGGTGTGAGTGTCTCATCGTCCATTTTTGAGTTTCAGAAGGCAGAGAGGGCTCAACAAAGATTGCCCGTTGCTCCATTCTCGAAACCGGCACCATCTAAATGGGATGATGCCCAGAAATGGATTGCAAGTCCCACATCAAACAGGACCACAGGTGGACAAGCCAAGTCAGGTACTCGAAAGGCAGGTCTTCTTAGCTACGGGAGTTGGCAATCATCATTGAAGGTGGTTACGGAAGTTCCTGATCAGAGAACAGGTGGTTTAGGAGAACCAGATACAAAGAGGATTGATACAAGTCAAGCTAGCAAGGAAGGTGCAGGCTCGAAATTTGTTAATTGGCAGGTTGATATGCATCCTATTGCAGATCTATATGGAAGGCCCGTCCTTATGGTGGAAAATTCGATTGCGGAGTCAGCTGGTAAGGATCTGGTCATTCGGCTGACTAAATATTCTTCATCTTCTTTTGGCAATGGCATGTGTTTATGTTTGGCAATTTGCCTATATCTTTCATTCACCTTATATGCACATGCTCGATGATACAATATAGAATTGGCGTGTTCTCGTTGTATAATGAGATCTTTATGTGCAAAGAGCATCAGGTAAAAGTAGGCAAAAGTATGCCGTCTTCTATGAGATCAAAGTTACATGGGCTGAAATGTTTTAACACTGCAAAAGGCTAGGACCATTTGAGTTAAAGTAAATTCAACCCTTTTTTTATGCTGTAGAACACTATAACTCATCTATCCATATTTGCTATGATGTGCAGTAAGTCTCAGTCAACATGATTCTGTATCTATTCAGAGTGCCACTACTTATGTTCCGCCACCTTCAACAGCAAGGTCAGTATCAATGAGAGATATGGGTACAGAGATGACTCCTATTGCTAGCCAAGAACCTTCTAGAACAGGAACTCCAGTCAAAGCAACTACTCCTACACGTAGCCCAGATTCTTCTCGGCCTTCAACCCCTCCCAGAGCCACGCCAACATCATCGCAAGCTAATTCATCTAATAATTATGGAAATGATATGTCTGAAAAAGAGCTGCAAATGAAAACAAGGAGAGAGATAGTGGCTTTAGGGACACAGCTTGGGAAACTGAACATTGCTGCCTGGGCTGGCAAGGAGCACGAGGGCAAAGATATATTGACTTCACTAAAAACTGAAGCCGTGATGCCACCAGCTAAAAGTGCTGTAGAAACACGTGCTGTGGCATGGGAAGAGGCTGAGAAAGCCAAGTACATGGCCAGGTTGATTCACTTGAAGCCATCAGTAGTTCTTTTTCCTAAGTGTTTCTTCTTTTGCACGAGATTGCAACTTCATCATTGACAAATAAGAAAGAGAAGCTTCAAGTCATATTAAACAATTGGGACTCATGTAGTGCAGTAACATATGTCTTGAACATTGCTAATTGATGTCTGCATCAATACTATAATGAAGGTATTGTATAGCATTCTCAAATCTGATCACCTGCCATGGCCCACTATATTGGGATGCTTAACTAGTATCCATATTCCTTCTTATTTAAATTGTAGGGCCAAGATCTTTGAAACTTATTTGTTACTGAGTGAGTGGAAATAGGCAAATGACAGCCAATGTGCCAAGGTTAATTATATGTTGTTACTCTACAGTTCTATTAAATTTGTGGCTTACATTGGATATTTACACTACACTGACCTAGGTTTAAACGTGAAGAAATGAAGATTCAAGCATGGGAGAATCATGAGCAAGCAAAAACAGAGGCTGAGATGAGGAAAATTGAGGTACTTTTATTAATTTACCATCCTATAAGCCCACCCATCAGTTTCTTTCTGTGTGTGCCATCAGTCTAGCAATCTGTGGATCACTGAATTTTGAGAATATTAGATTAGCCAGGTACTTCAATTATAGTTCTGCTGCTACTTGCTCAAGACAAGTAAAGGCAGAATGATGCCAAGCTTGTGCTTAATGTCCATGTGAGCGAGAAGCTGGTCCCAGCAGAAGAAAGCATTTTGAAGCACAGAGTAGAGCCACTTTAAATTTTCTTTTAAGGATATGATTTGTATTGGATTTTCAACTGCTTTTAAGGATTTAATGAATGAGAGGCTCTGAGTTACAGTTTATTCAGCTAAATGAATCTTGTTAAGATGGGTTTCTGGAATTCTGATTTCTAGGAAAAGGGTTTACTTGTTTTTCTCTAGAGATGTAATTGAAGATCCATCCTTACAAACCCTTTATGAAATAACAAAGGTATAAATTCACTGCCAGCAATTCTTTTGATAAAAAAAATTACTGCCAGCAATTCTATCTACAAAATGCTGATCAATCATTTATCAAAATGAAGTGTAGACCCATCTATCTCTAAGTATGTTAGTATCCTTGATAATCTCTTCTCTCTCTCTCTCTCTCTCTCTCTCTCTCTCTCTCTCTCTCTCTCTCTCTCTCTCTTCAAACAATGCAAAGTATGGAGAGAGTTTAATAGACAGCAAGTTTTTCTTCTGTTTATAGCCAGATAAGTCTTCCTAGTCCACCTTCATCAATAAAGAAGCTAAATAATGAACTTTTTAATTCAAGTACAAGAGTAGAATGCTAAAAAAAGGACAAGAAAGTAAGAGAGGTCCAACAACTTCGCTTCCATTTTCAGATTAGCAACACCTATTTACCTCCATGCAAACTTCCTATTGTAGGAAATAGTAAAAATACGATTTCAACTTTAAATATGCTATTTCTTTGAAACATTTTGCATGCATAGCTTAAAGCTGTAGATTGTGAAGCTGCAAAAGAAATGGAATGCTTTAGTTCTCTGATGCAATTTTGGGCGGTTGCTATTGCTGCCATAAGATTTAGAAAGTGTATAGAAGAATCTACTACAATTGTGATGAAGATCCCAGACATAGTTACTTAAAAAGAGTTCTTCTCCACATCCATTCGACATTAAGGGGAAAGAATGTGCAAAACATCAAAGCACGCTGCAAAAGTAGAAGGAAGGATGAACAAAAGATGCTTGAAATTAGAAATTACCAATAAAGAAAAAGCCAAAGAGCTCAAAAGTCCTCTGCTGTCTCCCACTGCTGTTCTTTTCAATCTCTACGCCTGTCACTACTCCACTAAACATTCCCTATGCCCCTATTGTACTCCAGATTAGTAGTTAACTGTGGCTTTGATGGCATACTTCAAAAGCAACCTATATAATCTTATACCCAATTATTTTTTACTTTTTTCATCCTCTGTATAATCTTAGCTTCTACATAGAGTTAGCAAGTGGTTATTCCCCAGACACCATCATTGCTTCTTCGGAAATGAAGCAATAACAAGAAAGGAAAAACCACTCAGGAGATTCCATCGACGATGCCTTTTCCTACTAAGTAGAGTTGGTTATGGAGTTCCCTTTTGTCACAAGGCTTTTTCTAGAAAAAAGTCTATAATGAGATTCAAGTACACAAGGTCTTTTTATATGTTTTTACCGATTCTTTTATAGGTCTCCCTCTACACTTTTTACTTGCATAGGCATCATAACATTGCATCTTAGCCCTTGAGCTTATGAAGGCTGTTGCTTTACGTGTTTTGACCGGCCTAAACAAGTTTCTTCTCATCATTTCTTCTGTTCTAGTTTTGCAAGATGATATCTACCCTATTTCATCTAAGCTTCTTCTAGTTTCTGAATATGTTGGTACTCAATTGCATAATGTTTCCTCTGAGTAAAGCATCACTATTCTTTTTGCTGCCTTACCAAAAAAAAAAATGTGAATTGTCATTCTATGATGGCACAAGAAACTAGAGCGCTGCTCCACCTCATCCCTAATACTTGTGTCCTCATCAATCAATATCTTTATGCAAGATAGATTAATCTCAATTATATCTCTTTTTTACTTTTATACCGCCCAGAAGACTCTTAGGAACACATGGTATATGCTTTCTCCGTGTATATGAAAACCGTGTGCAGATGTTTGTGATTATCCCCATGTATTTGCTACCAACCTTTGTCATTGAATAAATTGCAAGCTGCCTCCTTGACTTCGTTACTTACCCTTGATTGACCATGCATACGATGAAACCAATTTTATGAAATCATGTTTCTAGCCTGAAGCTATGTATTGTTATGCTTTGCAGCACCTTCACTGTATAAGTTATCAATTTTATCTCTTTGTATGCAGTGTTTTTAAATCCCTATTGAAAGTCACACTGGATGCACTTTAATTAGTTAAACTGGCTAAATTACTTAACCAGTTTGTAGTAATTGTGTAACTCATCAGAGAATATTAACCAAGTGTAATATATGAAAGTGTCTTTTGCCCAGCCAAGATGGTAAAGGCGCTTTGCTACATTGTTGGGTTTGCTTGTTTAAGTCTCCTTGGAGCAATTCGACATTTTTCCCTAAAAAAGGGTGAGAAATGGTAGCTTTAAATTAATCAACATATAGCTAAACATGAAGGGTACTTTGCTGGATCAAACTTTGAAGTAGAAGCTAGAGGGCTGTGGTTATGAGTCCCTTGCCTGAAATCCATATGGCCGATTCCTAGGGGTGAGCACAGGCTGTGCGGGCCGGCCTCAAGGCACTTTTTGGCCCATCCCAAATAGACTGTGCTTGGAATTTCCAAATGTGATATCCAAGGTGGACCCAATCATACAAGAAAAAGCCCGGACTGAACTAAATATGTCCTGGCCTGGACCGAATTTATTTTTGCGTTTCTTTTTAAGTTAAGAATGGACTAATTATTATATATTGGGCGTGAGAAATCACCTGTCTTATATGTTTTGGCCACTTTTTCGATTCAACCCATATTGGTCCATCAATTCTCTTCATTTGATTTTAGTAATGTTGTTTTAACTTATTTATGACTTTATTAAATTGTTTTGAGCGTAAAAAATTTATTTTCTATTATCTACATTTGCATATTTTATATTTTTAATGTATGTTTATACATTCAAAACTTAGATCAGGCCGGTTGGGGCATTTCAGGCTTGAGATCTTGAACCCGAAGGCTTGGACCGGCCTGAATAAAATATAGCTAGACCGAAATCTCAGGCTGGGCTTCTGCAGGACCTAAAAATCAGGCCCGTCCAGTCTTTTCGGCTCCCTGTCTTTCTTGTTCACCCCTACCGGTCCTGATCTCTACCAATCTTGTTCTGGTTTGTTCAAATGGACTGAGTCAATGCCACCGGTTTGAGGTCTAGAAGGTTCTGGTTTACATATTAGAATTGGATCGGACCAGGTGCTTGTACCTGGTAGAGTTGGTCGCTCCAGTCAGGTTTGGAGAACAATTTTTGTAGGCAGCACCATTTGTTATGTCTCCTTAATCTATGCAGATGGACCGAATTGTTCTTACTCTCTCTTGGGAATTCTTGAATTGGAAAGTTCATACCAGCAGGATATTGCAGTAGATGAAACGAACAGGTGAATTATAGCTTAAGAGAGGAACTGATTATAGAAAGATAGCTACAAGTTTCCACGGAGAAATGTTATGGTTCTTGTTAACAAGTGCCCCCTAGGGAACTAGTTTTGTTAACTAAAAATAGAAATAACACTTTCTAAGACACTTTGAAAATGGAAGAAGTACAGATTTTAAGAAAATCACTTACTTCAAATGGTAAATTTATATTTCCAAAGCTCATTTGATAAGGCTTAACAAGTTCCCTATGGGTACTCTTTAACAGTTTCCATATGTAATAGATCCTTAATGATTGTTTCACCGTATGGCTTTTATTAGGAGTACATGGGATGAATTGAGTAATAGATTCTTATAAGTTAAGCATGCGAGGCTTTGCTTTCCTCACTCATTAGTTGCCATATCTTGATGCATACCCACAAAGAAGCTGCTCTGTCTCGATTTGTTTGGCACTTTCCCCTTTCATGAGATTTTGTTGATGATATATTAAGCCCAAATATCTGTCTTCTCCATATTTTTCCATATTTCTATAGCTATGCCATCGGGATTGAAACCATTGTCATTTTTTCATGGCATCAAAACTTCCTTTTCCATCCTTACCAAAAAAAAAAAAAACTTCCTTTTCCATGATTTTTTGTTCAAATGAGGAACTATTGTGCTCTTTATGAATTTTCAACTCTTCTAATGACATACGCAACTACTATATGTCTTTCTAGTAGGTGACAACACCCCCTCCCAAAAAAGGAAAGAAGAAATAACTCTTCTAGTAATGTGTGTATGTTCTACATGAGTTGAGGATTTCTTTTAGATGAGTTGCAGTTGTATACAATATATGGAGTGATAATGGTGGGGAAGTTTGCTGAAAATTGAACAAAGAAATGGCTGAAACTTTAAGTTGTCGTCAATTCTAAAGCAGATGGTTGCTTGTTTTCATGGCACTTCTTTAGAAAATCAAGCAAGTCAAGGAGTTGTACATGTGCTATTTTTGGTTGTGGGCTGCGTTGAACAGGAAGCAAAAGAGCTTTTTCTTGAAATTAAGACTTAAAATATACGAAGTCACAACTTTTTTTGTAATGCTTTTTATCTAGTATGATATGCGTCAGTTTTGAGCATTTATTTTTCTTTTGGTTAATACTGTTTGATGAAGCAAAAAAAAAATCTTAAACAATTGACAAAATTAGAGATGTGCCCTCTCAGAAACAATCTTGGTTCTTCCAGTCTCATCAGATACAAATATAATGTTCTTCAGTCTCTAAGAAAGCCAAGGATGACTGCAATTTATGGAGTAAAGCAAAGGATGACTGCAATTTATGGAGTATGGGTACAACAGGCTATTAGGCATAGAAAACTTTCACCTTCGCTTATTGGTTTGATGATGTTACAATGGTAATGATTTAAGTTCCAGTCATAAAGCAGTTGTCTTGTGTTTCTCTCTACTAGGGATATTATGGAGTTGCACAAACCCAACTTTCTTTGCTTAACCACATCAACCTGAGCCAGATTAATGTGTGACCTTGTTTAAGCGTGAGTAAAAAGTATTAGACTTTAAGATTAGTTCATTACCTTTTTGCTGTGACAGCACACTTGATGAGTAAATTTGTTTAGCAAGAACCACGGGCAGCTGTTTTTTCTCATTTGAAGGGGAATTGGGAATTGTTTGACCTTGATTAGTTACTTTCATCTGGAGAAAATGTAAACTCCACATTTGGAAATGCGGTGAAAATAGTGCTTATATTGATGAGACATAAGAAAAAATTGCTGGTAGGATGCAGCTTGCTGCTGTCAATACTCCAATGCAGACTGTTTTATTCTTTCCTTCTTTTCATTTGTGAATCATTGTAGAAAGTGTAATTAATATAGGAGGAATTAGTGAGCACATTCTCGGTAATCATGCAACAACTGTCCCAATTATAGTCCAAGATGTCGTAGGTTTTAGAAGATGCCTCTGGTTGGTTTGTTTTACTATTTCATGGTATAGAGCTCTCATCATTTTCCATGTTGTTGAGAATTGATGAAATAGTTTTATGTTTGTTGAATTGTAATTATTGAAGCGTCAGCCCATCTCCATAATATGCAGAACTGCAAAAAAATTAGTGAGGTTGCTAATTGGATATTGGCAGGGTCCATTAAGAGGAACTTGTAGCTTGGTCTGGGCTGTATTGTTGTAATGATAGCAAAATC
The DNA here is from genome assembly GCA_031216285.1 of Syzygium syzygioides. Taxonomy (NCBI): domain Eukaryota; kingdom Viridiplantae; phylum Streptophyta; class Magnoliopsida; order Myrtales; family Myrtaceae; genus Syzygium; species Syzygium syzygioides. Next base: position 18,892,402 of record CM062251.1, read on the forward strand.
TTTTTGCTTTTAATCCCTACTTTTTGTGTCATCTAAAAGGAAAGAAATAGGCGAGATTTTAAAGATGAGGAAAGTTCAAATGCTGCTGTAAAGGATATTTGGCTTTTCACCTTAATTTTTTGGCATCGTGTGACACTTTGACAAAGATTTCTTTTAACTCTTGGATATTTTCTAGCTCCTAGGTTGTAGATGGGAGGCAGCCCCTTGGTGCTCTTTAATATACTTACTACCAAAAAAATGTATGTCTCGATAATTAAAGTGTTAGGACAAACTGGAGTTCAAACTACAAACAGATGGAAGACTGAAAAAAAAACACAACAGGCTCATAATCATGTAAAAGGCTAGTGCTGAAGTTGTTACCAGGATATTGTGCTATCGAATCATGCTCTTGGAATGTGGTGATTGAAAGCTGATTAGGATCAACGTTGTGGACAACAATTACAGAAGTGTAGGAGTAAACCTATAATTCTTTGAAATGTGTGTGGTGGATAATCATCAAATCTACAAAGTAAAAAAGTAAAACATCTTTTAAGATTTGGAAAAAGTCAATCTGTGGTTTCCCTCTTTTTGCAATCGAAGTGAAATTTATAATGTGAGATTTTTGTTATTATGGATCAGTTTGAATTTCGGGTTAGTACTTATCTTTTTGTCACCCTGAAGAGATGGTCTTCGTTCTATTACATTTACCATTTTATGTCCACCCTCTCCTTCTCCTCTAATTTATACAAAGGATGGTTTAGACTTTTCTATTGTAACCACTTTCACATTTTACAGGAATATCTTGTTTAAATGTCGAGTAGATGTCTTTGCAGATTTCTTTAGAGAAGGAAGAACACAAGAAAAAGTTGTGGGGGAAAAGAAAATGGGCACAGAAGAACCGTGTGATCAAGCATGATTAAATAACTGCCACGCTTGATTTTATTTGAGAAATTAAAGTTTTGGTTCCATCATAACTACTGGAAAGGGAAATTGTGGCATCACAAGGTTCCTGTGTCACGCTTGAATACTTTTGCAACTGTTACCTCACACTGACTTCAACAATGACCTCAACAATCCTTCTTCATACTTTCGTGTTGAGTCTTGATTATCAGTCAATATGGGCTTTGAAGCCCATCTTGATAATAATGTCTAACAGAAAATGCTTGATGTCCCCATTCTTGACCCCCGTCGTCTGGTATCTTTTGTCAGCCGTCTTTGCGCTTCAATCAAACTTAACTGCATTACTTGTGTCCATGTATTTGGGATAGGAGAAACTTTGCTATTATTGATAAATCAGAACTTCTGCACTCCAGAAGGCATCCCTTTTTTCGTTGTTCTGTGTCAATTGTCATCACTGAAGAGATTCCTGTGTTTTGCCAGCTCTTGCTGCTTTCTGCCCCTCTGCTTTAGCTGGATACTGCTTTTCACATTCAATGACTTAGAACTGGTTTACTTTGTAGTTCGTCTTCATTGCTTTTACTAGGTTAGTTAGGATGTGATGTGACATCTGCTCTGTCTTGTCGACATTCAGATATATGGATATGATAACTAGAGAAGCAGGGATCTTCAATCACAGCATTTGCCTAAACAATGACGTGTTCATTTATTTATTTATCTATTTATTTTTGTTGTAATTTTTAGGTTGATGTGGAGAGGATACAGGGACAGGCTCACGACAGGCTTACAAGCAAACTAGCGGCTCTGAGGCACAAGGCTGAAGAGAAGAGAGCAGCCGCTGAAGCCAAGAGGAACCGTCAAGCTCTAAAAGCTGAGCAACAAGCAGAGTACATTCGCAATACTGGCCGCATCCCTTCCTCTTTTAGCATCTGCAGTTGGTGCTGTTGAATGCCAAGAATTTTCAACGTACTGATGCTCACCTTGTCACAATGGCGCTGTTGCCGTCAGCGATTAAGTGCACGAGACTGTTTATATACGCCGATTAGTTCAAAGATCAAAGACCCTAACCCATTTTTCCTGGTCAATGGGAAAATGGATGTAATTGTAAGTAGTCAAGGAAAAGGACCTTCTCGAAAAGGCATGGTTAGAACTTTATTTATTTATCTTGTTGTACATTAAACTTTTTCCGTTGTTGTGTACGTGCTGAGAAATTCCATGGGGATGTAATGCTTAATCTGCCTGTGTTTGAGCACGACTGCTTAAATGTCACTGTGCTTACCAGGAACTTCTCTCATATTTGATTGAGCCTTCCTTCTATTCCATAGCCAGTGACTAATTTTCTTTGTTTTCCCCGTTTTTTACTCGCACATCACACTGCACTGCAAATGGGAAGAGCAAAATCTCTTTGAATGTGTTTGTTGCTGCACAGCATTAGCAATTTTAGTTTTAGTTTGAGGTCAGCCCGAATGTTGCTTCGTCAATGGAAATGACAGGTGAAATCGCTTGAACCGGTTCAATCCATACAATATGTCATCGTCGAAAATGAAATCTGCAGTAATAATCTCTGAGATGGAAGATGGTGTGGAGTCTATTTCTTTCTTATTTTTTTAGTAGTATATAGTATTTATATGAACAATGTGGAGTCCATTTCAATCCATCGTTTCATTTACGTATTTTAATCTTCTGAGTACACCTTGATGCTGTTAGATGTCCATCTTTGTTAGTGCTGAATAGTTGGTCAGTAAAGAGAATGACGTATGGAATGTAATGGAAGTTCTTAATGGCCCAATGATGTTTATAATAATTTCTACTTTGGTGATAGAGAGATAATTGTCATCATTAGAGCTAATCGCAAAGTCAAGGTAGTCCAAGACTTGTCAAGATCTCATGCTACGTCAACCATTTGTTTTTTTTTCCATACATATTTCATAAAAGAAATCAGCTTCCACTAATCCACATCTCAGGGTGATTTGATTATATTTATGTGCATTTCTTCTTAATTGCTCCCGATTGAAAGCTTTGTCGCCGTTAAATTAACTGGAATTTTATTAATTAAGCGTTAAATTGTTACCAATCTAGATGTGTGATCTGACTCTAAAGCTTGATCTACACTCATGTGAGCTATAAAAAAATGTTCCATTTGCACCAATTATAATCTTTTTACACTTCCTCCCCATTTAAAAAAAGCCAAGTGCTACCACCGTCCCTCACTAATCCATTTAATCATCAACCACTTAGTGCTGGGGCCCAAAAAACAACAAAAAGAAAAACTAGTTAGTGGGATCCATGGCGCCAACCCAAGACAAAACAATTATATCTTTTGTCAGTGTTACGGAATTTGCAGATGAAGATCAGCATTTTCCATATTAAGAAAGTGGGTGTCAGCCTTCTGGAATGGGAGTAGACATGTGAAAATCCACACACGAGAGAGAGTGGAATTTGGGTGGTGAAGGCAGCCACACGTGGCGAATCAGCACATTGTTTTTGGGTTATTGGGTGTTGCTTTCAACTATGATTAAGTGTGCTGCAAGAAATGACAGATTCATTTGGGCCTGCTTTATGCCAAAAAAATCATGAGACTGTAGAAGGTGGAGAAAAAAGAGAAGTTGGTTTTGATTTCTGAGTGGTGGGCGCGTCGGACCATTTTGAAAAACTTGTAGTTATCATTTTTCAAAAAATGACTAATCCCCGGATTATTTATATTATGTGTGTGTTGCGTTTGTTTTGTGAAAAATCATCGATTTGAAAATTAATTTTCTAAAAATGATATCGCCTATAAAAATTAATGATCGAAAAATATTTTTATTATTCACGAAAATATTTAAACATAAATTGTTATTGGCAATGAAAATATTTTTCAACGACTAAATATTTCAAACAATACAAACAATTATTTTTAGGAATATATTTTTAAAATTATTCATTTTTTGCGAAACAAATAGAGCATAACACGTTCATGCAATGAATAACATGTCCATATAAAATTAATGGGGAAACGTCTGCGACCAACTAAGAAAAACGGGAGAAGTCCTGTTTTGTGAACTTTGTGGTAATGGAGGATAATGTTTCAAAGTATGATTGCATATTTTAATCAATCCGTTTGAGAAGACTATTGAGAGCAAATTAGTGGCCTAATGCTTATCCATAGCTATCATAGAGGAGACGACACTAATTAATTAAAATTAACATTTCCAATTGGCATTTTTCCCCGTGAATAATGGTGTTTCCGGGTTTCTCGCTAGAATAAATTTCATTTTTCGGTCATTGAAATTTCGGATGACTCGCATTTGGATCACCATACCTTAATTTCATGCACCAAGTGCATTGAAACTCGGTTTGTATATTCAATCGATGCACCTCAACATTTCCTAATCAAATTTTCAGGATATGTATTAGTCATCGATATTGCTAAACATTACAATTAATATTTTGCACATATGGAAAATGAAACTCCATGCATACCTTGCTTTTTTTCTTTTTTTTTTTGGTAAGGAACTTGCTTTTTTTCTTTCTCACTCTTTCTTTGATTTTTTTAACATTTCTCAAAGGCATTAATTATCGCTCCTAGATATTTTTTCCCTTTATGAACTAAGGTGAGAGCTCGTCTATGCATGAAAAGACAAGCTAAGCATGCGTTGCCCCCACGATTAGTTGTTTGACTATTTTGTGGACTATGGTCGGGCCAACATTATAAAATTAAACCTTGATCTATCACGCAATGTTTGCCCTATGGCGTGCAAGCAGCCAGCAACCACTTACATCTCAACTTCTAATTACATAATATTTAATTGACAAGTGGAAGAGGGACAATGATCGTAAATGCTAGAAAGTTGGTTGTCAATGTGGGTTGTAGGACATATTAAAAAAATAGCGAAATAAGTGCCTCGAAAGACTAAAAACTTATACCGAAAGAGCAATCAAGTCTCGAAAGTGCAATAGGTCTGACTTATCCAAAATATGCAATCAAGTACTTCGATTAGTTTCATTATCTTTGGGAATGGAAAAGCTCAACATACCCTTTTCTAATAGTCATGACTTTTGGCACTAACAACAAATGTCTAACAAAATATTAGAATAGCCACTATGGATTTCTTTGTAATTTAAAATAGACAGAGCCATTGAAAATAATTAATTGCCTATTCAGACAAATTTTAGGACTCGATTGCATTAGCTATAGATTTTAGGGAAAATTATTCAAAAAGTCCTAAACATATTGTATGGCAGTTAATTCAATCCCAAAATTTTTAATTTGGTCAATATAGTCATAAATTTTTTTTATAATTTGTCAATGTAGTCATTTCGGCTAATTTTGGCCAAAAATCATTGACCTAAACAATTGTTTCAATTTTTTAAAAATGTTATGATTTTTTTTTCTTTTTTCCTTTTCTACTCTATTATTTTCTTTATTCTTTTTTCCCTATTCCCTCCGCTGATCGCCGGGCCTCGGCGATGGCTGTATGGCCAATAACCTCTGTGGACCATCACCGAGGCCCCAACGATTGGCGGAGGGAAGAAGGAAAGGAAAAAAAATTAAAATTGCAAAAATTGCCAATGTCAATAATTTCCAATCAAAATTGGCTGGACAATTTATATCGGCAAATTGTTAAAAGAATTAGGACTAAATTGGTCAAATTGAAAAGTTTAAGAATAAATTGGCCGCCATACAATAATTTTTGAATTTTTTGGACAATTATCTACAGGTTGGGATTTACGACTTACTACATTTTCTCAATGAGTTTTAGCACTTATGGTGCACGATCCCGATAACTATCGCACTACCTCTAACACAATTTGGATGTAATTACCTCCGATTTGGGGGATGCATATTCAAATACAACCTAGGCAATTGTTGCGCATTTCCATCAAATCATCTCATAACATTTCGTTAGATACACTTTTAACTAATCTCTCATTTATTCAATTTGAAGGTCACGAAGTTTCTTGCTACCTATACTCAATCCCAGTAGAAAAGTTTAGGAGGACAGGATAAAAAGTAACGTAAAATATTTCTAGTAAAAGATGCGTATAAAAGATCTTTGACAAGGCAAATAAAAGCGGCCATATAGGGCAGGGGATGTTATGTCAAAAAATCAAGCCTCCACCATTGTGGCTGGTCTAGTGGTAAGATCACCACGAAGTCACAAGCTCAATTCGGCCGTGAGCAAACCTCTAAACAGCTTGCTTTGCGTTACGTTGTCTAACTACGACAAGTCTCATGTAAAGAGATTTTTTAGTTGCTAACATCACATGAGACGGAATAATTATGACTCAAACCCAATATTCGAAAGAAGTTATTGGTTATTAATTGTCCCCCTCTACCTTTTCTGTTTTTTTGTCAATGAAAGCACGTCGTATCGTTCGGGGAACTCTAGATATTGTCCCCACAGTTGAAGTAATTTGCAAGAAACGAAAAGGAAAAGGAAAAGGAACAGATAAAGATGTGAAAATGTCAGCGAAGGCACACAAGTTGGCAAAGGTGGTGAAGCACGGGCGCATGTCCAAGACATGGGACGGTTGACGTTCTTTTCACAGCAAGTGGCTCTCAATCCTCTTGGATTTGCGCACTAGGATCAATAGGAGTCGATTAAAGTACAAACTAATGACTGAACGAGCGAGCTGTGTTTCGTTCTCCATAGAAACCAATTCGAAAAAGGTAAAAGACCCTTCTTTTATAGCATCACCGGGGATGAAAATCACAGCCAAATTATCGGACCCTTTGTGAGCCGTTGGATGACCGACGACGATGGCCGGCCATTAATTGGCAATCGTCGTTAGTGGTTGGTTCGTTGGCCACCGATTGTCGGCCGTTTAAATTGGGCTTGATTGCATTGCTATCGTTTTAACTCATGATGGGGTAGAAATGCCAAAAATACGAAAGTGACGAGCAATGAGAGAGGATTGATAATGTACAACAGCTCTAGATATTGAGATTAAGTACTAAGTGATATGATAATACATGCAATGTTATTTAAATGAAACTTTTTGTTCTTTATACATGAAATCGCAAGTTGTAAAATTATTGACTACTCACCCCATTATCGAGTAAACATGTCCCACTCCAAAGTTTGTTAAGATCCTTGGCGTTGCTATAGAAATTGATGTTTCATGAGCAATATAGTTCAGTGGACTTAGTGGATTGTAATGTTCGACGATTATGTGTTATCAGCAAAGATTTGAGAACCTTGATTGTTATGATATTGCATAGACTAGATGATAAATTATTGGGAAATTACATTTTTGATCCCCTTAGTTTGGGGAATTTCGATTTTGGTCCTCGTACTTTCTTCGGTTATAATTCTAATTCTCGTCTCCGGCGAACAATTTAAGTCTTTCAATCGAATTTCCGTTGAATTTATGCTAGAGATTGCCGAGTTAGCACCGGTAACTAACTCGTGGTGCCTATTTGTACAAGCCTCTAAAACAAATTACAATTTTGGTCCCTCTATTTTTTGAAGTGTTCAAAATTAATTCTTATAATTTATTTATGCAACAAAGCTAATCCTTATTGATGAAATTTTAAGTACAATATTATACACTTCCATGTGTATAAGTTTTTATGTTTAAGATTTATGGTTTTATTAGTAATAATTGATAAAGCTTTTATAAGCCATTTACTATTTAATAATAGAGATTGATCGGAAGAATTCACATAAATTGTCTAAAATATGACGCCTATTTAACGTTTTTCTACAAGTAGTTCTAAGTACGTTTACATGGATCTGAATTGAAAACGATGATGGCTTTTATTGAATACTTGAAATTAAATCAGATTGGATAAACTTGTATATGTAACATTACCAATTAAGTTTGTCTTGAGTTGACATTTTCATAAGATTTCGGATGGAAGTGTGAAAAAATAATTATCTTTCCTCGAAAAATAAGGATTGGTTTTAACACAATAACAAAGTACAAGGACTAAAATTCATCGTTCCAACAACTTACATGGATCGAAAGTCTAATTTGTTTTAGAAGCTTGTACATGTAGGCGTCGTGTGCCAATAACCAATGCTAACTCAGCAATTTCCGGCGAACTTTGAACGGGAGATTTTGATGGAAGGCCTTACATTGTCGCCGGAGAGTAGTACGAGGACCAGAATTGTAACCAAACAAAGTGTAAGGACTAAGCGCCAAATCCCCCAAACTACAGGGACCACAAATTTAATTACCTCACCTCACCCCGCCCCTTCTCCTTGTAAATAATCATTCGTGAGAAAATGGATGATAAAATTCTATCTGTAAAAGCAAGATTTGTTGGTGAAGATGAAGAAGATTGTCCATCTTTGCAGATGGTGGAATAAGGAGAGTGATAACAATAGACACTACACAACTGAACTTAACCCAGCAGAAAGAACTATGAGTATCTGATCATCTTGTTCTGCAGAGTATCTGATCATCTTGTTCTGCAGAGCCACCAACCTCTAGTACCAGAACGTGCATCAAATACCAGAAACTTCAGCAATAAACTTGGCATATCCAAGCATTTCGTCACGGATGAAGTAATCGGTCGTCTGAGATTCAACACTCGAAACAGCACCCTCCTTGTGACATGAATCGGCACAGTTCAAAGGACTACCGCTAGAAATTTGCATGGACGAAAGGGCCGGGGCAGAACTGGTTGATAAAGGGGAGCTCAACAAAGTAAGGAAAACTGATGAAGACGGAGATACTCTCCAACGTAATGCTTCACAAGCATAAGATGAGTCTGCGTCGAGCTGCGTGCGGCTTGGTTACTCCACGACTCGGTTACCTCATGAACAAAAAGTGACAAGCTTTAGGATAACAAGACTAATTCATCTAAGTCTCTGTCATTTGTACAGGATCTTGCTGCGATATGAACACATAAGCAGATACCGATAGAAAAGGTAGTGCAAAAATGCATCCCGTTTAACTTCGAATTTGCATCTCACCATCACAACTAAAACAAGAACAATGATTACTCGTATAAGTTGGAACTGGAAAGGTAATGCGCTATTCTTCAGTGGAGAGAAACTAACTTCAATGCCAGGAGTTATTGTGCAATGCTTTTATTCCAGACACTTGTAACAAAGAACTCTAGGAACCGAGTTTCAAGTATTTACAGTAGACATGTATGTCGGGAAACAAAAAAAAAAATCACTTCCACACTGCAAAAAGGACTCCAGCTGTGCATCTAGAGCTCTTTGCAATTGCCAAAAAATGGCTCGACACCGACGCCAACACTGTCGAGCCAGGAAACTAGCTGCTGGGTCGAAGGCCTCACTTTCGGGCTATCATTTAAGCAAAGGCAGGCGATCTCAAAAACCCGCAACATTTCCTTGTCATGCTTCGTGCCGTAAATGGAACGATCAAACACCTCACTTTCCCTGGTCTCGCTCTTCATCTTAATCACCCAAGAGATCAAATCCCGACACCCCTTGGGCTTGCACATATCCATCGGCCTTTTCCCTGTGACAAGCTCCAAGAGGACAACGCCGAAACTATAAACATCGCCTTTGTAAGTAGCAACAGAGGCCATACCGTACTCGGGAGGAATGTAACCCAGTGTCCCAACAAGATCAGTAGTCACATGAGTATCGTAAGCACACATGAGCCTCGCAAGACCAAAATCAGCCAAGTGGGCTTCAAAGTTCTCATCTAAAAGGATGTTACTCGACTTTATATCTCGATGAACAATATGCGGCTCGCACGACTGGTGCAGATATGCAAGTCCTCTTGCCGCTCCTCGAGCGATTCGGAGCCGTGTGCGCCAATCTAGCGAGGAAGGCCCATCTGTTTTCTCATGCAACCAATAGTCCAAGCTACTGTTTTCCATGTAGGAGTATATCAAGAGCCTCGCCTCTTTATCCATGCAAAATCCTTGAAGATGGACGAGATTTGGGTGTCGGGCTCTTGAAAGAGTTTCAACTTCAGCACAGAATTCTCTCTCCATCTGCCCACAATCACCAGAGAGCTTCTTGATCGCCAACTTCGTGCCATCGGGGAAGGTGGCTCTGTAAACCATCCCGAAACCCCCACACCCTATGATATTCGCTTGGTCAAAATCGTTGGTGGCTCGTGAGATATCCTCGTATGACAGCTTTTCACAACTGTCCTTGTTTTGGAACATAACCAATAATCGGGACTCCAAGTCTTCGATATCCCTTTCTCTTCTCCCCACCACCTCCTTTTCAGGGTCAACCTCTCCCCGCCTATGTGCTCTCGCCAAAATCATGACCATAATGGCCAGAAGAAATGTTGCCCCAAATGCAATTCCGATGACCATTCCGACATTTCTATTCCTCGTGGCATCATCGGCCGATTCAGGATCATTTCGACCACCTGAGCAGGGGGGAGCATGATCACCACACAGTTTGGTTCCTTCAAAACTCGAATTGGGAAAGGTAGGGAATTGGCCCCCGTTGGGAATTGGCCCGGACAAATTGTTATATGCAACATTGAACTTGGACAGAAAGTTGAGACGCACTAATGAAGAAGGGATACTTCCCGACAGATTGTTGTAGGACAAATCGAGAATCTCTAGGCTAGTCATTCCGGATAAACTGTCGGGAATCAAACCTGATAAGAAATTATGGCTGAGATCTAAGATATGGACATTTTTTAAATTCCCGAACTCGGGCCAGATTGATCCGTTGAGAGAGTTGCTTCCGAGCGACACGGTCGGTGGAAAGCTTGTAACTTGATTGTACTGCAGCCCCCTCACGCTCACATTTTTCTTCATGAAGAGTGGAAAATCAGGAGAAGGTTCCTCCACTGACAGATTTCTGTTGACGAGGCCAGGCAATTCTGTAATCTCTTTTGGGATCTCGCCCACGAATGAGTTGTTTGATAAATCCAGATAAAAAAGAGATTGGAAGTCGCCAATCCACGACGGGATCACCCCACCCAATTTGTTCCAGGACAAATCCAGCAACTGCAAACGGGTGCATCCACGCACCCACTGCGGCATCGAACCCTTCAGTTGGCTATTCGCCATGATAAGAATCTTAAGCTTCGGAAAACTCAAACTCGCATCACCGGGCAATTCTTCATCAAAGTAATTGAGAGTGAGAACCAAAACTGTCAAATTGTTGCAGTGCTGAAGGATCCCAAGTGCAGATGAGACGTTCGATAGGCTCGAATTCGAGATTGACAGATAAACAAGGCTGGAGAAGTTCTGGAAGCTTTGAGGTATTGGGGTTGTGAACTTGTTCCGTGCAAGGTTCACGTTCTGCAGCTTCTGGCAATTGGGCAAATCCTCAGGGAAAGGACCCCTGAAAATGTTGGAACCTAAATCCAGAGACACCAGGCTGCTTAATGCCGAACAATTGAGAACTATCGTACCGGTCAGCGAGTTGTTCCTCAAATTGAGAAACGTAAGCGATGGCGAATTGGACAAGGAAGACGGGATGGAGCCCGAGAAGCCATTGGTCTGAGCTATGAAGTACTGCAGCTTCTTCATGTTCTGAAACACATCCGGTACTGGACCCGAGAATCCGTTCGTCGAAATGTCCAGCCAAATCAGTTCGGCGAGATTACCGATCCCGCCGTTGAGAGGCCCTGAAAACGAGTTTTCCTGAAGGTTCAATTGGACCAGCTGACCCAGAGCGAAGATATCTTCACTGATCCCACCCGTGAGACTATTCGTGGCCAGAGACAGGTTCTGCAGTGAGCCACAATTGCGGAGTCCCGGCGGGATAACGCCAGAGAAATAATTGACAGCCAGATTAAGAACCTGAATGCTGGTGGAGTTCGCGCAAATCCACACGGGCAGAGACCCATCGAAAGAGTTCTCGGAGATGTTGAAAACGCGGAGCGAGGGCAGATTGACGCTCTCGGGCACTGGCCCGGAGAATTCATTGTAGCTGAGATCGAGGACCTGCAAATTAGGGAGGTGGAGGAGCGACTCGGGGAGTGTCCTCTCGAGGAGGTTGCGAGAGAGATTGAGGAGCCTGAGCTGGTCCAACTTGCCGAGCGAGTCCGGGAGGCTGCCCGCGAGCTTCTTGCTCGCGAGGACCAACTCCACCACTCTGCCCGAACTAGAGGAACCGCCGCCGCTCAGGCCGAGAGCAGACGAAGAGTTGCACACCACGCCAACCCAGTCGCAGCAATTGTCGGACGCGTTGGGCCCCCAACCGTGAACCGGGGACCCGAAGTTGCCCATCAAGTCCAGCAACGCATTGGAATCGCTCGAATTGCACACGAGGGCCCCTCGAGCGTGCAGGACCTGCGCCTGGACGCACAGCCAAGAGACGGCGACAACCACCCACAGCGAATCTCGGACACCCATACGAAAGAAACAGAGCAACCCAAGAAACGAAAACCCCCGAATACGATGGGCCGCAGGAAACAGCACGAGAAAGCAACGGGAAGGCAAGAGGGCGGCGGAGGTATCAAGTGACGGAGAGACCCATCAGGAGAAGGATCAAGATATGCGAAGCGCGAGAGCGTGCGAGCATGAGGGGAAGAGGGGGGCGGGGAAGAAGACAGATGATGAAGAGAAGGATAAAGAAGGGAAGAGGAGGAGGCTTTCCTCCTTTTCTTTGCTTCGCTCTGCTTTCGCTTTACTTTCTCGCTTGCGTCATCGGGTACCAAAGAGAGAAGAATAAAGAAAAGAAGAGGAGTGGGGCGAGAGAGAGAGAGACGGTGAGAGAGATCGTGTGCGTCCGGTTTGACTTCACACGCGCTTGTTGGGTTGGAATACCAAACCCAATTGCTGCTCCTCGTCCTCCTCCGCCGCCGCCTACTCCTCGTCCACACTTTCAGATACGGAGGGACGAGGCGGGACGGACAGAAGCAGAGCGTGAAGCTTTCCGTTTGGGAGGAAGGTGGCGGTCGCTCAAACGGGAAGAAGAAGAAGGAGGAGGAGGAGAAGCAGGGGAGGAGGAGGAGGAGGAGCAGGGGAGAAACCGGTGAGCCTCGAGATTCACGACGGAGAGACAGGGGAGGGAGGGGGAGGGGGAAGAAAGTCAAAGGGTTTGATGGCGACACGTGGCGGGAATCCAACAAAATCTACGCCGGGCCGCCATTAATGTCTACAGTTGTGTTGGGTAGGGGGGGCCGTAATTAATTCACATTTTTTTTTCTCATTTCCTATTTTCTTATTCTTGCTTTTTGTTATTTTGCTGCCTTGGTTTTTTTTTTTAATAAAAAGAGAAAACAACCGAAGCCCCCCGAATTATTCCCACCGAAACAGATTTATCTTGAATTAACCACAAATTATGCTCATTGGGGCATATTTGCTCTCCATCAAAATTTTAACGTTGTTGACATGGTGTCATAATAATAACGATGTTATTTTCATCAAAAAATCATTTAATGAAATCTCGACGGAAGATTAATGTGTCATATATGTATAAACTTGAGATTTTTTTTTTCACAAGAAAGGGTTTATGGAAAATATGTCACTGTAAATATAATTTGAGATTTTTGATGATTTTTCTTCTTTTTCTTTTTGGCGAGGAAGTTTTTATTCTCGTTTTTATGAGAATCTATGAAAAGTTTAATTTATCTATTCCGGTTGAACTCAGGCATTTTACCGAAAAGCACAATATTTTTTAGGGGGCCAGTGAAAGGTGTTAGAAAATTATCTGCCAGAAATTATTGAGTGGACTTAATATTTGTCTCAAAATAAATTGGTAAATCTCTCCTTGGGTTTCATGTAAGCTGTTGACTTCGATGAATTTTAAATAATTTCTCGGTTATTGCCCCACCTTTTGTCATCTACAAGCAATCTAATTCTCCTGCCATCTTTCTAGGGTTTTGGGATGGATCCAACGTCTGACTAATCCCACTCGATTAGTGCTTTTTCCCACTACAATCGTGTTGATTAGTGTAGGTAAATTGACTTTTTAAGGATATTACTTTAATTATTACTCTGACATATGACCCAGTTATAAGATTTAGCGTTTGAGTTTTGATATTTCATAAACCGATTGATTTGACTCTTACAAGAATAATAAAAAGGATGTCAAATTTATTTGTTAGCAAAGAAATGATGTAAATATTTGCAAATTGAGTTCGATCCGCGACATCATAAAATTCCGAGTTATCTACTCATGCTTCGCCCTGGATTTAATTTGCTCACAAGATTAGTAAGGTATATTATATGTCTAGAGTTTCTCTTTAAAAGCTTGACTTCTCCTGTGAAAAAGATTGCAACGCAAATTGTAGTTGTTTATTGCATAATCATGATTTTTGTTTTCAAAACATAATCATAACTTAAAAGAGGTATAATGAGACCTCCACAATTTAATTGGAGAGTTGTCCACGATATCAATCATAACACTCCATTCTCCATTAAATTGGTTGGGTATTACGCGGTAGTCATGGAGGACTATGACGGAACATGAAATGGAAACCAAATTACAAGGAAAGAAAAAGAACAAGTCACACCGTTTTTTATAAGGTTACAAGCTCGATTCGTATCGTATTACGTGGTATAACGACTTAGAACGAACATTCTGTAGTGGATGTAGGACCCTTATAGAATAATACCCCAAGGAATAGTTGCCCTAGTTGCCCCTCTTTACATTTTTACCTAGAGATACATGTATTAAAAAGAAATAGGATTAATATTACGGAAAACCCGAAATAGTACATTTATGGCAAATTTATCCTAAACTAATTTTTTGACCATCAAAAATCTCAAACTGGTACACTCGTGATAAAATTATCCTCCGTGAGTTTTCGTCAAAATTTTACCGTCAAATTACTAAGTTAGATGACATATGACAGTTAACAAGTATATCAGTTGAATGACACGTTAGTTCAAGGTAACCCAACAAAATATAATTATTTCAGTCGTAGTCACTTTTCTACATTCTTTTTGTATTTGGTATTCGAATCGGGATACCTTCAACTGAATAGTAACTTTAAGGGCTTAACCCGCTCTCGTGTGACCGCGAGTGAAATATTAATAATATAGATGCCTATTTGTACACATTCGCGACGATTGATCAAGCCATGTGTTCGCATATCACGGCCCAAAGGGGGAGAAACCAAATCCCAAGATGATGTGAACGAAAATCGCCCAGATTTGTCTGACTTCTTCCTCACAGTTCCACCGTTCCTGTCACTACAATTCCATCAATTGGAAGCATTTATCTCTGAAGACCACCTGGTGTCGGGGTTGAACTTCGACTCCATCTTTTAACTTTTCCCCGTCGTTTATGAATTTTCTGATTCTTCAAAGTCAAACGTGAAAGCGAAACGACGCTTGGAAAATCAAAATATGGAGATGGCGGATTGTGACTGCTTGCCGTATGACGTACCAAAAAATGAAGACTCGAGGACTAAAGAGTGGCGTGATCCGACGGGATTGACCCGATTGCCCGTGAGTTTATCGTCCAAATCTGACGAGAGGCGAGCGTGTGCGTTCAATGTTCAAAGCTTCATGCCTCTCTTTTGTTTCTTTCTTTGGTGTCATCGATAATCAACTTTGGACATTTTGGGGGTTTGCCCCCTTGGTTCGTTCTTGCTATGATTCCACTCCTAACGTAATCAATGGAAAAATGGTAAAACTTCGTGGAAGGAAAAGAAGAATGTGGTGGGATTTTACCACCCGCCTGGGTGGCACTGCTAGAGCGCGCACTCTTCCTCTCGCAAAAGGTTGAGTGTTCGAATCTCGGACGCCGTAGGGTGACTTAACAGGTGGCACGTGTGTGGTGGCTAGCACGTTTCACCCCCAGAGTTTACTCCCCAGCTATTGGTCATGCGGGGGTTCCCTGGGTTATCAAAAAAAAAATGTGGTGGGATTTTTCTCAGTCCGCCTTCGAGAGAAAGCGGATTTTTCAATGAAGTGTTTGGAAGTCATTGCATTTAGTCAAAATTTATATTTAGTCATTGCATTGAGTCAAAATTTATATTTATTTTGTGAATCAAGTTTAGATTCATGCACATTCGATTCTATTATAGATACAACGTGACCGTACATTACGAGTACTAGCCATTAACCCGCACTTTGCATGGAGCATTTTAGATAGTAATTTGTTGTCCATCTTGCGAATTGAGATCTACCGTTGGATCCCACGAACTCTTTTGGTACTTATAATTCAGATTGAGAAAGGTTCCATTGTTACACCAGCTGTATTTTAAAGCTGGCAAGTGAGGAATGTTGAGTCGTTTGCTGGAGAGCTTTCCCAATAGTTCGTTGCCAAAGTCAGTAGGACTGTGCAAGTCCCAACATTCAAAAGTCAAAAAGTCTTCTCTACGTGTAAAACTGATGGGGTATCTACAGTGAGTGGATAAAAAGGAATTCATCAACAGGATTATGCCACGTGGCAATCCCGACATCGGAAATCAAGAGAATAGTTCGCCGCGTGTTAGAGGGACACGCCGATCATAGATAGCCACATGCCCGGGAGTACACGAGCCGACACCAAAGCCATTAAAAAGGCTGGAGAATGAGGCGAACCATCCTCAAACATTTCAAATCAATGAAAATAATCTCATATCCCATCACCGATTTCAAGTTATAGTCACGTGGAGTGATTTTCCTGGTAAATACATAAATAATATATCCATTTTCCATAAAAAAAAATAAAGAGGAAGGAAAGGACAAGTGTTACCCATCTAGAACGGAACGAGGATGATGTCTAAATTGGAACGATTGAGCTCAAAGAGACGAGGTGGCTCTTTGCTTCTCCACGCGTTTTTGAAGTCCAACTGAATAAACCGCCGCAGTCTGCTTTCTATTTTTAATTTATATATGTGGCAAAGATTTCCACCCGAAAATATTTATAAAAAAAAAGCACTTTATAAATCAACGAAAGAAAGAGATTCCGGGCCGAAATGTTCGAACAGTCAAGTCCATCGTTTGGCGCATCGGCGATTCCATATTACAGAAGTCAAACATAGACGGCAGGCCTCCGGATTAGGACTGTAACGTCTTAAGTTTTCTGTTCAGACCACGGCCAGCCTGGTCCCAAACCATAGATCGCGTAGCTCAACTTTTTGATTAAATTAAACACTGGGGTTCACTTATTTTGACCTTGTTTTGTTTTTCTCTAAATCGGAAATTCGTGAAAATCTCACAATGTTTGCCGTTGACACGTGGATTCGCATATATCTGTTCACATAATTTTCGGGAATCCGAAGACTACTTCAAATTTCATCGGGAAAGTGAAATGCAGGTTTTGCTTTTACTTTATTCCAAATAAATAGTCAAACCTAATGTGTCAATAGTCCTCTTAGTAAAAAATATAATGTTTAAGGGGTTGTCTATGGTTTCTTTCATAGATATACCTGTAAGTTGTATGTGATCTTAATCTAAGGATGTGCCTTGAACTTAGACAGGACCAGGGAAGACCGCATCGATAGTCACAAGGGGTGCAAATGACACTAGTGAACATATAAGAGTGATCATGTAGGGTGTAGACACTCTATAGATTTTGCATCAGCATCGTTGCAATCAAATGCCATTCCTTACGAATTTCATCCAACTTTCTGAAAACTGATAAATTGAAATTCTTAATAGGCCCTTGTTTAATTAACCAATTCTTTTTAACAATTAATTAAAAAATTGTCATCTATTTGGTTTCTATTAAGATACACATGTGAGTTGTGTTTGACAAATTCCACATTAGATAATTGGTGTGATATTGAGTAGTTAATATATCCATCCATGTTGACCCATAACTCATTCACTGGAACTTTTAAGTAAAGGCGGGTCCAACTAAACATATTGACGGGCTCAGACTTGAGCTCCATATTAGCAATCTCTCCAATTAAAGGTACCGGCTTTCTGCAACATACTCCCAACAAAATGGTATCAGAATTGATGGTGGACTGGTGGGCCTCCGAGATGTTCCGATGTTTGGTGAATATCTCAAAGAATAAATCTAGTGACCAACGTGATTTTCGAGCGGTAGGCATTGTGATGTAGCAACGCGTAGACATGGCCACGGTTCAAGAACCGCCGGTTCGGTTCGTAGCCATGTATGAACCGGCGGTTTCGGGTCGGTTCTGGTTCCAGTTCGAGGGGGGAGGAGGAGAAAAGGGGAGGAGGCGCAGGATAGCAAGGGAGGAGGAGGAGGGGGCGTCGGCTTTGGCGGTTGTGGCCATGGGCGAGGGCGACGGCAGTGACGGCGGCAGGGGTCAGATCTGAGAAGACAGGGGGTGGGCGAAGGAGAAAAGGGGAGAACCGGAGGAGGCGCAGGGGAGAGGAGGGAAGGAGGGATTTGGAGGAGGAGGACTGGAGGAGGTGGGTGTAGGTGGGGGTGAGAGTCACTGTGGATTCCCTTGACCTTCGCGCCCTCCACCGAGGCATTGCGCGACTCCTTCGTGCAAGCCATTTCTCCATCGTCCCCAAGGAGCTCTCCTTCTAAACTCTGAGCCCTACTTAAACGTGGAGCAAATGGGCACGGCGCAAAAAGATTGATGGGTCTCTCTTTCTCCCTCTCTGGGTCTCTCTCTCTCTCTTCCTCTATCTGCGTTAATTGAAGCTTATCAGGCTTTCTTGAAACTGGGGTCTTGATTAAAGTGCGTTGGAAAGGTAGAAAAAAAGGCAAAGGACAGATTTTTTTTTTTTGGAATCAGGCCCAAAACCGCCGGTTCCAAAATTATTGGAACTGGAATCGGGCCCATAGGCCACGGGCCGGTTCCGATTCCGAATCGTGGACCCGGTCAACGGGCCGATCCCGAGTTTGAACTAGGCTAGTTCCGGGCCAAAACCGGCCCGTGGCCATGTCTAGCAACGCGAGCCCGATGGCACACTTCGTGGTTCTACCTGAAGAAAGAGATCATGGATGAAATTGGGCGTTGATGGGGATTCTAATTGAGATATCTTGATGTAGAAGGATATTTAGATTAAAGGAAAGAGCTCATATGTGAGGGAAAGATTGTTAGGATGAACGTATGAGTGAGTTATGTTATAAAAATCCCACACAAGAGAATTGGTGTGGTATAAAGTAATTAATATGTCATAATTGGCTCATAACTCATTAAGCTTTTGAGTGAAAATAGGTCTAACTAGATATATTGATAAGCTCGAATTTAAGCTCCCTCTTAACGATATCCTTAAATGAAAGGTATCGGATTTTTGCTATGCACTCCAACAAATGGTATCAAAGCCAATGGTAGATTGGTGGACTCCGATATATTTTGATGTTTGGTTAATACCTCAAGGAATGAATCTAGTAACCAACATGTTCTCGAGCGTTTGGCATTGCGGTGTAGCAACACGGACCTGATAGCACACTTCATGGTTCGGTTTGGAAAAAGAGACCATGGATAAAGTTGGGCGTTGATGGGGATTTAAGTTGAGATATCTTGATGTAAAAGAATCTATAGATTAAGAGAGAGCAAACCTAACATTGAGCTCATATGTAAGAGGGAGATTGTTGAGATGCATATGCGAGTTGTATTGGAGAAGTTTTACATTAGAAAATTGATGGGGTGTAAAGCAGTTAATATTGGCCCGCTTAAACTTTTAAGTGAAGGTGGTTCTAGCTATATATGTTGACGAGTTCGATCTTAAGCTTCCTCTTGATGATCTCCCCAATTAACGATATCAGTCTTCTATGGGAAAATTACCAAAAAAGTTCTAAACCTTTTGCAATTGTGTCAATTCAATCCTAAACTTTTTTTTTATCAATTCAGTCCTAAACCTTTTGCAAACCAGCCAATTCAGTCCTTTTAGCCGGCCGAGGCTGACTTGGCCGCCAGGCGGCTGACATGACGCCAGCCGGTGTCCAAGTGGCAAGGGCCTAGCTCCAACAAGGCGAGCTGGGCCCTCATCGCCACTACGCAAGCTCCGCCTCGCCAAATCTGGGCGAGGACAGAGCTTGCCCAGCCATGGCGAGCTCCACCTCGCCAAAACTGGGCGAGGCTCGCCCAAGGGCAGAGCTCACCCAGCCATAGCAAGCTGGGCCCTCGCCCCCGTTAGGCAAGTTTCGACGGAGTTGGGTGAGATCGTTATGGTTGGCTAGCTCCACCCTCACCCAGATTTGGCGAGGCGGAGCTAGGTGAGCTCACCCAGCAGTGGCAAGGGCCCAGCTCGCCTCGCCGGAGCTGGACGAGCTCCGCCCTCGCCTAGATTTGGTGAGGGCGGAGCTTACCCAGCCATGGCGAGCTGGGCCCTCCCCGCCCCTAGGCGAGCCTCGCCCAGCTTTGTTGAGGCGGAGCTTGCCTTGGCCGGGCAAGCTCTGCCCTTGCCCAGCGGCGGCGATGGCCCAGCTTGCCTCGCCGAAGCTGGGCCCTCACCGGCGAGCCTCCCCCCTGGTCAGACAGGCCAGGGGGAGAAGGAAAAGAAAAAAAAGAAAAAAGGAAAAAAATTCGAAAATAATAAAAAAAAATATTAAAATATTATCACGTGGATGCCGGCCGATGCCACATCAGCCGGGCGGCGGCCATGTCAGCACCGGCTAGCCAAAATGATTGAATTAGCTAGTTTGTAAAAGGTTTAGGACTAAATTGGCTAAAAAAAAGGTTTAGGACTGAATTGGCACAATTACAAAAGGTTTAAGACTTTTTTGGTAATTTTCATGTCTTCTACTGCATGCTCCCAATAGTTTCTACAATATCACATTCCGAGAGCTAGTCATTGCCGAGTTGATTCAGGGATTTATATTCCGATACTTTGCCTATTTAATATTGTCTCAATACAACTATTCTTTCGCCAACTTGGATAATGTTCTTCAACTTAATATATATGCATTGTCTTTTTATGTTTTGGAATGACCAACTAACAGATCGAAGGTAGAAATTAAAATTATCAATTAAAATAAAGCTGTTTGACTTTATAATAAGCCGTTTGCAGTCAAACGATGCATTTGCCTTTTTAGTTTTTGGGCTAAAAAGTCAATGTAGTCCTGTATTAATTGCAACTTATAGGGTAACATGCAGGCGAAAAAGCAAGCGTCGTTACACAAATATTAGGGAAGGTGGATTGGACGAATCGGCAAAATTAATTAATTTTCTCTATTTCAAGAATTAAAAATACTTGTCGTCGAATGTCAAAGAATTGTTGCTCCTTATCGACTCTTCTAAAATTTTACTAATGTGGTAAGCATATTACTAACTCTATCAGGAACTTACCAACATTACGATGAAATAGTAAATTACCAACTCTTTTGAACTTTACAATTGTAATAGGTGAATTACCAACAATATTAAGACCAACATTCCAACAAGTGAGTAAGTTACTAACTTTTTTTCAATTTTTCAGGCATGGTTTGCATACTACCAACACTTTAAGAAATTTACACGGTAATTTACCTTTAATAAAGGCTTGGACAACTTAAAGTCTTAACCACCTTCAAGACAAAATAAACAAGAAGAAAGATTACAACTTTCAATCTTTTAACGAAACTAGTTTAATAAAAGAGGAATAAAGCCCACGAGTTCACCTTGCAAATTCTTGAAAGATGGAATTTTGAAGTTTCTATAACACAAATATATTCTCTTTTCTTTTACTCGAAAGATTGGAAAGTGATTGTAGGAGAAAAAGTGATGGGTGATCTCTTTTTTTGTTTGCAAGAACAAGTTGAAATTCTTTTTTTAAGCTTGAAGAAAAAAGAAAATACAATTATACGGCCAAGAGGAATGAATTTAGAAGATTACTCACGAGTTACCAAGAGATAAGAATAAGTAACCAAGGTTAAAGTAATGATGACTTGAGGTTAAAAACACTAGGTTGAAATTGAGTGAGAAATGTTCAAATTAGAAAATGACAAACAGCTCAACTATATGGTTCAAAGTAGATGTTTTGTTAAATTACCAAGATATCTAGTAAATCAGTACGTAAATAAAGAAATCACTGTTTAATCTCAACACTGATAAATCAAAAAAAATTTTTGAACCCACTAAAACATTCCGCAAAAGTTACCAAAAGGCAGGAGAAACTCAACTCAGTAAATTTGTAATCTACCCCTTATCCATTATGTAATCTCAAAGTGTAACTATCTTCATTAACAACTAATGTGGCGATAAATGTTTCATCGCCACTCTAAATAATTGACCCAAGAGCAAATATTTATTAATCTAACCCTAACAGTAATACTTTCTGAAAACTATGGACATGGACAATACATCTTGAATCTTTAGGGTACTAACACGTTATAAATCCAACTGAACTTTTCACTTGGGACATTTATCATCTTCATTTCCTACATATGATGTAGGGATTTTCAGATGTCATAGAAGCATAGTCATCTTCAAGCTCATGACCATGGTCGCTCAAGTTTTATCAAGCTCGGCCATCGCGGCTCTAGCTTCCATATTTCTTCAAGCTTGGGTAGATGACCACTCGAGCTTCGTTGAGCTCTTCCATAGCCATTCAAGTTTCATGACATAGTTTCATGGAGGTCGACCTTGAAGACAACGGCAAGGAAGATGCAACGATGGGGGGGGGGGGGGGGAGGGGGTTGGAGCTGGGGAAGATTGAAGTATAGCCATCTTCATGCTCGCAGCCATGCATGGCCGCTCAAGCTCCTTCGATCTTGCGGCCATGGCAACTCAAGCTATGCCAAACTTGTTCATGGTCACTTGAGCTTCATCAAGCTCATAGCTCACGACCACGACCGCTCTAGCTTCCCAGCTTCCTCAAGCTCAGTTCTACGGAGACCCAAGCTTCGTTGAGCTCGGGTGACAACGGTGGTGGACAGATTTGGGCGATGATGGACCAAGGAAGAAGAAGATGCTAGAGTTGCAACTCTAAATAATACAAAAATTTGATAAGTTACTCAAATTGGATGGAATTAGGAGAGATACTCCATTACATCAACTTAATAAGTTTTAAGATTTGACTATATTTTTTGAAAGTTTTAAAACTTAATTACACTTTGACAAGTTTTATCTTTCACATATTAGCTAGGTTGTGAGATACACACAAGGGTATATGTACTTCACTAGTAGTGTATTAGAGATGCAGCATGACCAAGTGTTATGATAACACTAATCATTTACCCCATAAGATAATAATTTGTTGCCCATTTTGCAAATAAACTTCCATCATATAATCTCAGAACACTGTTAATATTGGATAATTTGGGTTAAGAACCATGCATGATGAAAACGAGAACATTAAGGGCCAGGAAAGGGACATCTCACTCTATATAAATGATTTCACGCTCAGTTTTGTTTAGGATTCGAAAAAAAAAACCTGAGAGGTTTGCTCCCGAGGTCCTTAACCTTACGGAAAGGTTGACGAAGCACAGAAGTAACATCATTTGCTGGATAAAATAGAAAAGGCGTCAAAGGAGGAGCAGAAAATTTCAGTGGACTCGAATGTCAGGTGGCAAGTGAGGAATGTCGAGTCACTTGTTCGAGAGTTTTTATAGTGGTTCGCTGGTGAAGTAAATGGAGTGCCGATGTATAGACATTTAGAAGTCAAAAAGTTCCCTCAATGAGTGAATTAATGGAGTGTTCATAGTGGGAGGATAAGAAAGGATTGGTTGACAAGATTATGTCAAGTGGCAATCCGGCATAGGAAATCAACAATGGATAGCCTGTCACGTATCACGAGGACACAAGTCAATTGCGACACTCATGGATTAACTCACTCAAAATATTATCAGTTCTGACCTGTTCTATATCAAGACTACTGATTTTGCCTATTGGGGTACAAGTGGGAAAATGTATTTAAAAGCGAAACATTCAAAGCATCATCAGAAATTAATCATTCAATGACCAAACCTTCACTATGCCTAAATCTTCACTTCAATATCAACAGTAATTCTAATGTTCTGTGAACAATGTGTATCCAAATTGCACGGACTGAGCTGAAAGAAAGGAGAGGCTCTTTGTTCTCCACGCGTATTTGAAATTAGGTAGATGAGGGTCTACGAAAATTTAGGAAGAAATCCAACTGAATAAGCCGCCGTAGTTTGCTTTCCTTATAAAAATGATGAAAGAGAGAGATTTCGGGCCGAAAGGTTCGGTTCGATCCCAGAATGTTAAGCTTAATGACGTTTGGATCATTGATTAGTCAAATCCACTGTTTGGTGCATAAGCGATTTCCATATAACAAAAGTCAAACATAAACGGCAGGCCTAGGATCAGGACCATATTTTCTAGTTTTCTGATCAGAGCATGCCTAAGCTGGTCCCCAAACGTTGATATGCCTGGATTTACTTTTTGCTTAAAATCAAATCTCGCGATTAACGTATTTTAACTTTTTCCTAAATTGGAAATTCTTGAAAATTTTTCATGATACTGACACGTTGACTCGTGAATTCACATATATCTTTTTTTTTAATGATTTCCGAAAATTCAAAGAATGTTTTAAATTTCGTCGCGTGAGTAAGATGTACATTTTGCTTTTATCTTAGTACAGATAAAGAGCCCAGTCAATAGTGGTCTTTGTAAAAATTACAATATTTCAGGTTTGCTGATGATTTCTTTTGTAGATCAACTTGCCAATCGTACGTGATCTTAATCTACAAATTCGAACTTGGATAGGATCATAAAAGATCGCCATCGATAGCTACAAAGTTAGAATCAAGCACGTAGGTAGAATTCGTGAATTAGTAGTTTAGAACTGGGCGCAAGTAACAGTAGCGATCACATGGGGGTGTAGATGCTAAATAAATTATGTCTCAGCTCCATTACAATCAAATGTCATTCCGTACGAATTTTATTTAATTTTTTGAAAACCAGTAATTCAGAATTCTCAAATTTTTGAATTTGGCTAGGCACGGGTTTAAATGCCAATTCTTTTTCACATTAATTTTAAAAAAAATGATCGATCTGTTTGGTTTACACGATTTCACATTTCGAGAACCGAACGACATTGGATAAATTTAGGTTCTACGTTCTGGAACATTGCCAATTTAACATTAACTCTATACGGCTATTCTTTCGCCAACTTGGGTGATGTTGTACTATTTATTATGTGTGTATCGTCTTTTTATGTTTTGAGATGACCACCTAACAGACCGTAGGTATGGATTAAAAATGTCGGTTGTTATACTATTACAATCTTTTTTGTTGTCTTTAGCTATCATTCTAGAATCTAGTTTGGAATATTCTTTCTTCGGTAGAAAACCATATATTTGGTTTTTCTCACGGTCACTAAGTCGAGCATTCAATTTCTTTCTCGTGTCTTGCTTGATTGATGAGATTAATGTGAAAATCTTTTCTCAAATCATGTAGTTTTTACTAAACAAACTGAACCTAAGTTTCTTGCAGAGAACATGTCAAAGAGAGTAATATAGTTGACTTTCGAAAAGCTTAACAATCTCAGAGCTAGTGAGGAGAGAGAGAATGCTTGGATGTACATTAACTTTTTTGAAGATAATCGTGTACACATTAACATCTATATTTAATATACCATACTTCCCAAGTAAGCTGGTATATCATCTAATCAATTTTCTTTTTCTTTTTTTCTGGAATATAACCTCGTATAGTAAAAAGAAAATTACAAAACTTTTTACTTGTTATGATATTACGACGTAACCAAATGCACAACCAAAAAATGTATTTTTTTTTTCAAATTTAAGACGTTTTTTGAATGTTAGGACGATAACCTCCACTAATAAGCGCAAAACGCGATAAAATACGGATTTGTAATTTTATATGTCGGTTGGCTCTTTGCCTGTACAATAATTCAGAAAAAAGAAAGCTGTTTGACTTTATAACATACCCTTTGCAGTCAACGAGGCCTTCTCCTTTATATTTTTGGGCTAAGAAGTCGGTGGAGTCCTGTATTTACAGCAAATCTGAGCCAGCATCCTTACTGAAAACATTGGCTGGGATGAATTGGCGGAATTATTTATTATTAATTAATTTTCTGTATTTCAAGAATTAAAAATAGTTGTCGTTCGAAGTCAAAGATGGTTTGCTTCCTTGCCTTCAACGCTACGAATCTTAATAACTTTTATATCTAGCTTTCTAGAAAAGTAAACGAGCAGCAGCCAGTTCTGGTTAGGGGATGTGAACATTGACTTTTAATGCAGTTGACATTGAAGTGTCGTTTGTTCTAATTCCTTGCAAGAAGGTCTTGCCCTTTTTTTTTGGCCGACAAAACATTCTCATTTCATTAACCAAAGTCTTCTGAACAAAGTTGATGATGGCTTCTGAATAATAAAATATCCTATAAGGGCTGGTGGGGGGCTTAATAATCCAATTACAAGGAAGGGTTTGCTTACGGCGGGCCTTAATTGATCGGCTTCGCGAGGACAATGAGCTAATAGAGCGAGATGGAAATGGGCCAGCTCGCAAGTCCCATGAGGACAATGAGCTACTTGACACAGAGGACAGACTGAGTTCGGTAAGCCCTTTCTCTGTAAACAAACTCTCTCGTGTGGGTAGTGCATTTTGACACGCTCCACATAAGCGTAGTTTGGGAGTAGTAGTTCAGTTTCCAGATCTTCAACCATAGAGTACTCCGGAGTCTGGTGGGAGGAGGATGCTTGATTTACGTTCTGCTCCGCTGGTTGTTCTTACTCGCATTCTGTCATACCCGCTCTTTACGGAGTATGTTCCTGAATTGGTCCCAGACCATACTAACTTGTCTTCCCCATAGCTTGTTCCAAGTGGGATAAACAATATTTCATTCACAACATGCACTTCGAATAAGCAATTCAGCTTGTGTTCAATTCAGACCTTATCCTCCTAGTTGATTAACTCTGCTAATCTCTGTGGATTTCCATGGTTCACAAGTCCTCCGATTACACCATATTTCAGCCAAATCGCAGATATTGACAGTATTTTCATCGCCCACAGACCATCTAACTGCTTGGGAGACAGCATTTCTGCCCATAATCATACTTTGCCACCTCCAAGAGAGACGGGACCCCCTTTCCTACCTTCCAAAAGTCACTCGTAGTAAAATTAACTACTTTTAACAATTTATTCCATAGAGTTGAGGGGAACTGTGATAATCTGGATGCCGTCTTGCCTAACATAGCCCTGTTAAAAGTGATGAGGTCTCTGGAGGCAAGTCCACCATTATCTTTTCTGGTCTTTAGTACCACTCATTTCTTCTAGTGCATATCCAATCTGGACTCACTCTGTTTACACCAAAAGGAGGCGGTTTTTCGCTCCATAGCTTTACAAATCAAGACATCGCATATTGAAGCAAGGCCTGCAGAACTGTCTTAATGAGAATCTCCTCATCAGCTTTGAACATCATCTTCTCTTTCCATCCTTCCAATTTCATATAGGTAAAACATTTGCTTCTTTGACTACCCCAATCCGAAGGTATACCTAGATATTTTCCTATCTTCTCAATTTTTGGTACCCTCAATTCATGAGCCATATTCCTCCTTAGGCTCTGTGGGCAACCACTGCTGAAGTAGATTCCATATTTGTTTAGATTAATTGCTTGGCCAGTAGCAAGGCAATATTGATTTACGACAGTTGTCAGATTCTGACATCACCCTTTTTCAATAGCTAATGGTGTTGTTTACACCAAAAGATAACCAAGTCTTTATAGTGGACATAATGCCGATTTGAGTAAGCAAATAACTCGAGATCAGGTATGGTATGGTTATCGATGAGCTACCGACTATGGAAATTCTTGCCGATAGCCATGCTTATTGATGACCACGACTATAGCTTTTCGATATACGATAACAATTGGTCAATGATAATTACAACGAATTTGGCTAAGTATGGGATGAAGTGAAGACATCAATTGGAAGATATCGATTAAGCAAGATGATGTTCAAGGAATATGACTGTTTTGATGGGCATGAAGTTTGAGGGTAGTGGCAGTCGAGCTTTTAATTGTTTGCGGATAAGGTAAACAAGAAGCTAAAGCACGATAATTGTTGTCGTTTGAAGGCAAGATTGAGATGTGATTTTGGAGGAGTAACCGCCCATAGATAAAGATGGCGTGGCAACATGAAGATGTGGAGCCAAAAACATGGAGATGATAGGCTTGGCCAACCCCAGGCAAAGCCTAATGAAGGTCGTGTGGCCCCAAGCGATGTTGATCGAGGTAACGCGACCCCAACCAAGACCAGATCTGGCTTAGGGTTAGGCGACCCCAGCCAATGCATAATCATGTTCGCGCCATCCAAGCCAGGGTCAGATCTAGCCTGGATTGCTTAACCCAGGCAAATATGACCTGGGGTCATGCAATCCCGATGAGGCGATGATGGAGGTCTCGTAACCCACTTCCAGCCGTTGCTTGGCCCAGGTCATTTGACCATATTAAGTCTTATAGCATAATGAACAAAAATATAGCGTTTTTCAATTGCGCGATATGACACGATTACAAAATATGATTATCAAACGCGAACACGAATTACCGATCCTAGTTGCTCCCAGTGCAATTCCAATGGCCATTCCGAACGCAATTCCAATGGTCATTCCGATGTTTCTATCTGTCATGGCACGATGGGCAGGTCCAGGATGATTTTGGCTCACTGGGGAGGGGGGAGCTTGATAATCCCACCACAGTTTGGTTCCTTCAAAACTCGAATCGGGGAAAGTCGGGAATTGGCCCCCATCAGGAATCGGCCCGGACAAATTGTTATATGCAACATTGAACTTGGACAGAAAGGTGAGACGCACTAGCGAAGAAGGGATACTTCCCGACAGATTGTTGCAGGACAAATCGAGAATCTCTAGGCTAGTCATTCCGGATAAACTGTCGGGAATCAAACCTGATAAGAAATTATGGCTGAGATCCAAGATATGGACATTTTTTAAATTCCCGAACTCGGGCCAGATTGATCCGTTGAGAGAGTTGCTTCCGAGCGACACAGTCGGTGGAAAGCTTGTAACTTGATTGTACTGCAGCCCCCTCACGCTCACATTTTTCTTCATGAAGAGCTGCATATCAGGATAAGGTTCCACCATTGACAGGTTTCTCTGGATGAGGCCAGACAATCTGGTAATCTCTATTGGGATCTCGCCCACGAACGAGTTGTTTGATAAGTCCAGATAAAAGAGAGATCGGAGGTCACCGATCCACGAAGGGATCATTCCACCCAATCTGTTCCAGGACAAATCCAGCAACTGCAGGCGGGTGCATCCGCGCACCCACTGGGGCATGGAACCCGTCAGTCGACCATTTGCGATTATAAGAACCTTAAGCTTCGGAAAACTCAAACTCGCATTGCCTGGTAAACCCTCGTCGAAGTAATTCAGAGTGAGGAGCAAAACTGTCAAATTGTTGCAGTGCTGAAGGATCCCGAGTGCAGAAGAGAGGTTCGATAGGCTTGAATTTGAGATTGACAGGTAAACAAGGCTGGAGAAGTTCTTGAAGCTTTGAGGAATCGGGGTTGTGAACTTGTTCCGTGATAGGTTCACACTCTGCAGCAGGTGGCAATCGGGCAAATCCTCAGGGACAGGACCACTGAAATTGTTGGAACCTAAATCCAGAGACACGAGGCTGCTCAATGCCGAACAATTGAGAACTATCATACCGGTTAGCGAGTTGTTCCTCAAATTGAGAAACGTAAGCGATGGCGAATTGGACAAGGAAGATGGTATGGAGCCCGAGAAGCCATTGGTATGAGCTATGAAGTACTGCATCTTCTTCATGTTCTGAAACACATCCGGTATTGGCCCCAAGAATCCGTTTATCGAAATGTCCAGCCAAATCAGTTCCGTGAGATTACCGATACCGTTGCCAAGCGGCCCTGAAAACGAGTTTCCCTGAAGGTTCAATTGGACCAACTGACCCAGAGTGAAGATATCTTCACTGATCCCACCCGTGAGACTATTCGTGGCCAGAGAAAGGTTCTGCAGGGAGCCACAATTGCCGAGTCCCGGCGAGATAACGTCAGAGAAATAATTGACAGCCAGATTAAGCACCTGAATGCGGGTCGAGTTGGCGCAAATCCACACGGGCAGAGACCCATCGAAAAAGTTCTCAGAGATGTTGAAAACGCGGAGCGAGGGTAGATTGACGCTCTCGGGCACCAGTCCGGAGAATTCATTGTAGCTGAGATCGAGGACCTGCAAATTAGGGAGGTGGACGAGTGACTCGGGGAGTGTCCTCTCGAGGAGGTTGTGAGAGAGATTGAGGAGCCGGAGCTGGTCCAACTTGCCGAGCGAGTCCGGGAGGCTGCCCGCGAGCTTCTTGCTCGCGAGGACCAACTCCACCACTCTGCCCGAACTAGAGGAACCGCCGCCGCTCAGGCCGAGAGCAGACGAAGAATTGCACACCACGCCCACCCAGTCGCAGCAATTGGCAGACGCATTGAGTCCCCAACCGTCGATCGGGGACTCAAAGTTGCTCATCAAGTCCTGCAACGCTTTGGAATCGCTGGAATTGCATACAAGGTCCTGCTGAGAGTGCAGGACCTGCGGTTGGAGGCACAGCCAAGAGACGGCGAGGACCACCCATAGCGAATCTCGAACGCCCATATCAAGAAACAGAGCACCCAAAAAGAGAACCCCCACTATGATTGATCCCAGAAACGGTATGAGAAAGTAGCGGAGGAAAAGGGTCGTGGGGAGATCAAGTGAGGGAGAGACCCATCTTGAGAAGGATCAAGATTAGCGAAGTGTGAGAGCATGCGAGCATGGGGAGAGGGAAACTGGAGTGAGGGCAAGAGGGAAGAGGGAAGAGGAGAGGAGATCAAAGTGGCGGTACCACATCGGCTTCGTTTTTTTTTTTTTTTTGGCTTTCTTGCTTCATTGGGAACAAAGAAGAAGAAGCAGGTAGGGGTTAGGGTGAAAGTCAAAGAAATGGGTTAGAGAAAGGGAGAGGTGCGCTTTGACTTCAAGTCAATGCGCTTCAATAACACATTACTCAAGACTATAAGTAAAACACTACGTAATTAATATGTATCATGTAGTTTTCTGCATTTATCTTTTTATCTGTATCTGACCATAATAAAACACTTCAATGAATAGATATTGTGTAACCCTAATTAGGGGCAAGACACGATAAACAATTTATTTGTTATTCTCGCTTTGACTCTAAAGATCAGCGGAAGCGACACAGATAGAGCTAAGCTATTGTTTGGGAAGGTGGTACTTAACAGGAAGAAGAAGAAGAAGAAGAGTGACTGGCGAGAAACAGGTGAGCCTCGAGATTCACAAAAAGAGTGAAGTCAAAGGTTAGATGGTGACGCGTAGCAGGTTCTTACAAAATCTACGCAGGGCCATCGTAATTTTGTGATGTTGGGTTGGTGGGGGTAATTTAGTCAATTTTATTTTTATTTTATTAATTTGGCTTTTACTTTTTGGTGAGGTCGTTTTAACTTCTTTCTTTTTAGGGATTATTATACAATTGCTCCCTAAACTTTGATTAATGTGCAATACCTCTCTTTTGTTTGCTTCTTTGGTCATCATAATCAACTTGAAAGTTGATGGGATTTCACTTGGTCCGTTTTCGATTCACGCACATGAGATTCTACTAGAGATCCTTGCGTAAAACGATCTCCCATTTTCTTTTTCCTGTTATCACGAACGGTGGGAGAAACTCGAGTTATTATATTCATTGATAGGTGTCGAACATATTAGCTACACTGTAAGTTATATATTAGGGCATGTATATGTACTTCAATTGTAGTGTGTTAGGGATGCAGCATGACCATTTTGTTATGATAGTACTATTCCTTTGCCTGCGCTCTGTGCGGAGCATTTTACATAATAATTTGCTGTCCATTTTGTGGATGAACTTGTATGGTATTTTCGTCGCCCACTGACCATCTAACTTCTAGGAGATAGCATTTCTACCCATAATCATACTTTGCCACCTCCAAGAGGAACGGGACCCCTGTCCTGCCTTCCAAAAGTCACTCATAGGAAAATAAATTCCTTTTTTAACCATTTTTTTCCGTAGAGTTGAGACGAACCATAATAGTCCTAATGCGTGCTTACCCAACATAGCTTTGTTAAAAGAGACAGGTCACTGAAGTCGAATCCACCATTATCTTTTTGAGTCTTTAGAACCTCCCATTTCTTCTAGTGCATACCCAATCTGGAATAACTCTATTTCCACCAAAAGAATGGCTATTTTCTACTCAATAGCTTTGCGAATCAAGACTAAAATTTTGAATATAAACATTGCATATTGAGGCAAGGCTTGCATAACTATTTTAATCGGAATCTCCTTACTGGCTTTAGACATCAACTTCTCTTTCCACCCTTCCGACTTCTTATAAAGATCTAGTAAAGATCTAGGCAAACATTTGCTTCTTTATCTGGCCCAATCTGAAGGTATACCCAGATATTTCCCTATTCCCAACTTATGAGACATATTCCTTCAAGAAAATATTTAGTGCTCACTAAGCACCACGTCATCGTCCTACATGACATGCATGTTCCATCCAAAGGCCGACACGTGTTGGCTTGGCTGGAAAATAGAAAATTAAAAAAGCTTTCTTTTCTCTCTTTTCGCAGGCAGGAAAGGGCTGAGCAATTGAGCAACAATAAATGCTCAAAATTAAAATCCTGCTTCAATTCTCTCTCTCCTCTTTTCAATTTTTGGCTTTACCTACTGAAAAAGGATAACAAAGAGACTCTCTCTCTCTCTCTCTCTCTCTCTCTCTCTCTTTCTCCAGCACTCCGATCCCGAGCCCCCTTCCCCCTCTGCCTTCGTCGTCGCCAACGGAGCCTGGCTCTCTCTCTCTCTCTCTCTCTCTCTCTCTCTCTCTCTCTCTCTCTCTCTCTCTCTCTCTCTCTGGCACTCCCCCACTGCCTCCACCTCTCCCAAAAGCCCCATCGGTCGCTCCAAGCTCAGATTTGCCTCTAGCATGTTGCCCCCCCCCCCAAAAAAAAGTCCCGCCAATCATGGCTGCTGGATCCCAAGCCCCCAAGCCCCCTCCGCCTCAACATCAACCATGAGGCAAGCTTTTTGCTTTCCATTTTGGGTCAACCACCATGATCGGAGGGGGCTCGGGATCCAATGGCCATGATCGATGGGACTTTTGGGGGGAGGGGGGACATGCCAAAGGCAAATCTGAGCTTGGAGCGACCGGTGGGGCTTTTGGGAGAGGCAGAGGTGGTGGGGGAGTGCCAGAGAAAGAGAGAGAGAGAGCTGGGCTTCGGAGGCGACGATGAAGGCGGAGCGGGAGAGGGCTCGGGATTAGAGTGCTGGAGAAAGAGAGAGAGAGAGAGAGAGAGTCTCTTCGTTATCCTTCTTCAGTAGGTAAAGTCGAAAATTAAAAAGAGGAGAGAGAGAAATGAAGCGGGATTTTAATTTTGAACATTTATTGTTGCTCAGTTGCTCAGCCATTTCCTGCACGCGAAAAGAGAGAAAAGAAAGCTTTTTAATTTTCTATTTTCCAGCCAAGCCGACACGTGTCGGCCTTTGGATGGAACATGCACGCCACGTAGGATCATGACGTGGTGCTTTGTGGGCAACCACTGCTGAAGTAGATTTCAAATTTGTTGAGATTAATTGCTTGGCTGGTAGCAAGGCAATATTGATTTAGGATAGTTACCAAATTTACGAATGGTGTTGTTTAAATCAAAAAATAACCAAGTCTTTATAATGGACAATGCTGATTCGAGTAAACTAACAACTTGAGATCAGGTATGGTATGGTTAATGATGAGCTACCGACTACGGAATTTTTTTGCTGATAGCCATGCTTATCGATGGCCATGACTATAGCTATTGGTATATGATAACAATTGGTCTACTATAGTCACAACAAATTTGGCCAAGTATTGGATGAAGTGAAGACACCGATTGGAACATATCGATTAAGCAGGATGATGTCAAGGAATGTAACCATTTTGATGGGCGCAAAGTTTGAGTGTAGTGGCAGTCGAGCTTTTAATTGTTTGCGGATAAGGTAGACGAGGAGACAGAACACGATGGTTGTGATTGTTCGAAGGCGAGATTGAGGTGCAATTTTGGAGGAGTAAACACCCATAGATAAGATAGTGCGGCAACATGAAGATGTGGAGCCAAAAACATGGAGACACAAAGTGTGGTTGAAACGCTGAAGAATTGCTTGTGGATAGTTGGGGGGGAGCATGATCATCCCACCACCTTCTGGTCCCTTCAAAACTCGAATCAGGAAGGGTCGAGAATCGGCCCGGGCAAATTGTTATGTGCAACGCTGAACCAGGACAGAAAGGTGAGACACACTAACGAAGAAGGCACTCTTCCCGACAGATTGTTGTAAGACAAATCGAGAGTCTCTAAGTTAGTCACTGTCCGGAATCCAACCAGATAAGAAGTTATTCCTGAGAAGCAAGATATGGACATTTTTCAAATTTCCTAACTGGGCCCAGATTTGATGCGTTGAAAGACTTGCATCCAAGTTCCAAAGTGGGTGGAAACCTTGTGACTTGATTGTACTGCAGCCCCCTCGCGGTCCCATTCCTCCTGATGAAGAGCTGCAAAACAGGAGAAGGTTCCACCATTGACAGATTTCTGTCGATGAGGTCAGACAATCTGGTAAACGGCACGCCTCAGGACTAGGACCATATGTCTTGTTTTCAGTTCAGACCGTGGCCAAGCTGGTCTAAAACCATTGATATTTACTTTTTGCTTAAATCAAATCTCGCAATTCACGTATATTAGCCGTTTCTTTTAAACTCTAAATTCTTGAAACTCCCACAATACTCGCATGTTAACACGTAGATTTGAGTATATCTTTTTTTTTTTTAATAATTTCAGAAATTCAAAGAATATTTTAAATTTCATCGGGAAAGTAAAATGTACATTTTGCTTTTATTCAAGTCCAAAAAATCAGTCGACCTAATGTCTCAATATAGTCCTCTTAAAAAAATTGTAATGTCTCTGGGGTTGTTGATGATCTCTTTCATAGACCCACCTGCCAGTCTAATGTGATCTTAATCTACAGAGTAAAAAAGATGGTCCTTAAATTTGGATAGGATTATAGGAGACTGCCATCGACAATTACAAGGTCATGACACTAGTGAATATGTAAGATTGATTATAAGGGGTGTAGATGCCAAATAGATTATGTCTCGACTCGATTGCAATCAAATGTCGTTCCTTACGAGTTATTCCAACTTCATGTAAACCGGTGATTTTGAACTCTCAGATTTTTTTAATTTGGCTAGGCCTGGGTTTGTAACCATTCTTTATTACATTAATTAAAAGATAAAATTTCACCCGCTTGATTTTCACAATTTCACGTTCAGGGAACGAGCCAACGTCAAGTAGGGTTCAGGGTTGTGCATTCGAGAACATTGCCTATCTAACATTGTCTTTATATAACCATTCTTCTAACAGCTTGGATACTTTTGTTCAATTTGTTATATACTCATCATCTTTTTATAGTATAAAATGACCAACTAACAGACCGTAGGTATAGATTAAGAATTTCTGTTGTTATATAGTTTTTTAGGCCTAACTAACATGCAAGGACCTAGGTTGGGAATATTCTTTATATGTAGGAAAACATATATTTGATTTTTCTCGCTGTCATTGAGTCGACCTTTGCGGCATTTCTTGTAGAGAAATGTCACAGAGGGTAAAGTAGTTTGGCTCTGGAAAAAGCGCCTAATAGAGCTAGTGAGAGCGAATGCTCGGAAAGTACATGAACTATGTTGAAGATTTTCATGCACGCATTCGGACTTTCGATCTATCAATTGAATATATCGTATTTCCCAAGTACAACAGTACATCATCTAATTAAACTTTGTTTTTTTCTTTTAGGACGTTATTACATATGGTTATAAAGAAAGACGGTAAGAGAAAGCGAAGCTAGATTTTATGACGCTCAGTATTCAATTATGATGAAATGTTATAAAAAAGTAAGTCAAATATATGTTATTTCCCATTTTGTTACAACAAATCTCTTTAACATTGTAGAATTAAACAAAATTTCAACATGTTTTACTTTGGTTACAGCATGACGATGCAACCGAATGCAAGACTGAAAAACATAATTCTTTTTTGCTGATTTATGACGTTAGACGACATCTCGTACCGATCATTGCAAAATGCAATAAAATATGGATCATCAGTAGGTTCTTTGTCTATACAATAATTCAGAAAAACAAAGCTGTTTGACTATATGATAAACGGTTTGCAGTCAAGGAGGCCTTCACCTTGTTTTTTCTTTGGGGCCAAAAAGTCAACGAAGTACTGCATTTACAGCAAATCTAAGCCAACCTCCTTTCCAAGAATATTGGGGTATGTGGCTGGGATGATTTGGCGGAACTACTCAATTGAATAATTTTCTCTATCACAAGAATTAAAAATAGTTGTCGTTCAATATTGTCAAAGAACTAAAGTTATGGATGTGAACGTTGACTCTTAATGCTGTTCACATTGGAGTTTTGTTTGTTCTAATTGCCTGCAATAGACACTTTCAATTATATCCAACCCCAAGTGACTGCTAATCCTTATCTCATTTGTCTTTATCATCTAAATCTAACAAAAATAAAAGATGTGAGTTCAAGGTTCAACACTAATCGACACGAAATTTGGGCTATGCTTGATTCTTGCTATAATTCCTCTTTGAACATAATTAATGAAAAAGGTAGAACGATGATGGAATTAATTAATTTTCCGTATCACATGAATTAAAAATAGTTGTCGATCAATATCAAAGAACTATAGGTATGGATATGAAAATTGACTTGCAATGTTGTTCACATTGGAGCTTTGTTTGTTCTAATTGCCTGCAACACACTTTTAATTCTATCCAACTGTGAGTGATTGCTAACCCTTATTCATCTTTATTGTCTAAATCTGACGAAAACAAAAGATGTCAGTTTATGGTTCAGCACTAATCGACATGAAATTTGGGTTATGCTTGATTCTTGCTATAATTCCTCTTTGAACGTAATTAATGAAAAAGATAGAATGTAATGAAAAAAATATATGATGGAATTATTTATCCGTATCACAAGAATTAAAAATACTCGTAGTTCAATGTTAAAGAATTATAGTTATGGATGTGAACATTGACTTGCAATGCTGCTCACATTGGAGTTGTTCTAATTGCTTGCAATACACACTTTCAATTCTATCTAGCCTCGAGTGATTGCTAACCCTTACCTCATTCATCTTTATTGTCTAGATTTGACGAAAATATAAGATGTGAGTTCAAGATTCAGCACTAATCGACATGAAATTCGGGCTACACTTGATTCTTACTATAATTTCTCTCTGAATGTAATTAATAAAAAAAAATTAGAACGTAACATGAAATAAGGAAATCTAAATTCTGTCTAGGATATAAATATGAAATGTTGACAGCAGCTTCGGAAAATACTCATTCAGCCACCAACCCTTCACTCCGCCTAAATTACAACACCGTGAAGGTGTTCTTGCATCTTATCTTACATCAGTCGCGGAAGTATAGCAGTTGCTTCATAATCAATAGGGACTGATTCCAATCTTTTGGTATCCACCATTTGCTCTTTCTCTGGCTCAAACTGCGATTTCTGTTTTCACGGTAGGCGATGCCCTGAAGATTCACGCGTCTTGGTGGCCGCCAAACGTATCGAGAACTGGGAATGTGAAGAAGCATGCGGCGTCGTCCTTCATGGATTCGGACTTTGACAATGAAGAGTTCGCATGGACAAACTGGATTCTTCTGGAGTCAACAATTAGCTTGCTTCCCCGTGGAGAAAGTCGCAGTTTCGTGCAGGTTCCTGCTGAAGCTCTTGAAGGCGGCGAACATTCTAAATGCATCTTCTTCTTCTTCTTCGAGAATTGAACTGGACGAGAGATTGGGGCTTGAACCAGACAAAACGAAGCACACCGAAGAGACGGTGCCCGCTTCACTGCCTCAAATCCACGTCAGCAAGTGACATGGAGATATGTACATGTGGAGTTGACATGTCAGACTTTTATCATTGGACGAAAACTCAAAGGGAACATATACGGGTGGGATCGGAAGTTAGCAATTTTTTATAAGAAAAAAACTGTTGGCCAGAATTGAAAATCAATCTAAAGTTGGTCATTTTTAGGAGAATTGGACCGTAAATTACCAACAATATTAGGAATTTATAAAAAAAAAAATACCAATGCATGAGTAAGTTATCCCTTTTCTTTTCAAATTTTTTAATGACACGATTTAAAACGATCACAAAATCTGATTATGACACGCGAACACGAATTACCGGTCCTTGTTGTTCCCAATGCAATTCCAATGGCCATACCGAATGCAAGTCCAATGGTCATTCCAAGGTTTCTATCGCTCATAGCATGATCGGCAGGTCCAGTATGATTTTCACTATGATTGGTGGGTCCAGGACTTGTTGGGCAGGGGGGAGCACGACCACCGCACAGGTTGTTTCCTATAAAACTCGAATAGGGAAAGGTCAGGAATTGGCCCCCGCTAGGAACCGGCCCGGACAAGTTGTTATATGCAACGTTGAACCTAGACAGAAAGTTGAGACGCGCTAACGAGGAAGGTATACTTCCGGACAGATTGTTGTAAGACAGATTGAGAATCTCTAGGCTAGTCATTTCGGATAAACTGTCAGGAATCGAACCTGATAAGAAGTTATTGCTGAGAACCAAGATATGAACATATTTCAAATTCTCGAACTCGGGCCAGATTGATCCGTTGAGAGAGTTGCCTCCGAGATCCACAAGAGGTGGCAAGCTTGTAAGTTGTTTGTACTGCAGCACCCCCGACTGCTTAGTCCTCTTCCAGAAGAGCGGAAAATCAAGAGAAGGTTCCAAGATTGACATATTCCTGTGGATGAGGGCAGGCAATCCGGTTATCTCTTTCGGGATCTCGCCCACAAACGAGTTCTCCGATAAGTCCAGATAAAAGAGAGATTGGAAGTCACCGATCCACGGCGGGATCGTTCCACCCAAACTGTTCCAGGACAAATCCAGCAACTGCAAACGGGTGCATCCGCGCACCCACTGGGGCATCGAACCCTTCAGTCGACTCTTTGCCATGACGAGAACCTCAAGCTTTGGAAAACTCATACTCACATCGCTGGGCAATTCTTCATCAAAGTAATTCAGAGTGAGAACCAAAACAGTCAAATTGTTGCAGTGCTGAAGGATCTCGAGTGCAGATGAGATATTCGATAGGCTCGAATTCGATATCGACAGGTAAACAAGGCTGGAGAAGTTCTTGAAGCTTTGAGGTATCGGGGTTGTGAACTTGTTCCGTGCAAGGTTCACACTCTGCAGCTGCTGGCAATTGGGCAAATCCTCAGGGACAGGACCACTGAAATTGTTGGAACCTAAATCCAGAGACACCAGATTGCTCATTGCCGAACAATTAAGAACTATCATACCGGTCAGCGAGTTGTTCCTCAAATTGAGAAACCTAAGCGATGGCGAATTGGACAAGGAAGACGGGATGGAGCCTCCGAAGCTATTGATCTGAGCTATGAAGTACTGCAGCTTCTTCATGTTCTGAAACACATCCGGGAGTGACCCTGAGAATCTGTTTGTCGAGATGTCCAGCCGAACCAGTTCGGTGAGATTACCGATCCCACTGCTGAGCGGCCCTGAAAACGAGTTCTCCTCAAGGCTTAATTGGACTAACCGACCCAGAGTGAAGATATCTTCACTGATCCCACCCGTGAGACTATTCGTGGCCAGAGAAAGGTTCTGCAAGGAGCTACAGTTGCCGAGACCCGGCGGGATAACGTCAGAGAAAGAATTGACAGCCAGATTAAGCACCTGAATGCGGGTCGAGTTCGCACAAATCCACACGGGCAGAGACCCACCGAAAGAGTTCTCAGAGATGTCGAAAGCACGGAGCGAGGGCAAACTGGCGCTCTTGGGGACTGCTCCCGAGAATTCATTGTAGCTGAGATCGAGAACCTGCAAATGAGGGAGGTGGAGGAGCGACTCCGGGAGTGTGCTCTTGAGGAGGTTGTGAGAGAGATTGAGGAATCTCAGCTGGTCCAACTTGCCGATCGAGTCCGAGAGGTTGCCCGCAAGATGCTTGCTCGCGAGGACCAACTCCACCACTCTGCCCGCACCAGAGGGACCGTCGCTCAGGCCGAGAGAAGACGAAGAGTTGCACACCACGCCCAGCCAGTGGCAGCAATTAGCGTAGGCGTCGAGTCCCCAACCATCGATTGGGGACCCAAAGTTGCTCATCAAGTCTAGCAATGCCTTGGAATCGCTCGAATTGCACACAAGGTCCTCTTGAGAGTGCAGGACCTGCGCTTGGAAGCATAGCCAAGCGACCGCGAGGATCAACCACAGCGAATCTCGAACGCCCATTTGCAGAAACAGAGCACCCGAAAAGAAAACTACAGTGTGATTGATCACAGATAGGGTATAAGAAAGTAACAGAAGAAAACGGTCGTGGGGGGAATTAAGTGAGGGAGAGACCCATCTTGAGGAGGATGAAGATTTGCGAATTGTGAGAGCATGCGTGCGTGGAGAGATGAATTGGAGAGATGGGAAGAGGGAAGAGCGAAGAGGGAAGGAAAATTATAGCGGCGGTCCCCCCGTCGGCTTCGTTCTTTAAATTCCGTTCTTGCTTCGGTAGGAACCAAAGAAAGAACAAGGGAAAATTCTCTTTGGTGACGGAAGCGGGGCCAGAGAAAGGGGGAGGTGCGCTTTGACTCCAATTCATCTCGCACCGGTACTCCAAAAATTTTCAGAAACCTTATTTGCCTTGTATATAATCCGCGACTGTAATTAATCATTCCTAAATTTATGTATCAGGGAAACTCAACCTGGTATCAAAGTACAAGGTGCGAAGTTTAATTTCAGGACCCTTATTTGCCTCCATTACATATTTTCTTGTTTAGCCTTAGAACCTAGTCTGTTGTCCGGACTTCTCATCCAAGAAGAGCAATTCTCCGAAAATCGAATGGGGCGCATCTTCATCCGATATTCATCATGCTTTGATCTGTCATGTCACTTCGCCTACTCCCTCATTTTGAGGTTTTGTGGTGGACGTAATTCTAGAGGTTGGAAATCTGGTCGAGAGCATGGTGGACGGTACTCGCGTGATCAATTGGGATTGCAATCCTCCTATAATCGGTTTAGCGTGTAGTCAAAAATCGGCCCCTTATGCTGCACCTTCCTCCAGCTCCTCTATTTGGCCCCGTGGAATTCGAGACGCTATGCTCCCTCATTCATCCAAGAAGGCATTCTCGGATCTCTACCTCATATTAAAGCAAGCGAAAAACAATTTCCCGCCCAAAACTGCTTACATTCAAGTCTTCGTTTATATCAACGTTCAACATATACTTAGGAGATAATCTTTAATCCAACAGTTTGCAGATTCCTAGTTTTCCTCAGATATGCCTGAAAGTACTCTTATCAAGAGGCTTGGTGAAAATGTTAACTAATTGATGCTTTGGATCAACAAAGTAAATGCTTAAAGAGCGCATGATAACCATTTTGTTTCTGTTCGCTAGTTTTCTATTCCCAGGAACAGGTTTGGAATAGAAACCCATTTAGTAATGCAATTTCATTTTTCTATTTTTGAAACAACTTTTTGTTCTAAAACTGGTTCTGGACCAAAAATCATAACAAAAAA
Organism: Syzygium syzygioides; assembly: GCA_031216285.1. NCBI lineage: Eukaryota > Viridiplantae > Streptophyta > Magnoliopsida > Myrtales > Myrtaceae > Syzygium > Syzygium syzygioides. The sequence continues at coordinate 18,933,500 of CM062251.1, forward strand.
AAGTAGGTTTTCTATTCTGGACGAAAAATGAAAACCATTTTTAAAAGAACGTGTCTTCTCTCTTCAAAACACATCTCTTCCTAAATTTGGCCCTGGTCTAACCTGGTCAGACTGGTCCGAACCGATTTGGTCCGATTCATTTTTGGCGGGAAAATAAAAAAATTCTAAAAAAAATTAGAAAAATCGTAAAAAAATTAGAAAAATAAAAAAAAATCAAAAAAATTCAGAAAATTCACAAAAAAAATTAGAAAATCCAGAAAATTCCTTAAAATCTCAAAAAAAAATTCAAAAATTCCATAAAAATTGAAAAATTCCATAAAAATTTCTAGAAAATTAAAAAAAGTCAGATTTCGGGAAAATAGGAAATTTGGTGAATTCTTTCAAAAAAATGAAAAAATCAAAAATTTCAAAACTTCACATAATGGATTAGAATAGTTATGGCCACCCACTTTGAGTAAAATTTAAATTTTTTGAGGTGCCGAAATGATATTTTTGAAAACTCCTTAGTTTAGGGATTTAAAAGGGGTTTTAACCCCTAAAAAACCTTAAAAGGGTTTTAACCCCCAAAAGGGGTCTTTACCCCTAAAAAACCCTAAAAACCATCACAATTCTTTGAATGAATAAGCCTTTAGGGCTTTACTAGGGTTTGAATGTTTTTATTGATTTTCATTTTAGAGACTATTTCTAAAAAAATGAATTTCTGTTCCGTAAAATAGAAATTTGTATTTTTATCAAACGGGTTTATGTTCTAGGAAATAAAAATTTTATGCTGTTATCAAACGGGTTTTTATTCAAGAATTAGAAATTTTTTATCGTTATCAAATGGGTTTCTTTCCTTATAAACTCGTCCTGGAAACAAAAATAGAAAAATCTATTTCTATTCTAGGAATTGTTTCTGGAATAGAATAATTATCATTCGCGCCCTTACATAATATCATTATTTACATGATCTTAGATGAAATAATGTCTAATTTATATATGCTTTGCTCATGAATGCATTGTGGGATTTTTAGTCAAATTGATTGCCCTTGTAATATCACACATGATAGGTATATTATAATTTTTTTCACCAAAATCACTCAATTGATGTTTCATCCACAAGAGTTGAGCACGGCAACTTCCAAGAGATACGCGCTCAGCTTTGGCGGTTGATAAAGCAACGGAGTTTTGCTTCTTAGAAAACCAAGATACAAACATGCAATCCATCCTTACCAAAAAAAAAATGCAATCCATTGATTGACATGTAATTCAAATGCTCCTTTTGTCAATCTTTCATCCCGCAAAGTCAATATCAGAATATCCAAGGAGGATAAAATCTGAATTCTTAGGATAATATAAGCCTAATTTAGGAAGGATTCCGACATACTTGATAATCCTCTTGACAACAGTTAAATGAGATTCCTTCGGATCTAATTGGAATCTAGTGTACAAGCAAACACTGAATAGTATGTCTCGACATGATGCAATTAAATATAATAGAGACCCTTCATGCTTCTATAAAGTTTGGGATCAACTGATTTACCTTACATATGGTTATAAAGGAAGGCTGGTAAGAGAAAGCAAAATTAGATTTTATAATGCTTAGTATTCAATTACAATGAAATATTATAAAATAAAAAAGAAATTAACATATACGTTATTTCCCATTTTGTTACAACAAATCTCTTTAACATCGTAGAATTAAATAAAATTTCAACATCTTTTACTATGGTTACAAGATGATCATGTAACCGAATGCAAGACTAACAAACATTTTTTTGTCCAATTTATGACGTATGATGTCTGGTACCGATCATCGCAAAACCCAATAAAGTACGGATTTGTAATTCTACACATCAGTAGGTTCTTTGTCTATACAATAATTCAGAAAAACAAAGCCGTTTGACTATATGATATACAGTTGGTAGTCAAGGAGGCCCTTATCTTGTTATTTCCTTAGGGGCTGAAAAGTCAACAAAGTCATGCATTCACAGCAATTCTAAGCCAGCGTCTTTTCTAAGAATATTGGGGTAGGTGGCTAGGATGATTTGGCGAAATTACTCAATTAAATAATTTTCTCTATCACAAGAGTTAAAGAATAGTTGCCTTTCAGTATTGTCAAAGAATTATAGGTATGGATGTGAACATCAACTTGCAATGCTATTCACATTGGAGTTTTGTTTGTTCTAATTTCTTGGAATATCCACTTTCAATTCTATCCAACCCGAGTGATTGCGAACCCTTACCTCATTCATCTTTATCATCTAAATCCAAAGAAAATAAAAAAAAAATGTGAGTTCAAGATTCAACACTAATCATGAAATTTGGGCTACGCTTGATCTTGCTATATTTCCTCTCCGAACGTAATTAATGAAAAAGGCACAACATAATGGGAAAAAAATTTATATGACAAAATAAATTAATTATCCGTATCACAAGAATTAAAGATAGTTGTCATTCAATGTCAAAGAATTATAATTATGGATGTGAACATTGACTTGCACTACTGTTCACGTTGGAGTTTTGTTTGTTCTAATTGCCTGCAATACACACTTTCAACTCTGTCCAGCCTCGACTGATTGCTACCCTTACCTCATTCATCTTCATAGTCTAAATTTGAAGAAAATAAAAGACGTGAGTTCAAGGTTCAACACTAATTGAATGCTTGAGTCTTGCTATAATTCATCTTTGAACGTAATTAATGAAAAAGGTAGCACATAAAGGGAAAAATAATGTATATGACAGAATGAATAAATTATCCATATCACAAGAATTAAAGACAATTGTCATTTAATGTCAAAGAATTATAGTTATGGATGTAAACAATGACTTGCAATGTTGTTCACATTGGAGTTTTGTTTGTTCTAATTGCCTGCAATACGCACTTTCAACTCTGCCCAGCCCCATGTGATTGCTAGCCCTTACCTCATTCATCTTTACAGTCTAAACCTGACGAAAATAGAAGTTGTGACTGTGCAAATCGACAAGAAATTTGGGCTACACTTCATTCTTGCTATAAATCCTCTCTAAACCTAATTAATGAAAAAGGTAGAACGTAACGGGAAAATATATATATGATGGAATTAATTAATTATCCGTATCAAAAGAATTAAAAATACTTGTCGTTCAATGCAAAAGAATTATAGTTATGGATGTGAACATTGACTTGCAAGGTTGTTCACAATGAAGTTTTATTGGTTCTAATTGCTTGCAATACACACTTTCAATTATGTACAACCCCAAGTGATTTCTAACCCTTAGCTCATTCATCTTTATCGTCTAAATCTCGCATAAATAAAAGATGTGAGTTCAAGCTTCAACCCTAATCGACATGAAATTTGGGCTATCCTTGATTCTTGCTATAATTTCTATCAAAAAGTAATTAATGTAAAAGGTAGAACGTAACGGGAAAAAATTTAATATGACAGAATTAAATAATTATCTGTATCACAAGAATTGAAAATACTGGTTGTTCAATGTCAAAGAATTATAGTTATGGATTTGAACATTGACTTGCGATACTGTTCATATTGGAGTTTTGTTATATTCTAATTGCCTGCAATACACACTTTCAATTAGGCAAAAGTACACCACAAATGCCATAACTTATGTACGGCAATCACTTTGGTGCCATAACTTTTTTTCGGATCATTTTGGTGCCAACTTTTTTAAAAAATGATCATTTTAGTGCCAATGCTGACATGGCTCGCCAAAAATCTGATGTGGCGCTGACACGGCTCGCCGGAGAGGTCCACAGCTTGCCAGAGAGGTCCAGTCAGCATTAAAAACCAAAAATGACGCTGATTAGCTCGCTAACGTGTACTTTTTTACAAATATATTATATTATATTATATATTAAAAAAAAAAAAACCCTGCAGTAGTAGCAAGGGAGCCCTCGCTGCTGCTACTTGGGTCGCCACCACCACCGGGAAGGGCCGGCGGTGGTGGGCGCAGTGGTCGACAACGGCCAGATCCGGCAAGGCGAGACCTCGCCGTTGCCTGGGTCGCGACAACGAGGTCTCGCCTCGCCCAGCGAAGGCGAGGCTGCGCCTTGCTATTGCAACCCAGGCGACGGCGAGGTCTCGCCTCGCCCAGCAAAGGCGAGGCCGACCTCGTCGTCGCCTGGGTCACGACAGCGAGGTCTCGCCTCACCGAATCCAGCCCTCGCCGAGCAACGCCGGGCCCCGGCTAGGGGCCGGCAACCTCGCCGACCACTGCGCCCACCACTGCCGGCCCTTCCCGGCGGTGGTGGCGACCAAGCAGCAGCGGCGAGGGCTCCCTCGCCGCTGCTGCAACCTATTTTTTTTAATTATTATTATTTTTCTAAAAATTTAAAAATTCAAAAAAAAGCCATGTAATTTCCACGTGTACAAGTCAAATCATTTTTTTAAATATAAATGCCAGGTTAACTTTTTGGCCGAAATTACTAAAGTGATTTATTTTCCTCCGACTTGGCACCAAAGTGATCCGAAAAAAAAGTTATGGCACCAAAGTGATCGCCGTACATAAGTTATGGCACTTGTGGTGTACTTTTGCCCTTTCAATTATATCCAACCCCAAGTGATTGCTAATCCTTACCTCATTAATCTTTATCGTTTAAATCTATGAAAATAAAAGATTTGAGTTCAAGGTTCAACAATCTACATGAAATTTGGATTACTAAAAAAGGAAGAACGTAACAGGAAAATAAATATATGTAACGGAATTAATTAGTTATCCATATCATAAAAATAAAAAAATACTTCTTGTTATGTCAAAGAATTATAGTTACGGATGTGAACATTGACTTGCAATGTTGTTCACATTGGAGTTTTGTCTGTTCTAATTGCAAGCAATACAAACTTTCAATTCTATCTAGCCCCGGCTGATTTGTAACCACTACCCCATTCATCTTTATTGTCTAAATCTAACGAAAATAAAAGATATGGATTCAAGGTTCAACGCTAATTAACATCAAACTTGGGCTAAGCTTGACTCTTACAATAAGTCCTCTCTTCAACGTAATCAAAGAAAAGGTAGAATGTAACGGTAAAAGATATCACAAGAATTAAAAATAGTTGTCGTTCAGTGTCAAAGAATTATAGTTATGGATGAAAACATTGACATGCAATGCTGATGTTATTGGAGTTTTGTTTGTTCTAATTGCCTGCAATACACACATTCAACTCTATCCAGCCCCGAGTGACTACTAACCCTTACCTCATTCATCTTTATCGTCTAAATATGACGAAAATAAAACATGTGGGTTCAAGGTTCAACACTAATCAACATGAAATTTGGGCTACGCTTGATTCTTGCTACAATTCATCTCTAAACGTAATAAATGAAAAATGTAGAACATAATGGGAAACAATATATATGATCGGAATAATTAATTATCTGTATCACAAAAATTAAAGATAGTTTTCATTCAAGGTCAAAGAATTATAGTTTTGGATGTGAACATTGACTTGCAATGCTATTCACATTGGAGTTTTGTTTGTTTTAATTACCTGCAATACACCCCTTCAATTCTAGCCAGCCTCGAGTGATTGCTAACCCTTACCTCATTTATCTTTATAGTCTAAATTTGACGAAAATAAAGATGTGAGTTCAAGGTTCAACACTAATCGACATGAAATTTGGGCTACACTTGATTCTTGCTATAATTGCTTTCTGAATGTAATTAATGAAAAAGGTAGAACATAATTGGAAAAAATATATTGACGGAATTACTTAATTATCCATATAACAAGAATCAAAGATAGTTTTCGTTCAATGTCAGAGAATTATAGTTATGGATATGAACATTGCCTTGCAATGCTATTCACATTGAAGTTTCGTTTTTTCTAATTGTCTATAATACAAACTTTCAATTCTATCTAGCCCTGAGTGATTGCTAACCTTTCCTCATTCATCTTTATCATCTAAATATGATGAGAATAAAAGATTTGTGTTCAAGGTTCAACACAAATCAACATGAAATTTGGGTTATGCTTGATTCTTGCTATTATTCCTCTCTGAATGTAATTAATGAAAAGGCATAACGTAACGGGGAATTAATTAAATATTCATATCAAGGATTTAAAAATAATTGTCATTGAATATGGGGGTGAGTGGTTCTAGATTTCTTACAGGTTCCACTTGAAACTTAGAATTTACCCTTGGGTACAGGTTCCTCATTTTTTAGAACCTAAAGCCTACTTGTCAGAACTTGGAGCCTTGAAGCTATCTTGTCACAGGTTCCAGGATAAGTTCCAAGGTCTAACAGGTTCTTTTTTATTTTATTTCATTATAAAAATGAATGCAATAATATTGAACAAGCTTGTCATTCACCAAAAAGAATACCAAAAATTAGTTTTTCTAGCATTACGGTTCAAATAAATACAATTAAAATGAGAAGTCATTGCGTGAATTAATATTAGGGATGAGAGGTTCTATGTTCTATATAGGTTCCGCCTAGAACTTACCTATGATAATAGGTTCCTTATTTTTTAGAACTTTGAACCTACCATATCACAAGTTCAAGGATCGGTTCTATGGTCTTACTAGGCTCCACCTGTATTATTAATTGAACAATTACAGTAAATCATCACCTTTAATGACTACCACTTGCTGCTATAATTCACTAACTATAACTTATATTTAGACACACAAAAAATATGAAATATTAACAAGTTATAAAATGAAAGCTCAGACTAGTGGTTCCAAATTATACATTCATCATCTAATACCATGAAACATTGCAGGATCACGCAAAGACATAAATTAAGAAAAAACACAAAAAACTGTTTTAGGTTTCAAGTTCCAGGTTCCAGGTTCCACCTACCTAGAGCTTGAAACCTACTCGTCGAAAAAGGTTATCCAATTTTGAAATTTGGAACCTACTTTACACATCTTGGAACTTGGAACTTATAGGTTCCCACCTGTCAGGTTCTCAGGTTTTAAGTTCTACCCTGGAACCATGCTCACCCCTAGTTGAATGTCAAAGAATTATAGTTATAGATATGAACATTGACTTGCAATGCGGTTAACATTGGAGTTTTGTTTGTGCCAATTACCTGCAATACACACTTTCAATTCTGTCCAGCCCCGAGTGACTGCTAACCCTTACCTCATTCATCTTTATCATCTAAATCTGATGAAAATAATAGATGTGACTTGAAGGTTCAACACTAATCGACATGAAATTTGGGTTATGCTCTATTCTTGCTATAATTCCTCTCTATTCGTAACTAATGAAAAGGGTAAAACGTAACTAAAAAAGCAAATACATATGTGTATATATATACACACACACGACGGAATTAATTAATTATCCGTAATTATAAGTGTTGGGTAAATTTGTCACAAATGTACCAGTTTAGAGTTTTTTGTGGTATTAACCCTAATTATAACTTCAAGATTATTATGATATCTTGACAATAAATCAAATAGTTTTCGATGATATCAATCATAACACTTCATCCTCCAATAGATTGGTTGGGTTTAACCCGAGGGGTCGTGGAGGAATAGGAGAAAACAAATTGGAAACCAAATTACAAGGATAGAACAAATCCAGTCACTACTTTTTGCAAGATTATAAGTTCAAATCATATTTTGAGCAAACTTTTGGCTAGCTTGTATCTTGAGCATTTGCTATCTCATGCGAATAGACTTCCTTATTTCTAATACCCCAGTTGGTTAAGTGACAAGCTCATACATCTACCGGTGGACTAAGTAGCCATGACTCAAAATAGACATATTCCATAGCTAGTGTAGGATTCTTATGGTAATGCTCAGAAAGGAGGAAAAAATTGCACCAATTCCCACATATTGTGAGTAAAAATTGACAAATTTGAGACATTTTCTAGTTAATTCCTTGCAGTTCTACTGTTCCTCGCATTGGATTCCATCAATTGGGAGTATTATGGATGGATGGATGGAGACGATTTGAGGTCCAACATGGATTTTTTTACTTCTAGTTGCTTTTTATTCAAAGAAAGAAATTCCCGTCGTTAGAATTTTCTAATATTCAAATTCAAACGTGAAAGTGAAACGATGCTTCAAAATCAAAATGAATTTGGGGATTGCAACTCCTTGTAGCATGGGGTACCAAAAGTAATAGATAAACATTGAATGGGGTGAGAAAAAAGTGGCATGATCACAGAGACTTGACCCGATTATCCGTGAGTCTACCATCCAAATCTGACTTAAAGCAAACACGTGAGTTCAAAGTTCAAAACTAACACGTCTCTTTTGTTTGCTGCTTTGGTCATTATAATCAACTGGAAATTTCTTGGGATTTTACTTGGTCCACTTTTTACTTGGTTTTTTATTCATGCGTATGAGATTCAATTGGAGACGCTTGTGGAAAACGATCTCTCTTTTTTCTTGTAGTCGTTATCACGAACAACGGAAGAAACTTGAGTTGTCATATTCATTGATAGGCATCAAAGATATTAGCTACATTGTGGGTTATATATTAGGGTATGTGTATGTACTTCAATTGTAGCATATTAGGATGCAGTTTGACCATGTGCTGTAATAGTACTAGTGAGCATTATACATAATAATTTGTTGTACATTTTGTGAATGAACGTCTACCGTATAAGTCCATGAACTCTGTTGGTATTTATAATTCAAATAGAGAAAAGTTCTGTGTTTCCTTAGCTATATTCTAAAGCTACTGCAGTAATTTGAGTTGAGGGATCATCTATGATAGAAAAAAATGATAACATTACTGGGTAGGAAAGGAATCTACAAATGATTTTGAGATCCCTTTAACTTTGGGTTCCCAAGAAGTAACCCCGGAGGAAGTAGGAACATTACAAGACCTTTCATAAAAGATATCCAAGTCAATTATTTGTACTAAGAGAGACACATGAATTGAGTGAAATTAAGGATATGTTTGTTTGAGGAAAAGTATTTTCCGGAAATCCGTTTTCCGAACTTTCACCCGTTTGGTTCGCTAAAAATGATAAATCAACTAAAAACAATTTCCGGTCAAGGAAAACACTCATGTATAAAATTAGGAGATTGAATTCCCTAATCTAAGTAGGTGAAAGCACTTTCCAAAATTACTCATCTTGAATTTGTTACTATTTTCTTTTCTTTTTTTTCTTTTTACTTTTCTTTCTTTCTTTTTTTCTTTTATTTTTCTTTTCTTTCTTTTTTTCTTTTTTATTTTATTTCTTTTTCCTTTTCCTTCTTCCTCCCTCCGCCGATCGCTGGCCTTCGCGACAGGCCACAAGTGCCAATTGGAAAAACAAATGCATTTTGAAATCATTTTCCAAATGAGATCCAAATACCAGAAAACTTTTTCGATCACCAATCACCAAATAAAGGAAAACTAACCATTTTCCTAGAAAATGATTTCTCGGAAAATATTTTCCAAAAACGTTATATTTTCCGTGCAAGAAACACACCCTAAGGTTTCATTCGTTTCGCAAAAAATGTGGCGTTTCTAGAAAATGTTTTCCAGAAATTTTTTTTCCAGGAAAATGACTGAAAATAAATTGGAAAACATTTTCCGCCATTCGATATCTGATTTGATTATAGGGAAAATCACCAAAAATTTTGAATTTGAAATCTTTTTTTTTCTTTTTCTTTCTTTTCCTTTTATTTTGTCACTGGCCACAGGCAAGCTCGAGCCTCGCCATAGGCCGGCAAGGCTTGAGCTCACCAAATTCTGGCGAGGTCAAGCACGGGCCTCGCAAGATCTGGCAGTCGGCGATCGGCCGAGGAAGAAGAGAAAACAAAAAGAAAGAAAAGGAAAATAATAAAAATAAAAAATAAAAAAATTGATTTAAAAAAGAAAGAAAAAATAAAAATAAAAGGAAAATGTGTTATTTGAAAGAAAATGAGGTGAATTTCCTCACTTTTGAATATGTTTTCTTTTCATTGGTGGAAAATATTTTCTATGACTAGTTTATATTCCGTGAAATGAACGCCGGAAAATCCGGAAAACGTTTTTCTAAAAGTTGTTTTTCGTGAGATGGACAGAGCCTAAAACAAAACAAAAAAAAATGGGGTAATCAGTAATGGGATACTTAATGAATTGTCCATAGTGGGATGAAATAGAGAGGTATGAGAGGAGAAGAGAACAATTTAACTAGACCTGGATGCCGGCTGACAGGTGAGGAATGTTGAGTCAATTATTGGAGAGATTTCCCATTTGTTTGCAGCTTAAGTTAATAGATGTGTTGAAGCCAGACATTCAGAAATTAAAAAGTCCCCTTCATGAGTGAATTGATGTGTATTTATAGCGAGAGGATCAAAAGATTTGGTTGACAGGAATACAGGACTAATTCAAAAAAAAACATCATCAACTTTTACTCGAGTCCCAAATTTGGCCCTCGTGATGAATCTTCTAATTGTTCAAGCCAGATTTGGGATTTAAGTGAAAATTTGTGATTTTTATCATACAAAAAATGTTCGAGTTAGAATTGTTACTTAAGGTAAAGTTGGTGCTTTTTTTTTTAGAATTAAACCCAGGAATATACCAAGTATCAATCCTAGCATAAGAAATTATCTGCCCCATGTTTGGGGCACACGGGCTAATTAGGGTGCAAATGACAATATTTCTCATTCGCAGTCCTATTTCTAGCTTGAAATAGAAAAATCTATGTTTCTTCCCTAGTTGAGTTTCCAAGCAAAAAGTAGAGTTTGATAACGATACAAAACTTCTGTTTCCGAAATAGAAATTCGTTTGATAAGTTATTCTTAAATTTCTGTTTCTGGTGGTAGAGGGCAAGTGGCCAGCGGCCGGCGTGCTGCAACGAACAATCAGTGGGCGGTAGCGGAGGACAGCCGGCGAGGGGGTGGTGGATGGCTGGCGAACGGCCAATGGACGGCGACGACAGGTGGCAGGGGGCGATGGCAGGCGGTGACGACGAGCAGTATGGGGTGTTGGCGGATAGCCGGCAGGCAGTGACGGGCAGCTGGCAGAGCCAACGGGAGGCGGCGAATGGTTGGCAAGCGAGCAAGCAGGCGGCGAATGGGTGGTAGTGGACGGTAAGAGTAAGCAATAAGAGAGAATTGTTATTTTTATTTCTGTTCCAGAAATAAAAAAAAAGTAGAAAATTTTAACTTCTTATTTCTGTTCCAAATCTATTTTTTAGCCAAAATTTATCCCAAAAATTAAAAAAATGAAATTATTTTAATAAACGAATTTCTATTCCAAACCTGTTTCAGGAAAAAAAATAAGAAAATAAAATAATTATCATTCGCGTCCTTCTAGACCAAAATATTATTTTCTTCTATAACAGGGTCACTCATGAAGAAACAGATTGAATCTGTTTCTAACTCTCTTTTTTCTTTTTTTTAACAATTCTCTGTTTGTATGTAATCTTTCTGATGCATCTTCTCAAAAAGTAAGATTGCCATATATAGTTCTTTAGCAAAGTAATCTCATATATTTCGATCTGTACAACCTGTTTCGGACCATGTCAACGATGAAATGCTAAAAGCAAGCACAAGCAGATGGATGGAAGCTAAGTTTCTACCTTCCTCGCCGACCACTTTCCTTTATTCAAGAAAAGTTAGCAACTCTAAGTTTGGCACGTGGATTCCACCCATTCATCTTCACCCTTTCGGTTTGGCCGGCCACAAGAGATAAAAAAGTGAGAAAAAAGGGGGCGACAAAGCTGTCCCGCAGAACTTTGGTGCGAAACTGGAGGATATTCGCACCATTTCTCGGCAACTTTTGGGAGTCCATGTTTGGCAGATGAAGTCTCATGAAGGTTGAGTTCAAATTGAGGTTACGTTTTATCAAGTTTTAAGCTGAAATTCACTAGCTTTCATGGAATTATTCTGATGGTCCTAGTCTTTTGAGTAGAAATTGATTTTTCAATCAAGTTTATAGTGAGTGTGACACATGCATCCTTACAATAGAAGACACTAATTGATCTCACTTTATAAATCCCTGCACTTTATTGAATCGACTGTCATTGAATCGACTGCCGATTTCTTTATTGTATTTTACTTGATTAATGAAATTCATGAGGAAATGTTTTATAATGGCGTGGATTTACGAAATTTCTTGAGGAGAAAAGTGAAAGGGTGTAAAATAGTTGACCCTGTAAAAGCTTAACAGAGAATGCTTGGAAGTACACGCACTTTGTTGGAGATTCTCACGTACACGTTGGGATTTTCGATGGCCTAATTCTCTAAAAAACCCTCAACTTTAGGTATTGTTCCAAATCTATTCTAAACCTTTTTTTATCTCATCAAAAACCACAAACTTTTATTTCAAACCCAAATCTGCTCTAGGTTAATTTTCTGTCCAAATGTTAACAATTTTTTTCCAACTTGTCATCTACGTGTCTATATTTTTTTCCCACGTCGGCTTAGGTTTACTGTTTCTTTCTTTCTTTTTTGTTTTTTCATTCTCTTCTCCCTTTCACTTTCCGCCATGGACAACGAGAGCACCATCAAGAACATAGAGGAAGCCCAGGTGCTGCCACACGCCGGTCACCGCCGCAATAGCTTGCATGCACATTGCCATGACTTCCTTGTCAACTTGTCGTTACTGTAAGCCCAGACACTTCCATTTGCCGAGCCTCCACCCCCTCTATTTGTCGGTGGATAGTTGAATTTGGGATTAGGATGTCGGATCCAATGCCGCCTCGCCCAGATTTGGAGTCTCTGGCCTTGGGCAACCTTGGATTTTGTGTCGCCGGTAGTTGCCCAAGGTCGGCGACACCATCGTCGCTTTCAATCTTCACATTGCGACCTCTCTGTCTATCTCTGCATTGGTCAGTCATTTGGGCCAAAATCTTCCCTTTTCTCTGTTTCTAATGAAACTCTAGCACTAAAATGGCGACCAGAGGTAGCAGATCGGAGAAGGTGAAGCGAATTTTCCAGCATTTGATGGGAACCGTGATGGAGGGCTCAACAGGGAGGAAATGGTCGCGCTCGCGGTGGCCACAAGGGTCAAGTTCAAGACCTAGGGCGAGTGCATTGATGGCAAGAAGGGGCTCACCTATGAGGGCTTGTTGAGGACCTACGATAACGGCACTGGCGACGTGGACCGCTACTTCAACGTGCTGGGCCTCGAGCTCAATTCCCCCGATGCCAAGAACAAGGAAGTGAGGTCGGGCTCGGATGAGGTGTCATTGTCGATTTCTGACGAGAGGGCAATGGAGATGCAGAAGAAGCAGAGGACAACAACTTGGGCTGGTGTCGCCTAACCGTGGGGTGGCGTTTGCGGATGATTTGGAGATTTAGGTGAAGAGGTTGAAGGCGAAGGATGAAGAAGGTGAATGGCGGAAAGTGAAAGAGAGAAGATAATGAAAAAACAAAAAAAGAAAGAAAGAAACAGTCAACCCAAGGGAAAGAAAGATAGACACGTAAATGACAAGTTGGAAAAAATTTGTTAACATTTGGACAGAAAATTAACCTAGGGCAGATTTGGGTTTGAAATAAAAGTTTGTGGTTTTTTATGAGACAAAAAAAAGTTTAGGGTAGATTTGGGACAATACCTAAAGTTTGGGGTTTTTTAGGGAATTGGGCCGATTTTGGATCTTTAAATTAACTATATCGTATTTTCCCAAGTACAGCCCTGTACCATCTAATGAAATTTTCTTTTTCTTTGAGGACGTATTACATTTGATTATACAGAAAGAAACTATAAGAAAAATAAACTGAATCTTCCACGGTTTAGTATTCAATTACAACGACACGTCATGAAATAAAAAAGAAATTCACATTTATGTTTTCTCCCATTCCATCACAATAAATGTCTATAACATTGTAAAATAAAAAAAAAAGATATTAAAGTATTTTGTACTTGGTTACAATGGTCTAGACGTAATCAAATGCAAGACCAGGACACTTTTCTTTTGGGATAAGTGTATTGGAAGTCCTAAAACTTATCATAAAAGTACAATTGAATCTTAAAACTTTCAAAAAGTACAATCAGTCTAAAAACTTATCACAAAAATGTAATTAAATAAAAAAATATGATGCTTTTTTATTATCTTTTTGGTCTTTAGAAAAATTTCGATAGTTCCATTTAAGTAAATTTTAGCTTATGATATCTACAATAGTAAAGCTAGAAATCATTTAGCGATGTATCGGATTGATACTCGAGTTATTTTATGTCTAAGTGCTTTCATAGGTACATCTAGGAATAATATTAATATTTCTATAGATATACATACTTATATTAATCTAAGTCCGGTTAACGCCAAACACAAAAGATTGTAAACTTTGTCAATCCAACAAATTAGGAACGAGATTTAGATTATTGTTAATTGTTCAATCTAAAAAGATATGGAACAAGAGTTAGATTAATATAACTATGAGCATCTATAGATAAATCAATCTAACAAATTAGGAGCAAGATTTAGATTATTGAATATTTAATCAATCCAAAAAAAATGGAACCACGTTTAGATTAATAATGCATGTATTTATAGATAAATTAATATTGTTCCTAGATGTACTTACAAAAACACTTAGATATAAAATAGCTGGAATATCAATCCCATAATTTAACGCAGGTTCTACTTTCACTATTATAGAATATGTAACCTGAATTTACTTAAATGAAACTAAAGTATATTTTATAAGAACCAAAAAGGTAAAAAGATAATGAAAAGATAGCATATTCTTTTTATTGATCTAGCAAAATGATTGAAATGAAAAGATATTTCAAAATCCAAGAAATAACGTAGTTAGGAATACTCATTAATATTACTAAATGACAGATTTGACTTTGTTGAAAAGTTAAGAGATTATGTTTAACAAATTGAAAGTTTAAGGACTTCATTAAACATTTAGGATTAGTTCAACAATCACATTAAATAAATTAAAAGTTCAAGAATGATATTGTATATTGAATTTATGGACTAATTGTGTCATTTCCTCTTCTAATAAATGAGTAACTTACATACTTGACTTTGACCCAAAAAAAAACTTACATACTTGCTTTTTTTTTTGGTCAATTACATACTTGACTTAACACGGGCACAAAATTTTATTATTTCACGCGAACACAAATCACCGGTCCTAGTTGTTCCCGAATGCAATTCCAATGGCCATTCCGAATGCAAGTCCAATGGTCATTCCAAGGTTTCCATCGCTCATGGCACGATCGATGGAGCCAGTATGATTTTGACTATGATCGGCAGATCCAGGACGACTCTGACTCGTTGCGCAAGGGAAAGCATGATCACCACACAGGTTGTTTCCTTCAAAACTCAAATTGGGAAAGGTTGGGCGTAATATTTCGGTATTTAAAAAAAAAAAGGTTGAAAAGTCAATAAAGAAGCTGCAGTCAACTTTAGTTTATAAAAAGGGAGACCAAAAGCTCTCGTGGAGGAAGGAAAAGAAGGAAAGGAAAGAAAGAGGAAAGAAGGGGAGGAAAGGGAAAGGGAAAGAAGAGGGATTTCACACGTAGTCACCACGGATGCCTCATCAAATCGATTTGACTTCGTATCACAACGTTTGGTAAGTGCTTGTGCCTCTCATTCGTCCAACGCCTCATCAAGCCGATTTGACTTCGTATCGCAATGTTTGATAAGTGCTCGCGCCTCTCATTCGTCCAATCGAAAAAGTTTTTCGGGTTAGGGCTCATCTTTCGGAGTTATGTGATATTCAAGCGGCGAAGTCTGATTTTTTACTCATTGAGCTATGAATATATATAGAAATGGTAGTTTAGGGTGTCGTGGAACCGTGGGATTTTACGGAACTCGATTTGGACTTACGATTTGCCCAAAACAAATTTTTGAAATTGAGCGCATGTAGTGAACAGTGCGCGACCAGCGGTTTGAGGCCTATTTTCTTCAGTTTTCGGCTCGATTTTAGGACGGCCAAGTTGGGGTTCCCGTAGTCTTTTGAATGAGCTTTCTATTGACTATAAGCTTGCTTGGAACGGAATTTGGTAGAGAAAGTTACGCCACAATCAAGTTTCGTACTCAAGCTCCACATTGCTGACAGCTTTAAGTAATCCCTTTGGGTGAGCAATTTGTGAGCGCATTTGAGTCTTTTTGGTTAGCATCTAAGTTTGGTTTAGTTGAGTTGTTGGTGAAATGGTGTTTTACTTGGTATTGATGTCGATTCTCGTTTAATTGATAGGATTACAAGATCGTCGGCAAGTTTAGCCACGTTATTTGGTTATAGAACATTTCCAGGTAAGTGGTGCTATCTTTTTTTTGAGTTTGTAAACTCATATTTCGAAAGGAATATGAATCAGATATGTTATAAGTTAAATAGCATTATTGTTGCATAAAAGCTTGGATCAGACATTTACTACCCTGTTGATTATTTGAAATGGTATGGTAAAGCATTTCTGGAAATGGCTTATATATCGATTATCGTGAAATGAATTGAGGAAATTCTTTATGAAAAGAATTCTTTTGTTAAAGGTTATACATATCGATTTATGATGAATTTTGAAATGATGTGAGAAATGTCTTGTAAAATGCGTTTGGATTGACAAATGAAGTTGAGAAAGATTGTGTTTTGTTTTCTGAAATTAATTGGTGATATTGATTGTGGATTATGAGATTTATTATGAATTTGGTATTGTGGATTATTGGAGGATGTGTGTTTTGTGTTCAATATCATTGTAAGCCCATTGAAGGGCTTGGGGTATGCATACCAGGTTATGATATCTTTCTGGGCCGAGTCATCGGCTTTATAGGTAAAAACCTTGCCAAGGGGGAAATCTTGGTAACCTTGTCACAAGGCTTTGTGTCTTGACCATGATTAGATATTGAGCAATAGATTGGTCGATGGAATGGACTATCTACATGTGATATGATATGAGATTTATCAATAGAATAGACCATTGATGTGTAATTTGAGATTAGTCAATGGAGTGAACCATTGACGTGTTTTTAAATAAAGATTAATCAATGGACTTGACCATTGATGTTTATGATAATTTAAATGAGTATTTTATGAATTTTATAAAGTCTGGTTGAAATAAAACAACTCTTATGTGATTCTATATATATTTGATATCTAGAGTTTGGCTCCTGAAATTCTAGTATGATTTTATGTATTATGCATAGTGGTTGCTCGATCTGCTTAGAAGAGATACGCATTACTTACTGAGCTATGGTTACTCACCCCTCTCTTTCTCCAATCTTTCAGGTTCCTTGGCTAGTAACCAATAGAACAAGAGCGATGTCGTGAAAATATTTGGGTGGTTTGAGGCTGCGTGATGCGGGTGGAAGGACGATTGTGTCATCCCTCGTTCTTGTAGGTTTCGGGGTGTGACATTGGGAATTGGGCCCTGCGAGGAATTGGCCCGGACAAACTATTATATGCAACGCTAAACTTAGACAAGAAGTTGAGACGCACTAACAAAGAAGGTATACTTCCCCACAGATTGTTGTAAGACAGATCAAGAGTCTCCAGGCTAGTCCTTCCGGATAAACTGCCGGGAATCGAACCTGATAAGAAGTTATTGCTGAGATCCAATACATGAACATTTTTCATGTCCCCGAACTCCGGCCAGATAGATCCGTTGAGAGAGTTGTACCCGGGATCTACAGTCGGTGGAAAGCTTGTAACTTGATTGTACTGGAGCGCCCTCACGCTCACATCCCTCTTCATGAAGAGTGGAAATTCTGTAGAAGGTTCCATCATTGACGTATTCCTCTGGATGAGGCTAGGCCATCTGGTAATCTCTTTTGGGATCTTGCCCACAAACTAGTTGTTCAATAAGTCCAGATAAAAGAGAGATTGGAAGTCGCCAATCCACGCGGGGATCGTTCCACCCAAACAGTTCCAGGACAAATCCAGCAACCGCAAACGGGTGCATCCACGCACCCATTGGGGCATTGAACCCCTTAGTCGACCATAGGCGATAATAAGAACCTTAAGCTTCGGAAAACTCAAACTTGCATCGCTGGGCAATTCTTCGTCCAAGTAATTCCAAGTGAGAACCAAAACTGTCAAATTTTTGCAGTGCTGAAGGATCCCGAGTGCAGATGAGAGGTTCGATAGGCTCGAATTCGAGATTGAAAGATAAAAAAGGCTGGAAAATTTTCTGAAGCTTTGAGGTATCGGGGTTGTGAACTTGTTTCGTGCAAGGTTCACGTTCTGCAGCTGCTGGCAATTGGGCAAATCCTCAGGGACAGGACTACTGAAATTGTTGGTACCTAAATCCAGTGACACCAGACTGCTCAATGCCGAGCAATTAAGACCTATCCTACCGGTCAGCGAGTTGTTCCTCAAATTGAGAGACGTAAGCGATGGCAAATTGGACAAGGAAGATGGGATGGGGCCCATGAAGCCATTGCTCTGAGCTATGAAGTGCTGCAGCTTCTTCGTGTTCTGAAACACATCCGGGATTGACCCCGAGAATCTGTTTGTCGAGATGTCCAACTGAACCAGTTCCATGAGATTACTGATCCCGCTGCCAAGCGGCCCTGAAAGCGAGTTCTCCTGAAGGCTTAATTGGACCAACTGACCCAGAGTGAAGATATCTTCACTGATTTCACCCGTGAGACTATTCGTGACTAGAGAAAGGTTCTGCAAGGACCTACAATTACCGAGTCCCAGCGGGATAACATCAGAGAAATAATTGACAGCCAGATTAAGCACCTGAATGCGGGTCGAGTTCGCACAAATCCACACGGGCAGAGACCCACTGAAAGAGTTCTCAGAGATGTTGAAAACTCAGAATGAGGGCAAATTGGCGCTCTCAGGGACCGGTCCTGAGAATTCATTGTAGCTGAGATCGAGGACCTGCAAATTAGGGAGGTGGAGGAGAGACTTAGGGAGTGTGCTCGCGAGGAGGTTGTGAGAGAGATTGAGGAATCTCAGCTGGTCTAACTTGCCGATTGAGTCCAAGAGGTTGCCTGCAAGCTTCTTGCTCGTGAGGACCAACTCCACCACTCTGGCTGAACCAGAAGGACCGCCGCTCAGGCCGAGAGAAGACGAAGAGTTGCACACCACGCCCAGCCAGTCACAGCAATTGGCAGACTCGTTGAGTCCCCAACTGTCGATTGGGATTGGCGACTCTAAGTTGCTCATCAAGTCTAGCAATGCTTTGGAATCGCTCGAATTGCATACAAGGTCCTCTTGAGAGTGCAGGATCTGCGCTTGGAGGCAAAGCCAAGAGACCGCAACGACCACCCACAGCGAATCACGAACACCCATATGAAGAAACAGAGCACTCAAAAGGAAAACCCAATACGATTGATCGCAGAAACAGCATGAGAGAGTAACAGAGAAAGAGAAAAAGGGCCGTGGATGGATTAAGTGATTGTCGCAACCTAAAAAAAAAAATCGGTGATGTCCGATCTTAGGCTAATGGATTACTAGATCAATTAAATTAACTAACCTAGCTCGAGTTCCCCCAAACTCTATCAATTCGCAACTTAGGTCCAATTGTGAGCATGCAAATATTTTCAATGGGAGTCGCCGCTAATCATTTAGGATAGGTTGATTAGAAACCTAAATAAAATAGCGGGAGTACTATTTTATTTCTGCGAACCAGAAACTTTGAATTCGGGGACTTGGTTACGCTAGATTCCTCGCTGCCTCACCCACGGATCACCACTTGCACATAAAATATTTCTCTTTTTTCTACTTTGGCGACAACTTTCCAATGGGCACAACACTTAGGAATCTTGATCACAGCAGCGCGCAAGCGGACTTGTCCCAAAGATTGGTTCAATGAAGACAAGTGGTTGACTTGACGAACTCGCAGCGGATTGACTTCTCGGAATACTGCTGGCCTGAGGACGTCGCCGTGGATGCTGCTGTACGCTCTGGTCACAAAGGGGTCAAGGCTGCTCAAGAACTCGCTGGACCTCCTGGACGTTCACTGCTCGTAGTTGTTGTTGAATGATCACTGGACAGAGGGCTCGTCGGGACTTTTTCAAGGACTTGATGCAGCTAGAGCCAACCCAAAAGTCACTTGGTCAATGGATGGAGACGGAGCTGCAATCAGTGATGACATCAACGACAAAGGGCATCAATTATAGTCAACGATTGGGGAATTGTATCCAACGAACAGGTGTTGAATGCGTTTTCCTTTCACCGCGAGATCTTTGGTCGCGGAGCAAGGGAGGGTGGAGCAAATCCCGCGCGTTTCTTCCGGCACCAACACTGACGACGACTACGAAGAACAGCCCATTACCTCCGAGACCACTAACAAACCTCAACGATCGATTTTCAATGAGTTTTTCCTCTCGGAATCTCAACTCTCTCTCTCTCTCAAGTGATCGATTCTCTCAGTATTGTGGCCGCAGGTTTGAATTGTGAATGAAGCCCTCTGTGTATGTCCCCTCTTTCTGAACGAAGCCCTCCCCCGTCGACGTAAAGCTTCCTCTCGTGTCTTTTCTTGTGTCAATGTCTCGCGAGAAATATCTCCTTCTTCACTCACTGACTCTTCTTTTAAAGAGAAACCTGCCCCTATAGTATTGCATCTTCAATCTTTCCTTTCCTTCTTTGACCGAGACCTCCCCCCTCACGAATTTTTTTTCTTTTTTGGCGTGTCAACGTCCAGAGAATGTATATTTCTTCACTGATTCCTTGCGCGACGAGGGAATATTTTCCTTCCCTTTTCTTCCAATCAAATATTCCCTTCAATTTCGTTGACCGAATTCTTCCAATGATTGATGGGCTAGGTCAAATTCTCATTACCACGGACTTAGTTCAATTAAGCTCAGAATCAATTCAGTCAAGTCCATCCGCTGTTGGTTCAATGCAAATTATATGGGCCTAATTAACTACGAAATGCTCCTAATATCTATATGCAATTTTAACTAATTAATTAATTAATTTTTTTTTCTAGAGATCAAGATTGATTCCTAATTTTTATGCAATGAATGACTAATTAGATTTTTAAAATTTAGGTGTCGATGTAGAAACCCATCATGGGAAGGATCGGGATTTGCAGATTGTGAGAGCCTGAGAGAAAATGGACAAAGGGGAAGAGGGAAGAGGAGGCAAAGAAATCAAAGTGGTGGCACTTCATCGGCTTCCTATTTTCTCTTGCTTGCTTCATTGTTTATCAAAGAGCAGAATAAAGAAAAGAGGGATTGTGGTGAGAGAACTGAGCTAGAGAGAGCGAGAAATTGCGAGCTTTGACTTCAACACGCTTGTTGGGTCTGAATCCCAACCCAATTGCTCCTCCTCCTCTGCCCTGGGGGCAGGGGACGAGTGAAGAGGAGACGAGGAAAGTGGCGGTGCTTTCTTTCTTGCATCCTTGTGAACCTAGGAAGGAAGAATATAAAGAAAGGACCGGTTGAATTAAGTATATGGCTGAAACATGTGTAACTTATGGTGTCAACTTTGATATCTTGAATCGATGTAAAGTAAATGCTTCGATATATCTATTCTCTTTTACATTGGTCGAGATATTTTGACCGTGCCCATCTGGCCCGTAGCATCAGAAGCCGCATTTAGCACTGGAGTTTGTGTGTTTGACATGTTTCACAGCCCCTTGACTTCAAGTATGGAG
Source organism: Syzygium syzygioides (assembly GCA_031216285.1). Lineage (NCBI taxonomy): Eukaryota > Viridiplantae > Streptophyta > Magnoliopsida > Myrtales > Myrtaceae > Syzygium > Syzygium syzygioides. The sequence goes on from CM062251.1 coordinate 18,954,870, forward strand.
GCTCTTATAAGTGTTCGAGATTGATTACGCGTCACCTTCACTTTCAACGGAGGCAGACTCAGAAGAACTTGAATATTTCTAGTCAGTTTAAAAGATACATTTATAGTATACAATCTCTGCTATATTACATTGATAGTTTAGTTCTTATTTTTCATTGTGAATTTAATGCAGAGTTGTCAACTAATATCATGGAGCTGAGCTCAATATTGATTTATCTTGATTACCAATGGATGTAGAGATTGGTACTTGTTAAACTCGGATTTTTTTTTTTGCTGTCAATTCAGTTGATGCTGGTTGTGCTGTTATCCCTCACATGAAAAGAAGGTAATAATGTCAGGTATAACATTCCAATCATCTGTGTTGTGGCCATCAGTGATCTTGCTGATATGGTTTTGCTGTACCAGTGAAGTGAGTCCAGAGTCTTGATGACATGTTGCACGAAAAGAAGGGACCATGCATGAACTAATAAAAAAGAAGTTTGTCCAGATTACATCGAGGATATAATTATGATATATTCAAAGCAGCATCAGAGGCTAATCATTTAGCGACCAAACCTTCACTCTGCCTAAACTAAAACACCATAAAGGTGTTACTTGCATCTTATCTTGTATGAACGACTGAGGTAAAACGGTTGATTCAAAATCAATAGGGGATTTTGGTATCCACCACATGCTCTTTCTTTGGCTGCAAGAGTATCTAGGAGGGCAGTTTCTTATTTTCACGAAGAGAAACTTCAATTTAAATGGTGATGCCCTGAAGATTTACGCGTCTCAGGGGCTGCCGAATGTATCGAGAGCTGGGAATGTGAAGAAGCAAGCCGGGTCTGACTTGGATTCGGACTCTAACAATGAAAAGCTCACTCCGAACGACTAGCTTCTCGTTGGGTCGATAATTAGCTTTTTTTCCTGCAGAGAAAGGCGCTGTTTCTTGCAGGTTTCCTGCTGAAGCTCTTTAAGGAGGGGAACATGCAACTTCTTCTTCTAGAATGGAACTGGCCAAGAGATTGGGAATTCAACGGGACAAAATGGGGCCGACCAAAATGACGAGGCTTCGGTGCCCAAAATCCACGTCAGCCAGAGATGTTGAGGTAATGTACATGTGGAATCGACACATTAGACCTTTAACGGAGCAAATTTGGTTGATTTTTTTATGAGGTAATAAAAAATTTCAGCCAAAATTGGAACCCGGGTAAAGTTAGTGCTTTTTAGGAGAATTGGGCTGTGGCTTACCAAATTTACCAACATTCCAACAAAAGAGTAAGTCACAATTTTTTTTTAGTTTTTCATCAGAACATCTTAACACAATTACAAAATCTCATTATCATACGTAAACACGAATCACTGGTCCTAGTTGATCCTAACGTAATTCCAATGACCACTCCAAATGCAAGTCCAATGGTCATTCCAAGGTTTCTGTCGCTCATGGCATGATCGGCAGATCCTAAATGATTTTGACTACGGTCGGCGGTTCCAGGATGACTTTGACTCCTTAGGCAGGGGGGAGCACGATCAACACACAGTTTGGTTCCTACAAAACTCGAATTGGGAAACGTGAGGAATTGGCCTCCGCTAGGAATGGGCCCAAACAAATTGTTATATGCAACACTGAACTTGGACAAAAAGGTGAGACGCACTAACGAGGAAGGTATACTTCCCGACAGATTGTTGTAAGACAAATCGAGAGACTCTAGGCTAATCATTTCGGATAAACGGTCGGGAATCGAACCTGATAAGAAGTTATGGCTGAGATCCAAGATATGGACATTTTTCAAATTCCCGAACTCTGGCCAGATTGATCCGCTGAGAAAGTTGGATCCGAGATCCACAGTCGGCGGCAAGCTTGAAACTTGATTGTACTGCAGCCCCCTCTGGCTCACATTCCTCTTCATGAAGAGCGGAAAATCACGACGAGATTCCGGCGTCTGCATATTTCTGCTGATGAGGCCATGCAATCTGGTAATGTCTTTTGGGATCTCGCCCACGAACGAGTTGTTTGATAAGTTCAGATAATAGAGAGACTGGAAGTCGCCGATCCACGGCGGGATCGTTCCACCCAAATTGTTCCAGGACAAATCCAGCAAATGCAAATGGGTGCATCCACACACCCACTGCGGCATCGAACCATTCGGTCGACCGGATGCGATAATAAGAACCTTAAGCTTCGGAAAAGTCAAACTCGCGTCGCCCGGCAATTCTTTGTCCAAGTAATTCCGAATGAGAACCACAATTGTCAAATTGTTGCAGTGCTGAAGGATCCCTAGTGCAGACGAGAGGTTCGATAGGTTCGAATTTGAGATCGACAGGTAAACAAGGCTGGAGAAGTTCTTCAAGCTTTGAGATATGGGGTTTGTGAACTTGTTCCGTGCAAGGTTCACGTTCTGCAGCTGCCGGCAATTGGGCAAATCCTCAGGGAAAGGACCCCTGAAATTGTTGGAACCTAAATCCAGAGTCCCCAGACTGCTCAATGGCGAACAGTTAAGACCTATCCTCGTGTTGACCGGGTCCACCTTATGTGGGGCCCAGCTTGCATAAAGCAAATAAAAAGAAAAGAAACAAATATCATAATACAAAAGAACAAAAAGAAAAGGGCAGCTTCGTGCGTGTGCCCAAGAAGAAGAGAGAGAAAAAGCAAAAGTGAGTCCCACCGAGACTCACCGAGAGTGCAAGGGAGAAAAGAAAGAAAGGGATGCATCTTCGCGGTCCGATTTCGAAGGCCAAACGTTGTAAGAATTGGCTCAAATTTTAGTATGTTGTTCATGAGACCGAGAGCTACAAGTTGATCGGTTTCGTTCGTTGAGAATCTCCTCCGAACTCTTCAATCGCGGTTAGAGTTTTTCTCCTCATTTTGTGTAAATCCACCTTTATGGTGAAAAAATGGTGTTGAAATGTTGATGTTGTGTCTCTAGTGTGTGACTAGAGAAGAACTTGGTGTATCCTATTATTCTCGGTGATTAGTGGAAGTATTTGGGGGCGGTCCGTGGTTTTTCCCGCTTTGGGTTTCCACGTTAAATATTGGTATCAATTGTTGCATTTGTTTCCTTATAATTGTGTGGTTATATTGCTGGAATATTGTGGATTGTTGGTAGAATTAAGTCGATTTTGGTCGGTTTAGTTTCGGGGGAGATATTGATCTTGGGTTGGCTTAGTTCTTGGTGAATTGTTGCTCGTGGTTCTCCCCAACACCTCGTCAGCGAGTTGTTCCTCAAATTGAGAACCCTGAGCGATGGCAAATTGGACAAGGAAGACGGGACAGGGCCCGTAAAGCGATTGAAATGAGCTATGAAGTACCGCAGCTTCTTCATCTTCTGAAACACATCCAGGATTGACCCCGAGAATCCATTTGTCGATATGTCCAGCCGAAACAGTTTCGTGAGATTACCGATCCTGTGACCGAGCGGCCCAGAAAACAAGTTTTCCTGGACGTTCTAGTGGACCAACTGACCCAGAGTGAAGATGTCTTCATTGATCCCCCCTGTGAGGCTATTCGTGGCCAGAGAAAGGTTCTGCAAGGAGCTACAATTGCCGAATCCTGGAGGGATAACATCATAGAAATCATTTACAGCCAGATTAAGCACCTGGATACGGGTCGAGTTCACGCATATCCTCACGGGCAGATACCCACTAAAAGAGTTATCAGAGATGTCAAGAACGCGGAGTGAGGGCAAATTGGCACCCTTGGGGACCAGTCCCGAGAATTTATTGTTGCTGAGATCGAGGACCTGCAAATTAGGGAGATAGAGAAGCGATTCAGGGAGTGTGCTCTTGAGGAAATTGTGGGAGATATTTAGGAATCTCAGCTGATCCAACTTGTCGAGTGAGTCCCAGAGGTTGCCGGCAAGCTTCTTGCTCGCGAGGACCAACTCAATCACTCTGCCCGAACTGGAGGGACGATCACTCAGGCTGAGAGAAGACGAAGATTTGCACACCACCCCCGGCCAGTCACAGCAATTGGCGGATGCGTTGAGTCCCCAACCGTTGATTGGGGACTCAAAGTTGTTCATCAAGTCTAACAATGCTTTGGAATCGCTCGAATTGCATACAAGGTCCTCTTGAGAGTGCAGGACCTGCGCTTGGAGGCATAGCCAAGAGACGGAGACGACCACCCACAGCGAATTTCGAACACCCATACGAATAAACAGAGCACCCAAAAAAATTTTCCAATATGATTGATCGCAGGAACGGTATGATAAAGTATCAGAGGAAAAGGGCGGTGGAGGGATTAAGTGACGGAGAGACTCAGCTTGAGAAGGATCAAGATTGGTGAATTATGAGAGCGTGATGGTAGAAGCAAGACAGAAAGAGCTAAGCTTTCGTTTGGGAAGGAGGTGCTCAACGAGAAGAAGAAGTGGGGTAACCGGCGAGAAACCAGTGAGCCTCGAGTTTCACGGGGAGAGAGAGAAGTCCAATGAGGTTTGCTTGTGGCATTCCTCTGTTGACGTCTCGTAGTGGTATTTTACTGACAATAGAAACAGGAACCTTTGGAAACCTCGCTGGGATACTTATAGTTGATGCAAGCACACGATTGGATTTGATTTGTGTTGCGGAATGAATAGGCAAGCATTACGGAATATCTTACGACGGTGTTCAAAACGTGTCGTATCGTCCACGTATAGCGGCACTCCATGTTAGACTCTGCACTCGAACACTTGAGTGCAGTGGGGGTGGCAGTTGCTGAGACTGCTCAATATAACTTCATAGCTATGCCAGATGATCAAATGACCCTTGTCTCGTGAACCGACAATTATTTTAACACAGGGCGCAACGGAATTAATCTCTCTTTTTATTTAAAAATTGATATTTGGTCTATAAAGAAGGTGTTTGTTTCCTTAATTCCTGAAGCTGCAGAGGAGTTCAATTTCTTTACATCTGGATGTAACTGTTTGTTGCCCTTAGATAATTTGATACAGCTCAAGACGTGGAGTGAAGGCATTCTCAAATATGAATGCAAGGGGTAATGAACTTCAATGGTTGAAGAATCATTGCATCAATGAGTAAAACTCTTCATCTATCGATTTTAACATCTGGTCACATGTATCATCGGAAAAGTCAGCTTTAGGATGGATAATGTCGTTTGGTGTAAACTTTTCCTTACACTAACGGTGTATGGTCTGTCTTTTCTGTGACTTATCTAATAAAGATCATTCCAAGAGGACTAAGCATTATCCAGTACTTAGAGGTGAAGTTCATCTTTACGGCAATATCTGAAGGGCCATTTTCTTTCTGAGCTTTGACGATCATTTCATGCTTCAATATGGTCACAAAACATATGGTTGGATGGAAGGCTCATTGTGTCTAGTTTCTAATGATGTAGCTAGCAAGGATCACCTAGAGAGGGGGTGAATAGGTGATCTTAAACAAGTTTTATCAATTTATGCAGAAATAAAAGAATACAGTTGATTCTGAATAAAATTCAAATTCAAGACAGATTATATAGACAGTACTCTTAATGTGCAGAATATAAATAAAGAGATAAGGGATAGAAAAACTGCACATAAGTTTATAGTGATTCAGCTTATAGCAAGTCTATGTCCACTCTCCCACGCTTACAGCCTATCAGCTGGATTTCACTATGTAATCAAGAGGAATTTACAAATTCTGAATGACAGAACTCTCGTGTATGATAGGACTCTCTATCTCACACAATCACCCTTACAAAGTATCCCTTAAGATCTTAATCTTTGGCTTAGAACGATAAGAGAAATGATTGGAATATGCTCAGACTTTGGACTTGTTGATTCTTGATTCTGTATTTCTTCTGCTGCTCGTTGATCTCATTAAATACTCCTCTACATCCACACTAGCCGTTGGATAGCTTACAGAAGATCATCTTCCAATCTTCACCTTGGACAGATTTGTATAATAAGGATTGAGTAGCCGTTGGAAGACAGATTCTGAATCCCGCTGATTCGAATCGCTCATACAATCAGAATCTTGATTTCCATAAGAGAGTTTTATCCGATGTAATGCATTCTTGTCGAAGTATTTAATTGTCAATCAATTAATGTCTTAGATTGAAACAATCAAAACTTTCCTTCTGTGAAATCCATATCAGATCACTAGCTGTTTTGTTTGATTCTAAATTCTGCATCTGAAGAAATTCTGCGTCTGCATCTGAAGAACTCCTGCGTCTGCGTCTAAATAATTTCTTCATCTACATCTGACTAAATCTGCGTCTGAATCTCAAAACTTATGTTATGAGGGTCTTCAATAAGGTACTTGACAGCTTGTAATGTCTAAATAACTTCCTTCTGAATTTCCAGAATATACATACCTGGAGTAAATTAATTCAGAATAAGTATCAGACTTTATAATTATGCAGAAGGTTTTGTCAACTTTAAAATTAATAGGAGTTTGCCTCAACATCTAAGACAACAAGTTTCATGTAATTTAAAATCTTGTAAAGAAAGTTATAATCAAATTACTGAGTGCTACTCAACTTACTCGAGAATGAGTTTTTACAATTTCCATGATTTTATTGAATCCTATACATTGTAAGTTATTAATAAAGCTCGAGTCAAGAGTCAATCTATTTATTCATGTTTTATTTTGGGAATATTGTTAAAATTGAGTCTATATAAACTTTTATAGGATTTTTGCTGCACCTTTGTCAGACTAAGGGATAAGTCATACGTACAGACCACGACTATATGTACCCTCCTCTTAACTTATACACAATTTTGTTTTAATTAAAAATTAATGTGAGATTTGACAATAATGTGCTCATTTGTGCACAAATCTATCTAGTCATTATTATGGAGTAGGCAAGATTATTACCTCTAAAGCTTTGATCTTCCTTTCCATATCACAAATATGCTAATTCTGCTTCAACCTAGCTCGGTCTGCAGATGCAAGGTATGATCCTATATACACAATATAATACTCACGTTAATAAAAAGATCAATGCTCATCGTAACAAGATAAGCACGGGCGAAAATGCTCAAAATGGACCGACGTAAATAAAAGGAAAAACAATCAAAGCATAATTAAGTTCTCATTAATAAGTACTCACCTTTCAAGTTTTTGAGGGTCCATGTTCAGGTTTAGGGGTCAAGAGTGTCGCCTGCAACCAATGGTAAGTTTGTGAGCTTCAACTTCTTCGTTCTTGCAATAGGGTTTGGGTTAAACTTGTAGAGAATGAGTCAACGAAGAAGAATTTGTTGGATCCATGAGGGCCAAGACGTCAATTGTTTTGTTCCCCTCATCCATTTATCGTGCGTTCCACTAGAAAAAAACAACAGATAATAACACGCAATAAGAATTGCTCAATCCTAATACTTTTCAAGCGCAAAGAGGGATTGATTTGCACTTGAACTCATGAGAATAAAGTGTATTTTTAAGTGAATTTCAGGCTGGCAAGTTTAAGAATTTAGGGATAAGTGCACTAAAAGTCCTAAAACTTATCATGAAAGTGCAATTGAGTCCTAAAACTTTCAAAAAGTGTAATCAAATCCTAAAATTTGTTACAAAAGTGCAATCGAGTCATAAAAATTTCAAAAAATGCAATCGAGTTCTAAAATTTTGAAAAAATGCGATCAAATCCTAAAATTTATCAGATTTGCCCAATCAAGTTTGTTGCTAAAGTGCAATCGAGTCACAAAATTTTCAAAAAATACAGTCAACAGAAGGACTTGATTTGACCAATTTGATAAATCTAAGGACTTGATTACACTTTTTCAAAGTTTTAGGACTCGATTGCACTTTTTCAAAGTTTTAAGACTCAATTGCACTTTGTGACAAGTTTTAGAACTTAATTGCACTTTTTGAGAGTTTTAGAACTTAATTGCACTTTTATGACAAGTTTTAGGATTTCGAACGCATTTATCTTAAAAATTTATTATGTGGCCAAAGTGCATAAATGACAATACAAATATCTTACCAAAATATGGTTCTTCCCATGTTTGACAATCATTCATCTTTTGAAATCCTAGCGCGAAAGTATGTGACTCGACTTTGTTTTCATTCAAATGCTTATCCTCTTGTTTGTGATACTTCTTCCTTATCTAGGCAACCAAGGTCATAGGCCAATTAAAATACTCATTAGATGGAAAACCCATAGCTGTCACCTTGTACAGATTTTGCTTATTAGAATCCACGAGAAAGATAAGCTTCAACAAATGAATTTGAAACAATCATGTAACATTAATTGTTGAACACGTGAATGGACGGATGAGTAAAATATTCGTTACGTGAGTTGAATGAGAATTTTCTAGTGTTGTTTGGCCGTCGGCATGGGTGCGCTTGTGCTAATATATCACCAACCGATACAAAGAGAGAATATCACAGAAGCATAAAATGGTGCTAAATATAGTTTCATCCGATATTCATCAATTAAAACCATTTTAAGATATGCCTCAAGTTTCTTAGAATTATTTAAGCAACTTAGTGTTAGTAAATGTATAAAAGTTTATGACAATCTACTTTACACAGTTTTACTATAGATCTACAACAAACATTGTAATCACCAAAGTTCGTAAGCAAGATGGATTCAGCTAGGCTTCTTATTTTCTTATTCTTTGGTTAAACATATCTTCTTTTTATGCTTCTTGATTTGCATGCCATAAATCAACCACGAATGAGGATTCTGTCCATAATCCAACATTTTTGGAAGGTGATGAATTAGTTGATATAGGAAAATCTAAGACTTAAGAAAATATGGAAAAAAAAAATCAATCATTCCTTTCGGTCAATCGCTTCAATCTAACAGAGATATAAAAGGTACAACACTATATACGTTTAGAATAGGCAAAAGCCTGCATATGCTAATGAAAAACACTCTTAACTTTTAGGACATTATCCATTTGAGGATCGAAGAACCAACAAAACAATCAATATTGACAATTGGGCAATGTACGGTGGCTCAAAAAATAATGAAGATTAGGTGATTAATGATAGTAGTGCCGTCATACAACAATGGAGCCTACAATTATAGAACAACAAACTTAAGAGGATTTCATGAAATGATTAGAAGAGAAAAGGGGTGATTACTAGAATTGACACAAAATTCTCGTTATGATCGACCCTCGCTTATATGATGGTTCAACCTTTTTAATGCACACAATTGACACTCTAGTATGTGCTTTGCTTCCTTGATGAGCCTAACACGCCAAAGTAACTCCTTAAAAGGTGATTATTAAATTATCGTCAACGGCTAACTATTTCCGTTAGAGCAATGGATCAAATAACCTGTAATTTCAAGATAATCCTGGGCATTAAAGTTATTTCAGTTCATTTATGCATGAGATCACGTAATGTTGAGAGGTCGAATTAGTGTCATGCAAGACGTACGTGCACACGGCCAGCTATTAGAGTGATTATAAGAAAGAGGTTGTAAATGTTATGACATACATCCATATTCTAATCTCCATTAAGTCTACTTTTACCGAAGAACGCTAGTAAGATATCCATTCGGTGAAAGCATAACATCAAACAAAATTGGCACAAAATAATCAGGCTAGGACAAATTGATTTTGACTCCTGTTTTCTTAGTTGATTCAAGCAAATGATGTGACTTTGGAAGAGTCGAGGAGAGTACAGATTTATGAATGTGTAGTATACATACGTTTTACTTCTTCCATTGGCTAGATAGACTCTCCACAGCCAACATATGCAAGGTTATTCCGACAAATGATATAATATGAATGAAGAACATCTATTAAGCGTGTGCATATTAATCATAAATCATCCTTAGATTTTGAGATAAACAATTCTATAAGATCGCGAGGCACGCAAAAGTTTAGCAAATGGTTCATTTGGTATAAACATATAAATGAAGCCATGGAGATTTAAAGCTCCAAATTGTCTTTATTAATCTCACATAGATAGAACAACCACACTCATACTGAAAACCGGATCAAGCATAAAATGTAAAGACTTGAGGATTTTGGGTCTCTTAACAAGAACTTAATTAACTCAAAGCATCTTAATCTCTTGGCCTACATATAATTGTAGGTTGGAAGTCCCAATTGGTTCATGAGCTCTTCATACTTTTGCTGTTGTTCCACATACACCACTGTTAGCTCGTCCTTCTCTTTCTTCAATTGCACATATTCAGCTGCATCAAATATCGGTCAATTACATATTTTTAATTTCTCCTTCGATACGCGTGCACGCAAAGAGAGAGAGAAAGAGAGAGGACCTTGTTTGGATTCGATTTTCTGAGAAAAGAAACCGATTTTTCGCTTTAATTTGTCATTTTCCACTTGGAATAAATAGTACTGCCGTTCCCAATAGTACATCGTCACAAAGTCCTTTCCTATGTTGGCCTGTATAAATCAAACAAGAGAAATTCAAAATCATTAGATACTTGTCATCTCCATCACTTCGAATGTCAAATCTTGAGAGCACACTAAATGAACATAAATTGGTGGAGTAATCATATCAATAACTAACTTCAAGAGATTTTATTATCCGTTCCATTTGCATTATTCGAGAAATCTCTTCGGGATGAAAGATTTCATTGTACTGCCTGCTTGCCAATGTCCTGAAAAACACAAAAACAAAAGAAAATTGAAAAAAATTCATCACTTTTTTTAAAAAGGCACCATGTTATATACTAAGAATTGGAATATTGAGAGAACCGAAAATTGAATATCTCTCCACTGTTTTTGCCATTTCTGTGTTTTTTTTTTTTTTGCTCGTTTCTTTTTCGACCAGCACTTTCAAATGATATGTCTAGGTCAAGAAAATGGGCATGGTTATCCATGCTAACATTTTGAAACACGTTTAAAGGTTTTACATTTACAAGCACCTCTTACGCTTCTTAGGGTTGATATTAGGGTTTTGTGAGCTTTGTCCTTCCATTCTCTGGCTTGTTGAAGATAATGGAGGCATCCCTAGGGAAATGATTCTCTCCTTCTTGTTGTTGGAGTTGTGGAAGCTCTCCATTAACCACTTCAACAAAAAGATTGCCCTATAACAATGAACAATAAGTTAGCACGAAAGAAATAAGTCTCAAAATCATTCTCAAAAAAGAGCAAACTAGTTAGCCAGAGACACTGGAATTTGTTTGTTTACTCACACTAGTTACGAAAAATTAAAGAGAGAAATATGAAAGTAGTGAGCGTCTAAGTTGGTTCGGCCTTTTATTTATAGGAGAAAGTAATGAGTCTTAAGCTACCTGGAATCTGTGTGATTGGTCGGTGGGCCCATCTCCTGTGCATTTTCCAGTACTGCATGATATATTGATGGTTTAGTTTCATTTTCAAAAAAGGAAGAACTTTCCATTTCTTTGGAAAATCCCTCACGTACCCCCGCATCACAACATGAGTTCATGGTCATTTTTGTCACTCTAGCATGGCCAAAATTGGCATGCATGCTGTGAAAACTCAATTTTTGGAGTTACCAAATTTGCCTTGAATATATCTATAAGAGAAATTGTTATCAATGGGAATTAAAAGGCTGAGCCAAGAAGGGAATTTTAGGAAATATCATTTTGGGAAATATCTATGAGGAGGCTTCCTCTTTTTTGGTTTGAACTTGAATTTGGATGCTTATAAATTGGCCATCCTTGTTACTTGCCTCAATTGACGTTGCAGAAAATGAAAAGAACATGCAGTTTAATAGTTAATGTCGAATTCAGGAGATGATACTTTCAACTCTCTCTTCTCAAAATCAAGCTCGTGAATGAATTCGTCAAAATTGGAAAATCGTTTATCCTTTCGCCAATAAGATGTTTTTGAAAAAATTACCAAAAAAATCATAAACCTATTACACGTTTGCCAATTAAACCCTAAACCCTTTAATTATGCCAATTGAATTTTAAATATTTTTACATTTTGTTAATTGAGTCTATCCGGTCAATTTTGCTGGAAATCGCTAACGGATATGCTAGCCATCCTAAGTAATATGGCCGGCGCTGACATGGATAATTTTAATATTTTCTTTTCAATTTTTTTTTTTTGTGATCTTCTTTTGTTCTTCTTTTTCTTTTAATTGTAGCCAGTGACTGTCATGGCCTTTGCTCGGATATGGGCAAGGCCATCATGGCCACGAGAGAGGCCAGCCTCGCCTAACTCTAGGCAAGGGGGCCTCGCCCGAGGCTGCGATGGTATGGGCGAGGGCCTGCGACCCTCCCTTGTTGCTGTCAAGGGCTTCACATGGCAGGACCCTCACCTACCGAAAAACAAAAAAGAAGGAAAAGAGAAGAAAAAAAGAAAATTTTTTTGAAAGAATATTGAAAAAAATATTAAAATTATCTACATCAGCGCCACCACGTAGAGCAACTAGTGTCCACATCAGCGATTTCTAACAAAATTGGCTTGATGAACTTAATAGTCAAAAAGTGAAAAAATTTAGGGCTCAATTGGCACAATTAAAAGTTTATGAATGAATTAGCAAAAGTGCAATAAGTTTATAACTTTTTTGATAATTTTCCCAATGTTTTACTATGCAAAGTTTGCTATTATATCTATTTTTATATAGCCACAAGTTGATATTTACGTGTACACTGTCTATTAAGTAAGTAGTTGATCTAGCACCATAGCCAAGCACAAGCCCGGCCATGCCTCGCAGGTTTCGAGCGACGATCAAACCATCACGGCCATCGAGCCGAGAGAGAGAGAGAGAGGGGACAAATTCCTCTAAAATATGAGTATATTGATTCAAGGATTAACTTCATCCGCTAAAGTTACTCAATGACTCGATCCCTTGAGTTTTAGCCTTACATACCCCCCTTTGGACGCTGACATTACTTAACCATTATTCTTATCACTTACAAATTTGTCATTTCCTATTTTAAAGTGCTCAGAACCAAACACTCAATTCTCAACCCTCCTAAAACTCTCAAACCAACTCAAGCCTTGGCTCATCCACCACCACTACCAGCCACTGTCGCCGTCGCCGTCTACCGCCAAGAGGACTTCTGCCCAGCTCGCTGCAGATGACAACCATCCTTCCATCTCCATTCGTGGGTTGCATCCCTCACCCCATGGTGTCAAAGAGAATTGACTTGAACCAAATTCGAAGCCAACCGAACAAAAAAAATTCGGGTCTTTTTGGTTCGGGTGTCCAAGTGAAAGAAACATTCGGTTCGATCTCGAGTCAACAAGCGGAATCGACCCAAACCACGTCACTAAACTTGGTGTTTGAACTTGCGATTTTTTATTCATTATTTAATCATTTCTGGATTCGGATTGCATCAAGATGAAAAATCCTGGCAAAATGAGAATTCGAACCAACATTAAGTCACTCTCAGCCACTCGTTTCTCACACCTTAACGAAGGGATGAGCCTCCGGAGACGCGAACCGCCACGAACCATGGCTCCTGCTGAACCCGAATTGAACCGGGAGCCCCAACCCTTTCATGAGGAGATTGACGAACCTTGGATCCGATACTTCAACCCCATTTATCTGAACCCACACTTTTCCAGGAAGCAATCAACCAGGGTAAGAAACTTGAGAGCAATCAATTCAAGCAAGAAACTTGAAGTTCAATCTGATGCTAAAAGCCCCATATTAAACAAGTCAAGAAATCATAAAGGCCACAGCTTGAAGCTCCAATTCAATTGCAGCCAAGCTTCTTCACCATATTCAAGCAAGAAACTAGAAAACAAAACACTACCTCGAAAACAGAATGAAACAGAGATACAAGCATTTCTCCTCCTTAGTACAGGAAATTGGCTAGTGGGGTCAGCTCAACATGATTCTTAATCTCGACCACGGTCTCAAAAACATTTCTTTAAACTCAAGCTGGTCTCCAAGAAAGAGCAGACGAAGGCTGTAACCGAACTGATGTAGATGCAGTAAAACAGAGGAAGTTCTATGGCTTGCAGAGCCTCTTTTGGCTATATCATTTCGCAAACAAAGTTGTTCTAGCTGACTATATATTGTTTACTCAAATTGTTTTGGTTTCGGAACAAGTTTACTAACGTGTAAACCGACGGTAAACACATTCACCAATACAGAAAAGTAAACCTGAGCAGCTTCGTCACCAACCTCTTCTTCCTTGTCGATCAATGGGTAAGGTTTCACTTTTTGCCTCTCTACGTGTTTCGTTGTCTCACGTAACTCACCGACCGTGTCGATCGTTTAGCACAAAGGACTTTTGACTTGGATCTGCCAGGGTAGGTTCAGTTGCTCTAGCTAATCGTTGTTGTTGCTCCATCGGGGAAGTCTTTAGCTGCCGGCACGCCACGTTCCAATAGGATGTCAATTCATACTTTCCTAGCATAGATATAACTCCAAAGTCTTCCGTGTCGCTTTTGTTTACGAAAAATATTTTGACTAGCTGAGATCCTTGACATAAAAACCCTCATCAAGGTACCATATTAGATTCTGACCAAAAAAAAAAGGTACCATATTAGACGTCAAATCAATGAACCTTAAATTGACTATAAACTTATTTGATAAAACACTTTTTTTCTGTAGAAGCTTAAATCGTTCTATTAATTCCGTGTATGCCCTTAGGAACCAATAGCCCAAAAAAAAATCCGAAAACTTAAACTCGTTTCTAAGAATTTTTTTTATAATTGATTATTGCCAAAATCCAAGGGACACTCTTTGCTTTACAATGAGATTTGAGGACACTCTTTGTTTTTAGTATGGAAAGGTAAACCATACATCGTCAATGTAAAGAAAAGTTTACACCAAACAGCATTATCCATCATTTACTCTAGGATCGTAACTATCCACCATCTCAAATCAATGATATATAAGATTGCTTGAGTAAAACCTTTTTTATGCCAGCAGTGTATGCTATAATTATTCTTTTAGAATTGTCACCCTCTACCAACTCTTTTCTGTTTCTCCCCATTGCCATTGCTTCTTGAAAGAAACTATAATCTTTGTTCGGGTATGTAATATTATCGAGTTATCATTGATTTTATTTTACTATCATTTGATTTAATTAATGTAACGGGTAACTGTATTCCAAAGACTACTAGGTAATTACTTTCTTTGTTTGGCGTCGTCGCACGGCGAGGACTTAGGCTGGCGACATCAGGCGATGGAGGTGCGGCTGTGGCTAGTGGTCGTGCAACTTGAGGTTAATGTTGTGGATGGACGGAGGGGCAAAATGAAAAAGGAGAAAAAGGCAATAAAAGATGGAAAACGATAAAAACAAGAAACATATATAATGAATATGAGCGGACCAATTTGCTTATTGTTGATGAGTTCAAGGGGTTAACTTTACCGAACTCTACAGGATCCTAACTTTGAGTTCCGCTATTCCTATAAAGGCATTGTACATCTGCATAGTGATTTTGACTGCTAACAATTTGTGTGTAATCACCTATCCCACTTTCTCAAATTAGACTTTTTTATGTAATTTTATCTTTTTTTTAAGTATGGAGAATTGAAACTTTTCGATTTGACTAATCACCACGGATACACACAAATTGTGAAATTCACGTGCATCGAATAGGATTTCGTATATGTAACTAACGTGGGCGTGGCCCCAAGGGTCACTATGCGAAGGAGATACTACACGGTTCTGTCGTACACTCAACCAAAACATAGACATTATTAAAGTGACGGCATATCGTATTCACACACTGTTCGCATCTACTCACTTTACCTATTCAATCGTCTATCTGTGCTAGTGTCATCGAATACCCAACTTAGAAAAACTCTCTTGCATGCCCGAAACTACATGACGACCGAGGCGAAGGGCAATGAATGGCGGTGGTGGCAGTCGTCGCCAACGCCCGCATCATTACACACTCGAACACCAGAAACAAAAGTGAATTTACTCTCCCTCAATCCTTGAAATGGCGCAATCGCAATTAAAGTTGCACTTTTAGTAAAGCAAAAGGGAAAAGCACACACCGAAATCAAAAGCGAAAAACGTGACGCAAGAGGTTCCACTTTTAGCATGTGGGAAGCTTCGTGGCGACAGAGCTCAAACGATCATTCTAAGAACCCTCCTTATATGACCTTACCGTTATTTAGTAAGAGACTTTGAAGACCACAATAAAAGAAATGTTGAAAAGCAAATTCATTGGGGTATAGTTCGTTTATTACGAAATGACAAGATCGTGGAATATTGAACTCGGAACATTTTTCGTAGTTCTTTCATTTTATGGCATCAAAAGTGTTTTCTCTTATAACATTTCGGGCCGAACCTAAACAAAATGCATGGATTATGCACATAACGGAAATATCCTCACTTTTCAAATGATCCCAAGACGTGAATGAATTTTTACTATAGGATAAAATAATCCACCGTTAAGTTTTCCATCCCTAACAATTGTCATCGATTTGGAACACCAACTTTTGGTTTGGGGAAAAGAGAACTCGGTTCACTAACCCTAGCTCTTTCAATCTATGGATACTAATTTTTTTTCTATTTTCTCGTTAAAACAGACAAGTTCCTGATTGACAAAACTTAAAAACATCAAACATCATTTGGTATCCGCAATAAATGACATTGTTTCGTTTTTCTGTTATACGCATAAATACCGTTAGTCACGTTTTGACATGAGCTTTATTACGAAAGTCTATACATTTCTTTGAGTAGTGAATACTATTTTCTTTTGATAAAAAAAAATCTTCCCAAAATGGACCCACAAATAATCAATCATTTTTCCTTTTTTCCCCTTGGAGATCCAACCCAAAACTTCAAGAGCAATCACTCAAACTCATGACTTAGACCCGGACTCGATCTGAACATGAGCTCGGCGGTCAATCGCAACCGAAACGGCCAGGCCTCAAATTTAAAATCTAATTTGCCTTCAACCCAGGCCCGGCTCTCGATCTCCAGCCGGTCCGGTGCTGCGCGACTATCATCTGTAAGCGAAATGTTTAGGGTCAACGAATCAACGGTATGATGTCACGAAACATCAAGAAAGGGAGGACCGGCAATGATTAATTAAGCCGATATCCATAGCCCTTCTTGGCCTCTCTTATCCGAGCTTACAACCAAAACAAAAGCACGATGAACTCCGCCTGATTAATTAAGCTGAATCACTGATTAATTAACACAAGAAGCTCAGGAAGACACACTTCGGAGCTATATCCTTATCTTCTTAAAACTGAACCAGACCACAATTTACAGAGACTTAGAAGATCAGATCCGAGAAAGCATGGCTTGCACACGTACAAAAAGTCCAACAGGCCCGCACTCTCACGACTACACTCGCATAATTGATCTCTCCCTCACTAATTACGCTTATAATACACAAAAAAACACACGGGTATACTCGAACTCGACTCGTAATCACCTAGACAAGAGAGGGAACCAGCGCTCCTGCAGCGAAGACTGGTACGACACCATGAAGATGAGGAACACCAGCAACGCTGCGATGCCCCACGGGGACCCGCCAGCGCGGTGGAGCGAGTCCCGCTCCGGCATGGCCAGGAAGTAGGGCACCCGGTTCCAGTCCTCCTCGTTGGAGAGGAAGTGGACGACGAGGAGCAGGGCCACGGGGCAGAGCATGAGGAAGAGCTTGACCTGGGACATCACGTCCTCCACCACCGACTCGTAGTTGATGTACCAGGAGAAGCCCAGCACGAGGAAGAGGATGGCGACGAAGAAGCAGAGGTGCAAGGGCGGGAGGGAGAGGTAGTCGGCGTAGTAGGAGTAGTAGCTGTTGCCGTTGTAGTAACGCGCCATCGGAGAGGAGAGAAACGGGGGAAGAGATGGTGTTGAGAACTTCTTGTCGCGTTGGATTTGAACGAGTGTGTGTGCTTCTTGATGCAGTGAATTAGCGAGAAGATTCAAGAATGTCTCGTCTATTTATGGAGAGAGAGAGAGAGATTATTATTAAAGTTGAAAACTTTACTTAGCAAGTATGAACGGGAGTCCAAGTTAGCTTTACTTTAGCTCATGGGGATTCACTTTCATGGCGATCTACGATCAGGGCGGTGGGATTTTCTTTCCACGCTGCTAAAGATTCGCAGCCGACGGTGGAGGCCATGACCACCGTCGCGGTGCCACGTAGCACCGACCATACCCCAGTCTCGTGGGAAGAGAAAACAATAATAATATTGTATTGTTCATAGTGTGTCTATTTCTTTACGAGATAATAAATTCAATGTGAGAGGCCAATGTAAAAATTTAAGCTCGGCTCAACACAAATTAACCTAGAATGGATAAGAATCGACATGTTTTCACTCTTTTTCAATTTTAAGAAAACATATTATAAATTGCATTCGCATTGAAGCATTTTAATGGCACGGACACGATGACAAGATCAAATTGTTTCCTATGAATAGAAATTTGAAGAAGAACGAAATACACTATTCATGAAATCAAACCATGAAAATGAAATTTTTCGACCGTCACCGAACTAAAGAAAACTTGTTATCATTGGAGTGGTAGTTTAATATCAGCGAGGCCACATCTTCTTAACGCTATCCACGGAAATCGAATTGTACATACGAAACTTTCTACGGACCCCAAATTAAAGAAAAACTTTTTTTATCATTACAGCGATAGTATAATGTTTTTGAGCCCGAAGAAGATGGTCACAAGTTCGAGTCACAATGCTTGGTCAGTCCGTGCCTAAATCATTTGCTATCTCATGCGATGTCTTAACTTTCGACACGCTGACAGGGAAAATAATTATAAATTTATCGATGATCAACTTTTGGATGTCGGGTAAACCGAGTGGTTTAAATGAACATGAGACATCGACATGACTCTCGGAGGAGGAGGAGAATGAGACTAGACGTCCATGACCGCCTTTTTACCTACTCCTATAAAAATTCCTACTAAATGTGACAAAAAGCCAGGTGTCATGGGAGATGTGGAAGAGGAGAAAGGTACATTTGTGGGTTTGGTTTTTTTTAGCAATGAGAAAGGTTGTATTATTGGGGAAGTGGCTTGACTAATGGCGAATCCACAGCACCACAGCACGTGTCCTATATCACTTTGCGGATACGCCTTTTATCTCTTCTACGACGACGACGGCACATAAACCAGAAAACCTTGCTACATCACCTCAATTTATAGCGACCATAACACGTGTATCCATCAAAAGCCCCAAAATATATTTATCGTAATATATTTACTCTAAATTTTTTTATTGTGATATAAAAAGTCATAAAATTATACTTATGTGACACGTTTAAGTTCCGTCAAGATTTCATTACATAATTTTTTAGTTGAAAAAACGTCGTTTTTATTTTACTTAAGCCGCATAGGCGCGCCATAACAATACCATTTGCTTTCTAACGTCCATGTATTCAGGTTTTAACAGTTCTCTTTAACAAACTTTAACAAAAGATAAATATATCACATAGATAAAAGTTTGAGATTTTTGGTATTACGAAAAAAAAATTAAAGTAAATATGTTACGGTGACCACGATAAAATTTTTGGTAGCTTTTGTCCTATGAGCAATCCACGGGATAGAAATTTTACGAGAGTTTGTGCTTTTTAGAGGAACCAAGCGCGGTTTCTTCAAATTCCTACCATCAGTACTGTCAAATACACTTATTCCATTGCAATATTCATACTATGTGAGCAACATCGAGCGGCGATAAACCCGATGTCCTTGTTTATTTTTTCCATCGACCTTTTGTTTGTGATGCTTCCTAATTACCGAATAAGCCGTTTGTCTTTGTTTTTTTTTTCAAGAGAAAAATAATCATAAAGCTAACTTTGCTGAATCGGCGGAGCATGATGAGACCCATTTTTTTCGATTAGTTTTGGTGAGTCTTCACATGGGACGCACTAAGGTTTTGAAAAAGGTGTACTGATTAATTATTGTTGCTCTGATTGGATGCGTGCTTTAAGGAATGTTAGCTCCTAATGGATTCTATTGTGGGACATTTTGAACTATGCATGTCGTATTATATTTTGCACCGTTCGTCCGTGACTCATCATCCTATGCCTATACGTTATCATATCATCAATTTTGGAATAATAACACAAGTAGTATTTAATTTTTTGCCTAATATGTAATGTGATCCATAAATTTTTAATTTGTTCAATATGATCCATGAGTTGTAACACATTGTGTAATTTGACATTTCACATAATTTAGGAACCAAGTTAAATATGTATCAAAAATTCAAGGACCACATTGAAACAAATTGAAAGTTCAATGACTAGATTGCATATTAGACTACAGTTCAAAGATCAAATTAAACAAATTAAAAGTTAATAGACCACATTGCACATTGAGTTAAAGTTCATGGACTATTTATGTTATTTTCCCTATCGATTTTCTTACGTGCTTAGATCGAATAATTCCAATTTTTTAAGAGCATACATGTGTTGGGACAAACATGAATTTTGTGATATAGGAAAATGAGGGAGCCATCCTAAGTAAGTTTGTTCCAAACCCATGAAATACCCCACTAACCTTGTGGATTAGTTAAGATCTAGATGGAATTATTTATACCTGAGGGTATGAGGAACCAGAGAGAGTTGTGGACTCGTAATTCTCATACACATTTAACTACCTAAATCAACGTCATGGGATTAGTTTAATTTTGCTTGGTATCAAACGGGGTTTAGCTAAGAACGTATGATCCATCTCAATTACTCTATATAGAGCAAGAAGTACCAGTCACGAATTTTCATTGAAGACTAAAAGTCTATTTGTTTGAAAAAAAACTGTTTTTGAAAAATCGTTTTCCTACTTTCTGATATTTAAATGACGGAAGACTAATTGATTTACAAAAAGCTTTTTCTATGACTGAAAAAACAAGCTTAGATTAGAAAAAAGATGATTTCTCCTTTTGGCTAAAGGTGAGCAAAAGTATTGGACCAAACTGGCCGATTTTGGGTGGTTCTCGCAAGAATTGATTTAGTTCCCAATCTCTAAAATTTGGAACCAGTGAATATCGATCCGATTCTCAATTTTAGGTGTGGACCCACCCACTCGAATCACCTGAACTAGACCGAATTTTTTTTTAATTCTTAACATTCCAAATTTCCAAAACCCTAATTCTCATTCTTTTCTTGCTCAGACTCAGTCACATACGCTTGTCGCTCACACTTCTCACTCTCACTTCTCCCAATCTCAGTAACGCAGCACTAACGCCTTCCTCACAGCTCAACACTTTTCTAGACTTGGTTCTTGATAATTATAGCTTTGTTCTTGGAGATGATCATCATGTTTAGCTTATCACAAGGTTGTTCTATTAACATCACTCATGTAGTAGTTTAGACCATACAATAACACTTGCAGTCTTGCAGTGAATAGGAAAAAAAAAAGGAGATGCACCCGATCCAGTTTCTAAGTGGGCAAGTCCTGATTCCACAAACTAAAAACCAACCTACCCTGAAACCGATTATCCCTACTTTTGGTAAAAAGAAAACCATTTTCCCTAAGCCAGAAAACAAATGAAAACTAACAATTTTCTTTGAAAATGATTTACATAGAAAATATTTTCCTTTCTCATAAAGTTTTCAGTGAAATAAACACGCCTTAAATGTCAATAGAAACCATGACCCCCAACCAATTCGTGAAACACAACTGACCTTTGAAAGGCAGATGAAAACTATTGATCCCAATCCTACTTCATTGACATAAATCAATGTGGATAACAATTGACTGAGCTCACATTCATTTCGGGGCCAAAATTCACGGCAGACATAACTGATTAATTTACTATACTTTATGAATAGTATAGATTATGTGGGGCCACAAAATTCAAAGACCTAGAGGTGGGTGGCCCACAAATGGAAGCCAACCCATTCATCCATACTGTAAATGAAGGATATGCGTTCTCCTATTTTTTCTTTTCCTTTTTGCTTCTCTTCTTCTCCCTTGTTTCCATTCTTCTCCTTCTTCCTTAGTGTGTTGCACAATCGGCAAAGCATGGCCATCAACACCAACCCCGGAAGGTCATTTCTTAGAGTGTAGACGTTTAATCATTCAATCTACTATGTTGCTATCTATCTCACACACAAACATTGTTGCTTCGGAGGGTGGCTAAAATTGGAGAAATCATATAAGGGATAGGTAACTTTTAGTGTTATTTAGATTAGGGGTGAGCATCAGTCAAGGGTTAACCTTGGACCGACCCTGGACTGGCCCAACCAGGCCGATCCTAGTTTGATTCCCAAGGGGACTGGGCCAGTACTTAATCCTAGGACCCCTGGACCTTACACTGTGCAGATTGGTCCTGAGTTTTAGGATTTTAGGGTTGGTCTAGATTGGACCGATCTTGTATATATTATATAAAATTATATATCATATAATATAATATATATTATTGTTTACTTTAAACCCTACCCTAGCAATTGTGCCTCTATTTTTTCTTGTTTCTTATGCAATTCTGCCGTGTAGAATTGTAAATTAGGAAAGAGATGCCCAATTTTTTTTAGTGAATAGAAACCCACTTAACCAATTGACCCAACCCTAATTTGAACCAAAAAAAAAAAAATACAAACCCTCCTCTCCCTTGCCTGTTGCCTCGCTTTGTTCGCTTGCCGCTCGCCTAGGAAACCCTATTCCTCGCATCATGCCGCTCTCCTCTCTCTCAGCTCTGTTCGCTTTCCTCTTCACTCGCCTTGGCCTCACTTTCACGTGTTCGTTTTTTATGATTTGTTGCTTTTAGTAAATGGAGATTTATGTTGTTATCTTATCTTAGATTTATGTTTGATATGTATCGGCGTTTATAATTTGGTTGCTCAATGTTTGATGGATATAAAATTTGAAAAAGTATGTTTTTACTTTCAAGGAATACGAAAATGGAACAAAAAAATATGGATTAGTCTTGGGTTGACCCTAGAACTAGACCGGACCCATGGAATTGGTCCGATCCTCAGTTCCACGCTTAACACGGTCGGTCTTTGGTCCCAAAAATTAAGGACCAACACAGTGCGGATTGGTCCCAAAGTTAGGTGCAAGACCAGCCCAACCCGAACCATGCTCACCCCTAATTTAGATATGGGCAGTATTTTTTGCTCTGTCGATTGGTTTGAGAAGACTTCTTTTAACTGACCTCCTCATTTGTGGAAGTCATAAACTTATAATCATCAACATCATACACATTTATAACTGAAATAGGTGCACTAAAAGTTCCAAAATTAATAAGTGCACTAAAAGTTCTAAAATTTGTCATATCGAGTCATAAAACTTTTAAAAATTACAATGAAGTCATTGGGGATTAGGGGCACGATTGGGCATCAACCGGCCATGGCCGCTCGAGCTCGAATCTCACGGCCTTCATGGGTAGATCTTGCTTCAAAGCTTGCAGCCATGGCCGTCGGCTGTTTGAGCTCAAAGCCTGCAGGAGCTGCGGCCCTTAACTACCCATTACTCTCTCTTAATCCTTTTCTCCTTTTCTACTAGTTAAATGTACTTCCACCAATCAGGAATTCTAAAGCGCAAGAGAAAGCTAACAGCGCCTAACTCTTCGACAACGTGGTCATCAATTTTGATGCGATCGCCTATTACACATCTAGAGATAGAAAAGAAGCAATGATCGGCATGAAGATTGAAATCGATGATTTATACACTAAGTCCGGTCTCTATACATTAAGAATTATAGGGGAGACCCTGCTCAAGCTGCTCATGCTGGTAAAAAGATCTTTCTCAAAGTCATTTTCGGACATTTACATAGGATCATTACAAGCTCGCGACCATGGTTGTTGGCCATCTAAGCTAGAGCTCGAAGCTCATGGTTGTAGTGGGCACTCAAGCTGGCTTGATGCTTGTGGCCATGGAAGAGCTTGAGTATAAAGGAAGAAGAAGATGTTGAACCAAGGAAAAAGAAGATGCCACATCAACGTCTCTCTTCAAAAAAATAATAGAAAAAGGTCATATTAGGGCTATGTGTCTTAAGAAATATCAGCATTTTGCATTAGCCAAAGTGGACAAAATTAAAAAAGTGATTAGACTGTGTCAATTTATCAAGTTCTAAGACTTGCATTTTTTAAACATTCTAGAACTTTTGCAACAAGTTTTAAAATTTCTGATGCACCTATCTCTTTATTATTAGTTAACTTGGCATGTTTAGTGAGGTCAATATGGATAACCTGTCAATATGAAGATCAAAATTGTTGTTAGAGAGAGGCTCATCCGACCAAAGATAAGAGACGCGAGAAAACCTAGCCGGTTGAACTTTAATGGTTCCTTTAGATCAAAAAAAAACTTTAATAATTTCTAAAATTTGCATTCCCTCATGAGTCTTCAAGAAAAGGCCTAAACAAAGTCCGACGTCACATTGGCCGAACAAACTAAAGCAAAGCATATCCCAAGGTTGCTACGATAGATGCACACCATCAATCATCATTGCCTAACTTTGGATTTCAAGTGGGCCCAGTCCAGATTTGAGTTCCTAACATCGAGCCATGTCTATTCTATGGCCGACAGGAAGCGATGGGCCGAACCGCACCTCCACTCCTTTTGATTAAATGCACTACAATTCATCATTGACAAATGGCATCCTATGACTTGTGATCGGTTGACCATGGGGTGGGCAACCAAACCGGATTTATACGGAAACCAGCTCGGATCACCCGAAAAATATATCCAGGAACTGGCTTCATTTTTTGGAAACCAATTGGAATCAATTCGATTGCAAGTTATAAGTGAAGACCCACCCGGGAACCGAACCAATCAAACCGGTTTTGAAATCAATTTTTAGCTTATGTTAAAAAAAAACCTAGATCATATTATTTTGGATTGTTACTTTTGATGGATAGTAATTTAAATTGCTAATCGTAGATATTATTGCTTTTAGCGGATGGTAATTTTTATTATTCGTCTTTTATTTTGAATCGTTTCATTACTACTCATATTATTTTGCTAGAAAAATGAAATCAGAAAAGGGAACAAAACAAAAACAAGTTTTTGAGTAAACCTTGAAACCAGATTGCAAAAACAAGGTAGATTCCAAAATGGTTTCAAGGCAAACAAGATAAATTATTGATTCCAAAAATTGAGAACCGGTTATAATAGGGAACTTACCTATCTTGGAACCGGTCACCACTAGTTTTGACCCTAGGTTAGCCTTTTTTTTTGTTTTGTTTTTTAAATAACTTTGTTTCATTTTTCAAATTTCTGAACAAAAAGTAATAAATTACAAGAAAAGGGTATATTGTCAGCATAAATCTTTTCTTTCAAACAGGATTAAGGCATTCATAATTGCATTTGATCAATAAACGAAGAAACCCTTCCATGTTTTCTTACGTGAAAAAAAACGCTACAACGACGACATTTTTAATAAAATATTGTTATATTTGAAAATATAGACTAACAAACCTTGATTCGGTTATGCCGCGATTCTCGAGTAAACCTCACTTATCATTTCGTCTCGTTTGTTTTGACCATAATGGAACCACGAGAATAAAATGATGAAAAGATGGAATGCTAATTGAAAACTATCATTTTTGATAAATTTTTGGAGTAAGAATATGATTTATTCATGGTTTATTACCATTGTTGTATAATATTATAGATCTAAAGTTTTAGGCAGTCTGCTACTTTTGTAAGCAACATGCTTTGATCATGTTGATGTAACCCCTGACATATCATTTTTGTATATTCTGAAATTATACATTTTTGAGATATATTAAGAAAATAAAAAATAAAAAACGAAGAAAGAGATTAATCACGTTTGCAATTGCATGAGGCAAGATTATTGTTGTTGGGCACCCGCCTATGATTCGCTCTTTACTCGTCGCCACCATAACCACCATACGAGCCACTCGACCTAGCTCCATCGTGACCGATCCCTCCACAATCCTTCCCCCCACCTTGCCCCCCATCTATCATGGTTACACCTAGGGGTGAGCATGGTTCCAGAGTAGAACTTAAACGGTGAAAACCTGTAAATTTCAAATTTCAAGATATGCAGGGTAGGTTCTAGGTTCCAAAAATTAAGGAACCTGTTTTAATGAGTAGGTTCTAGGTAGGTGGAACCTAGAACATAGAACTTGAAACTTAAACAATTTATGTTTTTTCTTGGTCTATGTCTTCATGTGATTCTGCGATATTTCATGGCATTAAATGATAGATATATAACCTAGAACCACTAGTTTGAGCTTTCATTTTATGATTTGTTAATGTTTTATATTCTTCGTGTGCCTAAATATAAGTTGTGATTAGTAGATCATAACAGTAAGTGATAGTCATTGAAGGTGATGATTCACTGCAAATGTTCAATTAATAATACAGATGGAACCTGGGTAGACCTTGGAAATGACCTTTGAACTTGTGATATGGCAGGTTTCAGGTTCCAAAAAAATGCAGAACTTATTCTCATAGCCAGATTCCAAGTGGAACATGTACGGAACATAGAACCGCTCACTCTTAGTATCGATTCATACAATGACTTCTCAATTTAATTATATTTATTTACACCATAATGCCAGTAAAACTAGTCTTTTGTATTCTCTTTAGTGAATGTCAAGCTTATTCAGTATTGTTGAATTCATTTCCATTTAGTTTAACTAAAAATGAAATAAATAAATAAAAATGAATCTATCAGATCTTGGAACCTACAACAGGGTAGGTTCTAAGTTTCAGATTATGACGGATAGATTTTAGGTTCCAAAAAATGAGGAACCTGCACTCGAAGATAGGTTCCAGGTAGTAGGTGGAACCTGTAAAAAATCTAGAACCGCTCACCCCTAATTGCGCCGGTCACCACCTCCATCACCACGCTCACTTCTTTGTGACTCGGCTACAATCATCGTGTCTCGATCTCCATAACCCTCTCCATTACTTGTCCCAATACTCCCTTGAGACCCACGAGAAACAATGTTAGCGCCGCTTCGCAAGCTCAGGTGGGCGGTCAGTGCCCAAAAGGAAATTACTTGTTTAAACTCGCCCCATTTTGCCATTTAGACCAACTCGGTTGGGTTCGGCGGGTACACTGCTTAACGATAAGTCTGATTGCATAAATTGCACGATTGGCTTTACATTCATTGCGATGAAATACCAGAATGGATATACGTCAATGCTCATTTCAGATTGCATGAGCAAATGAGCATGAATCTGAAACTATATATTTCGCTTCCGGTGGAGTTCACATATGTATGGCGCGGGGTGAGTGCAGGGGGGTCCATGGACGCCATTTCTATGATTTGAGGCCCAACCTCGCTCAAGAGCCCATGTAAGAGAAACTTCAATACAATTATGATTGGTAGATTGACTAAATATTGATGGCTCATGAGAGAAATTAGCATTTTCTGGTGCAATTTCAATGCTTAACTCCACCTACTCCCATGAGAGAAATTAGCATTTTATGGTGCAATTTCAATGCTCAACTCCACCCACTCCCACTCTCCAACATCACTTGCAGGGTCTTTTTTGTTTTTAAATATTCCTACGTATTTTTCCGTATTTTTATGCAATTGTCTAAAAAATTAATATTTTATGAACTTGGCAATACTTGACATGACAAAATACAGTACAAATATCGTACTTTATTGTGCACTATATGAAATACAACTTGATCTCAACATAAAATGAAAGATTTTAGGTTCATGTTTATGTGTATTTGTGTAAATATATATTTATTTCGCACTTAATTTGACTTTTTACTCGGCGTGCATGCACTGTAAATTTCTTGACATAAAAATACCAAAGTGTGTGTTCTATAATAATTGTGTCGGTATCATAAGCGTATTGGCTAATCCTATGTTCATTTGATATCGCTCATCTTATTAAAATACTTTCAAACTTATCACGTCAAAAGCAATGATTGGTTTTTCACTGAAAATTAGGTTTTTAGCTAACTACTTCTGATATGTAAGACTATCATTTTAAAAAAGTGGTGCTTCAATTTACTTTTTTCAATATGTCCTCGTCTATTAGAAAACTTTCGTTCAATAGAATGAAGAAAAAGAGAGCATGTTCGATGTATACCCACTCATCTTGCTAGCGGAAACGACAAAAGATATGGAGTCATTAAATATCTAATATTTTGTCCTTCTTATGTGTTTTTAAAAGATTATACACTTTTCATGTTAAAAAATCCGACTGAAATAATTATATGCATTGCTATTCTCACATGACTAGTCTCAAAAGAAAAGGACATCGTGCCCTTTCTTTCTCCATGGCCCCATTGGCCCATTGCACCTTCTACATGCTTGACAGCTAAAGAAACCCTAGAATTATGAACATCCAACTTACAAAATTAAATTACCAATTGATGCGACGAATCACACGATCCAAACTAGAATACGTTATAATAGATCTAATGAGACCACTCCCAATCTGTCGAATAACTTGATAGATCAATTTCGCCAACCAATGTTAGTACACATAAAGATTGCATACAGGAAATATTATCCAAACTTAAGTAGTTGAAATGGAAGACGGTAAAATTCTGTGTCGGATACTGCATTATTGACAACCCAGTAAAACAAGTGAATACTATTCCACCGGACCAACCCCCGAATCCCTTTTCGCTGTGGACCACAAGAGCAAAACCCTAGAGTCACTGGTGGCCTCATGATTGCAATCTCTAGAATTCCCAGAATCATAATGGAGAAAAGCTGGCAACCATCGAAAGAGAAAGCAAAAAGGGTGAAGAAAAAGGCCTGAAAAGTAAAAAGATCGATCATCACGCATATCACCGGACGTCAATAGTGCAGCACGTAGACGTTGTACTCCACGACGGCGTCGTGGGTCTTCAGGTCCACCGTGTGGGTGCTCACCTGGGCGTACCCGCGGGCGAACCGGAACAGCCCGGTGCCGGCGATCACCGGCATCTCCCGCACCTTGTGGAACACCGGGTTCCGCCCCAGCACGGTGATGCCGCTGCCGTTGTACTTCCCCGACACGAAGGCGAAGTTCATGATCATCAGCAGCGCCACCTCCTCCTGCGACGCCGAGGAGTACAGGCCCTGGGCGCGGCCGACGAGCTCGGACCCGATGTCGGGGAGGAGGGTCAGGGGGTTGTCGATCATGTTGACGAAGCCGAAGGCGGTGGCGGAGGCGTTGGACGGCGGGGGCACGACGGGGACGGAGGTGGGCTTGGGGCCGCTCACGACGTCGTGCCAGTAGAAGCGTAAGTGGCTGAGCTTCTCCTTCCCGAGGTCGACGCCCATGAGGCTCCGGTCGAGGGCGGTCGCGAAGCCGGAGGCGGGCGCCGGGGCGGCGGAGGAGAAGAGGAGGAGGAGGAGGAGGAGGGAGGAGATCGGAGCGAGAGTGGCCATGGAGGTGCTTCGCTGTAGCTAGCTAGTGGGGTAGGCCCCAGGCGGAGATCGAACGTATGTAATAGTCTCGCAGGTCAACGGGCAGAAAGTTGACTGGCCACCCTACTCCCCGTGGACGAAATTATGAGAGTGGCGCGTGAAGCGAAGTTTCGCTTGGTGAATGAACGAGGGTCCGACCGCTATGTTGTTTGATTCACGTGGCTTGGTGACTCGGGATCGAGCTGTTTTATCAAACACATAAGGGACATGCTCAAGTAAATGTCACCGTAATTGTTGCAAGTAACCTGGCGTGGAGGCCACAAGATATAATTGATAGGAAAGGCAATTGGTGTTGTGCTAGCATTGTGAAAATAACTTTCCTTGCCTCCATTACAACTGTTGTTATGCTAGTAGTACAATCGGTGGCCTACACAACCCCGTTACGTCCAATAGTAAGGGTGACTGTTAACATAGAATGATGTGGCAACATGATTCATTAACAATTCAGAGGTGAGGATTGGAACCGGACCGAAGTAACCTATCTAAGTGGTTCCTGGTTTCTAAAATTTGGAATCGGTAATTATTGATCCAATTCCCAATTTCATATGTGGACTGAACCATCTGGATTAGACTGATAATTTTTTAATTCTTATTATTCCAAAACCCTAATTACTTATTCTTTCTCACTAAGTCTCAAACATAGTCACACTCACGCCTCTCACTTCTCCCGGTCTTAGTCAGGCAGTGCTCATTCCTCCCTTGCACCTCGACACCTCTCACTCACCCCTCCCTCACTCTCACGGCTCCCTCACAACTTGATGCCTCTCGCTCCTTTCAGTCTCCGTCAAGCTCACACCTCTCACTTCCAATTTATGAATGAAAACCAACCTATCCTGAAACCGATCATCTCTACGTTTCTCAAAAATTAGATGTTAAAACAATCAAATCATTTCTCGAACATAACAACTACAATGATTGAATTGTGTACGCAACACAAAACCCACTCCAATTTAGATTCGAGGAACTTCTCAATTGAGTTTTATTTTCCACTATTTCCAGCCATAACAACTCGCAAGATCTCCGGAAGACTCCAATAATAGTGACTTTTTTTTTTGCTAAAATCCAATAATAGTGACTTGATTTTTTTCAAAAATTAAAAAATATTGAAAAAATATTTTAAAAATGCCACGTCAACGTTAGTTGGAGGGCCAATGCTGGCCAACGTCCACGTCAGCGCCGATCGGCAAGAATTGATCAGATAGACTGAATTGGCACAAATACAAAAGGTTTAGGACTGAATTAGCCAAAAAAATTGTTTAGAATTGAATTGGCACAATTGCAATAGGTTTAAAACTGTTCTGTTAATTTTCCCGATTGATTTATCAAGTCATTTGACAGATTGGGAGTGGTCTCATTCGATCTATTACACCATATTCAAGTCTAGATCGTGTGATTTGTTGCATCAATTGGTAATTTAATTTTGTAAGTTGGATGTTGATAATTCTAGGGTTTCTTCAGCTGTCCGGCATGTAGAAGGTGCAATGGGCCAATGGGGCCATGGAGAAAGAAAGGGCACGATGTCCTTTTCTTTTGAGACTAGTCATGTAAGAACACATATAATTATTTTAGTTGGATTTTTTTAACATGAAAAGTGTTTAATCTTTTAATAAACATATAAGAAGGACAAAATATTAGATATTTAATGACTCCATATCTTTTGTCGTTTCCGCTAGCAAGATGAGTGGGTATACATCGAACATGTACTCTTTTTCTTCATTCTATTGAACGAAAGTTTTCTAATAGATGACATATTGGATTGCAAAGCCCGTGTAGACGAAGAAGGTGAGGGGGATCTCCGCGTGCTTGAAGTTGTGGAGATGGTTCAACAGGATGGTGCCGTCTGGGTTGAAGGGCTGGTGACCTCAAGGGCCGATGAAGAGCTCCATCGCCAAGGACATCGAGTAGCTGGCCATGATCGAGAGGAGCTCCAAGTACCTAAATCTCGAGGTGGGAAACCATGGGGGGGACTTGTAGGAGCTTTGGGTGAAGGGCATGGAGCTTGGTGTGGTTGAAGAGGTGCCACAGGCCAATGAGCAAGAAGCCAAGGCCAGGTGCAACATGACCCACCAAAGTACCTATTTGTGTCCAAGTCCCCAAAAAATGGCTATGCTTTTTCCCTTGGTTTGGCTTTCCTTGTGTCTCTAGGAGGAAAAGAGCTGGGGATGCATCACACAAGAGGGATGCCTAAGGTTTTAAAGGAGGGTTCAAATGAATAGAAGGTCAATTTGGAAATGCTAATAAGGGGCTTATTGGTTTTGAAATTGCTCTGTTATTCTTGGGGAATAAGATTCAGCGAGGTTGACCGTTGACCACCCAAGGCAAAGGCATTGGATGAGATAGCATTTGGACTTTCTATAATATCAAATGAGGGTACAATTACAAGCCCTTTTTCTTTCTCTCCATTAGTCTTTGTATATTGACAGAATTTCCTCATCGTTGTCTTTTAGTTTGTGGATGCATTGCATTTACGTCAACACGGGTCAATCCTGGAGATTAGGCGCTCTGTTCAGACATCAAAGTTCTTCGTAGGAAACACAACACACCAAATGAAATTTTCATGGAATGTGCAATGACGAAGATTAGGCGCTCTGCCCCAGAAGGATTGATACCTGACTAGTTCGCAATTCTTACACTAATCACTTATGAGTGTCTTTGATGCGCTCGGGGAGTTACTGCATCTTTCCATAAAAGAATGATGTAGCTGAAAGAAAGATGAGCCGACCGACGTGCATGTTCAAATTTCCTTATCACCCCTACCTTCGGTAGTTTACGAGCTTGCTTCCATCGTTGGTCGGGTATATACCCGAATTATTTATTTTCCATATAAAATAATATCCAGTTGATGCAATTTTTAGGACATAATTAGACCCGATCACGAGTCTGATAGCTCGTCAACAGTCCCCTCGACCTAACAAATCCCCTAGCACAAATCGGGCGGGTATGCCCAAACATTTCTTTCATGGGCCCATGCCAGTCTATATAGGCCGGTGTGGACCCTCTCAGATCCCAATCATATTTTATTAGTAAATTTTAGTATTTTTAAAATCCCGAACGGGCTCGGTAGACACTTTTAGGCCCGGCACATGGCCCGGCCCACTCAGGCCCACTGCGAAATTCTTGTGGCCCATCACATGAGCTGGTTCCAAGATTCACGGTCAAACGAACAGCGTTAGAAAGGCGATCGGAAGCTGCCATCCTTTTCACATCTTTCTTGGCTTTGCCTACTCCCAAAGAAAACTCGAAACCATTTTGACCTAAAAATGAGAAGAACAGCAAGGGAAGCGACGGATGATCCGGTGGTTCCCATCGGTCCTCCTTCTGCATATTGCAAAAGCTTTGCAACAGAGATCAAAACATCATCTCCAGTTCAGATGCTGATCAAGCTTTCGAGCTAATCCATATGATCGGTTTACCCGATCGATGTATCGAGCGGACCTTTCTTTGCGATTTCACATGGACCGGCACATGTTCAATTCTTCATATTACTGAACATAAACAATATCGTGTTTTACCACCGCCCGCAGCGGCTGCGTTGGCTTGCGCTCTGGTCCCCCCACGAAGGGACCAGAGTTCAAACCCCAGCGTAGTCGTTAGGGATTCTTAAGTGTGGCGCCGTGGTGGTGGGTCCTGCGCTAGCGTCACCCCAGGTTTACTCTTCCGGCTGTCGGCCGTGCGGGGGGTTCCTGGGTTATCAAAAAAAAAAAAAAAAAAACAATATCGTGTTTTTTCTCCTTACCAAAAAAAAACAATATCGTGTTTTTTCTTTACCAAAAAAAAAAAACAATACCGTGTTTGAGCCGCTTATGCGAATTCGAGCTCGGTCTTATCTAGCGAATGAAGTATTTTCCTATTAGCCATTACGTTATCACGGTATTTCATGACTACGAAACTCATTTGCATAAATTTAAAAGTAGTAATAGGCTTACTTGTAGATCGTTATAGCAAAAGGTTTTGCCAAAAAAGGCTATAAAAAATAACTAATATCTTTTGTTTTTTTACCAGCGTATGACCAATCATATGTCTTTATTTATTTATTTATTTATTTATTTTCCTGAAGAGCAAAATTTGCGTTAATTAGTCTCATGGATTATTGACCTACCGATCGATCCCACATAAAACTTTAAGCGAAAAGAAAGAGGGTATGAATAAAGCCAACTTATAAACATGGCATTAATAATTCACTCAATCGATTAGTGCGGTCGTGGAAATTAGCACGCGCCTGTCGGTGGCTCCCCATTTGTCCCATCTGGAAACACGGACCGTCCACCTAATCAATCTCATAAAATCAAATTTTTTTTCGAAATATATCAAAAAAATGAAAGAGTTCCTGCAAAATGAGTGCTTGCAATCAAATCATGTTTCTCGTAGGCCTAAGCATGCAACGACGTATGGCATGAGATCATAGTCGCCTTGATGAAGTTGTTGTCAAGCTAATAACCGTCGGATCAAAGAGATTGGTCCTCGATCGATGGACCAAGATTACTCCACGTCTATTACAGACCCACACCCCACTGCCACCAACCCCTATACTATAGATTGCTTAGAAACCCCCAAGCAAAACGAATTGGGGAAAGTTCTTCAATTCAAATTGCTATCCAACCAATCTCTTCAATCGTGAAAAGAGCGTATTTCTAATCATAATCCGAGTTATATCGAGTAATTATCGACAGGGCCAAAGTCTCACCTAAACTTTCATGGATCGAGCAACATAAATCGTCTAATGTGGGGGCCATCAAAAGTGTGATGCGCCAGATTCAACAGTTCAGATGATTCAATCTGTAACAACCCTGTAAGTTTAAGCAAGAATTAAAAAAAAGGTCTGTACGGGCTCGATCTCCGCTATCTCTTTCAACGATCAAAAAATAGTGGAAGTGAATGATAATTAGGGGGGGGGGGGGGGCGACTGCATGATTACATCTTATGACAAACAGGTTTTTGGCAATTCAATATTGAGGGCTTGTCTCACGAGGAAGGTGGCTAGTTTAATATGAGCTGGTGCTGAACTTTCTAGATGGACCATTGTGACTGTTGTCTGCGCATACTATCAAGCCTGCCAACCTAATGTGTTGGCAAACAACATGAGCAAATTTCCCAGAAATTGTTTAACCACTTTAGAATAGTATTCATTACCCAATGATGCTGCTTGAAAGAGATGTTGGAAAAAAATTAAGCCACTATCATCAGAGTCTTCCACAGATATTGTGAGATGTTATCGCTGGAAATAGTGGAAAATAAAGCTCAATTGAGAAATTCCATGAATAAAAATTGGAGCGAGTTTTTCCCCGAAGAATTGATATCGGAATTAGTATTAGGGACGAAGGTGTGTGTGATGATAAAAATTTCGAGCTAATTTGTGTTCCGTATGCAATTTAACCATAGTAATTATTATGTTCGAGAAATGATTCGATTGTTTTAACATCTCCTTATTGAGAAAAGTAGGGTAATCGGTTCCAAAGTGGGCCGGTTCCTACCCTAAAATTAGGAACCAGATCAAAAGGGTGCGTTCTCAATTTGTGGAATTGGAATCGGCCTACTTGGCCCCAGAATCAAACTAACCGATCCGGTCTGATTTCTGGGTAGGTCTAGCAACCAATGTTGATATTAGCTTCTATGTAAACCTCGGATTTTCGCACATAACTTAGGATTTCAATTCCGTCATCAAGCGCTTGTTGTAGAGTTAGTCCCTCCACGGTGCTCATTATCTCTCTATTGAGGTTAAGCCGCAATTTTGAGTTACTTACAAGAAACTCCTCTGTGCACAATCTCCGAAATCTAGCCGAGCGTCATGCACGGACACCGAAGGCTAATGCAAACTGCACAAGCCATCATTAATCAACTGATTATTGATTACAAATATAACATACTCGAAATTGCAAAATGTCTTCTAGTGTTTTCGAGTTTCACATAAATCACACTAGACACAGCTTCACTCATCACCTAAGAGGGAGGTGAGAAGGAGGCGTCGAGCAAGAGGGACAAAGGGAGACGTCAAGCCGCGAGCGAGAAGGAAGTGAGAGACGTGAGCTTGACTAAGACTGTCAGAAGTGAGAGGCGTCAAGACGCTAGGGAGGCGTGAGAGTGAGGGAGGAGTGAGCGAGGGGCGTTTATCCGTGAGGGAGGCATGAGCGCTGCCTAACTAAGATTGAGAGAAGTGAGAGGCGTGAGCATAACTAAGTTTGAGACTGAGCGAGAAAAGAATGACTAATCAAGGTTTTGGAATAATTAGAATTAAAAAATTATCGGTCCGATCCAGGTGGTTCGGCCCACACATGGAATTGGGAATTGGATCAATAATTACCTAGTCCAAATTTTAGAAACTAGGAACTGCTGAGACAAGCTACTTCGATCAGGTTCCAATCTTCACCTCAGAATTGTTAATGAATCATGTTGTCGGATCATTCTAGGTTAACAGTCACCCTTACTATTGGAAGTAACGGTGATGTGTGGGCCCACGGTTGTACCGTAACACCGGTTGCAATGGAGAGAAGGAAAAAAAATTTCCCAATGCTAGGACAACACCAATTGCCTTTTCCTATCAATTGCATCTTGTGGCCTCCACGCCATGGTTACTTGCAATAATTACGGTGACGGTTACTTAAGCATGTCCCTTATGTGTTTGATAAAATAACTCGATCCCGAGTCACCAAGTCACGTAAATCAAACAACATCGTAGCGGTCGGACCCTCGTTCATTCACCAAGCGAAACTTCGCTTCACGCGCTATTCTCATAATTCCATCCATGGGTAGTACTGTAGTAGGTGGCCAGTCAACTTTCCGCCCGTTGACCTGGGAGACTACATATGTCTCGTCTGATCTCCGCCCCTACCTACCCCACTAGCTAGCTGCAGCGAAGCACCTCCATGGCCACTCTCGCTCCGATCTCCTCCCTCCTCCTCCTCCTCCTCCTCCTCCTCCTCTCCTCCGCCGCCCCGGCGCCCGCCTCCGGCTTCGTGACCGCCCTCGACCGGAGCCTCATGGGCATCGACCTCGGGAAGGAGAAGCTCAGCCACTTCCGCTTCTACTGGCACGACATCGTGAGCGGCCCCAAGCCCACCTCCGTCCCCGTCGTGCCCCCGCCGTCCAACACCTCCGCCACCGCCTTCGGCGTCGTCAACATGATCGACAACCCCCTGACCCTCCTCCCCGACATTGGGTCCGAGCTCGTCGGCCGCGCCCAGGGCCTGTACTCCTCGGCGTCGCAGGAGGAGGTAGCGCTGCTGATGATCATGAACTTCGCCTTCGTGTCGGGGAAGTACAACGGCAGCGGCATCACCGTGCTGGGGCGGAACCCGGTGTTCCACAAGGTGCGGGAGATGCAAGTGATCGCCGGCACCGGGCTGTTCCGGTTCGCCCGCGGGTACGCCCAGTTGAGCACCCACACGCTCGACATGAAGACCGGCGACGCCGTCGTGGAGTACAACGTCTACGTGCTGCACTATTGATGTCCGGTGATATGCATGATGATCGATTTGTTTACTTTTCGGGGCCCTTTTCTTACCCCTTTTTGCTTTCTCTTTCGACGGTTGCCAGCTTTTCTCCATTATGATTCTGGGAATTGTAGAGATAGCAATCATGAGGCCACCAGTGACTCTAGGGTTTTGCTCTTGTGGTCCAGAGCGGAATGGGGTTGGTCCGGTGGAATAGTATTCCCTTGTTTTACTGGGTTGTCAATAATGCAGTATCCGACACAGAATTTTACCGTCTTCCATTCCAACTACTTGAGTTTGGATAATATATTTCCTATATGCAATCTTTATGTGTACTAACATTGGTCGACGATATTGATTCAGGGAAATTTATTGAAATAGTCATAAATCTATTATAATTGTGTCAATTCAGTCCTAAATTTTCTTTTTTGTAAATTCAATCCTAAACCTTTTGTATTTATGCCAATTTAATCCATCCAGCCAATTTTGACCGGCTAGCGCCGACATGGACACCAGCCAATGCCAACGTGGATGCCGGCCGGCGCCGGCCCTCCGGCTGATGCTAACATGGCAATTTATCTTTTTTATTTTTTCGAATTTTTATTATTATTTTATTTTTTTCCTCTTTTTTTCCTTTTCTTTTTCCGTTGGCCGGTCCATCGGCAACCGGCCAGGGAGGTCGCCGGCCACTAGGGAGGCTCGCCCTCCCCGGATGGCGAGCCTCGACCTCATCGTCGCAAGTGAGGTTGGCAGAGCAGCGGCCATGGCAAGCTGCTCAGCCTCCCCCAGATCTGGAGGGCCGGATGAAGTAAAAATTATATCGACTGGATATTAGTTTGTACGTAAACTAAATAATTAGAGTACATACATGACTAGGGATGGAGGTAAACTCGTAACCCACTGAGGATAGGGTGATAAGAAAAACTTGAACGAGCATATCAGCCGGCCCATCTTTCTTTCAACTACATCATTCTTCTATGAAAAGGCATGATAACTCTGCGAGCGTGTCAAAGACACTCGTAAATGATTAGTGTAAGAATTGCGAACTAATCAGGTATCAATCCTTTTGGAGCAAAACGATGTACTACCCACGAAGTTTAGCGGGTTTTGTGTAAATTTTATTAGAGAGAGAGAGAGAGAGAGAGCTTATGGGTGCACAAGGAATTAACCCTCATATTTCACGGTAAGGAAACATGAGAACTCTTCTCGTGGATGAGTGACAATCTAGCAAATAAAGTTGGAGGAAGGAAATCGGCCGAGAATGAGAGAAATAATTTTCTTCCTCTTTCAAATGAACACAATACCTTAGGAATGAGACACGCCTTATATCTTCACCAAAGATGTATGTCATTACTTATGGAAAAACAATAAAAATAAAAAAAGGAACCTTCGTCATTGCACATTCCACGAAAATTGCATTTGGTGTGTTGTTTGGTCACAAATCATCGCTTGCTTTGGTTTTACACGTCATTGATTACGAAATTCATAGGAAAGTCCTTTAAAAAAGAACATAGTGGATTAGGTAGAAATGGAATGATTAGCAACTTGTGTTCCCATGAAGAACTTTGATGTCCGAACGGAACGCCTAATCTCTAGGATCGACCCGTGTTGACGCAGATGAAATGCATCCACAAACTAAGAGACAACGGTGAGGTAATTCTGTTAACAGACAAAGACTAATGCAGGGAGAGATAAAGGGCTCGTATTGTAACCCTCATTAATATTCTAGAAAGTCCAAATGCCATCTCATCCAATGCCTTCGCCTTGGGTGGTCAACGGTCAACCTCGCTGAATCTTATTCCCCAAGAAATAACAGAGCAATTTCAAAACCAATAAGCTCCGTCATAGAAGCCTCTAGAGCCCCCTCATTACCATTTCCAAATTGACCTTCTATTCATTTGAACCCTCCTTTAAAAACCTTAGGCATCCCTCTTGTGTTATACATCCCCTGCTCTTTTCCTCCTAGAGACACAAGGAAAGCCAAACCAAGGGAAAAAGCATAGCCATTTTTTGGGGACTCGGACACAAATGGGTACTTTGGTGGGTCATGTTGCACCTGGCCTTGGCTTCTTGCTCATTGGCCTATGGCACCTCTTCAACCACACCAAGCTCCATGCCCTTCACCCAAGCTCCTACAAGTCCCCCCCATGGTTTCCCACCTCGAGATTTAGGTACTTGGAGCTCCTCTCGATCATGGCCGGCTGCTCGATGTCCATGGCGATGGAGCTCTTCATCGGCCCTCGAGGTCACCAGCCCTTCGACTTGGACGGCACCATCCCGTCGAACCATCTCCACAACTTTGAGCATGCAGAGATCTCCCTCACCTTCTTCGTCTACGCGGGCTTCGCAATCCTCCTCGATCGGGTCCGCATCGGCCCTGAAGTTAAGCATGGCCTGACACAATTGCTGGCTGCAATGGCTTTTGGCCAGCAGCTCCTCCTTTTCCACCTCCACTCAGCTGACCACATGGGTGTGGAAGGCCAATACCACTTGCTCCTTCAAATTGTGATACTTGTTTCTCTTGTCACCACTCTAATAGGAATTGGTCTTCCAAATAGCTTCTTGGTGAGCTTTGTGAGGTCAACCAGCATCTTCTTCCAAGGTGTTTGGCTCATTGTCATGGGTTTCATGCTTTGGACACCAACGCTTATGCCTAAAGGTTGTTTCATGAACTTGGAAGAAGGTCATCAGGTGGTCCGGTGCCAAACTGAAGAGGCCCTTCACCGGGCTAAATCCCTTGTGAATATTGAGTTTAGTTCATTCCTGATTTTGATATTGATCTTTGCGGTCTCTCTTTACTTGGTTATGGTTACAATGTATGCCGGCGGCAATGTTGATTACCGGTCGCTTATTGAGGCGGATGAACTTGACGAGGACAGCGACGATGTCGAATCGCAAAGAACAAGCGGGCTTGTTGATGAGCAAAAGGGTTTCGTTCGTGTGGTGAAGTCCTATGCACCTTTCGACGTGGGAAGGTAGAGCAACGAAAAGAAAGCGATTGGTGGTTTAATTGTTTGTACAAATTAGGTTGTTGATAGGATCCCCCCAAAGATGCCTGAATTTGCCGCCTAGTGTTGTGTTGGCTTAATGAGGGCATGACTTTAGAAACAAGTGTGTGCTGGTGGGGGGAAAATGTTTACTTTAATTTATTCATTTGGTCTGAGCCAATCACTTTGCATAGAGTAAAAGCGAGCTTGGCCTGATTGCACTCAGTCCGGATCTGAGGTGACTTGTTTCTGAAATTGGATGGCAAAACAAAGAAAGGGTGGTGCTCAATCAAGGTGATGTGGATGTTAAAAGATATTAAGATTGGTCTACTGAACTGATTTAGAGAGTGACGTGGCAAAATTGTGTCAGATGTTTGAATCCAACAAATCAAATCATCGTTTCAAGTTTGTCATATCACTTCGTAAATTAATCTTGTGTACCATTCGTAATATCTATAATAATATGCCTGTAATTAGTTCATCAACTTGATCCCTGCCCACCAATTTGAATAGTCATTTACAATCTATCACTTCTATAGTCTGCTCGCAAAAAGTGGATCGGTTCATCAAAATGACCACTATTAGAGAAAAGAATTAAAACCCTCACCAGAGCCGGCAAGAGTGGCCCTTGCAAAAGGCCGTGAGGGCGACTCTTACCCAGGTTGTAAGGGCGGCCACTGCCAAAGTCGGCGAGGGCGACCCTCGTCGGCCCTAACTTGTGGCTAGTTGCCAGCCATGGCCGAATACCAGCCACAAGCCAAAGGAAGGAGAAGGGAAAAAAAAAAGAAAAGGAGAAAAATTCTAAAAAAAATTATTAAAAAATGTTCACGTCAACGTCGGTCGTGCCACGTAAAACACTCGCGTTCACATTAGCAATTTTCAACCTAAATTAGCCGAATGAACTAAATTGGTACCAATATAAAAAAGTTTAAAACTAAATTGATCCAATTAAAAAATTTAAAACTGAATTAATACTGCCACAGTAAATTTATGACTTCCTTTGTACTTTTCCCCGCCGTTCAAACTGTAGGGACTGACACTCAAACACCGTAGGTATTTTAGCCCTGGGAGTTCTGTATTTTGGTCGTAGGAGTTGTTAGCGATTGACTTTTTTTCATTACTTGAGACATAAACCAGGCCCATCTCATCATTCTCCTAGAGGCTCAAAATATTATTTTCCTTACAATCCCTGCATGTCTGATCACAATGATCCTCCTTCCAACTAGGCTGTCGTTCCCCTTCCTCTCTTATTTTTCCCCTTTATTAAGAAAAGAGGCCTTTATATTCAAGAAACATCAATCCTTCTTTTTTTCAGCTCATACAAGGAACATCATCCTTGTACGAGCGAATTCTCTACCTGAACCAGCTTGTCCCTCCTGAAAAGGCAACAATCTGTCATACCTTGCCTTGAAATCGAGGGCGGGGAATACCCGAAGCAACATCGAGAGTTGAACTAACTTAAGAAAGATTTTGGCCCTAGAACATCATGCGTCAAATCCAAATTTAGCAAGCATAATGAACTAGGACTCCCAACAGGAACGTTAAACTGAGAATCATTTGATGTTGCCATTGAGTTGGACAATGACATGGTGATGATGCATTCTTCTAAATCTGCGGCAGAGCGCCAATTTGACATTTGAAATGTCAAGGGTAGTTTGAACAATTTACAATTGGGGCTAGGCAAGTGCTATAAATCTTTTCCTGCCTCAACCTGTCTTCAGTTTGCACTTTCCGTGCCTATCAACCTAAAATCTCAAAATCTGTTAACATCATGATGAACGGCCCAGCTTCGATTGAAGTTGAGCTTTAGAGACTGACAAAGAAATCAAGAGCAGTCATATATGCTTTGTCTCGGCAACTCCAAGGAATCGGCCATAACCAAATGGCAATCATCAGATGGCTTGATCACATCTTCACAAAGTGAACATCATTCTGGCCAAATGCAGTACCACATCCAGGACATTTTCGATGGCGAATTTCTAAATTTCTTTGTATGCACTGATTGCAGAACAGGTGAAAGCATTTCACAATTACGACCTGTCAAAGTGAAAAGGCACAACCAGTTTTACTAGTACCACTAACATATCTACAAAACTTAAGTGGAAACATGCCCAGACATTATTGATGAAAGTTCACAATCTAATCGATAACCAAAGTACAGTGAGCTAATATGCCAACTGACCTCCTTTGGCCGGTCGAGACACACACTGCACTTAAGCATTGCCCTGCAATCCTTTATTTCATCCTGTAGCCTCTTCACTGCAGCCTCTCCACTCTCAGCAGTCAATTCAGCAACCTTTTTATTACACTCCACAATCTCTTCCTCCAGCTTCTTCCGTTCCTCTCTGCTTCAATAACATTTGGCTCAGAGGTGGGGACAATTAAGTGTAGTTATTTAATAGACACAGCAACCGTCCATAATATCTACTAGATGACCTGCCTCAGACCATGAACAGGAAGTGCTTAAGCACACAAATTTTCCTACACTCTGTTTTATTCCAACCAAAGAAGAGATCATGTGAAAGTGCTTTCTAATCTCCTGAGGAAAGTAAGTTCCCTTTAGTATAAAGGCTGAGGTACGATCATTTTAGGAGAAAGCCTCCCACAAATTTTACTGGCTAGGTTATCACCATGTCACTTCCTGGGCCAGACTCAGTTTTGACAACCAGTGGACACCAGCACCGGCAGGACAGCAAATGGTAACCACAGCTGATAGGAGGAAGGCATTGCCAACACCCTATATACACACTAATTATTCATAGAACTGTATGTTCATTGATTGACCATGATCGCTGCAAAAATGCATTGTTTCATCACAATGCAATTAGAATCCAATCTATGATGCATAAACCAAGTATACATATAAGTGAGCCCTCTTCTGGTTTACAGGTATCACCTTTCATTGTCTAGTTTCATCTGAATCTCACTCAGATCCCATTGTATCTGGTCATACTCCTTCTCAGACGAAGCAAACACAGATTTGAGCCACTTTAACTCCTTCTCAGCATCACCTAATTCTGACTTCGCACCTTCCAGGCTAATTGCAAAGTGCCTATCTTCTTGACTAGATTTCATTGCCTCCGACAGAAGAACCTTCATCTGCAATATGCTTAGAAACATCAGTAAAAGATACTAGTAGAAGTAATGCGTCTAGAAAAACTCACCTGCTCTTCACCATGAGAAATCTTCAACTTCAAAGATTCTACTGACGAGTTAACCTGTTCAAGTTCCTTAACTAATGCCTGTTTTTCTAAGAGTAAAGAGTTCTGAGCCTGCTTTGTCTTCACACTGTCCGAAACCAGCTGCATTACAGATCAGGAGACAGGTTTAAAGACTGGCAAAATCCAAGCTGAAAAACTCAAAGCACTGTAATGAAACTGGAAAAGTACCCAAGACAAGCTGTTGAGAAGGTCCAAATACAAACCTTAATATTATAGTCATCCCTTTCAGTCACTTGCTGCAACAAATGCTGATTCTGCGTCTGCATATCTTCATATGCTTGACCTATGGTCTGTTGAGCAGATAATCTCGTCTCATAATTTAGAAAAGGATTATAGAACTCATGAAAGAAAGGTGGGAGTAAGCAAGCAAGGAGACAGCAAGAAGAGAGGCATCGAGGTTTTAGCCAGAAAGAAAAGACATCCTCTATAAACAGAGAAAAGATTACGCTAAAACCACCTCAATCTCAGATATATATGCCTCTGCCTCTGCATCTTTTATCTTAATCGCTTCAGCAAGCTCAGAAGCATCCCTGCAAGGAATAATATGACAACAAAGTTAAGTACTACCTCCATCATGCATGCACAGGGATATTTTCCAAATCCAAAACTTAAAAGAGGGAGAAAAGTCTTTGTCCCCCCTTCCTCTTGTTGATTTGAGTTGAAAGGATCTGGGAGTAAAGAGGGAGAGGGGAGGGCATTGTCCATTCATCCAGGGAAAACACATCCCAGACAGCCATGATGTAACTACAGGCCTAAGTCGAATGTTTTTGGTCAATCACCAAAAAAAAAATTTACAAGCATGGTCGAGTAAGCGAAAAGGATAAAAGACTGGAGAGATTGACAAAATTTGCAGAGAAAAAGACACAGAGTCTTGTCATCATGCACGCACGTGCAGAGAAGCAAAAGGCTAGAAAACTGGATACTTGAAGACTAGGGGGTTCTGTCATGTCGAAATCATCTTTGTATACTCCAAACAAATCAAGGCCATCAATTTCCTATGCACATGCCTACAGAACATTATCTATGTCCATG
The DNA here is from genome assembly GCA_031216285.1 of Syzygium syzygioides. Classification (NCBI taxonomy): domain Eukaryota; kingdom Viridiplantae; phylum Streptophyta; class Magnoliopsida; order Myrtales; family Myrtaceae; genus Syzygium; species Syzygium syzygioides. The sequence goes on from CM062251.1 coordinate 18,998,582, forward strand.
GAAGAGCTCCAAGCAGTGGATTAGATGCATGTTTACTCTGGTGAGACCTTGTGAGCTGTCAAATTTATACAGGACTACAAAGAGAACTTTCAGTTTTTTCTCATTTCAAAAAACAACACCCCCATCCCTAGACTAGACATCTAGCTAGTTCTGTATAATTGGTGGACGAGAAACTGCATACAAGTTGCATACGTTGGTGCAATACAAAGACATCTATTCAGTTAAGAAACCTATCTGTTTTGCTGATATAATTCGCTTAAGTTTTTTCCAGCATCTAGAAGTGTGGCTCTTGAAAGTTAAACTGCTCTATATATTGGCCTCTAGAATTCAACAAAAAAAGTGGTGGAGGGGCTGTCATATAAAGATCTACTATTCAACTACCAATGTGGTGTTTAATTAGCAGGTCCAGAACTAGATTGGACAGCCTGACAAAAAAGTGAATTAGTGGTTGTGGAAAGGTCTGAACATACTTTCTATACAAACTCAAGAGAGTCTCTAGGTCCTCAGTGTCCAATAACAATTCGAGGATAAACAAGCAACAAAAAACAAAGACAAGTGGCACACACTTGAATAACACTCATAAAAAGATCATTCAAAGAGCATGATCCCACTAGACAAAAGAAATATATGACCATCAACCATCTATCTTTCTCGTCAGCCTCATCATTTTGCAATTGTGAAAAATCACTAGAAGACAGTATGTCCAAGCTACACCCATCACTTACCCCACTACCACAAAACAGAGTCCATCTAAAAATGCAGGGAAGTCCAAGGAAAGGAAAAAGGTAAAACAATTACTGAGCACAAGCATTGCAATGGAGAGGGTGACAAGAACTAACCTCTCAGATGCATCCAGTTTGAACCTCAACTCTGCTATTTCAGCTTCAGCAGCAGAAAGCCTTTGTTGACAAGCAACTTCTGCTTCATTGGCAGCTTTAACTCTCAGCTCTAGACTATGTTCCTCTAAAGCATTTTTAAGGACTTCAGCTTGTGATAGAGCTCTGCGTTCTGATTCTCTGATATCTGCAACATCTCTGAATCCACAAAAACGTTATTATGAGTCATAATTGTATGACGCAACGATAACAGAAAAATGAGCCACCAGGGTACAATGACTTATTATTATACTCCCATGTCATGCAAGTCAAGCAATCTCCAGTTCCTTTGCGCAGTCATCAAGAAAGGCATGCTAACCAAAAATCTTTCTAAACAAAACTACTTCTTGAGATACTTTAATAAGAGAACGTTCACAAAAGGACTCATTTAATCGCACTCAGCACTCGGAGGAAACATAAGTACGCATAGCAAAAGTTAGAAATTTTATAGGCATAGAGCATCCGTGTTGGATTCCTTTCAATGGTGTAAGACCAGATGTCCATTTCTAGTGAAATAATAAGCATGAACAACCATGACCTCTTGATTGCTTTATTTTCAAGAAAAGAAGATTCAAGTAGTGTCAGTATCAGGGCCAAACTCCATAACAAAATAACAGATTCTCGTCATTTACTAAAAGAAGAGGAATAAGCAACAATCAGCCCATTACAGTTTTGCTATTTTTAGAAAATGAGATTGAATTACACAAAACAAGGTGGTGCCTTCGTACGTTCGTTAGACCACTCGACAAACACAAGTCCACCATTTTTAAGAAATCATTCAAATCTTAAGACCCTTTTAATGCTCGAACCAAAAATCAACCATTAAAAAACCATTGGTTTATTTCCACACAATTACATAAAGTAGGTTCACTCTCTAGTGTACCGACTGACAACGACAAAGAGATGAGAAAATGCAAAACCCAAGGTAAGATTCATATGGATCCTTAACAAAAGATAGACTAATCTTGCAAAAGCTTCAGACTGCAACTATCATCTCAGATATGGTTTTGTGCATGATTTAGAAAACCGTGCATTGCAGTAGTAGTAAGTGAATTGCAATCTCAAACAAAAAGTGTATATTTTCCGCATGATCTCAGAAACGATCACATTATAACCTTAGAGCAAGTTTACTTTGAGTAAACGGAATGAGTTTCTGAAGAATCTCACAATTTCAAACCTGATATCTCCCTTCAAGACAAAAGAGAAAAAAAATTTTAAAGAACCAAAATCAAAAGGACCATGAAAACTACCAACCGCAGTTTCACATGAAGATATGGGCAAGTCAGTATTCAAGAAAACGCGCTTGGTAAATTTTCAAGACAGACCGTTTCCAGCAACTGTGAACTAGTTTACAACGATAGGAACCTTTATAGAGGAATATTGATAATTAAGAACTATCAAAACTTGAGATTTATTTAATATGCAAAAATCAATTGTAGTTTCCGAGAGCTTAAGGTTGAACCAAGTGCTTTTGTAACATGGCATCAGAGCACACCCAAATCCTAACACTCAAACTTACTATAACTGAATCTATTTTCTTTTTACAGTGCTTCTGCCTCTGGCTGTTTGTCTAATGTGCTTACGTCCCCATCTCTCCTCGTGTAAGGTCCAACTTACAAGTGACGGTGTGATAACGAGAATTGATAAAAATTGGTGCTAAAATTGAGTTTTTGATATAAATAGTCCTCTAACAACAGTCAACCAGAAGATCTCTTAACCTGACAGCACAGAATGTGTACAATATCTCAGCAAAATAACAATGGTAGGTCCAATTTTTTTAAGGCTTTATTAACTTCTCGTCATGTCATATATAACCAATTAATGAGGACTAAAAAGTATGGAGAAAGCCAGAGTAGATACTCCTTGGGGATTTTATCCTGATCAAAGCAATTTTAAAAGTCAAGTACAATAATGGCAGGTTCAAGAAAGAATCTCAAAAACAAGAAAGTGTGCTAGAGAAAATATGAGCACAGAGCAAAAGCTAAAAGTAGGAGCTAGATGTGCAGACAAAATGGAGACTCATCAGGGAACTACCTAGATAAATTTAGCAACTGTTGAGGCAATCACAGTAGCCAGTGTTCCATAAATGCAAGTAAATTTAACAGAGCATTGCGGGCCAAAAGGAAGAAATAAAGCATTTGAATATCATAAAGCAACTTGAAAGTATCAGAATGCAGCAAGCTGCAACTCTATCTAAGAAAAGGGAACGTCCATTCTCTATCAATCCATAAACAGCTTTATTTACTTACCTGTTGTCATAAGACTCATAACTCTCATTTCCATACAAATCCAGAAAGATCTGAAGTTCCAGTTTTTCCTTCTGTAGCTTCTCAATCTGCAATGGATCATAATGCTTCAAATAACCACTTCAGGCTCACTAAAATAGCTTAGTGTTGTATATTTATCATAATAATGATGTCTTACTAATATTTAAAGGAGGAAATAGATTACCAATTCTTTGATGGACTTGACTTCCTCCTTCTGTTTAGCACATCGGTCTGCTAACCTCTTTCGCTCATCAGACTACACCAAATAATAAAGCAGTCAAAGACCCAATGAAAGCTAATCTAGAGACAAAAGATTTAGACTCTCGAAAATTTTATCACTGCGACCCTCCCTCCCTTGCACATTTGCACATGTAACATGCAAAGATATTCCCATCCCCAGTTCTGTTTCACAAGAAATGGCTCCTTCTATGGAATCTGAATGATTCATAGAAAAAGCTTCTTCACAACCACCAAACATTTGCAGTCATCTCCTCCACTTGGATTAGCTGATAAAGCTGATAAAAATGTCTTCCCACACCTCTCTCTCACATAAGTTACAATCAAGTTAAATTAGACCATAAAAAAATGAGGAATAAACATTATTGGTTTGAGGAATAACTGAGCCAGCAGCACAGAGAGTGGTGAGAAGGACTGACAAACAAAAGGCAGTTAAATATTATAACAGTAGGCTATGAAACAAAAATGTGGCATGTCGTATAAGTTTTCTCACACAAAGATAGCAATCCTTGTTAATAATCTGGGGGAAGAGAAAGGAAACGTCTGTCAAGTCGGAGCGTGATAGAACAGCAAATGTTTAATCAAGAACACAAAAAGAGATGGACGCAAGATTTTGCAGTATCCTCTTGGTGCTCAGAATTTGTTCAAAGAAATCTGCTAGTTCAGATCCAGCAGTTGTTAGCGACCAAAAAAAAAAGATCCAGCAGGGGTTCCAAACACACAACACACACAAACACTTCCTCTGAAGCACACAAAACAGCAGTAATGAAAGCATAATGCATCTCATTTTGAAAAATTTGTATGCATAATATGTACCTATAAATCATCAGCTAGAGACTTGCGCACATACGACAATAAACTGTGTGGCACATACATGTGATCCTGATTATCTGTTCTAGACGTAAGTGAATATATTATAAGGAAAAATGCACCAGACTAAGTTTTCTGCAAATTTCAGATTTGCAGTCCATGGATTCAAGTCACTCAAGGTTAGAGAAAATTTTGTTTCAATAAGCATCCACGTGATATAAGAATTGAGGAAATTTGTACAATTCTCTCCAACTAGTCTTGTCAATGGGTGGTCACGTGTGCAGTTCTATTGTATTAGGGGGCATTTTGGTAAGGCGACCCATGCCAATCCCTTCATTGTTTGGAAAAAAGGGCAAAGTCTTCTCGGATGATGCTACATCACGAAATAACATGTTGAATAAATATATAGATGAAGAAAAGAATACCCAAAGCTAATCGTCAGGACCATAATAAAAATGAATTAAGATCCATAGTGGGTCAAACAAGGACCAATAGTGCAAAAATCAATGTATAGGTCAATATGGCAAACAACATCACATGAAAGCTTGCAATTCCATGCAAGAGTACCATTGTAGTTGGCAATAAGAGAGAAGTTTGTCAATAGAGTTTGGAGTGCACAGTTTGGCAGAACTCACAGGCGAGAGAGAGAGAGAGAGAGAGAGAGAGAGAGAGAGTTGTGTCTTGTAAATGTAAATGACATCCATTTTTCTGGTGAGCACCTTCATTTCATGGAGTCCCTCTTGCATAATAATTGGCAACGCCTTTGCATTTGTTACCATTTATGGAAAATTTTCTACTTGTCTAAAGAATGAGTCCAACACAAAATTATCCAAGAGCAGCATTACACAAACCAATAACACAAATCATAAACTAAATTGAAGTGATTACTCTCAGTGCTAGAATACCTTAATAGTTATAGAAGCTTTTAGTGACTGTGCTTTTTCACGTAGCAAAAGTGCTTCATGAGCTGTATCTTTCCATCGGTTCAACTGTACTTCCATCATTCCCATTTCCCTAGACAAAGCAGACACCATTACACGAAACTCTGATTTGATGTCTTTTCTCCCTTCAAAAAATGATAATGACTTCATTAGTTAGATGCCAGGCATAGCACCAAACCAAAAAACAAAACCAAATGTCAATCATATGAACCTGAATCTTGATTAGCTTCTTCCATTTTAATCTCAAGATCATTTTTCTCACTAATGCACTTCTGCAGTTGAAGCTCCAGATCTCCAAGCCTAGACTCGGTATCAATAGCATTTCTAGCAGCATCTGCTGACTCTAATTTAGCATTCAGTTCCTTCTCTCTTCTTATGACAAAGGACCTGTCAGCCTGAAACTACACTTTTCAGAGGCCTCCAAGAAGAAAATTCATAAAACAAAGTACAACTGAAAAAACTAAAACTAAAGTAGTTTTACCTGCAATGAATCAGTTAATGCTTTGTAGCGCTCCACTTCAGCATTGAAATGCTGGAGCTGATCATTTACCAAAGTGTAAAATCGAGACGAAAGGACATATTTTTCATCTTTCAACTCACTCTGCAAGACCACAAAACCAAGGAACAATTCGTCATATGAAAATATAAGGAGTTTTGATATGCCACTAGTAGTAAAAAGATATCAAGCACCCAGAAACAATTTTCACAATACGTAATTACACACCTGAACATCTTGCAATTGTTTTGACAAAGTTGCATTGTACTCCTGTGCATCTTGAAGCTCAGAAAGTCGATCAGCTGCCAAAATCTTTGGAACAATAAACGAGTGAGAGAGCATATAAGTAGGTAGATGGAACAAATCAAAATTTTAAAAATTTATGAGACCTTTTTTTCTTCAATGGAATCCTTTAATTCCCGCAAACAGAGCATCTTATCTCCCGGCTTTTCAGGTGATGAGTTTCCATGTACAGAACCTGCAGCAGGGATTTGAGCTCCAGAGGCAACATCCATTTGCATTCTTAGATTGATAAGCTTCCTTCTACTTTCTTCAAGCACTGCCATGCTCTCTTCCAGCTCACCTTGTCATGAACAAAAAACGTAAACAGTCAAGAGTGACATATTGCCATTGCAACTAGCTGAATAATGGCAATGCAAACTATCTATTTCCATGCATTCTTATTGATCAGTAGACAGAAAGGGATACTAATAACATTCACGAAAACAATCACTTTCCCCGCAAAAAATCTCAAAAACCTTCAAGTCGTTTAATCTCAGACGCATCTTCTGAATGACTTCTAACGTAGATTTGAATGTCTTCAGCGTATTCTTTATGCTTGAGGTGGAGAACATCTATGGCTTCATGTAGACTTTTAGCCTCCTCTTTCATCATTTTATCGATCTCAGACAACAGTACTGTAGGAAAACACCATGTAATACCAATTGTCAAGCAGGATATAGACAAATCTGAAGGTACGTCCAAAACTCTAAAAGGATATGACACTTGAGACAAAATTTCATATGAGATTTACTCATAATTTCATAACATATAGAGAGTTTCTCCAACCTTCTGCAGAAACCCTTGCCTGCAAATTTTGTGATATGGTCATAGTTTTCGAACTCTCAGCTCCAATAGTATCTTCCAGGAGTTTCATCAACTCAAAAGTTGACGACTTACGCAAAGCAAGAGCTTCTTCAACAAATTCAATAATTCCATCACCAGAAGTGCTTGCGATAGAATCTGTCTGTAGCAGTCTACACAAAAAAATGTCCTCAGGCGGAGATGACGGTATGCAACCTAAGAAAATCCCAAGTCAATCTACATCATGCGATGTTGAAAGGTTTAGTTAAGTCACTGCAGTATATGAACATGATTAATTATTAAATGCTGATTAAACATGACATTTTCAAAGTTCCATGCAAGCAAGGAACCTGCTTAAGCATACCACGGGAATCCTCCACAGTAACCAATATCTTCAAAGCATCTTGAGCTCCTCCTGCCCGTGCTCCCAAAAGGACTAAATCATCAACCAACTACATATCGGTAAAAAAGTAAGAAGTAATCATTAATTTAACAGAAGAGAACAGATTCTCAGGATAACAAATGACAACTTTGCACAATCCCCACATAAATGACATGAACTATTAAAGCTGACCTGATTCCATCGTTGGTTCACTTTAATTAATGTGTCATCATAAGAAGTTTGCTTCTTCCTTAGTCCTTTAATTTTAGCTTCAAGATCATGCAACTCGTGCTTTTGAATGTCCAATTGTTGCACGAGTTTTTGGTTCTCATAATGGAGAACGGATGCGTCAACCTGTGGATCAAATTTTGCTCATCACATCACATAAGGTGTCGAAATAATAAACAAAGAACTCACATAATTAGTAGCATTAAGAAGCATCAGAGTCATCCACTAAAATGACAATCAAGCGTGTGAACAACCATAACCAATATAGAGGCCCAGATGAGAAGGGGAAGAACAATATGACTAAAAGAATAGAACCTTCTCTGGTTGCTACATTGTATCTCGTCTGTAATCCACGGTTTTGCAATCTTATCAAACAGACTGGGATTCTAATCACAATGGCTGAGGAGGAGCCATTGGGCATGGTAAGGCATATAGGCTTTGGAGAGAAGAAAGTTGCTTGATATGATCCATGCCATCTAAATTCATAACAGAAAACAGCGAAGATTAACTTCTAGTACCCCTACTACAAGGGAGATCTTCATATTCTGGATTTTTTTATCAGAGTGGAATCAGAGAGATCATGGACAATAAAGAACGCACTTGAATTAGCGTAGGAAAACTCGTTTTAGAACGTTTTCTTCCTTTTGGTATTGTGGAAAGTACAACTTTAGTGTACATATTGTACAAGACAGTTTTTATGTTGGCTTGTACAAGAGGTCTCCACTTCTTCATCAGGAGCATTTCTAATGTATGTCTGCACCACCTTGGTGCCCTTAACCAGACTTTTATCTATGAAAAAGAAAGGTAAAAGGCACTGAGAAATAGAGTTACATAGGTGTAAATCATACAAGAAATTCAGTTTTTATTGACTATGACTTGATCTTCTTCTTGTTTATCATATTTTTAATTCTTTCCATGACAAGGAGGGGCATTAATAATAAAACAAATGTCCAGTACCCAAACAAGAGTTCAATTTTATTCTAGGCTCTAAATCTAATGCCGCTCCGCTAATGATAGCCATGGCAGGTCAAAGCTAGTTGTCATGTCGAACTGATCTATATACGTCGTTCGAGGCTTGGATGCTCAAGTTCCATGGGAAATGCTACAACTGGTCATGATGATGCAATTTGACATTTTGCAACAATCTACCAAGGGAAGGTTGGCCTAGTGTTCCCCCAGGTGCCACATAAGCTTGTCCTCAGCCGGGAAAATATAGGCCCATGACACTGGCCTCTAGCTAGTAGCTACATATACTTCTATTAGTAGAAATCTCTGAACAAGGCAGCCTAAAGGCATCACCCTTTCCTTTCACTCATTCCTGCATATTTTCATCTGCAATGATCAAAATGAGGGTCTAGAAAGGTTTAGAGATTGTAAGGATCTGGACATGTTGAAAAGAACTGACTAAGGCTTCAAAATAGGTGTGGTCTACATTGATGTTAGTTTTGCTTCTCCAACAAAGCATATCCACATGAAAGGCAGAGAATCTAACAAGTAGCTTAACACATGTTTTCCATAAATTTCTAATTCATACGAATTGACACAGCAACATAGTTAAATGCCTATTGACGTAAACAGAGCAACTCAACCACATAAGTACTGCTCTTATCAAGCTCAACATTTTGGACTGTTGTGTGTGAGTCGCTGCTACTTTCACGATACTGTCAAGCTCATTCTCTTCAATTTCACATCCCCTCTGAATGCCAAAATCTCTTATCCTGCTATAAATGAATCTCCTTCCTTGTCAAGTAGCTAGCCTAAGAAGACTAGAAAATGGTCACTAGTTGCATTCCATAAGCTCAATATGACGAGGGGTAAGTAATAGATCGCACCAATATTGCCCATCGAGGAATCAATCTCAGGGGCTAGCTGATCGAGCGTGCAACTTTCCACATTACAAAACTGCCGTACTTTTCCAATGAAGAACATACAACAGCTTCACCGCCAAAAACAAACGAGTACAATCCGTCGAACTCGAACTTCCACCTGTTAAACTCCTTTAGTATGTAAGCAATCAGCAATGCTGATAATGACAGATAAAAATCCCCACTAAGCCAAATGAACCGGGAATCTGAATTTGTTCAATGGAAATTCCACTCATAACTAAACAAAAAAAAAACAATCTTTCCTCATCAAAGTGAGCTCAACTAGGCCAAAACACCTCTTTCTTTGCACCAACAACGCCATACAGACAAAGAAATCGCCGATCATCGCCATTTCATTCGCTCGTGAAGCTTTGCAGCAATGAGGGAGAGACACACTTACGGTGCGGTTATCGGCAGGAGAAGCGTTCGGCTGAGGCCTCCTCCTCTCCGCCTCTTCAGCTTCTGGATTTTCCATTCGGCTGGAGTTTCGCTCGAACGGAACCCGCGGCGGCGAGCGAGCTCTGGTTCAAGCCCTAAATAAGGAGGAGGAGGAGGAGGAGGAGGAGGTGGAGGGGGAGGGCGATCCGGCTCGGACACGGAGGAGCTCGAAGCCCGGAGCCGTCGGGGCGGCGAGTCGCGGCGGCTGTCCGCCACCGGCGAGTGGCGCCCGCCGTCGGCCGGTCCGTCGCTGGGGAGGGGCAGCGGTGGAGGAAAGAGGGAGCGGCGGAAGCGCGCAGAGCACACGGCCTTGCCGATGAAGACTAAACTCATTTCTGGGTTTTATTCGGTTATTTTATCTTATTTAACCACGAAATTTTTTTTTTTGTATTTTTCTTATAGTTCTTTCATTTTTTTTTATTTTTTTCTCATAGTTCTTGGATATAAAAAATTGAATAATTTCTGAAAAAATTGTCCAATTAATTTTTTTTAGTTATTCACTAGCACCCGAAGGAGCTGCGGTGGCGGCCTCACTCAATGGACGATTGATGTTTCATTGAGAAATTAAATCGAATATCACAATAATTAATGAGATAGATTTTGACTTATACAAGACTTTTAATTTTATGCAAGAAATAATCGTGTACGTGTCATTTTTTTTTGGGTAAAATCTCCTAAACCCGGAAAAAGATCCTTGTCTTTATTGTATTGGGAAAATTTCGAAAACCAACCTTGATCATGTGTACAAATTGTTTTGTCCAAAGATACCTTGCTGTTTTCATATATGTGAGTGAAGTAAGGCTTTGAACATCACAAAATGGGAAATGCTTTACTCTCCCTAAAAAGTTATCACTGGGTTGTAATCACTGATTAACGCCTCGAACTGAAGTGTTAATGTACATGTAATGTTTGAAAAATGATGTGACTAAAATATGAATCGATGCAAGGAAGAATTTACTAATATTGAATTTATATATAATGGGTCAGCATTAATGAATTTTACCCTTGACCCTTAATAATTACATTAAAGCATGAGATAATTCATGCTTTTCAGAATATTATTATAGAAGTATTTAGATACTATGGCACATTAAAGATGCACCGGACATTTTCATAAAGTACGGGAACTAATTAAACATGTATAAAAAAATATAAGGATTACATTAAACAAATTAAAAGTTCATAAATTATATTACACGTTGAGATAAAATTTGGGAATCACATTGAACAAATTAAAAATTCACGAATCATACTGCACATTAGACCAATATTCAAAAGCCATTTGCATCATTATCCCTCCGTCTCAAATAAGTAATTCTCTATTACATCATGAGAAATGGAAACTTAGGAGAGTAACAAAGAATAAGACATCGTCCGACATGATCAATTGTCTAAATTTTGCTTACAATGTACACTATAACGTCACAATATTCTTGGAAAAACGTTTAATTCCAGGCGCACATTAAAATAAGCAAAATACTTAAATCGAATTCACTAGTCCATAGTTCGAGATTTTCAAAACTTTTGCTAATAGATTAACCCAAAAAACCTAATGTAATAAATTTTTGTGAAAGAGAGATATACTGGAAAAAGAAAAGAAAAGGCAAAAAATTACCCTACCAGACCCAAAAATCGGTTTCCATGTATCAAGGAGCTATAGGATCAAAACCCTCCTTTATATATAAAAAGAAGCTTATATGAATGGTGTACTTTAAGGGTATAGAGTATCACATGGTCCACCTAATGCCTGCCTCAGAAAAGAGGGGGAAAGGGAGAGACGGACAAAACTACAAGTAACACGATAGCTCCAATCAAATCTATTGCCAACCTCTATTTTCTCCATTGAAGGCACATTCCCTACTTATAACCAGTCATTCAAAATATACTCTCATTGATCAGAGTACACTGGGGGGAGATTTGAAACACCAGTGAATACAAAAGTACAATGGAAGAGTCCAGCAGTTAAATTGTCAAGCGAAAATGAGTACAATTCAACACTGTAATGATGCATCTCCCTGCTTTCACAATTGATGTCCTCCCAGTATCTCAGCAATTCACCGAAAGAGAAACTCCTTCATTTCACCCCAACAGAGGCCATCAAGTCCTCGTACTCAGGGTCATTCTCCTGTCTCTTTCCAATCACCAGATTCCCTCCATGCTGCTGAGGTGCATTGGAAGCCGAGGTCGGGGAAAACGGATCGTAGATTTGCCTCCCACCAGGGCCTAGGGCCGGTCTGCCAGGAAAGGCAGATGGACTGTGAATAAAGTGGTGTCTCGGCAGTTGATTCATTTGACCATGGAAGGTCCTCTGAACATCAATTGGATTGCCAGGCCTGGAGGGAAAACCGCCAGCAAGGTCGTGTAGTTGGGCCACTGGATTCATGTTCCTTGGCCCCATCTGGGGTACTGGTGTGGGACCCACCACTGGAAAAGAGGGAAATCTCGATGGGTCTCCTGGAAAGGGAATCGGAGACGGACCACCTTGAGGTCGAGCCATCTGCGCTCCCATTGATGGCCTTAGGAAGACAGGCATGATAGGTTGAGGATCATGTATAGGAGGGCGGACAGAAGTCGGTTGAGGCACAATAGTTTGTACGCCTTGCGGCTGCTGAGGCTGGAAAGTGAAATCCCCAAAATTTGGACGATGAGGACTTGGAGCGGCATTAGCTGGTGATCTAATGGGGGTAAAATTGGGTATATTTCCAGTGAAAGTACTTGGGGCCGACTGAAAAGACAGGGCAGGTGATCCTGACGGCACTGGTGAAGGCGTTGGCAGAGATCCTGGAAAAGGGTTCATTGTCACACGAGGGACAAGTGCCCCTTGTGTGCTGTTTGCAGATTGGATTGGCATCGGTGGTGGTATAGAAGAGAACATAGGGACACCAGCAGGACGACTCCCAGCCATTGAATGTGGAGTTGATTGACCAGATGGGTAGCTTGGACCTGCAATCAAGCTTGTGCTCCCTGCTGAAGCATTTGCAATTGGTGCCGAAGAAGCAATGTTTGGTTGTAGGCTGATGGATGTGGGCGCTGAAGGTGGACCCACCTGCATCATATTGCCAGGGCCCCCAGCTGGTAGTAAGAGCCGATCTGATTGTGGTCCTGCTGTAGCATTTGCTGTGAGTTGAGGAAATGAGGGTATTGCTGGTGGTCTGGTTTGTGGGGATTCGCTCACAGAAAAAGGGATAGGAGCTGAATGAACTGGTGGAGCCGGTGATGAAGCCTGCAGAAATGGAGGAAAATTTCTTGGTGGAAAGCCAATACCAGAAGGATGCATCATTGCTGAATTTTGCATATATTGAGAGGATGGATTTTGTCTTGGCGGGATCAGAGATGGATTCTGAGATAAGGAGTTAAATGCAGCTAGAGGAGCCGGTCGAGGTCCAAAGAGAGAAGGCATTTGATGGCCATGACTATTCAGACTTGGTGCTGAAGCATTTGGTGATGGAATGAAACCAGGAAATTGATTTGCTGGAGCATTGGGGGGAGCGTTGGCAGACCATGGATTTGAATATTGAAACTGAACCTGCTGGGTCTGTGAGGAACCCATAAAATCTTCAAGGTGTCCCTGACTTGTTACTGAAAAAGCGTCCACAGAAGATGAGTTTAAATAACTGAGGACATTCTTGCTCTCAGCCGGACTCGAAGCAGATGTTGTCAAAGCAGCAGCAAGATTACCCTACAGATAAAGCTACACAATCACCACAACACAACCAGACAAAGGAATGGCAGAGCACATATGATATGGAAAGGTAAAGCTTCACATACTGAACAACAAGGATAATAAATAAATATAAAAAGAAATGAAACTCACAGATACAGATGTTACTAGCAATTCAATGACGGACACTGCTGCATCAACTTTATCAAATGTATCAGCAGATATATGCACATTTATTTCTTCATAAGAACCCTGGAAATCGTTTCCGTCCGCTGAAATTATTTCACCCTGGAGAAAAATGAAATAAGGCCATCATCAATGCAGCTCTGCCAAAACTAATATTAAATCTACAACTACTATAATAATATGAGGTCCAACACCGCTATGATAAATATTACGGTACAAATCTTATTGATAAGACTGATAGTAATTCCAAACAACTCACCTTATCCCTGGTCCCAGACTTGACAGCATACACCTGTATCTTAGCTCCAGTTTCCTACACAAAGATTAACATGCACTTAGTTCCATTGATTTTACAAAACCCGAGAGATCCATTAATGTTCACACAGGGTAACATCAAATTCTCTTCTACCTTTTCTAGTCTCTTTCGATTATCACCTCCAGGCCCAAAGATCAAGCCAATGAAATTGTATCCAGGATATTCCTTTACCTGTCAAAGCAAGCTAACACATGATCTAGGAGTTTGGCTTGAAAAATGGGACATTTTCTTATACTTTCTCTCAAATATTTAGGGACTTGTACTGCTCCAATCAGCTATTTGTAGGGGTGAACACCAGTCCCAGTCCAACCCGGGAACCAGACCAAACCAGCCAATTATGTGATTCTTGCCAAACCGGTTCGGTTCCCGGTTCCAATTTTTTTGAACCGGCACTGTTCAACACCTTAACTTTTGTCTTTTTTTTTAATCAAAGAGCCCTGATTGTGTTATAAGAATCCATAAACTATAGGAAACTCCCAGTAATTGATGTGGGATCTCACACTTGGGCTCCGTCTTGTTTTTTTTACTTTTAGTCATCTTAAAAAGTAAAAGGGCAGCATGTCTACTTCCTTGCAGATTGATGTGGGATCTCTATTTTGTTTTTTGTACTTTTAGTCATCCTGAAAAGGTGTTCCACATCAATCTATAAGGAAATTGACATGCTGCCTTTTTCACTTTTAAACCTTTTAGAGAACAAAAGGTGGACAGCTGTGCTTAGTCCCAGTTCCTGAACACTGAACCGGACAAGTCCTCATCAGTCCAGTTCCCGGTTCCCAAATTTTGGAACCAGGAGCCGTAGGGTCAGTTCCCATTCCAGGCCAAGGACCAACCCACCTGGGAACTGATCAACCCTAGCTATTTGAAGCAGCAGTTTCATGTTTTAGCTTGGACAGTCCAAGTAGCATATATTGCACCAGCACTTAATGAAAAATGAGTAATCATTATTGCAAAGGGCCTCAGAACATCCCCTTCTGGACAATGGCTTTATGTTCAAGCGCTTGCACACTATATATATATAACAGCAGCTTGGTTGAATGTATCGACAATGGCTGGAAAAAGGTGCACACCATACAAACTTACAGGAATGAGCACTCTGTCCTCTTTCAACAAGGGTTTATAATCAGGTGGTGCCTTGAAGCTTGCATTTAACTTGAGGATTTCACCTGTTACAAATCGACAACATGATCAATCTATATAGAAGCAGAAGATAACATGCACCAGAAGGGATTCTCTTAAACATACCTATAGCTTCCCGCTTTTCAAGCTCCAACAATTTTGTTGACTTCATATAAAAAGAAAAGAAGTGTTAGAGTGCAACCAACAAAGGGATCCTAAATCACCGCAGGAGCAAGTTGATACATACCTCTCTGTCAAGGACATGATTAGAAGATCTTTCACCAGGCTGTTCAGCTGCTGACAATGACTCCAGATTCTCATCAATCTCCAAAATTCCCGACCCTAGTTGTTTTGTAATTTGGTCCACCCGAGTCTGCTCAAAATTGTGCCACCATAGAGGCAGCAATATCACTAAGTGGCACCTGGAATAGGAAACTTTCATGTGTACTTCTCACATGGATAATGCCAACATATCACCAGCTAGAAAAGGAAATACTCAATTGCCACAGGAACATGTCATCTTCTCACTCACTTAGATGCCTTGATTAGATTCCAACCTATTTTAAGTAATAGAATTAGAATCTTTAATAGCATGATGGTTTTTCTTCCCCCCCTGATGGGAGTTTTGGGGGCTGAGAAGTGTAGAAGTTAATTGAGGACGGATGCACACTTCTGACAAAATCTATGCAAGTATGTCAAATAATTTGTTGAAGGAGATAAACAACTTCTTTTTACTTTCTGAAATGTGACAAGTAACTCCAACCCTACTTCTGTAATGCAATTGAAATTTTCAAAGATATCTCTTCCGAAGTGGGGTTTAGGGGAATGAGGAGCGCTGGAGTTTTTTATTTTTTTTTGGTCAGAGCGCTGGAGTTAAATGAGGACTTAAATACACGCTTCCTACACAAGTTATGCAAGTACTTCCGATAAAATAATTTGAGAAGATTATAACAAGCATCAACACATGTGTTCTGCAATACCTGATAAGCCAAAGCCCTTACTCTCCTGACTGCAGCATCTTGGGTCAAGTCAGGTCCCCATTTTGTTTTCCTCTGCCCCTGTTTGCCATTTTCCTCACTAGCTGTATCACCACCAGCCAGCTTCTTATTTCCTCGAAAGATGGGAACCAATGAACCTGACAACTTGTTCTTTGGTATGACAAAACCAGATTTCTTGGCAAACATGGAGACCTTTGGGCTAGATGTTGATGCTGCTGATGCCCCTGCCATCTTTAATCCAGCAGGTTCAACATCAGATGACTGGTCAACCTTCATGTTCATTCTCTCTCCTATGGTAGAACTGGAGTCCTATTGAAGAGATAAGCCGTAAGATGGTAGCACTCAAAAGACTTCAAGTTAATTCCCCTTGAAAATTTGCATCGAATACCGAGATAGACAAAGCACTTATATAGTCAAAGGAACAGAATTGTAAAGCCAGTATTCCTTCAAGTTCAAGACATTGGAAACGGAATTCCTCTAATTCAGGATCCTTTCAAGGAAGATGGATGGCTCATTCTCTTAAGCTAAAAAGAAATGCAAGTTCAGAAACTCTGGTTTTACATCTCGAAGAAGGTGCTGAAACTACCAAAAATGAGCACTCATCTCATCTGAGAGTGTACAGTTTTATTTTTTTTGTAGATATAATGTACGATTGACACATTATAATCCAAACGAAGGTACGCGCGCACACAAACGCACGCGCACCCGCACACACGCACGCACACACACGCCCATGTATACATATATAACACACATGTATACATATATAAATAAATCAGATTCAGAAATACGTGCAAGAACATAAGTTTTTCTATCATCGAATCCGATCATTATTAATATACCATTATTCCTAGTTGGGCTCTGGACATACATCAATGTTATAATTACTAATGTGTTTATTTAGTAACATGTGCTATTAGCAGAAGAGTCCTGAGTCGATCTGTGATTTCAGTAAATCCATACTGTCGACAAAGGGGTCGACCTCTCTAAAATTCAGACCCAAACATGATATTCTTGCCAATGCTGTATTTCTTGCATCCCCCCCTTTTCTCTCTCCCACATTACAAACTGAAAAAGTAAAAGCACAACCAAATCCATCTAGACAAGCAAGGGGATTGGAAGGAATCTTTAGCTTATCAACGATCAGCAAGTGCATAGAGTAAACTGAAAAGAGTTGTAGACCAGTAGTTTTCTAGAGCTAGCAATTGTTTAAGAAACATCTGAGTCTAGCTCAAGCATTTTTCATGTGGTAGTACACGTAGTAATCAAGCGAAAGAGTGCCACAAAAGCATGCCTACTACTTTTGATCCATTGACCATTGGCAAATTGACATATAGAAGTGGTGATTGCAAAAGTAATAATAATCAAGTCATACATGAAGGTCAGCTACTCAAGTGCGCTTATTCTACCCATGATCAATGAGGTCCCGTGAAAAAGGAATAAAAGGTGGAGTTGCAAATTCATAATATATGACAAACACACAAGACTCTAGCAAAGTTATTTTGAAATTCATTCGAGCCGATCGCAAAATATGCCCAAACAAGCAAAGCAAGCAATAATTTCCACGGCTACTTTTTCTTGAATCATTCTCCACATCAAATCGTGTTCCCAAGTCCCAATCCACATCAATACCTCCGACAAGCATTCTCTTCTCTTGGCGGAACAAAAAACCATTTTCACCGCACATATTGCATCGACAATGTACTGCATCATAAAAAGATACGAACAATTCAACCCGCTAAGACTAGCCCACTGAAATGATAATACAAATCAACTGAAAATGCACTGTTTTAATTGATAGCATTATGTATGTGGACGGATGGAGAGTCCTCCTGATTGACTGCATGACTTCATCTTCGTACGGTATTAAATACAAAAGCTACCGATAGTAGCTAAATCATGCTTTGCTTAAGCCGACTTTTGATATAATTCCTTATTCTCGATTTAGATCGTCGGTCTAACTTCTGTGACACGCTCTTGTCGTAGTAGCAAACGGTGGCTTATAGCTTTTACGATCAGACCAAAGTCCTAAAGTCAAACCAAGCCACAATGTTTGATAACCCTCCAATGTTCCTAGCTCCTTTTTGCACCGGAGTTGTTGAAGGTGACACTTTCTTCAACATCAGAAAGTGTCTAACCTAGAGACCGATGCTATGTAAATGGAGGATAGAAAACCGCGAAACGTGCTCATTCTTTGAAAACATGCGATACCCCTTAAAATTCAAGCGGAATGGTCTTTACCTTTAATAAAGAAGATGTTTCATACATTTATATGCCCGTAGGTTCCAACTTTGAATGCGCGCTCATATGTGTTGCTACATTTCGAGGCAACGCGAATGAGCACTTCGCAAGTTCAATCTTTTGTTGGGTTGATTAGCCTAATTATACTGCTGGCACCTGATGCAAGTGTTGGGGACTTTTCTATATCTTGTAGATAGCATATTTTGTCATCTCTGTGCATTGAAAATCATTTGGGCGGTTGACTCATTCGCCTTGCATCGAAATGCAGCAACACATACAGGCAAAGAAAGAGTATTCAAAGCCGGAACCTACGCACAAAGATGTACGAAACACTTTGCGTCTTAAAGACAGCGCATTTCCTCTTAGAATTTTAAGGGGAATGCACATTTTTAAAGACAAAGCGCATTTCGCGGTTTCTATCCTCCTCGTACGAGCGCTTATCGGTCTCTATCAAACACTTTATGCTGGTTAAAGCGGGACGACCTCGACATCTCTGGTACGAAAAGGGAGCCGGGACTGGAGGGTCACCAAAACGCGGTAACTCCATACCAAAAGTCAGCCTTCAGCAAAACTACAGCTAGAGCTTTCGTATTTGATACTTACGATGAAGCCAATGCGGTCGATCGGTCTCGGGACAACTCTATCCTCCTCCGTCCACCCTACCACCGTCGATCAGAACAAGTCCATCCGCGTGCATAACGCTATCGATCGGAGCACAATCGCAGCACCGCTAAGACATCACGTATCGCTAAACTCGATCTCCTTACAACGACTGCCCGAGAGTCGAGAACCTTCGGGGACGCGTTCCCCGTACCGCCGCGAGAGATATCGGAGAAGCCTAACCCAATCCCGAACGAAACTACAGTTGAATTACGTAGCTGACGAGGGGGAAGGGAGGGGGTACCGATTCACGCCGAGCCCCGCATGAACCGAGCTGCTCCGGCAGGAGGAACGAGAGCCGCTGACGCTTTTGGGGGAGCTTGGGGTTGGAGATTCTTCTCTGCGAACTGGGGGGGAAGAGGGTTTCGCTTTGCTCGTTATCGAATCCCGATCTGTCTTTCGTTTTTAGGGCGTCGTTTTGGAGCGGGCCCTCGCCGGTGGGCTTTCTGGACCTTTTGGGCTCTTCTTCCATGAGCCCAAGATGGGGGTGACCTTTCCTTGTCTTCCGCACCGGGGGCCGAGCATGTCCGGCCGGCCGCCCCCCCGCCGCGGCGGTTTCGCCGGGCGGCGCGGGGTTTTGATCGTGGAGGCTCGAGTGCCCCGGCCGCCTCCTTGGCAGTAGGGTCCCATGACGTGAGGTAGGATTGTCCCGGCTCCGCTCCCATGCTGGCATATTTGGTGCGGTAGTAAGGGCGGGCTCGCTCGAAATGAGTGGCGGTATCGGTCGTGACTCAAAAAAAACATTCAATTTGCACGTGCGGAACTCTCCCGTGATAAAAGTCCAAGGGGGGGTTTCGGCGCGGATCATCCCTTCTTATCTTTTTCCATCCATATGAATCGAAAGTACCTTTCTCGATAAAGTTGGGTGATGTGCAATTGACATGTTACGCTTAGCACGCCAGACCTTAATGGCATTATTTGACGGAACATTAACAAGGCCATAAAATTTTATACAGATGTAAACGGATCATTTTCTCTTGCATATCTTTGACGGTACCGTTGGATGAAACGTTAATGAGTGCCGGATTCGGGTACGAAGTAAAGGTTTTTGATTTCTTACGAGACAAAAAGAAAAAATCAAGCCAAATTTAGGACCCGACTTAAAGTCGGCGCTTTCTAAGGAAATCGATCCAAAAATCACATCGTATATTTATAATGCTACCAAATCTGCTCAATATGTTGTTAATAATTCCATTTACAACATTATTCTTCTTTCCTCCTCATCAATTCTAATTATCGAAAGAAGCAAAGGGTGTTCACCATCGTTTCGACACAAATTACCAAAAAGTCCAGGGAAAAAAGGGAAAGCTTAGCAGGAAATCGAGCAAGATAGAGGAAGAGGAGAGGGAAGGGGAGACAAATTGATATGAGCGATATCAGAGAAACCCGTTTGAAAACTGAAGGCGCAAGTTATTTCGAATCTCTAATCCCTTTTAACATAGAATCAGCTAGATAATTAGATCACCATTAGTAAAAACATGTATTTAAATACAGACGCGTACAGAATCGACGTATTACGCGCATATAAAACACACGCCGTAATTATACCCTCGAAAAAGTACTCCGAGTTTTAACTCGTGTATCGTTTTTTAATTAGTCAATTAATGATGTAACATGTCAATTAACATCGATCATAAGATGTCATCTTCACAGAGAGATATATTTATTGATTTCTTTGTTTGAAAAGACGAATTAGTAATAAAACTCAATCAAAACATGTCAATTAATATCAATCACAATATGTCATTTTCACGGAGATAAATATATTGGTTTCTTTGTTGAGAAGATGAATTAGTAATAAAACTCAATCATCAATGTGACTTGTATATAAAATTTTGTAGTTATAATGGTCCTAAGTTGATACGCATTCTTTTCTCGTTTATAACACAATCGATTTGATAAACTCGTGATAATATGGAGTTTCAATTATATAATAGTAAAGTCAAATATTTATCGCGTGTTTTTTATTAAAAAAAATGATATGTGACAGGCTCCTATGATTAGTAACAGAGGCTAGAAAACAGAACTCATCGACATAAAGTTAAAATGTTGTTTGATAATGTTTGCATAACAATTTTTTTTTTTGTCTTCGAAAAACAAAACAGTTTTTATTGAAAAACATCATTTGGGCAGTTACAGATAGAATTAGTTATGTAAAAACAATAATAAACGTAGTCAATTATCTTGAAAGCCAAAAAAAAAACTTTTCATAATCAAAAAAATGATTGCGTTTATGTTTAATGTTCGATCAACGAGGAGAAATTTCGGTGCCAAGAGATCCCAAATCTCTTCTATTATAAAATAACCCGCATTTTATTCTTTTGCGCAGCGAAGTCGATCGTGATTTCTTAAAGTGTACCCAGATATTGTTCCTTTTTTACTAATTAAAAAAGAGGCTTACCAAACTAAAAAAGGAGAAATTGTTTTATTGTGTACCTAGGTGTTGTTTTACAAGTGTGATTTCTAGTAAATTAGAGGGCGTTTTGGTGAAATTGAAATCAAAAACTTTCCACATCGGGATTAACAAGAGAGGAGACGAAATTCTTCGATTAAAGTGTCGCTACCGGGCATTATTTGAATATGTTCAAGCCATGTAGGGCATATACTCAATTCTGTGCGATTGGTTCAGCATTGTCAAAGCACTTTGGTGTTCTAAAGTCCATTAGGCAAATGCAAACAGTGTCTAGAATCTTTTTTGGAGAGTTTTAGGAAAATGCAATTACGTTTCTATAGATCTTTAGCTTAAGGCAAGTTTGGAGGCACTTTGGAATATTGTATTTCCGAAATGAAAATACAAAATTTTCTTTTCATTCAACTACACCCTTGCCCAGTTTTCATAATTCCGGAAATGTCCCCAACTCATGCTACCTCGCCAGCGAGCAGCAAACAAGGGGCTGGCAAGGCTAGATTCGATTGTTAACAAGCCACTCTATGGGCGCCCAGCCATGCCTGAGGCTGTGCAACCCCAGGCGAGGTTCGACCTCAAGCGGTGTCACCTAGGTTGGCGTCTCTTGAGGTCGTGCGACCCCAGTGACACTTGCTTGAGGTCACGCAACCTCAAGCGAGGTTTGCCGGCAGTTGGTTGGAGGCTAATTTAGCCCGCTAGCAACTGAGTTTCACCAACAAATAATTTGAGATTTTTTTAGCAAAAGTCCTCTATAAAAGTGTAATTTTTACCGATCAAAGTTACTTCCTATATTTTTAAAATACATCTCACCAAACGCTATACTCTCAAATAGTCATGGCCACGGTTCGAAACTGACCAGTTTCGGTTCCAGGCTAGTTCCGATTCGGTTCCAATTTTAGTTCCTACCGATTTGGTTCATGATTTAAAATTTTAAAAAATAAATTATGAAATAAAAAAATTATGAATTATGAAATTATGAAATAATAAAATAATGAATTATTCAATATTGTAATCAAATTTGAGGACAAAAAGAGAGAAAGAGGGGGCTTGAACTTAATAAATTATCATTAAACGTCTTACAATTCGCTACAGTGATCTATAAAAAAAAAACACAATATATATGCCCTAAAATGACCCAAAAACCTAAGCCTATCCGAACCCCCGCAGTTTGTGTGCAGAGGTCACATGTCATCGGATTATACTTCGTTTCCTAAGCTCGCGTGGGCGTGCCCAGTATGAGAAACAATGATCCTCGAAATATTTACCAACTCCAACAGTTCTTTTACCCTCAGTCGTTGCTACCCGTTCTAGTAGCAGTATCGATATCGGTGGTATCTCCGTCGTTAAAGAATTCGAATTCATTATTCCGATCTGTCTCTTGTTGTCGGTATTAAGCCTTCATCCAATCATCAACACAAGCTTGAGCCTCCATTGATTATGGAACTAATCTTGAATGATGTTTGTCCAAAATATTACCTTCAGCACTGAATGCTTGTTCGATCGCAACTATGGAACAAGAGGCTACAAAAATTTGTTTTGCAATAAGAGAAAGGATTAGGTATTGACTTGCGTGCCTCGTCCACCAATCCAAAATTAAAAAACATGTACTACCTTCAGATTCAGTAAACTCAAAGGAAACGGTTAGATAAATCTCTAATTCAGAAATACTTCCTATTACTCCCTTTTGTTTTTTTTTGTATATGTAATAAAAGTTGGTACCGTTTACTAATTTTACTTGTACTCTCACTTTGTGTCTCGATAGATTGAGAAGATCCAATATCACCTAAATTATATTTAGTATAAAATTTATTATATAATTCTATTAATACGTTTTTAACCTCACTTCGTATGATTATAACATTTACCGTATCATAATATAAACATTGATAATACACATGCAAATAATCACTTAAACTATCTAATTTGCAACGCGGATAAAAAACACAAGCAACTAAATAAACAATGGAAATTTCGCTATAATAATGTAGCCACTTTATTTTCATTGTTACTATAGTATGTTGTAATTCAATATCATTTTCATATTCCTCAAAAACTCCTACAATATTAATACACTCTACTAAAAATAAATGCGTAGTAGAATAATAAACACCGGACAAAATATAAATTGCATAATTAAAAACCTTTAAAATATCTAAATTTTTTTTGCAAATACTCCACTCTTGTGGGTGTAAATTAATCCGAGATGTATTATTAAAAATGAATATATATAATAAATCTTTATATTCATAAGATTCACTAATTCCAACGAGTTGGAACATCTCTTGAAAATAGTTTTGGCTTTTTGTCATTTTCTCTACAAAATCTACCCCATTCTTTTATTTTTTGGGGATGTTTCCATAAAAATTGAATCGCCGTTTTTATTGGTTCAAGAAAAATATCAAGAGTTTTCAAACTATCTTGTACACATAAATTTAAAATATGACAAGCACATCTAACGTGAATAAATTTTCTACCAAAAGTGAGTTTACAAATATTTTCTAAATTGGCAATTGAAGCGGTATTTGCCGCGGCATTATCAAAACCAGTTGAAAAAATTTTGTTAAGCAAATAATATTCTTCTAAAATTTGCCTAATTATTCTATAAATATTATTTACCGTATGCTTACCATCGAAAACTCTAAATGTAATAGCTCTTTTTTGAATACTCCAATTGTCATCTATCCAATGACATGTTATGCCCATATAAGAATGAATTTGCCAATGATCACTCCAAATATCACTACCTATATGCATGCATCCATTAAATTGCATAAAAAAGTTTTGTAAATCTTTTTTTTCCATTTTTGTAAAGATCTTTAATTACTCGTTTAAGTGAATTTCTAGGAACACGTTTTGCTTGTGGAGCACATGCTTTTTGTACAAATTGATTAAAACCAAAATTTTCTCCAAAATTAAATAATAAATGTTCAACGGAAACAAATTTACCTAATTTTTCCTTATAAGTTTTTTTATTAAAACGAAATAAAAGATAAGTGTTAAGATTAACGTACTCGGTAATTTGTTGTTGTCTAATATCAATTCCCGCTTGGGTTGGATGTTTGCTTCTAAGATGTCGTTTAAATGTTCCATATTCTTGTCCACCTGTATATTTATATATTTTCCCACAACACTTACAAATTATATCATATCTTTTTTTACCAATATCAAACCTTTCCATTTTTGTGAAGTGATCTCAAATGTTAGATGTAAGTTCTCGCTCCGCCTCCTTTGTTGTATATATTTCGGCAGGAGGATGAAGACTTTCTTGCGTCGGGATGAGCTCTACATTAAGAAAAATGTTGATTTCATCATCTTGAAAATTTGCATAATCACGAGGATCAAAAGAATGATGGGATTCTGTTATGATATTTTTACTTTTGCCAGTTGGCACTCGACTTCCACTTACCATTTTTCGAGTGGATTGAAAGAGTTGAGCTAATTGATTGGGGAAATTAAGAGAAAATTGCGTGAATTGAAAAAATTGAGAAAATTTAAGAAAATTTGAGAGAAAAGAATTTGAGAGAATTTATACGAAAAAAATGAGAAGAAAATTTAGGATAAAAACGAAACTAGATAACCATTGTAATCTACAACGGTTATCTTTTTATTTTTATTTTATTTTTTATTTTTGCTCTTTGCCAAGGCAGCCTTGGGAATGGGCTACAGTAGGTCCTGCAGACGTGCGGGCCCTACTATAGGTTTTTTTAAAAATTTATTTATTTAAATCTTAAAATTTTTTTTGAAATTAGATCCAGAACCGCCGGTTCTGAGCCAATTCCAAAATTTCTAGAATCGGAATCGGGCCCGGTCAATAGGCCGGGCCCGGATTTGACCGGGCCGATTTCGGTCGAAATCGGCCCGTGACCATGACTACTCTCAGAGGCTTTTACATTTTTCCAAAAGACATATCCCTAAATCCGAATCGAGCCAAACGCACTCATAGATGAGGCCGTCCAGATCTCGTTTTTTTAGCACGAATGGACTTGCGTACTCCAAAATCAAAATCTCTCTTTTTTTTTTAAATTAGAATTGAGGGAGACTGTTTCCTCTTCGATCATTGGATCCCCCCATTTGAAAAATCCGCTCGGGAGGAGATCCCCCTACTCTTTGTTCCCTTCGTCATCATTGTACCCGTCAAACACGACACCGTTTCATCCCCGCATAAATATCCCGGTCGACGCCGCCTCACCAATCGCCAATCCCCCTCTCTCATCCCAATCTCTCTCTCTCTCTCTCTCTACCAAGCAGTCCTCCAATGGCGGATTCCTCCCTCCTCCTCTCTCTAGCCCTCGCCTCCCTCCTCGCCTCCTTCCCTCCCCCTTCCCTCTCGAGCCCTAACCCTAACCCTAGCTCCTCCCCCACCGTCTACGAGCTCCTCCCCAAGTTCGGGCTCCCCAGCGGCCTCCTCCCCGGCTCCGTCCGGTCGTACAACCTCTCGGACGACGGCCAGTTCGCCGTCGACCTGGACAAGCCCTGCTACGTCCAGTTCGACTACCTCGTCTACTACGACCGCCGGATCACGGGGAAGCTCAGCTACGGCTCCATCACCGGCCTCGAGGGGATCCAGGTGCAGCGCTTCCTGTTCTGGCTCGACGTCGACGAGATCAGGGTCGACCTCCCCCCCTCCGACTCCATCTACTTCCAGGTCGGGATCATCAACAAGAAGCTCGACGTGGATCAGTTCAAGACCGTCCGCTCGTGCCGGGACAAGGTCTCCTCCGGTTCCTGCGGCGGGCCGTGGAAGCGGGGGATCCAGGTAAATCTAGCTTGGCCGCCAGAAATTAACGCGCGTGGATAACGTAAATGCACCCGTTCGTCGTTTGGAATTTCGCTGAGTTTGTTGCGATTGGTCTGTTGTCGCGTAGTTTGTGCTGATTTGATGGTTTCTTCGTGGGTTATCATCGGTGTTTGCTTGGGTTCGGATGGGTATGATCGCATTTGGAAGCTACGTTAATCGTGTCACTTTTGAGGACTGGTAGATGCTGTTGCTAGTTGTTTGCTTATGAAAAAGCGTTATGGGATTGCTAGCCATGGGATTCGAGGAGGGGGAACTGCAGTGTCCATTTTGAATCTCTCTCTAACAGCTTTTTGAGCTCGACCGATCTTCAGAGGCACGAAGCCGGTGATGAAAGATGCGAAACCTTTTCTTTTTCGGTGAAAAGCTCGACGGATTTGTTGGACCAATAGTTTATTGCTCTTTAAGTTCCTCAGGAGAGAGCAGCGCATGTTGAGATACTTTAGCTTTTATTATGTTTGTCATTATCTGTTGGATATATTCGCTTTTGTTTACTTTTCTTTGTTGAAGATGCCCGAGAAAGGATGAATCTCTTTTCAAACCATTGCTTCTGGTTTGAGGGAATTTTGGAAAAACTCAGAATGGGAAGATGATAATGCTGTGCAGTTGCTTGTAGTCCTGCGGGCAGTAAACATTACTTTTAGAATTGGTTGTTCCTTACGTACAGAATTGTTGCTTGTCCGTGATCAGCCTTTGATGTTTAGCTGCATGTTTGTAAGTTTGTAGCTGTGAGCATGGTATTGAGTAATTGAATTAAAGTTACTCTTCCACCTATTTGCTTAATCTATCAGATGGGTTGTTAACAGTGCAGCATGAGTTCAATGTTGAGGGAGATAGGGAAAATCGCATTCCCAGTTTCCATTTATGGCTTTTAGATTAGTTGGAAGTGGCATCACAGATTTTAGTATCTGTAAGGACCAATGAAGCATCTCATTCATGCAGCTGGTTTTCTTTTATCAGCATTTGTACAACTGTTTCGTTGACTTGATTATGTCAATGGACAGGCAATAAGTAAAAACACGAGGAAGAGTTTGTCCAATGTCCTCTGTAGTGTTCTGCACTTAATTACCTTCTTTTTGTCTGATTAGGTCTAAATGACCCTTTTAAATAAAGCTAAAACTCACTCAACTGGCCAAGTAAGAGGAGCCTACTTAAATAAAGATGGCCCCTTTGTTGCTTATAGATTTGACTCGAGCAAGTATCATTTCATTTCTTTTGGGAAATAAGTTGCCTGAGGGCAACACTTGCTTTCTCTCGACTCTTTAAGTTAGTGATTGTGTGCGGGTCTTCCAGTTCCACATGCAATATATTTTATCAGAAGGATGGTTGAAAATAAATGCTCTGTAAAAGTTAATACTAACCTCTCAGTCTTGATGTTCATGATATCTGTTAATTTTCCATGATTGCAAGTTGTGGTATTAATGCTGATAATACTATTACATGTGCCTCCTTTGGCAGCTTCCCACCCCAGTTGACGATGTTCAGATGCTAATCACTGAGTAGGCATCCCCAGATATTTTTGGGATGCCTATGGTGGATCACGAATTCGAGCCTACCGGCTGTGAACGGCATCATTTTCAGGCTCTGCAACCAAGAGGCTGATAGAGATAGAAAATCAACGAAGTTGAGTAGAGGTATGTTACTACTGTATGGATGGACTATGTAGCAAGTAAAGTGTCATGTACACGTAAAGTGTTTCCGTTTCTCAATTTCGACTTCTGTACCCGGGGACGAGGTATTATGATAAGAACCTTCGTCCCGCGAGTGTTGAGACGAACAATGTAAGAACATACTGGTGTGGTGGTAAAGGTCTAGAAAGGCCTTTGGTCATGACAAGGATGCTGTCTTTGTATCTGGTCAATTGTTCAATTAGGTAAATGGATGCAACTTAATCGTGGTTAGAAACTTAGAGAAACGCCGAATTAGCGATGTGTAGTTGGCTATGTAATTGCTTGATGCCGAAAACATAGGTGAAATGTACTTACCGAATTTTGAGTTCAGTCGCTCAACGTACTTAATTTTCGAAGTTTGCAATTGATTTGCAATAATTGAAATTCGACTAGGGTTTCTTTGGGACGAAATGAGGTGCCCATATGGCTATGATATGGCCCTAGAAAATTGATAACGGGTTCACCATGTTAACAACAGTTCGTTGAAAATTTGACTGCATTTTGGTTGAAGTTTGTCAAAAATTGAAATTTCAATGTAATGGGAGATTGTAGCCGAAATTCCGAGATGTCTGATTATAAATTTCATTATATTTTAGTTGAGCTTCTGGAACGATCGACAGTGAATGTATTAACATCTATGAAATATGCAAGCAGATATTCAATAATTGTAGCAAGAGCTACTTTATAGATCAATAATAATGGCAAAAAAAGATGGTAATACCACTTTTTTTTAATCTTATAGTTAAAGGTATTAAGGGTATGTTTGTTTCACGGAAAATGAACAATTTGAAAAAAGAATTCCTAAAAATGATTGTTTGAATTATTTACAAAAACGAATGAACATAAAAAAATTTCATCATTAACGAATAAAACGATTTGGAACAAAAATTTCTAAAAATGATCATTTGGATCACTTATAAAATAAATGGATGATAAATGAATGTACTATGCGATTATTGTTTTGAAAATGCTCGTTATGTATTTCATTAGCAGGGAATCTGAACATGTATTGTTTGTCTATTATTTGTTATTTTATTAAGACCACTCGTCCACAAAAAGCAAATGGTTGGAAATTGTAACTTCGCTAACTTAAATCAAACATTATGTCGTGTGGGCTCTAGCGGACACAATCGCATCATCTAAGTTAGTACGTATGCATTATTCGAGATTACGTTCCAATCCTCAAGTTTTCGCCAAGGCTTCGATAAATTACTAAATGAAGTAAATAAAAAAGAGGGCTGGCTTGGTGTCTTGAAGGTGCTAATTGAGCACACGCAAAGATGACTTGTCTCTCTATACTCGCACATTGGCACTGGCTCGATGCTTTTGCTTGCGGATCGGTGTTCTTCCCTCGTTGTAGTGGGATGTAGGGGCCAATGCAATGCAAAGTTTCATATGCAGCTGATCGAAATTGAGCACCTATTCTGTTCGCCGTTTAATAACACAGCTGAAAACCAGATGCTAAAGAACAAAGGCACTTGACCTGGAGTTCCCTGCAAAGAATGAAGTTGATCTAGTTCCGGAAAATTTTCACAGCAACCGTCCGTTACTCTTCCCCCAGGATTCAAGAATTCGCAATTTCCAAGAATCCGAAGCACTTGGGGGTAGCATCAGCAGAGTTTACAATGAGTTAGGAATAGCGGCTGGAAGTTCACAAATCAATTGTAATTGTCATGCCAATAAGAAAGCATTTCGACACAAGACGATTAAAGTTTTGAACAGCCAATGAACCCACCTACAACTCGCTGCAGAATTACACACATGTTTATCGTCTCAAGCTATAAAGTAAAGCTCGAAAATTCGATTGTTCTTCAGTGAAAGGAGAGAGCAGATGAACGGCCGAGTAAAGCAATGGACGAGCTAAATATGAGACTCTACTTCGCAGCCGGTGGCTTCGGAGAGGCTGTTGATTCAGACGAGCGGAGTGTTTCCAATGGCGCCGATCAGTCCATTCTTGCCGCATCAATGCTGCTTCTTCTTCGGCGGTTGCCTCCTTCGAGAGCGGTGACTGCAGATAAATATCAGCCTCGGAAATCTCCACTCCACATTCAGATGAATTCATAGCCTCGATGGCACCTTCTCCAGTCTAATAGAATTTGCTGTAAAACACGATCCCCGACATGCTGCATAAAAGCCAGTATTATAAGCAGGCCAGTACTCCTCAGCCAATATATTTCCTGCACACTCAATACTAAAGCATTCACGTTCAACCAAGAAACCACAAAGAGTAGCATGGAAGTTCTTATCAATTTGCCCATTCTTCTTTACCGTGCAAATCCAAATAAATGGACTGTACAATAGTGTTGAGCATATTATCTGTACATAATATTTACATAAGCTGCAGTGCTGAATGCATTCAGCCAGAATCGCCCTTGTTCAATTCGTTCATCCCAGGATGCTGAAAAGAGTTTGATGACCCCTGCACGGAGGAAAAACAAATATATTGACATTTTACTAAACAATATGCCAAGATAAGTATTGTCTCAAATAATCCCACGTTAACAAAAGGCAAGTTGTACCTGGCTCGAAATGGTTCCATGAGATCTATTATGGTACCCCAACATCTATCCACGAGAAACCATTAACAATAAATATTACAATTGTAACGAAAAGATGAAACAACACTGAGATCTAAAATGATTTTCATAATAAGCACCTGATTAGTGAATGGGGGAAATCCATTCATAATCCCTGGCGACATGATGTATGGTGATTGCATCTACAAAAAATATATATATGACGCCATTAGTAGGATGTAATTAAATGCTTCCATGGATCCATTATGTGTTGCTCCAACATATATTAACAAGAAAGAATAGTAATGGAAATCCATGTCGATAGAACAAGCTCTTCTTATGTCGATAGAAGCAATGTGGATGAAAGATAAGTTAATACACCAAGATATTAAATACCTGAGTAGGAAATGGGTAATATCCATTCATTATCCCTGGAGGCATGATATATGGTGGTCGCATCTATATAAAAAATTGATCAAATTAGTAGAATGTAAATACAAATGGAGGGCTAAGAGCATCATACCTGATTATGAAAATTTAGATTTACTGCAGGACCATGAATGTTGCTAGGATAAAAGGCGCTTCCAATTTGATTTATATTTCTCGGATAATTCTGGAAATGGGTTCCATGATGTGTTGCTTGGGCAACCAACTCTACATTGCAAAGTAATAAATATGTCAATTGGCATCATGTAGCACAAGCGAAAAATTTAACTAATCATATTAACTAAAATAATATGTTACTCACCTCGACTTTCTGTTAGTGTTGGGGGTGTTCCTTTCTTGGAGTTTTTCCCTTTTTCCTCACTCGAGGTTTTAAGCCTTCCACAATTTGTTCCCTTTTCTTTCCTTTGAAGGGGGTGCGATACCGAAATCTCACACAAAGAAGCCTCCTCCTCCTCCTCCTCCGCATCATCGTCATCGTCGTCGTCGTCATCGTCGTCGTCGTCGTCATCATCGTCCTCGTCGTCGTCACTAGCATCATCGGTCACAACCACACTTGATTTGTATGATAAAATTTTAGCCTTTGTTTTTTCCAAGTACTTCATCACTATTCTCATAGTATTTTCATCTTCGGCTCCCAAAATCATCACTTCAAAAGATAGTTGCATTAACGTGCAAAATCGATTATATCTAGATGGACCCGGTGACATTTGATGAGATTCAACATTCACAATCCCTTGTTTGGCACCCTTAGTCCATCTTTTCAAAATATAGGAAGATGGAATACCCGTAACTGATACGTGCTCATTCAACACTCGCAAAGCATGGCGACACAACCACCCCTTCGATTCAAATAACTTGCATTCACAAGAAACTGAAAAATCTACCGCGTCAAATCTGACAACATGTTCACGCTGATGCCCCTCACACTTGATGGTATATACATAAACCAATCCATCAAATGTAGTACTTGAAATATGTTCGGAGAGAGTTTGTAAAAATTCTACATTAAACCTTTCAAAAATGGCACGGGTATACAATGTAGCAGCATGCATCAAGATGTCATTGTTCCTAACCAGCAATTTGGGCTTCCCACGAGAATTGAAATCATCTCGACTTTCGATTTCTTTCATATGTTTCAGTTTTTCTTCATAGTGGTGGGCAAGTTCTACAAGGGTCAATGTCTTGGTTGGCGTATGCCGAAAGACATTATTGATGCTCTCGCTCCATTGACTTGATCCTATACCACATGTAAAACTATCACGACCAAAAGCCGAACTCCATTTATGTCGAAGGTCGTATAATCTCCGAAGCCAATTGTTATTCTCCGTACCCCACTCCTCTTCCATTTTCCTCCAAGTAGATTCAAATTCATCCTCCGATTTGCATCCGTACATAAGCATCGAGAAATATTTCTCCTTAAATCCCGGCTCGCGGTAAAGATGTGGAATGTGTTGATTGGCATTTTTACCGATGTGCCAAGTGCATAAACGGTGTCGTGCATTTGGAAACACAATTTTAATGGCTCTTGCCATGGCTGGATCTTGATCGGTGAACATGGTTTTTGGAGCCTTATTCCCCATAGACCTCAGAAACGCCTCAAATAACCAAATAAATGAATCCACGGTCTCATCCGACAAAAATGCACAGCCGAACAGAGTAGTCTTCCCATGGTGATTAACCCCAGCAAAAGGTGCACATATCATGTTATATTTGTTGGTACGATACGTGGTATCGAACACCAGCACATCACCAAAACAGTCGTAATCAAATTTGGACAAACTATCTCTCCAAAAGAAATTTCTCATTCTACAATCTTGATCTACCCGTATAGCGTAGGAAAACATTGGGTTTTGCATTTGCATGCAATTAAAATGATTCAGAAGACTTTGACAATCTACCCCACTTATACCGTTGGATCTTTCCGTTTGCAAAATATTTTGACAATCATGTAGGATGAAACCCGAGTTTTTGCTTCCTCCTGCTTCGTTTGCTAAGAACTTATGCGACGTAGTCCCCCCAGTGCCAGTGTCAGCAAAGACACCCTTGCAAGTTTCATATATCATTTTTTCGCAT
Organism: Syzygium syzygioides; assembly: GCA_031216285.1. Classification (NCBI taxonomy): domain Eukaryota; kingdom Viridiplantae; phylum Streptophyta; class Magnoliopsida; order Myrtales; family Myrtaceae; genus Syzygium; species Syzygium syzygioides. The sequence goes on from CM062251.1 coordinate 19,031,290, forward strand.
CTTAGCAAATGCTTTTGATCTTCCGGTATAAATGCATGGTTATGACCGGAAACATACTCTATGACTTCATAGACACCATTGTCAACCTTAAATTTGATACGAGCAAGACAACCACATCTAACTTCAAACTTCTCATATTTTTTTTCTTGATCAGATGAGCTACCAGAATGCCCCTCACAGTTACATACAAAAGTCCGTCGAATTATTTCCCCTTTAGTATTTCTAACCATCTTAGCCTTCCTCACTCCAAATCCTTTGCCAATTGCATAGGCCACATACTTATGATATGCTTCAAGTTCATTTGAAAAAACCATTCCTACTGCAAACTCAAAATCTTTTTTTGTATCACGCATTACACGTGCAAGATGGGAAGTTTCATGCTGCAACCAAAAGAACGAAAAGTATTTAATGCGGTGCTTTTACAAGCAAAACAACATCTCATCCGTTACTTGAGAAAGCAAATTATGTTTCACATAGTATGAGTGAAGAATTACCTCTGATTCAGCCATCCGGTAACTTTACACGTGCGAATCAACTGATGTGACCACTTTAAAATAGAGTAGCAGCAATAAACTTGGCAAAACCCAGGTTCAAGGGAGCAAAAATCACAATGGGTGGATGTTCTAGTGGCTTCCTCCGGTTGTTAAAAATTGGGTATTCGAAATTGACACCCAAATTGATTCATCCCCTGCAATACGTTCTGGTTGTTCAGAATTGGCTTTGGAAAGTTTAAATACAAAACAAGTACGATACGACGTGTAACCATTCTCAAAGAACACCATCAAAATTGCTCACAGCCACGCATCTCACACAAATGCCCTCCAGCACGTGCACATCTTTATTCTGAACAATTACAAAGGATATTCACGAGAAAGAAAAAGCAAAGCATTCTAAACTTGCTGAAGATCAAATCTAGCAGAACACGAAAATAGCAAAGCATTCCTAATTATATGTATCCCATGCCATGTTCTACACATCTCTCTATTTTTGCTCTCTCCCCATGCCGCTCAACAGCTGTACGCTGTTGTTTTAATTTAAAGAAAAAAAATTGCGAAATCATCAAGCATGTCGAAGCAAAGCAATCGGCTGGCTAAGGGAATACACCACCAGCAAACCAAAAATCTCAATCCAGTAAACACAAACATCCATAAGCCGACCATTACCGAACGAACGTAGTCAGGTTCCTGCAAACCCACACAAAGTTTCTATAAAGCACTGCTCAGCACGTGCAAAAAGGCTCCGAATCTGACACCACTAAAGCCCGGTCTGTCAAATTTTCGAGCTCGTTGGAATATAATCGCCAAAGAGGGGGAGTGGTGGTTAAAACGCTAACCCGAGCTCGTCGTGCGCAGACGACAAACCGGAACTGCCGATGGGCCTCCGGGAGGCGGCGGCGGCGGCGGCGACGGCGGCGACGGTGTGGTCGGGAGCGGAGAGAAAGACACAACGCGGCAACGGGAGCGAAGGGGGTCGGCAAGCTCGCTGGACCCAGACCACACGGATCGAGCCACAAACGGTGTCGTGAAGAAGCAGCGACCGAGAGAGAGAGAGAGGGCTCGCTTCGCGAAGGGGGGGGAGGGGGGGAGGGAAACCCTAACCCGGGGCTGGTCGGACGCAGACAGAGAGCCCAAAGCCGCCGACGGGCGGCTCCGGGGGAGGCGGCGGAGGCGGAGGCCGACGAAGGGTTCGTGGAGACGGACGGAGAGGCGGAGCTGAGGAGCAGGGGAGGGAGGGAGCAGAGCAGAGCAGAGCGGAGCGGAGCGCGGTCGCCTCTTGGTCGTACCAAGAGAGAGAGAGAGCAGAGGAGAGCAGAGCGAAAAGCAAAAGGAGGGAGGGAAAGAGCGAGCAGAGCAGAGCAGATGGCGGGACAGGTTTTTCACAGAAATCGGAGCGGGGAGGGGAGGAGAGAGAGGGAGAGAGCCAAATTTTTTTTTCAAAAGATCCGGGTCCGTCCGGCCACGTGGCGCGCAGCGAGTGGGCCGCCCCGCCGATGACGTGGAGCCCCCCCGGTCCCACGCGACGGTCCCTCCCTCGGTCGGTCGGTCAGCGGTATCCTCTCTACCTCGCCCCATCTTCCTCGAGGTTTCCACAACAAAAGCCCCCAGCTTCCACGGCTCCTCCTCGGCCAGAGACCGTTCCTGCTTTTTCCCAGCTCGCCCGTCGATGGCGTCCGTCTCCAAGCTCCCTCCTCCGTCTCCCCTCTGCATCCTCCTCGCCGTCGTCCTCGCCGCCTCCGCCTCCGCCCACCTCGGAGCCCTCCGAGCCGGCGGCGGGAGCGGCGACGTGCACGACCTCCTCCCTCAGTACGGGTTCCCCAGGGGGATCCTGCCCGACAACGTCGCGTCCTACTCTCTCTCCGACGACGGCGCCTTCGAGGTCCGCCTCCGCGGCCCCTGCTACGTGCAGTTCGACCAGCTCGTCTACTACGACCGGAAGATCTCCGGGAAGCTGAGCTACGGGTCGGTGTCCGGCGTGTCCGGGATCCAGGCCAAGAAGCTCTTCGTCTGGCTCCCGGTGACGGGGATCAAGTCGGACTCGGGCTCGGGCATGATCGAGTTCTACGTCGGGGCGCTGTCGGAGAAGCTGCCGGCCGCGCAGTTCGAAGCTGTCCCCGCTTGCAAGAGCAACGCCCGCGATGGAAACCCAGAGGCAGCTTCCGTGTGAGGTAGTGGGAATTAGTGATGATGCTAGTCGTCGATCGTCTGTGATTCTTTGCCATTGCACGTTTGGATTGTGTGGCGTGATTGGCAAATTGCAATGGATTCTGTGGGTTTTGGCTTTGCTTTGGTGGAGTTCTTCTGATTAGAAAGGACGAAACTTCGTTTCCTTTTGAGATGTGACCAGTCTGCACGCTCGTTTGCACTTGTTCTCAGGAGATTCGCTGATTTTTAGTGCACGAGATTACTCATTTCTTTCCTCGCATCCGTCGGAATCGAGATCTGTCGTCCGGTTGATATCTGCACGTGAATGTTGGACCTGCGATGATATGATCTGCGGGTCTGTTCCCATTGCAATTCGCTGCTGCCCTTTGCTCGATTTCGTTTTCCTCTCGCGCATTGTGCGAAGCCAAAGTTTCAGTAGCCTCTGTATTTTCCTTTGGGAATTTCGAAGCTTACCAATTTGAGCCAACGTGTCTCCTTCCCATCCTTCTGGTGTTTCTTCAGCTGATTACACTTTGACAAGACACTCGTGCTCAGTGAAACTGTGAAAACTAGTAAATTTGCTTACCTTGAAAACCTGCTAGACCCTGAACAGATATGCAGCAAAATTTGTCGTCAGACCATGGGCAAAGAGGACATTTTTTGCACTCGACTACTGACTGATAAGGAGAACTTGGTAACTGACACAAGTCGCATGTGAACATTTGGCCTTGGTTCACTCGTTTACAATCTAGTCTGAGTCGAATTATAGAATAGCCTTACTAGTGGTCTAAGTAGATTGTCTTTGTTTTTCTATTTCGGTATGTATATGCTGTTGGCTCATCCTGTCAAAGTGAAGCAACCGGTCAAAGCTTTTAGTGAACTTCGAATTTTGCCTGCATTTGTGCTTATAGCATTTGATATTATATACCGCTGAGGAAAAAATCAAACAGTACCTACTTCTAATATAGATCAAGGCTGGTGCCGGTGGCGCTTTTCGCTATATTTGGCTGACCATTGCTGGTTCTTGCACTTCTTAGATATTGGAAACTGTTGACAGATTGCTGAATTGTTTTGGAGAATTTTGGACGAACTTACATGCAAGCCTATGCCTATGCATGGTTGCATCGATCGTGTCTTAGAAACCCATGGTGTCATCGTATGGCTTTCACTTCTACCTATTATTTGTTTGTTGGCAATCGTTAAAACCTTCATAGATTGATAAGTAGAGTTGCTGGTCCAGTTCGAGGATGAAGTAGGGTTGGAATTTGGTAAACTGACTGTTGTTTACTGAAGTGCATTGCATGGATAATCTGGGTCGAGCACATGGTGGACGACTTGCATTCTCATACAGTCGTAGGACATGTCTGTCATTCGACCTTTTCTTTTAAGCCATATTACGGGTTGGACGAACTTTAACGCCTGATTACTTTCTGCATTTTCTTTTAATTACAGGTGAAAGAGAACTGGCGAGACTGGAGTAATCCACCATCAGTTCGATGCTTCGGTGTCTCGCCATATCAATACAAACACTCTCGTATATAGTTTTCAGTTGACACTGGATGAACTTTGTTATTGTTTCACGGTGGAAGTACCTCCTAACCACTCGTGTGTGTAGATCTGTTCCATGAATTACCGTATCCTACAAAAAATCATGGACGCTGTAATTTCTTTTATGTCCTGCCTGCTGTCACGGGAAGATTCTTATCATCCCGTTCTTCTTTCTTATGGAGGAGATCACCATCGTGAATGGATACAATTGGGAAACTAAATTGTTCGTCTTCATTTAATTGTCAAACTTCTAAGATGTTGCATCAAATGTCCGCAAGATCAATTATACCGCGAATTGAGACTCCGAAAATGAAGAAACGATAGAGGCCAGCCATGAATATGTACATGCGACCTGTGCATAATATGGTGAAAGCTTCTGCTGCAGTGTACTCATGAGGATGGTGGTACGAGGAACGGAATAGCTTCAATGGAAAGCTAGAGATATTCCGCATCGTGCAATTCATCACTACCAAGACAAATTGAATATGTACATTCTAAATGTAAAATATATGTATATTCACAAACATCACGAAAATCATACTACTGAAATAATCCAACAACAAAAGGTGCACGGCCCTGCAGCCGCATGACCTGATCTATAAGTACCTCCTCTCTCAAGATGAATATGAATAAATGACATCAAGTCTGTTGCTAAAAATGACAATGTACCTTGTCATTACAATTATACCAAATGAAAGGCAGAGTACATTTCAGAATATGGTGCCTCCAGTGAATCGATCCATTGATTTGAGTCTTACGAATCACCAATTTTACATTTTCAACTCTGGCTCATCATTTTGTCCAACAACCAATTGCTGCAGATTCTCTCCATAAACTGCAACAATGGTGTACTCACAGCCGGCTCAAATTCTTGAGGGAAACACAGGCATGATGATCTGAACAAAATTCTACAGAGTTTAATGAACAAGAACGCTGGTTCTTAGGCTTGAAGAACCTGGCAATGCACAATATGACTCTTTAAACCGCTCCGGCCAGCAATACTTGACCATAGATTAGTGACGAGTGTCCGGAAATGACCCTTGGTGGCGATATTTTCCCAGAGCTGGGGGTTCGTCTCCACGTGCTTATCGGGACTTGAAACATCAACCAGACTGATGCTCATGTTGTTGCGTATGATGCACAGCTTCCCATTCAGGGGAACAAGAGCCGCAGCCTCCAGGGCTCGGGAGTGTCCTAGATGGAGCTTGCTATCTATAAATCTGTTCCACGAATCGGTGTCTCTATCGTAAACCCTAAGCTTGCAACCGTCACGACAATCTAAAGCATAGAGCTGTCCATTTAAAGAGATGCTAGGGTTGCGCCAACCCGCAATCATCCCGTCACTAACTGCGGTCCATGAATTAGTTTCAGGGACATAGGCTTCACTCATCACTTCCTGATGAGACCCGAGTCCTTTCAAGAACCACTTTCCATCATAGACAACCCCGATAAAAGGCACCATAGCTGTGCTCATATCTGTGATAGGGCTCCACCGGTGTTTGTTGGGGTCATACACTTCAGCAGAACGGAGAGTCCTATGTATTCCATCACACTCACCACCAGCCACATAAAGGCAGTTGTTTATAACACAAAAGCCGAAGAAGTGGCGTTTCCTGAGCATCTCCGGTTCCTTTTGCCATCTGTTTGTCCAAGCATTGTAAAAGACAACCCGTCTCATAGATCCCCTAAGCGGATCTTTTCCTCCAAATAAGTACAGGCGGTGACCACTCAGTACTGCACAGCCAAAGCCAAGAGCTTCGGAATACTCACTTGGAACAGGAGGAAGTGGCTGCCACAGCTGATAGGTAGGGTCAAAAGCATGCCATGAGATCCTTCCATCGCGATCTCGTTTCATTACATATACCCATTCCTCTGCCAATCCAAGACTCTTTCTCATGGAGTAAAAATAACTGCTAGAAACAAGGTGCCGCCATCTCCTGCAAACCAGGCGAAGCTTTCTATGTTCGATGCGAGGGACTCGAATCAGACAAATAATTGCAAGATCATCAGGAAGGCCCGGTAAGAGTGGGGACTGTACTCGGGTCCTCTCCCTGCGTGAGTTCTTGGTTCTGTGTGCATTAGGGTTGATGTCAGGCTGTATGCAAAGCTTGGAGCCTGGGACAAACTTCCTTGCACCAACAACTGTTTTTAAGCTGGAATCGACTTTGCAATAGCATGATACAGAATCAACCTGCAAAGCAGCCAACATCAGGTTTACAAGCATCAAAATCGAATGTTCATCGGCGTAATTGGCAAAATCGAATATTTTAGAAAAGATGGAAATCTAGATCCTTGATTTTAAAAAGGTTGAGTTTTTATTGCAGCTCCGTAGACAGATGCTTTGCCCAAGAAATTTCGAGAACTAAATGGAGCAGCAGGGAGCCGTAACTCGACCCTTGCTAAAGGTCAACAACAGAATGAGATGGGAATCTGAGAGGCCAGACATGAGACAATGAGGGGGCAAAACACAAGAAAGGGAAGAAAACAGGTGAGTCAAAAAAAAGGCAAGCTCATTAGCAAACACATTCTCCCACACCGCAATTCTCATCTGGGTATCCTCACAAATCCACAGTTCTATGCACAGACAAGACGATCACCAGCACAGTTATCAAGATCATGTCGAAATCACCAAATTCCAACCACCCAAGCACAGATAATCTCATCTTTGCTCCCCAATTTCCTCTACACTAGACCGAAAAAAAAAAACAAAAATCCAGCGAGCACCCAGAAACACAAAAAATGCTCAAAGAAACTCCCGACATAAATCCCATGAAGACACACCAAAAAATAGCGAGAAACCCAAGAGGAGCGAAGAGCAATTGAGGCTTCTTACCAGTGGAGGCTGGACGCGAGAGCGCCTTACAGCATTCGGGGCTTGGCGTTCAACGACTCCCTCCATTCAGATTACCACACTCATAGAACGAAACCGACACCAAGCGTTTCCCCGCAGCCGAGCAACACCAAGAACCCAGATCGAGAAGCGCCGGAGCTCCAATGGCCCGAATCTGATCGAAACCCAAAACAAAGAAACGGAGCAAAGAGAAAGAAAAAGGAAAAGGAACGAAAAGGGTGGAAGCCTCGAAGGGGTAAGGGAAGGGAGGAAAAGGGAGCGATTGTTGTCTTCTGAACCCTGCGAAAATGCGAACAACAAACAAGACAGACGCGCACACCCAAAAGCAGAGCGCTCTCTCTTTTTTACCCAAGTCGTCGACTCAAGAAAAAGAGAAACCACCACCACCCCCACCTCTCGCTCTCTCTATCTCTCTCTCTCTCTCCGTCCCTGTGAGCATGTAAGGAGTGAAAATGGTCGCTCTGTTTGGATTAAAGAAAGGGAAGACAGTAAAGGAGGAGGAGGAATACAGTATTGGTGGGTGCAATTTATTGAGATGCATGGCTTTGGTCAGCCAATAACCTATTGTTGTCTCGACAGAGTCTAATGTTAACACGCAGGGACGCGCAGAGAGAGAGAGAGAGAAAGTGAGAGAGGGTCGGGTGAAGACAAAGGAGGAGCTTGTCGGAGCCTACTTGTCGTAACGCATCGGCGGCCTCGTAGGTCAATGCCATTCGCAAAGGGGCTCCCATTAATTGACGCGGGGGGGGATTTTCCCTGGCTAATCATTTTCCCACATTATTTTCAATACAAAAATATCTTTATTCATGTACACATGTATCTATATATATGTATCTAAATATGTTTCTTATGAATTGACCGAAATTCAATTTTCTGTGATCCGGAAAAATAAATGGTCCTTCAAAAAAAAAATTATTTTAGAAGCACCCTTGAAGGCTTTTCGGTTTTACTCCCTTTCTTGCCATCTTTAAATCGTGAGCAACACGAGAATTATAATTGTTGTGATGTGTACATTTATTATTAGGATTACCCTTGACTCGTCTCATATTGCGCATTTATTATCAAGATGACCCTTGACTCGTCTCATATTACGTTCGAAAGTTCTTGTTGCCACTAATTTCATCGTGCAAGACGATTTGGATCCCTGTTCATATCTTGAAAATTGGAAGGATTTAATGCCGGTTTCACATTAGAGCATGGCAATAGAGAGAGAATGCTTGATCATACGCATGAGGGTCGAACTTTTTTGTGACGGAGGGCCTCAGCGAAGCAAGTGAATTAGGGGCTATTTACAAATCAAGTGTCACTTGCCAAATTCAACGAGGGTGGCGCAATCTCGATATTGCATCACCACAGTGGAAATGGAGGGGAGTGGGGGCGGCAGTAGAGATCCGTGGCGGAGGGAGATGGAGGAGAGAAGGCAGTGGAAAGGCATGGAGAAGGCTCACGAGGCCCGTCTTGCGGATGGGCCGAGATTGAAGGCGACGATACATCGAGTGAAGACAGAGGAGGAGCTTGTCCGAGCGTACTTCTTGGATTTTCCGTGGCTAATCATTTTCCCACATTATTTTCAATACAAAAATATCTTTATTCATATACATATGTATCTATATATGTATCTAAATAGGTTTCTTATGAATTGACTGAAATTCAATTTTCTGTGATCCGGAAAAATAAATGGTTCTTCAGAAAAAAGGCGGCATGAAGACGCATAAGGGCCCGCGCAAAACATGGCGGAGGTCAATTAGCCTGCTAGTCAAATTGAATGTTTTATTTTAAATTATCGTCAAGTGATAAACGATCGAACATTTTGTTCCAGATGAGACTCGCTCTTTCAATTTCTGCCTAGGGTCGTGCTTGTCCACTGAATTCAACCATAGTGTTTATTGCCGCTACCAAAAGCCTTCTTCCTTAGTAAATGCGAGCATCAAGCTTCGAAAGATCTCGTTCCTTGTGTTCGCATTTGGAGTCAAAAGGAGTGAGGGGTCACTCATCATTGATCAAATCATAATTTCCTCGATTGGCAATTGGTTTGACCACCTTTGGACATTCGCTATTTGATTCAATCATAAGTTGCATGACCATAACTTTTAGGAAGAGTATAAGGTTCACATAGATAGTATACGTTAGCGATTTTCGGAAAAATTACCTAATCGATCCTAAATATGTTGTTCAGATGCCAATTCGGTCTTAAACTTTTCAATTTTGCGAATTTAATTTTGAACTTTTGCGCGAAATTCTAATGTAATCCTTTCGATCAATTTCGTCGAAAATTGATAACCGTCTTAAGTGGTCTAGTCATCGCCGGCCGTCTTAAGTGGCATAATGTCACGTCAGCGATCTTCAGCAAAAATAAGTCGGAATAACTACGTTGAAATGTCGCATGAAGATTTAAAATTAAATTGAAAAATTTAGGATTAAATTGACATTCGTAATATGATAAGTTTGTAATTGCTTGGACAATTTTCACCACGATTTTCTAGGGCGCTTTTTCAAAAGTAACGAAAGTAGCTATCAGTCGAAACCAAAGAAAAAGATCAACCCGTCTCTTTCCCCCTTAGACCATTTCAAGGTTCATAAACTTTGACAAAAAAAAAAATTACAGTGTCGCAATCAACGTCCAATTAATTAAGGGGAAGACAGCAGATCAATCTCGAGTAATTTAAGTCCACCGGCCTTAGGAAGAGATTAGAAATCGGGCGCCATCAATGCATGGGCAAAGATGGCGATTTGCGATGTGCAATGGATATTTAATGCACTTGCTTCTTTGGCTCATGTGGGACTTTCAAAGGGGTTAGCTGAGACAATGTGCAAGCTCATTTGCACCTCTTCTTTTGAGGTCTTTCCTTCTTATCTCTTCCTGCCTCTGTTTTCCACACAAACTGTTCTTAACTTCTCCTTCTCCTTCTTTTTGTTGGTATTGATTTATTTATGGTGAACGGTATGCACATTTTGTCCTCCTTGTTTAGACAGATTGGTACCGGAAAAGTCAAATGCTACATGCAAAAACAAAGCAGACAAGTCAATGCTCATTTAATGGGGTGGTTTAACAAAATTTCTGACTCTTCGTATACTAACTAAGAAACCTGAATAAGGAAGCGGTTCGAGCTAGAAATAAATAGCAAAACAGTGAACCCGACACTACCTGGCACTAAGCATGGTTCCAATGTAAAAATTGGAACCTGAGAACCTGATCGATGGAAACTTATAGGTTTCAAATTTCAAGGTATGCAGGGTAGATTTCAAGTTTTAAATATTAGAGAACCTATTTTGATAGGTAAGTTAGATTCTAGATTACTTGGAATTTAGAAGCTGAAACCTTAAATTAGTGTTTTGTGTTTTTTCTTAATTTACGTATTCGCGTGATCCTGCAATATTCCATTGCATTAAATGATGAATGTATAATCTGGAATCACTGATATGAGCTTTTCATTTTATGATTTGTTAATGTTTTATATTCTTTGTATGTATAAATATATGTTGTAGTCAGTGAATTATAGCAGTAAGTAATGGTGATGATTCACTGCAATTGATTAATCAATAATACAAGTATAACTTGAATAGACCCTGGAACTGACCTTGAAATCTGTGACATGATAGGTTCTAGGTTTCAATATATGTATGGTAAGTTCCATGTTTCAAAAAATGAGAAACACGTTCTTATGAATAGGTTTTAAGTTCCAAGTGGAACTTGTACGGAATTCGGAACCACTCACCCCTAACACTACTGATTTACGTGGTTTGATGGCGTCCATAATTCACGGGAAGAGATAATAGATTACAATTGCTCGAACACTTATATTCAAGGGTTTCCCAAATCCTATGTATTATCCAAACTCACAAGAATCAAAAGAATCAATCATAACATGATAGGTTCTAGGTTTCAATATATGTATAGTAAGTTCCATATTTCAAAAAAAGAGAAACACATTCTTATGAATAGGTTTTAAGTTCCAAGTGGAACTTGTACGAAATTCGGAACCGCTCACCCCTAGCACTATTGATTTACGTGAAGAGATAATAGATTACAATTGCTCGAACATTTATATTCAAGGGTTTCCCAAATCCTATGTATTACCCAAACTCACAAGAATCAATCACAAAAAAAGGGTTTTCTCACGCTCTCAACTCTTTTGGATTATGGATCTCGAAGTTCTCCAGGTATTTCCTAAGTTTTTTTTTTGATGACCGAGGTGTCCGCGCGCCCGGTGAGCTTGCGCTCAAACCAGCGGTGAAGCCTGACTAGTCTTCGGGGAGCTAGCGCAACATCTCACCGTCACGATCCTCCACTTAAATCACTGGTGCCTACGAGTTTTGAACCCAGGACCTCTCGTGAAAGGAACTGAGTACAAACCATCATGGCCACCGATGGGTGGGTGTATTTCCTAAGTTCTATATAATGTAAACTCAAAAATAAGGTTTTAAGAACTTCGGAATTTGGGGCTGCGTCAAGTGCTCGCTAAAATAGGCGCAGACGCTTGGCTACTACATTGGAAAGCACCATGGGTTCTAAATGTCATCCTATCTGGCCGCCGGTGTAACATTTTGAAATTTCTTCATTTCCTAATATTGTCTTATGAGATCAAGATGATAAATGATTTAAATGAAATATTCGATAATTTCAGTAAACTATGACTCTCTCATTATATTTGTGAAGATAGGAAAATGTCTTAAAACATATGTTTTCAGAATCGTGATATTTTAACTAAATCTTTAATGGGTAAAGAAAGGCGACACCGAGTCAATTCGCGAATAATCAATTAGTAAAATAATTTTACTAACTTCAATATGCATAAACTAAATAGAAATTAGCAGATGAGATGTCATTAAGAAATTAAAGGAGGAAAACGTGTCGACATAGTATTCTCGGGCCGGATTGATGTGCCCTGAAAAGTACATAGGATAATTATCAAGAAAACCCGTTAGTTAAGATTACTCGGGCAATCTAGAGGTGTCGCTAATTATTTTGGTGGTTTCAAAATATTTTTATGATTTATCGACATATAGAACGGACACCGAATTCCTCGATATTTATAAGAAATCTCAAATATCTTTTGAAGAATTACCCTCGTTGCCCTTGAACCTCACTTTTGACCAACCATTTGTCACTAATATAGCATCCCACATTCCTTATTTCCATCGCGCATGTTATAACGGATGGATTATGTCATCGTAAATGAATTTAAATAAAATTTATTTGAAAATTATTTGTTAATACTCGTTGTTATGAGTATATCGATCTCCTTAACACCGTAGTGGTGGGCAAGTGTTGAGGGAAATTTGACATGGTTAGTGGTTGTGATGGCTTTTTATGAACGTGCGCATTTTGTGAATCTACGTTTTGACGTGCGCTCGCGAAAAATGAATTGGTTAACATGTTAGATCGGGATTAGATTACCATCACTCGAATCATGTAAAATTGTTGTATTCCTCAAGTGATTAAGATATTCTATTATTGATATGTAAATAATTAATTGTTATCGCGCTGCTGTGCTCTTGGGTCGAGTGATGAGTAGAATTCCTACTTGAGACCTAGATTTTTTATTTACTGAGTTTTGGCTTTTCTAAAATACTTTACAAATTGGTCGAGTTTGGGGATCGACAACATTTAGATTAGCTCTTATTTAAGGATTCGATGAGAATGTGCAACAAAAAGTAGAAGTATATCTTTTGTGCTGTGAATTTTCATAGTAAAAAAACAAAAGAATCTGTACATCAGTTGAGGTTAAATTATACTTATTCAAGTTTCAAAAGGCAAGGAAATTTCAGAATGTAACAGCCGGCTTGGCATTCTGCTTTGTTTAGGCACAAAGCAACATTCATTGTCGGCTTCACGCCTTGCAAACACCTTATTGATCATCACATTTTTCATATCGTTGATGATTTGTTAAATTCGGGATGATAATGCTTTCGTGCAACGCTTATTTGAGTGCCGTAATTTTTTTTCGATCACTTAAATTGACATCGGCGAAAAATTGTTCACTTGAGTGTCTATTTTGCAAATCGTCCTATGTGACCTTTTGAATTTAATTTTGGTTGCGATGTGGCTCTTTTTTAAATACTCTTCCAAGAATCTTGAGTAGTGAAGAGGAAAGAGAAATGATTAAGTGACTGTACTTAATCTACCATTATATTAATAACTTGTTCTAGGCCACAAAAAAAATTAGAAATTATTAAGAGGTCTACTCTTTCAAGAATTTGTAACTCACAATATGCTATTACTTTTTTAGTGACCCAAAAACTGTTATGCTAGAAAAACTCCCAAAGAATCTTCAAAATGTTTGTAGTTGGAGTTGAATGGAGACTTAGCCAAGCTCGTTCCTCGCCTAAAGCCAAAGCTCTAACCATGAAGGCCAACCCTGCTATGACGATTGTTGTGAAGACGTGTGACACTACTAGGTTAACCCTCGACCTCGATAACAGGTGTGCCTGCAAGCACGCGATCTCCCCTAGTAGGTCCACCACCACCCTCATGACCTTCGAATTGGGGCCGCCGCACTCCCTCGTGAAAGCCGTCGCCGGTTAACCTCTAGTGAGATCGACACCATCGCAATAATCTATGTTAGGAGGGTAGTCCACTCGGCGGCGTAGAGGAGGAGTGGCCGCTACAAGAGGATCTAGTCAAGTAGGGTGGGAAAAAAGAGAGCCATAGTGTAGGACATAAAGTTAGGGGTGTGTCAACAGTTTGCTTCGAGTCTCCTGGAAAACCGAACCATTAGGGTGAGCATATGACCCGAACCGAATAGCAACTTGAACTTGGTTTGGATGGGTTTTTGGGTATTTGTTTTTTTTTTTCTAAGGGTAGGGCTGGACACAGTGTGAAGTCACCAAAATAACTATGGATTCATCATTGTTGTGGTCTTCTGTCGTATATTATATAGGAGTAATTCTCCCATTGACATGATGCTTTTCAACTTAACAAGAGATAACGTGTCCAAAATCCTTCAGAAAGCATAAAATTGTTGGTCTAACACAAATCATTTACTTCGAACTTTTAGCAAAATAAAATACAAATAAATTGATAAACATATAGCAGAAGCTGATGCACAGATACTTCTCTCCTTTGGATCCCAAAAGATGCATTTGTCTCCCCTCAGCACCGCGCAACCAAAAAGAAGTCTCACTAGCAATCAATCATGTAAGGGTACATGACAAAGTCACTAGAATATGATTAGTTTTATCTACAAGCAACTACTCAGAACTTTAACTTTTCCCTCCACAGTTCATCGGTTTGAAGTGATTCACGAAAACGTCATTCTGCAGGGCCGGGACCTTATATTCCTTTTTGTCTATGAAAGAACAATAGTTTCTCCCTCTCTCGAAAACGTCATTCTGCAGGGCTGGGACCTCGTATTCCTTTTTGTCTATGAAAGAACAATAGTTTCTCCCTCTCTCCAATCAGTCCACTCTCTCGGAAACATCAAAGCCAAAACGATGCTAACTGAACCATGAAAAGTTCTCGGTTTCTTCTGCCAATGCCTAATGCAGCCGCAAGTTCTGCCAAGCGCTCCGCCTACATTAAAGCAATATCCGTTGTTGCAAGCAGCTTGCTGCAAGCAAGTCATCCCTCTTCCCATTCTGCAATGAATGTTCCCGGTACATGATGCCATTGACAGAATTGTAAGTGATATTACCATGGCCTAATTACTCGACTCATAGAATGTAAGAAAGTACAAACCCTTATGGAAAACGCCATGAGCAGGTTTCCCACTTTCCTTCCGATTTACCCCCAACCAGCTAATGTCAACGCATAGGAAAAGAAAAATCTTCATCAACACAGGCATAAGTTTCAAATAGATTATGGTGAGAAGTGTGTCAATAACTACGAAAGCACAATCGTCTTTAGCCAAAGCCTCCTCATGAGGTCGCCGGCCATCAACGAGGGTGAGGGCGAAGGCCGGGACGCCCTCGCCAGCCACAGGTGAGGCCCCTGGCAACGAGGCCCCTCCCCCAGCCCTTCCCGGTGGCCGGCGAGCTCTACCGGCCGGCGACTAGCAAAGGGCAATAAGGGAAAAAAAAGAGAAAGGAAAGACAACAAAGAAAAGAAGAAAAAGAGAAGAAAAAAAGCAAAGAAAAAAGTTAATAAAAAATTCAAAAAAAGTGTTTAACTACGTCAGCAATTTCCGATTTAAATTAATTGGATCAACTGAATTGGAATTAATGCGAAAAAAGTTTAGGATTAAATTCGTTTAATTGAAAGGTTTATAACTGAATTAGTATTAATATGAAAAAGTTTAGGACTAAATTAATCCAGTTGAAAAATTTAAGACTAAATTAGTACAAATGCAATATATTATTTACTTTTTCGATACTTTTCCTAAGATTTGCCTCCTTGGAGCGGCGAAATCTACTTTATTTTCTCGTCTTCATAGAAAAGAACCGAAGATGTGAAGTGCTTGTGGATTGACGCGTTATAAGCGGTGATAACAAATTGTATAAACAAGCGGAAATATCAATTTATACTATGAGAGAATTTGCTCTTTATTTTTAGGTCCATTGATTACCTTAAGGTAACTGGGGGATACTCCCCTTGGGGTAGTCCGGTTACCTTAGTCCCGCGGATCAATGTTGCTCTGGGCCGCTGTGAACCAACCCTACCACGAGCCGGCTCACAGTCGAAGCACCTTGTTAAAAGTCCCAGGCGATCGGATAACCCCGAACCCCCTTGCCCCTCGTTTATCTTTCGTTTCGGGAATACCCTCTAGATATTTTACATTCAGGGTATCTCGAGATCCGGATGAGATCCTACACGAAGCGGTTTTAAGGTCTTATTCGGAAGTCGCGACATATTTCCACGCTTATTAGACATGTCAAAATGGGTCATAAACCCATTTCTTAACCCATTTATTAGTAAATGGGTCATAAATAGACCTGTCAAATGGGTGGGTCGGGTCATAAATGGTCCGACCCAAATTGACCCATTAACCCATTTATGACCCATTTATGCGCAATGCAATTTTGTTGACCCATACCCGACCCGACCCATACCCGATTAGACCCATATTGCTAAAATACTTTCATATTTAATTAAATATAGGAAAATTCATACCCAAGCTGAAATGAGAGTGCAGAATAAGTGAGTGCAAGATTGAGTGAGGGTGAGAAAAATGCGTCGAGTTTAAATCAGTTGTAAACTCATTTATGACCCATTTGCGACCCATTTATGACCCATTTAACACTAACATAAGACTTCTACCCATTTATGACCCATTTACTAAATATAACTAACCCATTTATGACCCATTTACTAATAAATGGGTTAAGAAATGGGTTTATGACCTATTTTGACAGGCCTAGTCATAAATGAGTTAGTTATATTTAGTAAATGGGTCATAAATGGGTAGAAGTCTTATATTAGTGTTAAATGGGTCATAAATGGGTCGCAAATGGGTCATAAATGAGTTTACAACTAATTTAAACTCAATGCATTTCTCTCACCCTCACTCAATCTTGCACTCACTTATTCTGAACTCTCATTTCAGCTTGGGTATGAATTTTCCTATATTTAATTAAATATGAAAGTATTTTAGCAATATGGGTCTAATCGGGTATGGGTTGGGTATGGATCGGGTCGGGTATGGGTCAACAAAATTGCATTGCGCATAAAAGGGTCATAAATGGGTTAATGGGTCAATTTGGGTTGGACCATTTATGACCCGACTCAAACCCAACTCGACCCACCCATTTGATGGGTCTAACGCTTATTGCCGGATGGATGAATGCCGGCGCATTTTTCCCAACCATAAATTTTCGGCCTTTGTTTTTGGCCAGAAAGCGTATTTTTTTTTTCTTGATTGCCTAAAGAAGAAAAAAAAACTAAAATAAAAATCTCCTGTTCAATTTTCCGAAATAATGTCGTAATCCCAAAAAAATTTTAAAAAAAAGAATGAATTTCCGAAATAATTGTTCTTTAAAGAAATAATGTATGTCCCTTCTCCCTCCCTCCTCTTCATCCATTTCGATCGAGTAGAGAGGCATTTCGAGCCGCTTCCAGTTTTTCAAATCGAGGAGGAGGAGGAGGAGACAGCGAGAGGAGCCGATCTCGCCGTGGGGGATCTCAGCGCCGAGGCCGGAGGCGTTTGGGGGGAGGAAGGCGGGTCCGAGGCTGTCGAGGAGGTCGGAGCTTCCGGACGACGGAGGAGATGAGCTTGGATTCACTCTCTTCGGGCTCGCATGGCGGCGGCGGCGTCGACGACCACATCTCCCAGCTCATGCAGTGCAAGCCCTTGTCCGAGCAGCAGGTAACGCGTTTTGTCCCGCGCTCCCGTTTTGTCGCGGCGATGCGCCGGGGAGCCGCGTTCCCCACCTGGGTAGGTAGGGTTCGCGTCGTGAGGAGCGGGGATGGATCGGGGTCCATGGTCGAATCGAAGCGACTCGCGTCGTGGTGATGAGAAGTTGCGTTTTTTTCCTTTCTTTCTGGGTTTTAGTGGAGTTGCTCGCTTCGATTTACTGCAATGCGGCATAAGTGGGTTTGTGGGTAGCATGAGCGAGGTTCGTTTTCTTGGGTTTGCCCTTTGATACTGTCTTTATGATTCGCCGGGGCAATGTGTTGATGTTGCGGCGGTGTGGTAAGATTATACTTCTGGTGGTCTTTTTTAATGTGGGTGTTCCTGTGGAGATGAAATCTGGGTATTGCTGTGTGATGTGAAGACTAGTTCTTGTTAATGTCCGATGGCGTTGATCTGTGTTTGGAGATCCTCTGTTCGTTGAAAGATATCTTGATGGAGCAATGTCCCGTCAGCGATGATATCGCGACAAAGCTGCGTTCTATCATAAGAACGAGGAATTTTGGCTGTCGTAGCCTCTTAAGAGTCTCCCATGCCTGTCTTTGTTGTCACAGAATGTTATCACAGCGAGCAACATCTCGCCAATAGTGATTTTAGCGCTTCTTTGATGGACTAAATGTCTGAAGTAGAGGGGCAGCCATAAAGAGTTGAGGGCTGAGTATTGCAGAGAGTAGAGACTGCAAACGCTATTGCAGTTCTCAAGTGTATAACTAAGTTGTGGCAAATGCCTTTTAACAAATAAAAAGTGCCACCTACATGTACATCAGTAAGAAGCATTCAGAAAAGTCGACAACATATTGAGGCTTTGAAGCTGCTCAATTAAGGAGTACAAGGCTTTGGGTCAACTTTAAATACTACTCTAGGTACAATAATTCAATTCGAGTTTGAAAAATGATCGCGCTGACTGTGAATTCACGAGTATACTGCTAGGGGAGCACTTTATCTTTGACTTCCAAGTAGCTCGACTCACTCAAACCCTATACTGTCTCATTTTGATGGCTTGCTCTCTTTCTGGTGTGTACATCATGATGACCTCAAAAAATTAGTCAAATGGTTGCCTTTGAATTTCAACTGAGAATGACATTATTGACTGTGAAACAGGTTAGAGTGCTATGTGAGAAGGCTAAGGAGATCCTAATGGAAGAAGATAATGTCCAGGTGTATGTTGATATCATCGCAAAACTTCACATACAGTGTGTGGAAACTTCCCACACAGTGTACACTCTGAGTTGACATTTCTCATTATGCTTATGAGGTGCAACATATCTTATTTGTCTTTTCCCTCTAACTCTTGCATATAGCCTGTAAAAAGCCCTGTTACAATATGTGGTGATATTCACGGACAATTCCATGATCTGGCCGAGCTTTTCCGCATTGGAGGGCAGGTACAATTATTTTTATTAGGGTATCTTGTTCTCCTTTCTAATAAAGTGAAGAGTTGACCCCTCCTTGGTGCCTCATGGTGAATTTATCTTTACATATAAAAAAAAAGCGGAGTTGATGGTTAATAGTACTGCCACTGTGGTTTATTTGGTTTCCATAGAGAAGAATGTAAATGCTTTGTTTTAGTGAAGATGCTTTTAGCAACTGATCTAAGAAAGAATAGTCGTAATGTAATTGACGCGTTAAGATTTATCGAACGTAGTTTAATACTGACATTTTATTAAAATGAAAATCACTTATGCTGGAAACTCGTGCTGTGTTATGCATAGTTTAGATCTCTATATCATCCTTCTTACCATGATGAGCTTTCACATTGGTTATGTGGTGCCTTGATCAATCTTCTTTTTTCTTTCCCCAGTCATATCGGATTGCATAATGGTCACTGGACTTTGTTTTGACATTTTCATGCTCTGAATAGATATTTGCATGAGAATTGCCAAAACTTTGTTCTTGAATGCTTCATATTGTTGTTGAATCACTGTGCTTTTCACTTATTAACCAGCATAACTTTTCTTTGTGAAGTGAACCTTCTTTTGTTGCATAAAACCATTTGCTTCTTTGGTTGCTTGTTTATACTTTTTTATATCTATTTATGCGAATAAGGTCATAATTGGAGTTTATTGCTATTGATATAGTGCCCAGATACTAATTACTTGTTCATGGGAGATTATGTTGATCGTGGATATTATTCAGTTGAAACTGTTTCAGTAAGTACTTTCTTTCTTAAACTATCTATGCAATCAGCTTTCCTATTTAGATTGAGAGTCTTATGACTAGTCTCACTATTGAATTCTCTTCGGAGCATTTTCTTTGGAGAATCACGGCATACTCTTAGTGGTGTTAGTGGGTTATGTATATTCGCTTGTTTATAATTGTATTGATTGGAGGAATATTTTCAGCTCTTGGTGGCACTGAAAGTACGTTATCCTCAGCGGATCACAATTCTTAGAGGAAACCATGAAAGCCGCCAGGTAGTCATTTATCAAATTTAAGCACTTTCGGATTAATGTTGCAACACTGCTTTAGTGCATTTCGAGTCTTCTCTAGCTTCACAATTTAATCTTCTGCTGATTCTTTCTTCCAAAGAGGTATCATCATTTTGGCCTCCTTGTTTGCCTTCTTTGTGACATACATTTGTCTTATGTTCTTCAACTAGTCTTTGGTTGAGTCATTGGTTCTGATTTAATCCCATTTCATTTGGATTGCAGATAACTCAAGTTTATGGGTTTTATGATGAATGCCTGCGAAAGTGAGTTTCTTTCCATGTTTTTTAGGAAATTTGTGCAGTACATTTTGTACATCTTTATGTTGATCATTTCTGTAAGACAGTTTCATTCTTCATATTCCATGCTTCTGTGCTGCAAACTCACTTTGTTAAGACAGTTGTGGGTTTGTCACTGTTTTAGATTGCCAATATTCAATATTATTTGATAGTAGGCCCTTGGCATTTGATAGATTGGTAATGTCTTTCGTGATATAATTGGTCTTATTTCAGGCCATAAAACAACAAGACCGTGTGAAGTTCTTTTGAAGTTCCTTAGTGAATGTTTTCATGTGTTCACCACATACATGAAAAGATGTTGTGAATGAGTACCATTATAAGGTTTTGTACTCATTACTCAGTTATCTAGCGGGAGGTTTGGTGTTCCAGTATGAAAATTTTTGCTTATTTATTCGGTTGATTTCAGGTTTTATTTGGATGGGTGAATTTAATATAGACACTCGGAGACTTTATCTTTTGGGTTCTCAGGAGGGTATATGCTTTATTGCTTTTGTGGTCAGATGTCGAGTTTTATTTTGGAACAAGTCAGTTGTCATCTTTCCTTAACATACTTGAAGAATGTACTCCTTTTTCTCTATTTCAGGTATGGTAATGCTAACGTTTGGAAGATATTCACTGATCTTTTTGACTATTTTCCACTGACAGCCCTGGTTAGTCTGAACATATCTTTTAGCTGATGTCATATTTTCACCTTTTCATATTTGGAAATGCAGGGAAATATTGAGACATGTAAACCTTTAATCCATTTTTCTGGGCTGGGGGAGTTGAATTGAGCAAGACTGATGAGATTTTTCCTGTGGGACAGTGATGCTGCCCTTTTGTCATGCCACGAGTGTTTTCCTGATTATTAGGATGGTGCACTTACTATGGCGGAATTGCATATTATACGCATCACCAATTTAATGGAGTGTCCTTTTGCATCTTTGGCACCATTATTGAAGTCTTCTTTTTTGTCACTTTGGATTGAAGTATTGCTACTTCAAACCTGCTCTCTCACCAAAAGCAGTGCATGTTTGTGTGATTATCTTAAACCGCAAGAGCCACCATACTTTCCTGCTGTCACATCAGTCCTAGAGTTTAAGAATACCAAAAAGAAAAGGTGGTACAGAATCTTCTAATAATTTTTCCAAGCTTTTGTTGTTGTGCAACCCCGTGTCTATAACGAGGAATGATCCTCACGAAAAGTAACTATAAGTATAAACGGAAAAGCGGTGTATTCTGTTCTAGAGCTACCTAGCAAAAGTACTTGGTACTGAAATTTAGGTTTTGATAAAGCTGTTTGCCATCATATTTGATACTTAGGGTTTGTTTGTATTCATGAAAAAAAAATTCACGGAATGATTTTCCAAACTTCATGTGTTTGGTTCGCTAAAAGTGGATAATCAACAGAAAGCCTTTATGGTCAAGAAAAACAACCATACTTAAAATAGAGGACAATGATTTCTCCATCCTAAAAAGAAGAAATTGTTTTCCTAAGCTCCTTTTCCCGAGCTGCTTTACTGTCAAGGAACCAAATGTAATTATAATGGAGAGAATAATTTTTGGAAGTAAGGTGTAAGTTTGAAAAGTTTTTATGCTTCTCACATCAAGTATACTACCAAACAATTGAAACCAGCCATTTTCCTTATGAAGACTTTTCATGTATAACATTTGCCTCCTTCAAGAATTTATTCGTGAAACAAACGCAACCTAAAAACCCAATTCTGGCGGTTAATTGTCTGGGACGTTTTTGTCTAATCTGATATGAGAAATGAACTTTCAATAGTTGATACATTTGTCTTGTCGTCGAATTTTTCTGTAGACTTTAGCAGTTCACATGCCGAGTATTGTGGATTTACTTGCCTTCTGCCTTTTTTGTCCTGACATGATGGTTGAGTAATCGCTGATTTGGAATTTTCTTGATCAGCCTTGCTGTCCCAAAATTTGGTTCTCATGTAATCAAGTTCATTATTCTTTATTTTTGTTTTTGTTTTGAAGGTTGAATCGGAAATTTTTTGTTTGCATGGTGGGCTGTCCCCATCTATTGAAACCCTTGACAATATACGTAATTTTGACCGTGTTCAAGAAGTTCCTCATGAGGGCCCTATGTGTGATCTCCTATGGTCTGACCCAGATGACCGCTGTGGTTGGGGTATCTCACCCAGAGGTGCCGGTTATACCTTCGGTCAGGTTTGTAGTATTTCATTTTTGCTATTTCATCTTTTTTCCTACTTGTCATCTTCCACAACCAAAGTATTCAATTGTGAGCCATAAAGTTCGATGTTGTGTTGGATTGCTTTTGCAGGACATATCTGAGCAGTTTCACCATACAAATAATTTGAAGCTCATTGCTAGAGCTCATCAGTTGGTTATGGAAGGATATAACTGGGGTCATGTAATTGCTTCCCTTCAAGCTGCAGTTTTTTTTATTTGAATTTGTAATTACGATGCTTATGAAAAATAAATCATGTGATCTTGACAGGATCAAAAAGTGGTTACTATATTCAGTGCACCTAACTACTGTTATCGCTGTGGTAACATGGCATCCATCCTGGAAGTCGATGATTGCAAAGGCCACACATTCATTCAGGTCTCTCTCTCTCTCTCTCTCTCTCCATATGTGCGTGCAGGCACTAAAGTGCATGCATGCAGAAGCAAGGTGCAATGGCTATAAAGAGATTTTGACATGCAATACTTGAACTAATATAATGGACTTCTTAACTTCGCAGTTTGAGCCAGCTCCAAAGAGGGGAGAGCCAGATGTAGCTCGCAGAATGCCGGATTATTTCCTTTGATGTAGCGGGCTTCGGATAAGCATATCTTGTCACTGGTGCATACTTCCTTTCAAATGAGCTTGGGCTGGCCATTGAATTTTCAAGAGCTGGAGCTTCTGAATGATGGTGCCTGCTGGGGTAGAGGCATCTAAAATGTCACTGGCAAGGCTTTGGATTGAAAAGAAGGACAACCGTGCAACAGCAACTTGTAATTGTTTTGTTTTTCTCCTCTATTTTCTTAGTTTTTGACGTATTTTGTCTTCTGGGAAGACTGGCAGGGAGATCGGGCTTGTAGAGGGAGATGAGTTTACTTTTCTTCAAATGAGTGATTTTCTTTGCCTCCCTTGTCAGTCCCTTTGGCTTTTGATGTACGAATGTTCTGAGCTTAATTAAATGTGCAACTAAATTTAGAGAAAACTGACTCTTAGAAAGAAACTTATATGATCTGTCAGCCAATGCGGATTTCATAGGGAATGATATTCGGATTTCGAATTTACAACAATCGATAGATGCAGGTCTTTGCTGTGACCAGGATTGACAATGGTGGGTCATTCCCCATTGTTATATACTCTCTCGACTGGCTTTGCTAAGTGTTGTAATTTATGTCTAGATGCTGAAACAGCTGAAAGTGTGTTGCATGGTTCTTTACGATCAAAGCCACGTGTTATCATCTTGAACCTGTGCACACATTGGCATCATACTCAAGCAACAGATGAAGGTCTGACTCCTGCAAAAGCACGAACCATATCAAAGTAGCATCCATTAATTTTACCCGAGTCAATAAGTGTAAACATAAAGCCAGTAAAAGGAGGAAAAACGCTGCATATAAGTTATTTTACTTGGCAAAGATGGAAACATGTCATTACAATGGCAAGAATCCTTTGATATAATGCAGTTCAGTGGCAATGTCGCACTTTAAGTCAACCAAAATAATAATCCTTGACCCAAATCAGCAATATAATACGAGCGAAAGTTTAACCCCTGGTGAACTATCTCATCTTATCACATCAGTTCAAATTTCCAATCGTAGTAAGGTATACAGTGAAATTTGCAATACTACCACATAATAAATATGCTGAACTGAAGTCGGTTTCAATTCAACCGTGATGGAAAATCCTTCTGAGAGAGCTTAACATTCGAATGTTCATTTGAGTTTGAGGATTTACACAAAATATAAAACAATATAAAAGATGAGAAATAATTTCTGTTGATCAGTCGTCCCGCCTCAAAATGAATGTTGTGGGCTTAAATGCGGCCAACACTACTGCGACTTTACACGCAATAAATCCAATCATCCCAGCAATGAGCTCTTCCGACGTTAATGCCGCGGGAGCCTGACCTGAGCTGTACTTGAATACTCCGAAAACAACAGCTGCTGCCAATGCCAGAGTTGTTATGGGACCCTTCAACCGACGAACTGCTTGATCAACAGAGTTTCTGGAGATTGTTGCCGGAGTGGGCAATTCGTCTACAGATCTTTGCAATATCAGCAGATAGACAAATCCTCCAAGCCCACCAGTTAAGAATGCGAGAGCAGCTTTCTCACCCGCTGAAACAGACGCAACTGTTGTGCCGACAGAGACCAGTATGGCATCGTAGAGTAACAAGGAAAGCTTCAGATCTGCATATTCCTGCATGCTTTCCTCATTAGACATTTCAGGACTAGGAGAAGTCGATTCCCGCGTGCTATTGCTCAACAAGGTGAACGGATCTCCAGACAATTCCGTGACAAGGGAAGGTCTAAGTTCGATCATGGAACTATCACTTCCCTCCCCGATTAAAATGTCCTCAGCTTCAAAATCATACTGGTAACCCCCAAATTGTATTTCTTTTGCAGTGTGCTCCTCCAATGACGGTTGATGTGCATGAATAACAGAGAGAGTGACACCACCTAATCTCCATTGGCCTGATCTTCAAAATAAAAAAGGAAGAGAGAGTTAAAATTGACAACAAGATCATAAAAAAGATAGAAATAAGTGCACTAGAAGTCTTAAAACTTATCATGAAAGTGCAATTGAGTCCTAAAACTTTCAAAAAATGCAATTAAGTCCTAAATTTTGTCACAAAAGTGCAATCAAGTCCTAAAACTTTTAAAAAGCGCAATCAAGTCCTAAAACTTATCACGAATGTGCAATCAAGTCCTAAAACTTTCAAAAAATGCAATCAATGGAAGGACTTGATTGTATCAATTTGACAAGTTTTAGGACTTTGTTTGCAATTTTTGAAAGTTTTAGGACTCAATTGCACTTTCGCAATAAATTTTAGGACTTAATTGCACATTATGAAAGTTTTAGGACTTCGTTACACTTTCATGACAGGTTTTAAGACTTTCAATGCACTTACCCCAAAAAAATACAAAGCTGATGCTGTTAGAAAAGTTAAGTAGTATGACATGCTTTCTTGACCAACGGGAAGACATTCCTTGCAAAATCATTAAAAGGACATGCTAGTGAAGTTCAACAATCATAGCAACATAGTGCATCAAATGACTAGCTGTTGATGTTTACTAATGGAAAGTTGACACGCTGAGTAACCTCTCAAACCTAAACTGTCCAGATTTACTTGCATATATAACTGTAGACCTATGATAGTTCTCACTCGTTGAAACTGCTGCAAGGATAATAACCAATGGAATGTCTATATATATACACATGTA
The DNA here is from genome assembly GCA_031216285.1 of Syzygium syzygioides. NCBI lineage: Eukaryota > Viridiplantae > Streptophyta > Magnoliopsida > Myrtales > Myrtaceae > Syzygium > Syzygium syzygioides. The sequence goes on from CM062251.1 coordinate 19,056,751, forward strand.
GGAATATATTGTCCTTTCATCAATGTACAGCAATTCCAGGGTAGGCAAACCTGATTCAAGACTAATCCAGAGAGCTTGAAGTCTTCCCAGCTTGGGTCCTTTAAAAGTCAATTCATCAACAGAAGCTCTTTGAAAGTGGAGAATGTCATGATCAACTTTCTCTTGCCATTCCACTGAAAACTCAGTCATTGGAGTTGCAGATAGCCTCTGTAATAACGAATGTCCATGTTCATCGATTAAGCAGAGCAGAATTCCAGCATTGGCATCAGTTAAACCTGAACCATACATCCTACTAGTATGTAGCTTAATCTTGTACAAGGATTGAGAATTGCCAACATCGTCAAACATCATTTTCTCTTCTTCTGAGTGTCCTGAGAAGAACTTAATCTCTGTGGTTGGAAAAAGACGGGAAGGTTTTGCATAGTCCTGAAAATCTAAATCCAGAATAAATTCCAAAAGAAAGGAGTAAACATATGGCCAAGAAAAACAGAATATAAGCAATTAGAATATCTAAATATTTTGAATATCTGTTAATCCAAATTGCAAATAAGTTACGACCTTGCCAAGAGAAAAGCAGTGGTTATCATTGACAGAGGAACAGTTAAAAATGTGACACCCTTATGATTTAATAAACAAGAGATCCTTTCAAGGTTTTGGCTTAAAAAATTGCAAAGCATCGAGCAACAATGTCCTATGTTCCATAAAGACGAGCCACTGGCTACGGGAACAAAAATAGAAACGTAAAAGTAGGATGTTGGCCCTACTTCTCATTACCACTTGCTAACCAGTATATTTATAGAGTTCAAATCTGCCAACAAAGGGAAACATCACGCCTAAAAAGTTTACAAAAGTAATATATCCTTTCTTCCTCAAGACTACACCACAAAGATGATTGATTAAACATCTGAAGGGCCGGTTGATATAGAGGTCCCCTATTGAGTGTTTGACTGCAACTTTAGTCATACAAGGCTTCAGCTACAAAGAAATGTGCACAGTGCTTCAAGGCTTCTAATATTAGCTCTGCATTCTCTTACATGATCTTTTCCAGACAATACAGAGGGGAGATGTCGAAGACAGACACACTTTGCACAGATGAAGGCCCCTCATTTCCTATTATTTGCCGCTTTTTGAAGAGAGTATGCCAGTCATTTAAAACTTTTTTTATTGTCAAGGGTGAAGAAAGAGCCAAGAAGGGTGTGGAACTAGGGGCTCCTAGGGGAAAAAACCGGCCGGCCCGCCTCATACAGCAACACAATAGTGCACCTCATGGAAACCCCTATACTATTTTGAAGATAGTTGAAGCAAAGTTCATGCCACATATGAAAACATAACTACAAGAAGGCAGCAACTGAAGCAATCCTAGCGTAGCTTTCAAAATTCTAAAGTATCAAAAATGCGGACAGACCTAAAGAGAGTTGTAACTGAGTTCCTCATCAGAGCCAACTGAAAAAGCTACGACAAACTCTTCACACCGTAAAAGCAGGACATTTTACAGGATTTACCAAAGAGCAATGCCAAACTTACCAGCACTAGTCTATAAAATTGGTCTACTGAGAGTTGCGTGAGATAGTAAGTAGCCCTTTAAACAAATGGGCCATATTCAAGAACAATAACAGTACGAGACATCACAATTTTGTGAACCAGTCTTCAAAAGTGTAGCATTTCCCTTTACCAAACTACCTTGCACCGAGTCCTCAGATTTCCCCAGAATGAAAAATGGCTCTATTCTACTAAAGATCACAGTCATCTGCAGTTTTCAAGTCAAGCCAAGCTAAATCTCCAGAATTCTCGGTATCTGCAATCTTTTCACTTCGATTCCAGAGAGAAGTTCAACAGAGAGGAAAACATCCACCGCAAAGAACATGAATCATGGAAGCTCCAAACACCCAGATTTAGATTAAGAACTGTCACAAAGCACGACACATGGTCGAATCCGAAAAAACCATGAGGTCGAGCGAATTACAAACCGGAGCCAACAACGCCACAAACATCGACCCTCGACGCCACTCGCTGGCGCGTTCCCGAGAATTAGCCGAACGACTCTTCCCATAAGAGGGTCGAAACAGACGGACACGAACGAGGAGGATGACCGGTTGGTGAGGAAAATTTTACCTTGGAACTTGGACAGCTCGCAGCGTACAGCGCCACAGCAACCGCCGCGGCAGCGACCGCTCCGGCGGCGGCGGCGGAGCGGTACGGCGAGCGGGCTTATTCCGATGCCCCCACGGCCACCGTAGCCATGTACTGCGCCAAAAGCGTTTCTTGGCGCAACCATCTCCATTGCTGCAATCTTGATGCGAGCGAGAGACTGAGAGAGACACTGCAGATGCAAAAGAGAAAGGGGAAAAAAGGGACGGGGAGATTTTCCAGAGAGGAAATACTGGACTACGTCGTTTCGCAGGCGCGTGCAAGGTGAAGCCCGAAAGGCCCATTCACTATCGCTATCTTAGGACTTAGGACTCGAACCAGTAGGTCTCTCTCGCCCCAAAAACTAGGTCAAATGGCGAGCATGGCTTTTCTTCGTACTTATAAATCGATCATCAAAGGACAACCTCAACAACAATTTACCCCTCACACATCGGGGCGTAGGATTAGTAATAACCCGAAACTCTCTCGTGTGACTATTGCGTCCAGACTTGTTGATAACCTAAACTCTGATACTAGTGTTGAATGATCTTAGATTTCTCTCACCCTAAAAGTTAGCTCAAAGGGTGACGTTTTCCCTCGCACTTATAAAGTGACCACCAAACCCTTCCACAATCGATATGAGACAACCTCAATAATCTCTCCATCACACATCGAGCTTAGGTCGAAGCCACAAATACATATATTAGGGTTTTGTAATTTGTGTTTATCATTGATTTATTTGCTTACTTTTGTTATATATTATAATTGTAATCATTGGCTTATCTTATCTATATAATAAATTTATCTTGGGTATTTTATTGAAAAGGGAGGTTTTTAAGCATCAATGATGTGTACTTAGTTAATAACTCTTTCTTTTAACTCCTAAGAAATAGGATTTTCTCATGTCCAAACTATACAATTTCAAATGAGGGTTTCAAGTGAAGCCGTTTTCTTAAAAGAAGGCTTGGAGTGGGGGCTCGATGTGCACTTAATTAATAATCCTTTTGATTTGCTCAATATAGAAAACAAGGAAGACTTAAATAATCTCTGAACTTTGGTTCAATATGTAATGTGGTTACTTAATTTTTAATTTGTTCAATATAGTTCCTGAACTTTCGCTCAATTTGTAATATGGTCTATGAACTTGTATTTTCATATAGCCGAGGAATTAAATTGAACATGTACCAAAAATTCAGAGACTTTATTAAATAAATTAAAAGTTTGAATACCACATTATATATTAGGCTCAAAGTTCAAGGACTATTCGTGTAACTGTCACTATACAAGTATAAGTGAGGTAGCATTATTTTAATTAGGATTAATATCACAAAAAAACCTCAAACTGGTATAATTGTGACAAATTAATCATAAACTAATTTTTTAACCACGAAAAACTTTAAACCGGTACACCTATGACAAATCTATTTCAAACTAATTTTTTAACAACAAAAAATCACTTGTACACTCATGACAAATTTATCTTCTGTTAAATTGGATTAATACAAAAAAAATCATAAACTAGTACACATGTGACAAACGGCGGGTAAAATCTCAAATTGATACATTCATCAATTGCTACGTGTCTTTTAATAATAAAATTCAATGAAAATTAAGGAAGAATAAATTTATGTATTAATTTAAAATTTTTTATAATAAAAAAATTAATTTATAATAAATTTATTATAAATATACTAATTTAAAATTTTTCGATATATCAATTCTTTAAATTATGACACCTGACGTGACCCGCCCTGGTTGGCAGGGAAAGAAACCAAAGTGTGTCTTTTTCTCATGCTTTTGTCCTCCTACTCTGGCTGCTCACAATTGACTTCTCTGTTATTTCTCTTTAGTCAAATCTTGTCCCATGTTCTTGGCATCCTAATTATTCGAGCAACCACAGCAGAAATATCCATAGCGTATCAGCGACATGTTCATCTGAAATGTCGATCGATAAGAGTTTATGAATTTTAACATAAGCGTTCACACCTCCTATGGTATTTGTAACTCGTATGTTATGTTCGTATGTAAATTGGATTGGTTATGTTGATGCCTATCCATCTTGTGTGTATATAGAATATAAGATATATAATCGAAAGACATCATGTGTGTGCATCGAACATAAATTGTTATTTGGATACCATAGGAAGCAAGTGCCACGGGGGACAAATCGCTGCATCAGGAGTATTTTACTGGTGGTGTACTTAAAAACAGGGGAGAGCACCCGTTGAGCATGTTGTGATTCGCCAATACCAATGCTTTTTTGTATTAGTCAATGCTAAAATGGAGGCTGGAATATACTCGAGAGATATAGTGAGAATCTTGTAATTTACCAATTCAGTTCTAAAATTAATTATGTCGATACTAATTCAGTTCTAAAATTTTAAATTTTACAAATTCTTTTATCGGAAATTTTTGCCAAAATTTTTTTTGGTCGAAAATTTTTCCAATTGAGTATTATACATTTTCTCGAAATTCCAATGTAATCTGGCTAATGACTGAATCGATACGTTAACAATGTCCATCAAAACTTAACTAGAATGACTAAATTAGCAAAAATGGAATGTTTACGATTGAAGTTGCATCGACGCAATAAGTTAGGACCGATTGGATAATTTTACCCTATATATCAAACACTTTTACCATTTGAAATATTTATTGAATAAACACAACACCAGGAAATAGTGTTAAAGTGGTCAAATTTCAGTTTTACATGTCTTCAATAATGTAGTAGTAGAGTCCTAGTTTGTAGGGATTTATTTCTACACGTTTTAGTTAGTGGGATATGTTAGTAGGTCTTTGTTATTGTTATCCTGTTGTTATTTTCTTGCTGAGTAGTTTTCGATGTTATGCCTATTTAATAGGCTTGTGATCTGTTGAATGAAATGTACGAGAGTTTTTCAGCAGCAATTTTTTGTGTGTGTCGTCTTCTACTCTTTGCTCTCTTTAGAGGTTATTGAACCATACTTGCCGCTTGTTTTTTTTCAACAATTTGGTATCAGAGCCAGGTTCTAGGTATCTAGTGAACATCTCTATTGCCAAGATAGGTGATCTTCAAGTCGTTGGCGGAATCAAGAAGCTCAGCAACCAAAACTACAATTCTTGGTCTACCTGCATGATGTCTTATATGCAGGGCCAGGATTTGTGGGAGGTTGTCAATGGAAACGATGTGAGAAAACCGGAGGCTGAAGATGCGAATGGGACATTGCGGAAGTGGAAGATTAAAGCGGGTAAAGCCATGTTCGTTTTGAAGACGACAGTTGAAGAGGATGTGCTAGAGTATATTCGAGATGCGGAAACTCCCAAAGAAGCTTGGGATACGTTCGCCAAGCTGTTCTCTAAGAAGAATGATACGAAGCTCCAACTCTTAGAAAGTGAGTTGTTGTTGATGGCGCAACACGACATGACGGTCACTCAATACTTCCACAAAGTGAAGATGTTATGCCGAGAGATTACTAAATTGGATCCGGAGGCTCCGATTGGCAATACCAGGATGAAGCAGATCATCATCCATGGTTTGAAGCCAGAATTCAGGAGTTTTGTTGCTACCATACAAGGATGGCAAACTCAGCCGTCGCTTGTCGAATTTGAAAATTTGCTAGCTGGTCAAGAAGCATTAGCTAAGCAAATGGGAGGAGTCTCGTTGAAGAATGAAGAAGAGGCACTCTATGCCAATAAAGGCAAGTGGAATTCCAAGCGCCATACCTACGGTGGATCCAAAAAGAACGATGACAAGGCAGGAAGTCATCGGGATGAAGGGAGCATTTGTGCATAGAAAGGTTCTAAGAAAAATGGCAATGGCCAAAAGTTTGAAGGGAAGTGCTACAACTGTAATAAGAAAGGTCATATGGTGAAAGATTGCTGGTCAAAAAAGAAGGCCATCGAGAGTAACGCTGCTACTTCAAAAAATGAAGACGAATGGGATGCTGAGGCTTTCTTTGCTGTAGATAAGGAGGAGCTAGCCCTTAGAGCAACAACATTCAATCAAATCGATTATGAGAATGATTGGATCGTTGACTCGGGCTGCTCAAACCCTATGACCGGTGATAAAGAAAAGTTGCAGAACTTGTTGGAGTACAAGGGAAGTCGGGTGGTGGTGACGGCGAATAACTCAAAGTTACCGATAGCCCGCATCGGTAATACAGTAGTCTCTCTCCAATGTAGCGATGTTGAGGTGCCACTCCAAAACGTCTATCATGTTCCAGGTATGAGAAAAAATCTTCTCTCGGTGTCACAATTAACATCTTCTGGCCATTTTGTTCTATTTGGTCCACAAGATGTGAAGATATATCGAGAGCTTGAGATTACAGAAGAGCTGATAATGAAGGGACGAAGAACGGAGTCTGTCTACGTGATGTCTACAGAAACCGCATATGTAGACAAGACGAGAAGGAATGAGACGGCAAACTTATGGCATATGCGACTAAGTCATGTTAGCTATTCCAAGCTAGATGTGATGATGACGAAGTCGATGTTGAAGGGACTTCCACAACTTGAAGTGAGAACAGACATTGTATGTGCAGGATGTCAGTATGGAAAAGCGCACCAGTTGTCGTATGAAGAGTCCAAATTTTAAGCGAAGGAATCATTAGAGTTGATACACTTTGATGTGTTTGGACCAATTAAGCAAGCCTCTGTTGGTGGGATGAAATATATGGTGACCTTCATTGACGACTTCTCGAGGTATGTGTGGGTTTACTTTATGAAGGAAAAATCTAAAACTCTTTCAAAATTCACAGAATTCAAGAAGGTAGCGGAAGCGGAGGTTGGTAAAAGAGTCTGTTGTCTACGCACCAACAGTGGGGGAGAGTACATCTCAAATGAGTTCATAGATTTCCTTCAGGAGTGCAAAATACACCATCAGTTCACATGTGCTAGCACTCCGCAGCAAAACGGGGTGTCGAAAAGGAAAAACAAGCATCTGGTAGGAGTATGTCGAAGTATGCTTCATTCAAAGAATGTTCCGGGACGGTTTTGGGCAGAAGCGATGAAGACTGTGGCCTTCGTGATCAATAGCCTTCCTCAACAAAGGTTATACTTTCATTCACTTTTTGAAAAAATATGGAACATGAAGCCTGCTGTTGGTCATTTTCGAGTTTTTGGATGCGTGTGCTATGTATTTGTACTAGACCAGTTACGTAGCAAGATGGAGAAAAAGGCTGTTAGGTGTATCTTTGTAGGATACGACAGTCAAAGAAAAGGGTGGTGATATTGCGATCCAACAACCGAGAAATACTACACATCTCGGAATGTGGTGTTTGATGAAGCTTCCTCATGGTGGTCCTCGAACAAGGAAGTACTACTGAACTCGGATGTTTTTAAGGAAATGTTAGAAATTTCTCAATTTCAGTTGAGTTCAAGTGAAACAGAGGTTGCAGACGACGATGTAGATGTTGAAGAAGGCATAGCTCAAAATCCTTGGCAAACAGGTGTATACCAAAGGCTAAGCGAAGAAGATGAGCCAAGTGGAGCAAGTACACCAACTGCACTTAGAAGGTCAACAAGAGCTCAAAAGCCAAATCCTAAGTATGCTAATGCCGCCATAGTAGAAGAGGCAGATGCAAAAGAGCCTGAGACATTTGAGGAAGCGTATCAGAGTTCGGAATGGATTAAGGCTATGGAAGAGGAAATTGCTGCATTAGAGCGAAATCAGACTTTGGAGCTCATACCAAAGCCAAGAGATGTGAAGCCTATTTCTTGCAAATGGGTGTACAAGATAAAGCGCCGCACAGATGGATCAATAGAGAGGCACAAAGTTCGTTTGGTAGCTTGAGGGTTCTCTCAACAATATGGACTAGATTATGATGAAACGTTTAGTCCAGTTGCGAAGTTTACAACCATACGAGTCCTATTGGCACTTGCAGCAAGCAACAGTTGGAACTTGTGGCAAATGGACGTGAAAAATGCATTTTTGCATGGGGAGCTAGATCGAGAGATCTATGTGAGCCAACCAATGGGCTTTCAGAATCAAGATCATCCTGAGTATGTGTGTAAGCTCCGGAAGGCTCTCTATGGACTAAAACAAGCACCGAGGGCTTGGTATGGTAAAATTGCTGAATTTCTTACTCATAGTGGTTATTTAGTGACATCTGCGGATTCTAGCTTGTTTGTCAAAGCTAAAGGAGGGAAGCTAGCTATTATGCTGGTGTATGTGGATGATTTAATCATCGCAGGAGATTGGGAAGAAGAAATTCTCTAAATCAAGGAGAATTTTTCAATTCGCTTTCAGATGAAAGAACTTGGACAGCTCAAACATTTTCTCGGTTCAGAGGTCGACTATACTCAGGAAGGAATATTTCTCCATCAGCAAAAGTATTCCAAAGATTTGTTGAAGAAATTTGCAATGCTTAGAAGTAAGCCAATCTCGACACCGGTGGAGCCAAACGCCAAAATGTGTGCTCATGAAGGGAGAGATTTAGAAGATTCTACCATGTATCGACAGTTGGTGGGTAGTCTTATCTACTTAACTTTAACAAGACCGGATGTTTCTTTTGCAGTTGGTGTGATGAGTCACTACATGCAAAATCCAAAGAAGACTCGTTTGGAATCAGCTCGTCGAATCCTGAGATATGTGAAAAGCACGCTTGGCTATGGTATTATGTACAAGAAAGGTGGAGATTGTAGACTAGTTGGCTACTGTGATGCCAACTATGCAGGTGACCATGATCCCGTCGTTCAATTACTGGGTATGTCTTCATGCTTGGGTCCGGAGCAATTTCTTTATGTAGTAAAAGACAACCAACGGTGTCTTTGTCAACCACGGAAGCAGAATACCGAGCAGCAAGGATGGCAGCTCAAGAAAGCACTTGGCTTATGCAATTATTGAAAGACTTGCATCAACCAATAGAGTATGGTGTATCTTTGTACTGCGACAACTTGTCGGCAATATGTTTGGCAGAGAATACAATTTTTCACGCAAGAACTAAGCATGTGGAGGTGCATCATCATTTTATCAGAGAGAAAGTCTTGCAAGAAGAAATTGAATTGGAGCATGTCAAAACAGAAAACCAAGTTGCAGGTTTGTTTACAAAAAGCTTGAGTAGCAACAAGTATGAAAGTTTTTGTCATCGGCTCGGTATGGTGAAAAGAGTAGAAGTTGGTGTTGAGGGGGAGTATTGAATAAACACAACACCAGCACGTGAAATAGTGTTGAAGTGGTCAAATTTCAGTTTTACATGTCTTCAATAATATAGTAGTGGAGTCCTAGTTTGTAGAGATTTGTTTCTACACGTTTTAGTTAGTGGGATATGTTAGTAGGTCTTTGTTATTGTTATCCTGTTGTTATTTTCTTGCTGAGTAGTTTTCGATGTTATGCCTATTTAATAGGCTTGTGATTTGTTGAATGAAATGTACGAGAGTTTTTCAGCAGCAATTTTTTGTGTGTGTCCTCTTCTATTCTTTCCTCTCTTTAGAGGTTATTGAACCATACTTGCCGCTTGTTCTTTTTCAACGTATTCACCCAATTTGTTCTCTCTCATCACGAAATCCAGTGAAAATCCTCACCTGCATCTAGTTATCTGCAATTTTCCTCTCTTTCTCTGCTATCTTATTAACATTGATTCAAAAACCTCATTTATCTCAAATACGATAACACCCCTCTCTTCATGTTTTCAATTAAGTTTATATCTTATCGGCATTGATTTGAAAACCTCGATTTTCTCTAACACGATAACGCCTATCTCTTCATATTTTCAATCGAGTTCATTTGTTTTGAACATTTTATTATGAGAAGACCTCTCTCTTCATCTGAAGCATATAAGCCCGCCACATTTACATTGTCGGACAATGTGGATCCATGTAAGACACGCTTGATCCGACGTATCACGGATATCATGCCTACTGCACCGGATGCGTACGATGACTTCGCGCGTAATCCATACATATAAGCACCTTCTTCCAATAAGAGCATGCAATATCACACACTACTGCTGGTACGTTGGTTTTGGCCGACCACTCCTATTGGCTAACGGTACATAAAGGGTCTTTTGGGGTCTTAAATAGAAAGCATAAGGACCCATTTAATTCGTGAAAATGCTCTTTGTTCTACTTTTTCAGTGAAGATGAAAATGAAAATACTATTATGTAAAAGGTCAATGTTTATCCAAGTACATGAAATCTGATATAAGAGATTTATTTTAATCAAATCTTAGAAGAAAGAGCCCTCCAAAAAAAAAAAACAGAAAAGCTCAAATATGTTATTGTATACAAAAATTTCAGCATTAACTTTTCTTCTTTTCTTTTTGGGTTCATATGTTAAAAATCCAAAATCCTAACCCATGACACATTTATGACAAACTAATTTTTGTCCCACAAAGATATTCAAACTGGTACCCAAATTTCTAATACGATGCTATTTCGTCCAATATATCGATAAAACTCATACATATCACTACATGTGAAAGACGACTACAAGACCGATCTGATGTGGATAATGACACGTTCGGTATAAAAAAAAGGTAAACTTTTTGGCTTGAGAATGTCGATTTGAGATTCGACCAAAAAAAAAAAAAGAATGCCAGTTTGAGATCTTCAGTGAAACAAAAATTAATTGAAAGTATACGCATGTCATGAAATAACTGGTTTTAGGTTTTTGTGAGACGAAAAATAAATTTATTGTAAATGTGTTAGGGGTATCAATTTAGGAGTGTTAATAACATTAAACCTTTTCTTTTTCTCCATTCATTTAGTTGAAGATGCTTAAGGAACTTCGTTCAAACTAACTTCCCCTAAAGCCAAAGCCCCCTAGATCGTGTGCGGTTGGGAATGGCTTTGGGAAGCCACTTTGGGCATCTAAAGCCTTATGGGCTAAAATTTGGGGTTTGAGAAAATTTTTTCACAACTCCATTGAGAGAAAGCCAGCCTTGTGAAGGCTGAAAGCCCAACGCAAGTCCTAGGTTGCCTTGGGCTTTTAGCTTTCTCGGCATGCAACAATGCCGATTAAGTTGAAAAGATTTTTTTCAAAATTGCCCTCATCTATTTTTTGATTTTTTGGTTTTAGCCTCGTCTTTCACTATTGATCCTCTTCTTCGTTTATCTTGACTGGTGTGGCTATGAGGGGATGGCGATGAGCCGGCGTGGTCATGCAATCTAGCGATTGTCGCTTGGAGTTGCACGATCACTATGACGGGCCACACGACCCAGGCGAGGGCCACCTGAGGTCGCGCGAACTAGACGGCCCTCACTGGGAACTCGCACGACCTTGGAGAGGCGATGCGTGATTCCGGCTGAGGTCGTGCCACCCAGACGTCCCTTGAGGGCCACCGACGACCTAGATTTTATGTCGCACGGCCATAGTCTGAGGCCAAATGACCTTAGGCAGCCACCGATGACCATCGACGAGGGCCGCCTGGGGTTGAGCAACCCTCGATGAGGGTTGTGAAACCCAGGCAAGGGCCGCCGATGACCCATATTTGACGTCGCGTGGCCGTCTTATGAGGTCGGACAACAAGGGCAGCCCCGGCGACCACCGACGAGGGCACCTAACCTGGGTTTTGTGACCCTCGTTGGGGGTCGCTCAACCCAGGCGGCTTTCGCCGGTGGTCGCTGGGGGCTGCCTGAGGTCGTTCGACCTTAGACGACGGTCGCGCGGCCCTAGATCTAGGTCATCGACGGCCGCCTGCCCTTTTGCCGGCTTCGGCAAAGGGTTTCAACTTTTCTTTGATAAAAAATAAAAAAAAAAGTGCCTTATAAGCATAATTTTTCCAAATGCTATTTTACTCAAAGTTGCTTTGGACTTTTAAGTTATAACTTACCAAACATAATTTGCATTTTGAAAAATTCCTTTAACTTAGGCTCCGTTCATTTGATGAAAAATATTTTCCTTTTGGAAAATATTTTCCCAGAAGTCATTTTCCTGAAAATGTTTGGGTTAATATCACGAAAAATCCTAAACTGGTACACTTGTGACACATTTACCCAAAACTATTTTTTTGACCATAAAAAACCCCAAACTGGTACACTTGTGACAATTTTACCCTAAACTATTTTTTTGACTACCAAAAACCTCAAATTGGTACACTTGTGACAATTTTACCATAAACTTATCACAAAAAACCCCAAACTGGTACATATATGACAATTTTACCCTGAATTAAAATTTTAATATTATTATTTATTATTATTTTTTTCGAATTTTTATTTATTTTTTATTCTTTTCTTTTTTTTTTCATCTTCAACCTCTGGCCAGTCGCCAGTCAGGTGACTGGCTAGAGGCAGAAGCCGACGAGGGCCGCCCTTGCCCGATACTGGCGAGGTGATCCGGCGAGGACGGCCCTCGCCCGACGCAGGCGAGGGTCGCCCTCGTCGGCTTCCGCCTTTAGCCGGTCGCCGGACTAGCGACCGGCCAGAGGTTGAAGATGAAGAAAATAAAATAAAATAAATTCAAAAAAATAACATTAAAATTACTTTAGGGTAAAATTGTCATATGTGTATTAGTTTGGGATTTTTTGTGGTATGTTCGGGGTAAAATTGTCACAGGTGTACCAGTTTGGGATTTTTTATGGTCAAAAAAATAGTTTGGGGTAAATGTGTTAGAAGTGTACCAGTTTAGGGTTTTTTGTGGTATTAACCCTAACAAAAATTTACATGTCGACATTTGTATAGGGAAAAGTACTAAATTCATTGTATTTATGCCAATTCAATCATAAATATTTCAATTGTGTCAGTTGAATCCTAAACATTTAAAAGATTTACTAATATAGTTCATCAAGCCAATTATGGCAGGAAATACGCGGCATGACATGTGCTGCGTGAACGAATTTTTGAATTTTAATTTAAAATTTTCTAAATTTTTATTACCTTTTTTTGTTTTTTTCTTTTCTTTCCATTCTTTTGTTTTCCCAACGGTGGGACAGCGACGTCTAAGCGAAGGCCTCATCGCCCTCGCCAAGATCTAGGAGAGGGCCACGATGCTCTCACTAGCCAAGAATTGTGAACAAAAAAAACCAAGAAAGAAAAGAAAAGAATATAACAATAATTAGGTCTCCTAAGGGGGCGCATGGAATCCATTCTAGAGCAGAAATTTTGCTCTAGAATACATTTCGGAACAAAAATGCATTCGTTAAAAAATTTCCGAAATGCATTCTGGAGCAATTTTTGCATTCTAGAATAAAAATGCGTTTGTTAAAAATACTTGATTCCATAATACATTCTTGATTTCAAAATGAGTTTTGGGCAAGAAAAAGAGAAGCTACTTTTTGTAGTTTCTCTATTCCAGAATGCATTATCCCTCTTTTCTATCTTTTTCGTGGCCTTTACAACACATTTTGAGATCTCACTATTTTTTTTTTTTCAGAAAATGCATAAAATTTGAAAAATTCTAGAAAAATTCATAAACATTTCCGAAAAATAAAAAAAAATTAGATTTCGGGAAAATAGTAAATTTGGTGAATTATTTTCAAAAAAATATTAAAAAAATAAAAAATTTTAAAACTTCACATAATGGCTTAAAATACATGTAGCAACCCTTCAGTGAAATTTAAATTTTTTTAGGTGTCTAAAAAAATCAAAAAATAAAAAATTTCAAAACTTCATATAATGATTTAGAATACTTGTGACCATCCACTTTGAGTGAAATTTAAATTTTTTAGGTGCCCAAAAAAATCAAAAATTTCAAAAATTCACAGAATGGCTTAAGAATATATATGGCAACCCATTTTGATTGAAATTTAATTTTTTTGAGGTGCCCAAAAAAATTAAAAATTTCAAAACTTCACAAAATGGCTTAAAATACCTTTTGCCACCCACTTTAAGTGAAATTTAAATATTTTGAGGTGCCCAAAAAAATCAAAAAATAAAAAATTTTAAAACTTCGCAGAATGGCATAAAATACCTATGACCACCCACTTTAAGTGAAGTTTAAATTGTTTTTAGGTGCAAAAAAAATCAACAAATCAAAACAGATTTCTGTTCTAGAAATCAATTTTTGAAGAAGAATTAGTCATGTTTTATCAAATAGATTTCTTCTCCAGAAATCAATTTCTGGCAAAAATTCCAAAAATTAATTTCTAGCAAGAATTTGATTTTTGAAGCAAAATGGTTACCATTCGCAATCTAAATAACAGGCGGGGATACTCTCCACCATACTACATTTACCCTTTTACGTTTTCATTGCAAACTTTAGAATATAAAAGTTAATAATCTTGTCAAAGTTCCTACCTTTTGTTATGTTTAATTTAATTGCAGGGGTTTGAAATCCTACATGATGAAGAAGGAAAGAGAATAGTAACAGAATAAAAATCTAAAGAAAATAAAGAAAAAGGCAAAACCTATGTTATGAAGAAGGAAAGAGAATGATAACAGAATAAAAACCGAAAGAAAATAAAGAAAAAGGCAAAAGGAGAAGCGTCGTTGCCGAGGATTAAACTCGGGTCTCCCGAGTGACAGGCGGGGATACTCACCACTATACTACAACAACCTTATTATTTTGGTATTACAAACATAGAATATAAAACAAACTAATTTTGTCAAAGTTCCTGCCTTTTGCTATTTTTAATTTAGTTGAAAGCATTTGAAATCCCTTTACGATTACATCATGGGGAAGGAAAGAGAATGGCAATGAGGGAGAACTTCTCTCGGAAAGGACCCAAAGTGGACTTATTTTTTCAAATAATGACCTGAAGTGGACAATGTTCCAAAGAAGGACCTGAAGTAGATTAATTATCTCAAATAAGGACCCGAAGTGGATTTTATTTTAAATAAGGACATGAAGTGGCTAAATGGACCTCAATTCCTAGCCGGTGAAATGTTTGCCAGTAGACATTTTTCGGCAAGGGGCAATTTTGTTCGAAATTTGTAATTAGCTAAAAAAATAGGAAAATTCCCGAATGAATTAAGTTTAGGTTATTTCTCTAAGGTTGCGTTTGGTAATTAAGATAAAATTCAGAATAGGATAATATTTATTCTATCATGTGTTTAGTTCCTACTCAAGATGGGATAAAACCGGATATACCCTAGATAAAATTATTCCAGGGAGAGATGGGATAAAGGTGGATAGGATTTCTCATATTTATAGTATAAAAGCTATTTTTCTCGAAACAAACTTTTTAAATAATAAAAATAAATTAATATTTAAATATAAAATAATATTCAGTTATAATATTAAAAAGATAATTTAGAATAACAAAAAAATAATTTTCATTTTTATATATTCCTATATTATTTATATAATTGAATTTCTTTCTACTCTATAATATATATTTAATATCTATATTATTACAGATTTTAGGTAAAATAGTATAGTTTATAAGTTGATAAAATTTTATAAAGGACCGATGGAAGGGAATAAAAAAATTAAAAAAGAGATGAAAAAATTTTTAAAAAATGAGTAAATTAAAATAATGTCCAGATTTAATAAACAAATTCAAATTTGAAAAGAATCTTTCTAATTCTCTAAAAAAGAGGGACAATGAAATTTCTACAAAATCTACCCTCTCCCGTCTCCTACTCCTATGTATTTCTGGCTCACATTGAAGCTTCATGACTCCTCCGTAATTTTTTAGTTCACATCAAAGTTCCATGAAAATGGCGAGAGAGTCTAAGCTTCTTCTCATTCATAGCTCTCTGATCATGTCAAAAGTCCACAAAAGCAGCAACAAAGTCAAAACTCCTTCAAAACTCCTTTTCTTACCAAAAAAAGTCAAAACTTCTTCTAGCAAAAAAAAAAGTTGAAACTCCTCTGTAATTTTGTGGGTCATGTCAAAGTTTCACAAAAGTAATGAGGGAGTCCAAATACTATATTTTTCGTAATCGCAAAAGTGTATGATCATATTTTTATAGGGTTAATACTACGAAAAACCCTAAACTGGTACACTTGTGACACATTTACCCAAAACTATTTTTTTGATCATAAAAAATCCCAAACTGGTACACTTGTGACAATTTTACCCTAAACTATTTTTTTGACCATCAAAAACCCCAAACTGGTACACTTGTGACAATTTTACCCTAAACTTACCATAAAAAACCCCAAACTGGTACATATATGACAATTTTACCCTGAATTAAAATTTTAATAATATTATTTTTTTTTTCGAATTTTTATTTATTTTTTATTCTTTTCTTTTCTTTTTTTTTTTCATCTTCAACCTCTGGCCAGTCGCCAGTCAGGCCCACAAAGATTAACATTGTCGAAACATTACCATAAGGAGTGTCTTAGCTATAACACGAGTGGAAAAAGCGCGACCCCTTTTGTATTTGGGGATGTTCCGGAAGTGGAAAAACCCAAAGAAAATGGAAACTTTTCTCTATCCAAAGACGGGATCCCACAAGAGAGATTTCTTGGAGAAAATATTAGGTGAGTTTAATACTCCACGTCACCCATATAACACACTATTCAAAAATCGACATCTGGCAATCCGGGCCCACCTTCTGACTCCTCTGTCTCTCCGTTACTTTTTTCTGTTTCTCCGTTACTTTTTCCCTCGTCTCCTCCCTCCGTTAGGCACACTGACACTCTCTCTCTCCTCCCACTCTCCCTCATCTTCTTTGCACTGCTCCGTTCATGGCTTCGCTCTCTCTCTCTCTCCCTTCTTCTTCACGATCGAAACCACCCATGCTTCCGTTCGCCGAAAGGCCCGATTTTTTTCTTGCGGAGGGTCGATGCGAAGATGACGGTCTACAACTTGTCGTTCGTGAACACCAACCTATCCAAGCCGACCTCCATCTTCGTCCTCCTCCTGTGGGTCAGTCGGTATATTCCTCGGCTCCCTCATCATGGTCACGCTCTTCCTCCTCTCCTTTTGCCTCACCTTCCACCAGCGCGATGGCGGGAAGGGCGCTGCCAAGCACCGGGCCGACCTCGACGCGTTGGCTGCCACGCCCCCATCTCGAAGGAGATCCTCGAGATCGTGCCGTCGGAGGTGCCCCATGCGGCTCTGCCAAGCACCGAGCCGACCTCGACGCGTTGGCCGCCACGCCCCCATCTCGAAGGAGATCCTTGAGATCGTGCCGTCGGAGGTGCCCCATGCGGCTCCGGCTCTGGCTCCGGCTCCGGCTCCGGCTTCGGAGATTCAGGTCGAGCGGGAAGAGCAGGGGATGGAGAGGAAGCAACGGAGTCTGAACTGAGAGAGAGAGAGAGAGATAACGTTTGATAAACGCAAAAGCAACGGAGCTGGGGAGAGAGACAGAGGAGTCAGAAAGTGGGCCCGGATTACCAGATGTCGACTTTTGAATGGTGTGTTACATGGATGACGTGGAGTATTAAACTCACCTAATATTTTCTCGATTTCTTGTATGGTGTTGATGTTGACAGTTTGCTTCTCTGGACCGGAGGAGGAGGATGAGATAGACGGATGAGGGAATAATAGATTCTTGCGGTTTTTGATCATTCAAGATTCTCGATCCTCTTTCGTCTTCTTCTGCTTTCGATTCCGTTCACACCAGCGATTCATGTAATATAAAAGTCAATCTCTTCCTGGTTTCTTGGAAAGAGAAGATCTTCTACCCAAGCTCCAAAACTTCAGCTCCACGTCCCTATGGAACCGGAGATCCAGCGGCGGAACCCGAAACCTTCACCGGAGAAGGCCCCTCATGGACCGGACGCCGCTGCGGGCCTCCCTGTCGTTGCGGGGCCGGCGGCGGTGGGGGGCACCGCGAAGAAGCTGACCCTCATCCCCCTCATCTTCCTCATCTACTTCGAGGTTGCGGGTGGCCCGTATGGCGAGGAGCCGGCGGTCCAGGCGGCCGGGCCGCTGCTGGCCCTTGTCGGGTTCCTGGTTTTCCCGTTCATCTGGAGCGTCCCGGAGGCCCTTGTGACAGCCGAGCTCTGCACGGCACTCCCCGGCAACGGGGGGTTCGTGCTGTGGACCGAGCGGGCGTTCGGTCCCCTCTGCGGCTCCCTGATGGGGACGTGGAAGTTCCTGAGCGGCGTCATCAACTTGGCCTCCTTCCCGGTCTTTTGCATAAATTACGTCGAGAAACTGTTCCCCGTCTTCGAATCCGGGTGGCCACGGAACGTCGCGATCCTGATATTTACAATGATGCTGTCCTTCCTGAATTACACTGGCCTGACGATCGTGGGCTACACCGCCGTTGTATTGGGCATTGTTTCTCTGATGCCCTTCCTGGTCATGTCTTCGATCGCGATCCCGAAGATTCAGCCTCACAGGTGAGTACATGGAATTTACTGTAACATATGGTCGTTGTACTGAAATTGTAACTGAGTTTGGCAGCTTCTCAATGTCAGTGATGTAATGATGCATAAAATACTTTTTCGGCGCAGGTGGCTTAGCTTGGGACAAAAGGGGGTGAAGAAAGATTGGAACTTGTACCTCAACACCCTCTTTTGGAACCTCAACTTTTGGGATGGTGTAAGCACTATGGCAGGTGAAGTCGACAGGCCACCAAAGACCTTCCCTGTGGCCCTCCTTGTGGCCGTGATCTTCACTTGCGTGGCCTACCTGATCCCGCTCTTCGCCGTGACTGGCTCCGTCTTGGTGGACCAGAGCCAGTGGGAGAGCGGGTTCATGGCCGACGCGGCAGAGATCATCGCCGGGAAGTGGCTCAAGATATGGCTTGAGATTGGGGCCGTCCTGTCAGTGATTGGGATGTACGAGGCCCAGCTCAGCACCAATGCGTTCCAGCTCCTGGGCATGGCGGATTTGGGGATCTTGCCGAGGGTTTTCGCAGCCAGGTCCAAATGGTTCGACACCCCCTGGCTGGGGATAGTGGTGACCACGGCCCTCTCCCTCGGGTTCTCCTACATGAACTTCACCTCCATCATATCGTCGGCAAACTTCCTGTACAGCCTGGGGATGCTGCTGGAGTTTGCGTCCTTCCTATGGCTGCGGAGGAAGATGCCAGCGCTGAAGAGGCCATACCGGGTCCCGCTAAGCCTGCCGTGGCTGACAGTGCTAAGCCTGGTGCCGTGTGGGTTCCTGGTGGTGATCCTGGTGTATGCCACAAAGGTTGTGTACTTGGTGAGTGGGCTTGTGACTGTGGGTGGGATTGGGTGGTTCTTCATGATGAGGTTCTGCAAGTCCAGGAAGATACTCAATTTCAGCGAGGGGGACATTGGCGAGGTCCATGAAGAGGACTGATAATTGAGGCATGCCATTAAGAATCATAGAAGAAATCTGGGTACATGGAAAAGATTTGTCTTATTTAGCTATTTCTCTCCTTCCTAGACATGTTTCAGATGACCATGCCGTAAATTTGATGGATCTATCAGGAAGCAGATCAGTTCACGGAAGTGGTTTTCGCACTTTAACTGCAAAATAGAGCCACCATCACCGCTTCCTCTCTTTAGTTTTCCGGGATCAGAGATTTGCTTACCATTCAAGCTGTTAGCTTGGCCTTGCCTTCCAGGTTCGGAACTGGGTCCGGTTCGCGACTGTACCTCGCCATTTCAACAGTTGCTCATCGCGATTTTGGTTCACTTTTGGTTTGGTTTTAGTGACACAGTGTTGCTTAATTTTCACTCTCAGTACATTGACGCGGTGAAAATGCTATTCCATTTCATAGGATTTAATCTGAGCATCTTTCTGATGCAATGTTAAATAATCGTAAAATTGTTCCGCCGTTGGATGCAACGGTGCATTGTCTATATTGTAATTGAGCTCCAAAGGCCTGGATGAACGTCCCAATTCGATTTTATTGAATTGATAGGTGCCACCCGAACCAATCTCAGAGAAAAATCAGAATGAATTCGTAACATAGCCACCGCGAGCCGAACAAACCTGATTCGGACCGAGTTCAAAACATGGGTACCTCCAAAAATGGTTTGGTTCATTGTGGGTACCGTGAAAACTCGACCGGAATAGAACTATTGAAACCCTACCAACTAACTCTCTCTCTCTCTCTCTCTCTCTCTCTCTCCATCTCTCTGGTGGTGACACTGGCGATTGGATGTGGATCAACAACGGATAACGGTAGCAACGGTTGTTCATGGCCTAGGCTTTTGGTACAAATGAATGATAATTGGATGGACCGAAACAGTTCGATCTGATCTAGGTCAGTTGAGTTTAGGGCTTGGAATTGCAAAATAATTAGCACTTGAAGACTCAAACATGTCATTTTCGAACAATTAACATGACATTACGTAAGATTCGAAAGATTAGGATCGAACATATGCAACTTTTACTGTTCATAACTTTGGTTTTAACGTCCAACATTTCAACATGTTTATTATTGCTTTTCTGAATGTGGCCCCTGGTCAGCCTCGTCGATTCTCGATTTGGTGCTCTACTTTGCTTGATTAGGGTTTTTAGTATGTAAGCAAGCTAAGAGTGCATCTGTTTCGTGAAAAAATTAATGATAAAGAAAAATATTTTCCAAAAAATCATTTTCCAAGGAATACACTTCATTTTTCTTCGTTTGGTGATCCACAATAGAATTGTTTCTGGTGTTTGGATTTTATTAGAAAATGATTTCAATTTCATGATTTTATTTCAAGAAAAAAAAAGTAAATTTTTTTTATATTTTTGATTTTTTAAAAAATCGAATTTTTTATTATTTTATTTCTCTTTTTTGAAAAAAATTGGAATTTTAGTTTTACTTTTTTCTCCTTTCTCTTCTCTTTTTCTTTTTTCTTTTCTTTCCTTTCCTTTTTCCTCCTCCCTCCACCGCGACTGACCGATGATGGCCACCGGGGAACTCAAGGGTCGTCCGATGATGGCCACAAGTGAGCTCGGGCTCGACCAAGGCCGGCGAGCTTGAGCTCAACTGGATTGGCCAAGCTCAGGCTCATTTGGATTTGGCAAGCCGCGAGGTTGCTGACCTCGGTGGAGCTTGGGCTCGCCTAGATTGGCCGAGCCTCAAGCTCGCCAATTTGCATCTTGGCGGTCTCTGAGCTGCTAGCCTAGGGCGAGCTCGAGGCTCGTTGGCCTTGACCAAGTTCGAGGTACGCTGGCCTAGGGTGAGCTCGTCGCCAGAGGCTGCAAGCTTGTTGGCCGTGTAAGAAGAAAAAGAAAAAGGAAGCAAAGAAAGAAAAAGAAATGGAAAGAAAAGAAAAGGAAATAATAAATAAGTCAATTTTTTTAAAAAAATAAAAATGATTTTTTGAAAAATAAATAAAAATTTGAATTTTTAAAATAAATATTTTTATAATAACAAACGTTTCATTAACTAAGGACCTAAGCCTAAGCGCTGAGAACTTGCGCATGGCCTTTGTGGACTTGAGCCGGAGGATCGGTACTAAAGCTCGAGCATTGGGGACCTAAGCACGGCCTTTATAGACCAGAGTTGGACGTCTTAGCATTGGGTACGAGCACTAGGGGTTTGGGCTCAACTTCGATGGACTGGGGCATGGGTACCGGGGGCCCGGGCCCTGGACAACGAGGTCTCGAGCCCGGCCGCCGAGACCTTGTCATGAATGTCGGGACTTGAGAACCAACATTGGGTTTTTCATGCCCAAACATAGAGTTTGGGGTTCAAATGCCGATAGCCAGTTATACTTTGTAAAACTCTTTTTTATTCTTTTAAAGGTGAAATTATTTTCCTGAATTTAAGCTTTGATAAGGAAACATTTTTCATTGATTACGAAAATATTTTCCATCAACTCATTTTCTTAAGCAAACCAAATGCTGGAAAATGAGAAAAGTGTTTTCTTGGAAAATGTTTTTCACGAAACAAACTGACCCTCATTCCCATATTTCTTTTTTAGTTTTATCTTTTGCTTTTTGAAGTACATTTTTTTCGTTTTTTCTAATTAAAGCTGGAGGTGGCAAAATCCTATAATTCGACTCATATATGCTAAGTTTGGTGAAATATAAGTTGCCTAAATTTATTATATGGATTAAAATGAGTCTGATAAAGCAAAGCCCAATTAATAATGGATCTAATGGATTTGCAAAGGACCCAATTCCAACCTATTTAATCAAAGAGCAATGCCCTCCCTGCTGCTCGACCTCTTCGACTTTTGGTTGCCCGCGGACAGGAGTTGCTCTCCTTCCCCTCCTCCGGCTCTAGGGCCGCCACTATTCCCGAAGTGGCAGATCCTAGCATTAAGCGACAACTCCGTCACAATAATGCTTGAGCTCTTATGTAATTGTGGACCCACATGATCACATAGGCTAGCCCAAGTCCCTCAAAGTTAGGCCCGAAACCCCTATGTTCGTGTCGACTCCATAGAGGTCGGGCCCAAGTCCCTTAAGGCCGGCCCTGAGTCCCGTGTACCCATACCCATGCGTGTGCCCAGGATTCCCATGCTTGTGCTTGGGTTCATGAAGGTCGAGCCCGAAACCCGGGTGGC
Organism: Syzygium syzygioides; assembly: GCA_031216285.1. Lineage (NCBI taxonomy): Eukaryota > Viridiplantae > Streptophyta > Magnoliopsida > Myrtales > Myrtaceae > Syzygium > Syzygium syzygioides. Next base: position 19,079,063 of record CM062251.1, read on the forward strand.
CGTACTCTGGTCCACGGTGGCCATGCTTGGGTACCTATCTTCTTAGCCCAGGTATCGGCACCCGGTCGCAAGTCCATTGAGGTTAGGCCTGGGTACCTAGCTTCCACGCCCAAGTCCATTGTGACCGAGCCTAGTTCCTCAGTAGCTGAGCCCAAGTCCACAATGGTTGAGCCTAGGTCTCTCAAGGATGGGCTTGAGACCAGGTGCATGTGTCAGGTCCACGGAGGCTGGTCCCATATCCCTCATGACTAAGTCGAGGATCACGATGCTCGTGCCCGGGTCGCCAAACCTTTGGTGCTCGTCCCTCATCCATCGAGGCAAGCCTAGGTCAATCAAGGTTGGACCCAATTACTCAATGGCTGAGTCCACAGAGGTTGAACTCGAGTCTCTTGAGGCCAGGACTGAGGCCCCGGTGCCCATATCTTGGTCCTTGGCAGCCATGCTTAGGTACCCAGTTCCTTTGCCCAAGTAAGTGGCGCACGACCCATGTCCATCAAGGCTAGGCCTTGGTCCCTTGAGGTTGGGCTAGGACCTCGGTGTTTGTGCCCTGGTCCCTTGAGGTTGGTTTTGAAGTCTCTTTTAAAAGAAATATATAAATTTGCCCACATCAAGAATCGAACCATGATCTTTAACATGAACGAGTAGCAACATGACCACTTGACATATATAAGTTGTTATAACGAAATGGTGTAACTTCATATTTTAAAATAAGGGTTCAAATAAAATGGGCTTCAGAAACCAAGCCTATGACCTGACGCAAGCACCTAAGTAAGTTCCCACGTTGATTCAGCGAGCCAATTCATGGAATGGCCAAATTCTTCATAAGCAACTATTTAAGGGTAAAAATTGCTAAGAATTGAAGCTCGGATCGGGTTGGATCGCTAAAATTGTATTACATCAAAACAGGTCAATTTGGGCCAAGCTACTTGCGACCTGATTTAACCCACTCGTTTGACAAGCCTAATTAAAGTTTGTCCGAACATTTTGGGCTTCTTCTAGGCTCTTTCTCATGTACATATACCTTTGTGTATTCGTTCGATTACGAATATAGTCCGTATTTATCAAGCAAAAAAGAAAAAAAAAATCCCACACCTGTGACTTGGTCGAGTCCCAAACGTTTTCCTCAAATCATGTGCCGAATTTTGAAGCCAAGTCGACCAAATGATACAACTCCTCGCGACTAGAATTTACTCAACTTGGCATTAGCAAACTTGTATTTGCGTACCAAATAATATACTGATTTCATCAGCAGCTTACTGCCTTTTCTACCATTAGAAGCTTGGGAAAATCGCACGAGGGTGAAGTTTCGTCACATGTCCTCCTCGACAAGGATTCTCAGACACATCCTAATCGGAAAACGAGTAAAAAAATAAAATTAAAATAACTTGTAAAGGGAGATGGCGTCACCTGTGAAGGTACCTCCAATTGCAGGATGACAAAGGTGCACATCGACATCTTTGATCATGCGAATGTGTGTGACAAGTTTATTGTACTCGAAGCAAATCGAAAAGACACTTTTGAAGGGTGCCCGTTTTGAGCCGAAGAAGGGGGAATGAGAATGCGAAATCATGAGGGAGAGTTTGAGAATGAAAATCAAGAGAGAATTCTCTCGTGGAACATGTGTCGGAAGTGTGCAAGAGAATCCTAAGAGAGTTTGAAAATAAAAATCAAGAGAGTCATTCTCTTGTGGAACATCTGTTGAGAACGCGAAGCAGAATCCTAATATATTCGCCCAGGAATTGCAACCTTAATGTTTGTTAAATTATAAGTGAATTAAGTGGACTGAATTTTAATGTTCAAGGAATACTTCATTGATTCCGAGTCTCACTTAGGAGTTGCCACCATGAGCTGGCATGAGCACGGTCGGGCCGAGCCCTTTTTTCAATTAACTATAAAAATCTATCTTTGTGTATAAAAATCCAAAATATAGTAATGATGAGTTGAGTTTATATATTGCGATGATCAATAAAAAAAATGGAAATAGAATAATATGTTAGGATAGCCAAGAGAGTAAATAATATCCACTGCAAAGAACATGAATCATGGAAGCTCCAAACCTCATATTCAGATTAAGAACTGTCACAAAGCACGACACATGGTCGTATCCGAAAAAACCATGCAATCAAGCGAATTTAAAACTGGAACCAATGCGACAAACATCGACCCTCGACGCCGACTAGCCGTCGAGTTCTTGAGATTTAGCCGAACAACTCTTCCCATAGGAGACGGATGCGAACGGTTGGTGAGGAAAATATACCTTGGAACTTGGACAGCTTGCAGCACAACTGCTCCAGCGGCAGAGCGGTGCGGCGAGCGGGCTTATCCGGATGCCACCGCGGCCGCCGTAGCCATGGACTGCGCCAAAAGCGTTTCTTGGCGAAACTATCTCCATTGCTGCAATATTTCTGTGACAGAGAGAGATGCTAGAGAGGCAAAGAGGGGGGGAAACAGACGGGAGATTTTGCAGAGAGGAAACGCCGTTTCGCAGATGCATGCAGGTAAAGCGCAAAAGGCCCAATTACCGTCATCGATATCTTAGGACTTGACATATACACACACACACACATGGTGCCTTAACTGTAATTAGGGTTTATCATGGAATTATATTCTTATATCTATTATTTATTATATATAATTATTGGCTTATATTATCTATATAATAAATGGTTAATATCACGAAAAACTCTAAACTAGTACATCTATGACAGATTTACCCTAAACTAATTTTTTCACCATTAAAAACCCTAAATTGGTACATTTATAATAAATTTATCTCAGTTTGTTTCTGTTGAATTTTACTATCATATTGCTTTCTTAAATGACACGCAGATGTACCAACTTCATGTTTTACCTTCCGTTTATCACAGGCGTATTCAGCTTGTAATTTTTTGTGGTATTAATCCAATTTAACCAGAACTAACGAAGGGTAAATTTGTCACAAATGTACCGATTTGGGATTTTTGATGGTCAAAAATTAGTTTATGATATATTTGTCACAGTTGTATCAGTTTAGAGTTTTTGGTAGTCAAAAAATTAGTTTTAAGTAAATTTATCACACATGTATTGATTTGGGGTTTTTCGTGGTATTAACCCCATAATAAATTTATCTCAGGTATTTTCTTTAAAAGAGGGTGATGTGCACTTAATAACTCTTGAGAAATAGGATTTTCTAATATCCAAACTGTAAAATTTCAAATAAGGGCATTGAGTGGAGCCGTTTTTTTTCAAGAGAGGGCATAGAGTGAGCTTTGTCTTAAATAAGGGCCCAATGCTGTTCAATATGGAACACTGATTATATTTTAGTTGAATATCTTACACGAAAGACCCACATGTACCCTTATTTTTGTCCACCATTCAAAATTATCGGATTGAAAGTAAAATTAGCAAATTCCATTAGTTTGAATTAATGGAAGTATATCATTGAATATTTTCATTTAGTTTAGGGACTAGATCGAATATTTACCAGTAGTTCGGAATTTGTATTGAACGAATTGAAAAATTTAGAAATTATATTATATATTAAATTAAAATTTAAAAATTACATCGAACAAATTAAAAAGTTTAGGAGCGGTGCTACGTATTAGGCCAAAAGTTCGGGTCCACACGTGCAATTGTCACGAGTCAACGAAGTTGGCAGCCTCGTGGGGAAAGAAACGGGAGCGTGTCTTTTTCCCATGCCTTTTGTCAACCTACTGTAGCTGGTCACATTTGACTTCTCTTATTTGTCTTTAGTCAAATCTTGTCCCATGTTCATGTCATCCTAATTATTCCAGTAACCACCGCAGAAATATCCATATTTAATCCGGCGTATCGGTGGCACTTCACTAGGTTCAAAATTCTTGATATAATCTTAAATGTTGATTGATCGGAGTTTATGGATCTTAACGTAAGCGTTCATGCCTTTTACGGTATATGTAACTCGTGTGCTATGTTTGCATGTAGATTGAATCGGTTAAGTTGATGCGTAAATATCTTGTGTGCATACATAATATGAGATGACATGATCGGAAGACATCATGTGTGCTTGCATCGAACATGGGCTGCTGTTATTTGGATACCGCAAGAAGTAAGTGCCGCGGGGGGGACAAATCGCTGCACCAGGGGAGCGACCTCGAACCTTTTCACCGCGAGGGCCGTTTCTGGAGTCCAAATCGTGCGACCGCCAACCGCCTGTGTGTTTTGATGGGATGAAATGCACGATACGCATCATGGATGTGCTGCCTATTCCTAGAAGAAGGAGATGGTGAAGTACTCGGTGAATTGCTTAGATTGGAAGTCGAGTCGATTTCAGGATCCTACAGCTGTGAGATCTTGTAATTTTGCCTCTGCAGAATCGAAGTCAAGAAGCTCTTCTACGTTGACAAGTCTTGCCGACAAGCTTGGATTCTACGCAGCAAATGTGAGGCCAGCAGGGCTGCTCAGCTGCAGCGACCACCGCTTCCACGTTCGAATTTAATTCCTCAAAGGAGAGAGAATATATGCTATGAAATTATGAATATATTATTTATGTGGATGTGATAATTTGTAAACCTATAACTCATTGGCTTAAGCTTTTGAGTGAAGGTAAGTCTAATTGGATATATTAACTGATTCGGACTTGTGATCTCTCACCAACAAATAGTATTAGAATCGATGGTTAATTGATGGGCTTTCAATCTGTTTAGGTCTTTGTCAATATCTCAACAAAGAAATCTCATGATCGTAGCTTGTTTCGGATGGAAATTGCTTGGTGAGAAGTGACCATGGAGAGTTGGTTTGGTGATGCAATCCTAAGTTAGCAGTTAGTGATAGTTGTTGTTGGATAATTGATGTGGTATGGAGCAGTTTATATATCTTAGTTGGCCCATAACTTATTAGTTTAAGTTTTTTAGTGAAGGTGGGTTCAACTGGATATATTAACGGGTTCAGACTTGAGCTCTTTCTTAGCGATTTTCCCAGGTGAAGGTATTGAGTTTCTATTGCGCATTCCCAACAAGAAATAGTTATTGTTGAGCGAATGATTGTATTAAAATTTTACGAATTACTCTTTTATCTTTAAATTTAACTTTCGTATGGATAAATATTATAAAAGTATTTCTTTCTTGAATTTACTAATGATATTGATATGTCAAATCAGCCACAAAACCTATTGTATTAATGCCGATTCAGTTTTAGACCTTTCAATTTTGTCAGCTAAGTACTTACCATATTGCGTGAAATTTTAATGTAATCCTTTAGGTCAATTTTCGCCAAAAATCGCTAATGATTGGACCTCCACATTAGCCTGCGATGTCCAGCAAAAATTAAGCAGAATGACTAAATAAAAAAGACGGAGCGTTTACGATTGAATTGACATCCGTATAGTAGTATTAAAATCGATTAACCATTCCATTTGAAAAATAACCTGAAATTTCGCCGCCTGCGAGTGTTCCGTAAATTTGTTCTCTCTCACCTTGAAATCCAGTAAAAATCCTCACTACGATCTAGTTATCTGCCTTGCTTCTCTCTCTGCGCCATCTTATTAACACCGATTTGAAAAACCCCATTTTATCTTCTGACACGATAACACCCCTCTGCTTCATGTTTTCAATTAAGTTTATATCTTATCAACGTTGATTTGAAAACCTCAATTATCTCCAGCGCGACAACGCCCATCTCGTCATGTTCCAATCAAATTCATTTGTTTTGAATATTTTATTATGATAACACCTTCCCCCTTCATCCGAAGCATATAGGCCCGGCACATATGCCTCGTCGGACAATGTTGATCCATGCAAGACCCACACAATCCAAGACCCACACAATCCGATGTATCTCGTGCGTTGTGCCCGACTGCACCAGATGCGGACAACGACTTCTCGCGTAATCAAAGTACCTTCTGCCAATATGAGCATGCAATATCACAGACACTACTGCTAGTACATTGATTTTGGCCGACGAGTCCTATCGGCTAACGTTACTTAAAGGGTCTTCGAGTTTTATATAGAAAGCATAAGGACCCATCTAATTCGTGAAAATGTTCTTTGCTTTTTTTTTTTTTCAGTGAAGACGAAAATGAAATACTATTATGTAAAAGGTCACTGTTTATCCAAGTACATAAAATCTGATAGAAGAGATTTATTTTAATCGAATCTTAGAAGAAAGAGTCCCCAAAAGAAAAGCACAAATATGTTATTGCATACGAAAATTTCAGTATTAACTTTTCTTTCTGGGTTCATATGTTAAAAATCCAAAATCCTAACCCATGACACATTAATGACAAACTAATTTTTGTCTTACAAATATTTTCAAACCGGTACCCCTTACCCAAATTTATAGTATGATACTATTTTGTTCAATATATCGCTAAAACGTGTACACATCACTTCACATGAAAGACAGCTATGAGACTAATCTGATGTGGATAATGACACATTCTGTATAAAAAAAAGGTAAAATTTTGGCTCGGGAATGCCAGTTTGAGATTTTCCATGAAACAAAAATTAGTTTAAATTTCATGCGTGTCATGAAGTTACTGGGTTGAGGTTTTTGTGAGACGGAAAATTAATTTGTTGAAAATGTGTTAGGGGTATCAATTTGGGAGTGTCAATACCATTAAACCTTTTTTTTTCTCCATTCATTTGGTGGAAGATGCTTAAGCAGGCTTCTCTTAAACATCGTTCAAACTAGCTTGCCCTAAAGCCAAAGCCCCCCTCAGATGAAGATGACGTCAAAGCTTTTATTGCATAGAAGACAACTCAAAGTTGTCTGCAAAGTCGCTCAGAAAGTCGGGCTGAAAAGGAGAAAACGCTTACCCCGTCTGATTAATGCAAAAGTTTCCCATCCGGCGCGAATTGGACTCCACGCAATCGAAAGTCTTTCTTACGATTTTTATAGGAGGAGACGGAGTTCCGTAACTGATTCCGAATAGAAAATGTCCCGGGTTAATAAGAAAATCAATAACTTTACTTCAATCAAATTGTATGTACACAAACCATATCGAAATTTAATCGACAACAAAATTTGGAAATACAATCACTTTAATAGATCCGAACATACATAAACTATACCAGAATTTAATCGACGACAAAGCTCGAGAATGTAAAGATATAATGCCGGAATTTAATTGAGGACGCGGATTTAGAAACTACATGTAAGAAATCCACTGGAATTTAATTGAAACTAAAAGCACTGTGTAGGAAAGTAGAGATTATTGAAAATTTGCATGTTTGCTTGTTTGTGCGGGGGGGGGGGGGTCTCCAGTAGACAAATGCTCGTGGTTACAGTAACTGTGCCAAAACCATCTCTGAGCGGTTCTCTTGTGGTTATAGCCATGTTCTGTCGTCTTCGAAAATCTTGTGCCCATGCTCTCGCAATGCCATGATTTTGTCTTCGAGCAGTTACCCCCCTTAAAGTAGTGTTTTGCTTACTCCACGACTTCCCGAACTCCGTCGCTTCATCCACCGGTGGTAACTCATACCAGTATCATGAGGCCCTCTACATATTCAACATTCTATTGGTACCTCAATCGGTAATCAATTGCTCCTTTTAAATCGATATCATTGCCAACTATCGCTAACATAAATTGCCGTGTACCGACGTCATCGATGTATTTTAATATCGATAACAGCTGTCATGCCCGTCGACAATGGCTCATGTGTTTATGATATAACCCGCACTCTGCTCACTTCCCTGTTCATATCGACGACCTGGTCAAATTTCCGTGCAAACAATTCCTAAGGGTTCTTACCAAACGATTCCTAAGGGTTCCCGTAGGAGATTTCTTGCTTCAATGGAGTCGTGGGTTTGACTTTCTTGCTCCGATTTGGAAATGTTATGTTGAACGGCTTGCTCCGTGTGTGAGGTGGAGCGGAAGAGATGCCGGATGAGGGATAGATTCTTGTGGTTTTTGATTATTCAAATTTGTCTTCTTCTGCTTTCGATTCGGTTCACACCATCGATCCATATGATACAACGCAATATCTTCTCGGTTTCTTGAAACGGAAGATCTTCTTCGCCACGTTCCAAATATTCAACTCAAATCTGCGTTTCCCTTCCGCTGTCTCCGTCGTGGTCGAGGAGGAGGAGGAGGAGGATGCGGAAAGAAAGCAACCTCCTCCATCCCCACTTTCTCTAACTAGAAACCCATCTCCGTTTCTCTCTCTCTCTCTGAGCCCTCCATGGAGCCGGACATCCAGCAGCAGAACCCGAGATCTTCGCCGGAGAGGGCCCCTCATGGTCCGGAAGCCACCGCGGGCGTCCCCGTCGTCGCCATGGGCCTCCCCGTCGTCGCCGCGGACCTCCCCGTCGTCGCCGGGCCCCCGCCGGCGGCGAGGGGGGGCACCGCGAAGAAGCTGACCCTCATCCCCCTCATCTTCCTCATCTACTTCGAGGTCGCGGGCGGCCCGTACGGCGAGGAGCCGGCGGTCCAGGCGGCCGGGCCGCTGCTGGCCCTCGTCGGGTTCCTGGTCTTCCCGTTCATCTGGAGCATCCCGGAGGCCCTCGTGACGGCCGAGCTCTCCACGGCGCTGCCGGGCAACGGGGGGTTCGTGCTGTGGGCCGAGCGGGCGTTCGGTCCCCTCTGCGGCTCCCTGATGGGGACGTGGAAGTTCCTGAGCGGCGTCATCAACGTGGCCTCCTTCCCGTCCCTCTGCATCGACTACATCGAGAAGCTGTTCCCGGTCTTCGAATCCGGGTGGCCGCGGAAGGTCGCGATCCTGATATTTACATTGATGCTGTCCTTCCTGAATTACACCGGCCTGACGATCGTGGGCTACACCGCCGTTGTCTTGGGCATCGTTTCTCTGATGCCGTTCCTAGTCATGTCTTCGATCGCGATCCCGAAGATTCAGCCTCACAGGTGAGTTCATGTTATTTATAGTAACATACGATCGTTGTACTGAAATTGTAACTGAGTTTGGTCGCTTCTCAATGTCAGTGATGTAATGATGCATAAAATACCTTTTCGGCGCAGGTGGCTTAGCTTGGGGCAAAAGGGGGTGAAGAAAGATTGGAACTTGTACTTCAACACCCTCTTTTGGAACCTCAACTTTTGGGACAATGTCAGCACCATGGCAGGGGAAGTCGACAGGCCACAGAAGACCTTCCCTGTGGCCCTCCTTGTGGCCGTGATCTTCACCTGCGTGGCCTACCTGATCCCGCTCTTCGCCGTGACCGGCTCCGTCTTGGTGGACCAGAGCCAGTGGGAGACTGGATTCATGGCCGACGCGGCAGAGATCATCGCCGGGAAGTGGCTCAAGATATGGCTCGAGATTGGGGCCGTACTGTCGACGATTGGGCTCTTTGAGGCCCAGCTCAGCAGCAGTGCGTTCCAGCTCCTGGGAATGGCGGATTTGGGGATCTTGCCGAGGGTCTTTGCGGTCCGGTCCAAATGGTTCGACACCCCCTGGTTGGGGATAGTGGTGTCCACGGCCATCTCCCTCGGGTTCTCCTACATGAACTTCACCTCGATCATATCATCGGCCAACTTCCTGTACAGCCTGGGGATGCTGCTAGAGTTTGCCTCCTTCCTATGGCTGCGGTGGAAGATGCCTGCGCTGAAGAGGCCGTATCGGGTCCCGCTAAGCCTGCCGTGGCTGGCGGTGCTGAGCCTGGTGCCGTGCGGGTTTTTGGTGGTGATCATGGTGTATGCCACAAAGGTCGTGTACTTGGTTAGCGGGCTCATGACTGTGGGTGGGATTGGGTGGTTCTTCTTGATGAGGTTCTGCAAGTCCAGGAAGATACTCAAGTTCAGCAAGAGGGACATTGGTGAGGTCCATGAAGACGAGTGATATAGTTGAGACATGCCATTTACAGTCGTAGAAGAAATCTAGGCACATAGAAAGATTAGTCTTGTTTAGCTGTTTCTCTCCTTCTTCCTAGACATGTTTCAGACGGACCATGCTGTAAATTTGATGGATTTATCTGGAAGCAAAACAGGCTTTTGCCCTTTCAGGGAAGTGATTTTCGCCCTTTAACTGCAAAACAGAGGCACCATCACCACTTCTTCTCTTTACTTTTTCCAGGATCAGAGATTCGCTACCATCCAATCTGTTACCTTGGCCTTGCCATGGGGGTTCGGAACCGGGTCCAGTTCGCGATTGTACCTTGCCAGTTCAAGGAGTCGGTTGCTTATCACAATTTTGATTCGCTATTGGTTCGGCTTTAGTGGCACAGTGTTGCTTGATATTCATTCTCCATGATGCGTGGAAAATATTATTCCAGATCATAGGATTTAATCTGAGCATCTTTCTGATACAAGGTTGAATAATCGTAAGTTTGTTCCGCCATTGGATGCAACAGTGCACTGTCTGTAGTGTAATTGAGCTCCAAAAGCCTGAATGAACGACTCAATTCGATTCTATTGTACTGAAAGGTGCCGCCCAAAACAACCTTAAAGGAAAAACAGAATGAATTTGTAACATAGCCACCTTGAACAGAACAGAACCCACCCCTATTCGAACCACGTTTTCAGTTCAAGTCATAACCGGTTCGAGTCATGATTCGGGGGGAAAATTTCATTTTGGTACCCAAAGTGGGGGCCTTTTCTTAATTTGATACTCAAAATGGACATAGTCTCAAATTAGTATCCAAAATGCCCATTCAGTCTTAATTTAGTACCTGAGTTCGCCGGCCGGTCAAATGCTCACCGACTGGCAAGAAATTTACTGTTCCGGCTACCGGAAAAGTATTTTTTTTACTTTTTTTATTTTTTCCTTTTTCTGTTTTTTTCTTTTCCTTTTCCTTTTCTTTTTTTTTCCTTCTTCCCTCCGCCGGCTATAGCCATGGCTGGCGGAGGTCACTTGCGTCGGGCGAGGGCCGCCCTCGCCTGCGTCGGGCGAGGGCCGCCCTCGCCGGCGTCGGGCAAGGGCCGACCCTTGCCAGATCCGGCGAGGGTGAGGGTTGCCCTCGCCAAATCTGGCGAGGGTCGCCCTTGCCGGATCTGGCGAGGGTCGCCCTCGCCGACGTCGGGCGAGGGCCGACCCTGGCGAGGGTCGAGGATGTAGCCGAAGAAGCGAGAGCAATAGGCGAGAGAAGAGAGGGAGTAGGAGAGGTAGAAGAAGTGGGAAGCCGCAAACTGGTCCTGCTCGAGCCCCATGACGATGATCTAGGCATGCAGCTGGTGGATGTGGGCGGAGTTCTTGCAGGACTTGAGGAGGGTGACGATGGACGGTAGCTTGGCAAAAGTCGTCGGCATCGGGCGAGGGCAACCTTTGCTAGCCCAGGCAAGGGTCGGCCCTTGCCAAATCCGGTGAGGGCAGCCCTCACTCGACGTCGGCGACCTCCGCCGGCCATAGCTATGGGCGGCGAAGGGAAGAAGGAAAAAAAAAAAGAAAAGGAAAACGAAAAGGAAAAGAAAAAAAAGAAAAAAGAAAAAAATAATAAAAAAAGTAAAAAAAAAATACTGTTCCGATAGTCGAAACAGTAAATTTCTTGTCGACCGGTAAGCATTTGACAGACCGGCGAACTCAGGTACCAAATTGAGATTGAATGGGCACTTTGGGTACCAATTTGAGACTATGTCCACTTTAGATACTAAATTGAGAAAAGGCCCCCACTTTTGGTATCAAAATGAAATTTTCCCTGATTCTGGTCAAAACATGCACACCTCCCAAATGGTTTGGTTCGTTTCGGGTATCATGAAAATCCAATCCAAATAGAACCATTGACACTCCTGGATGTCAAGCTCTCTCTCTCTCTCATGGTGACACTAGCGATTGGAGGTGGATTAACAACGGGTGACAGCAGCGACGGGGTGTTCATGGGCCAGGCCTTTGGTACGAATGAATGATAATTGTATGGACCGAAACAGTTCGATCTGATCCAGGTTAGTTGAGGTTAGGGCTTGGAATTGCAAAATAAGAAGTTTTTTCGTTAATTCGTTTATAGCACTTAAAGACTCAAACATGCCATTTTCGAACAATTAACATGACATTACTTAAGATTTCACAGATTCCGATCAAACATACACAACTTTCACTGTACGTGACTTTTGATCTAACATCCAACGTTTCATCACGTTTGTTATTGCCTTTTCCGAATATGGCCCCAATCAGCCCCCGCCGATTCTCAACTTGGTGGTGCTCTGTTTTGCTTGATTAGGGTTTTTAGTCTGAAAGCAAGCTGATTAGGGTTTTTAGTCTGAAAGCAAGCTGATTCCCATATTTCTTTTTTAGTTTTATTTTTTGCTTTTTGAAGTGCATTTTTTTCACTTTTTTTTTTCTAATTAAAAGATAGAGGTGGCAAAATCCTATATTTTAACTTGTATTCCTCAAGTTTGATGAAATATGAGTTGCATAAATTTAAAATATGGGTTAAAATGAGTCTAACAAAGCAAAGCCCAATTAATGATGGGTCTAATGGGCTTGCAAAGAACCCAATTCCAACCTATTTAATCAAAGAGCAATGCCCTTCTTGCTGCCTGACCTCTTCGACTTCCAGTTGCCCGCGGATCGAGTTGCTCTCCTTCCCCTCCTCTGGCTCTAGGCCTGCCACCGTTCCCAGAGTGGCAGATCCTGGCATTAAGCGACAGCTCCGTCACAATGATGCTTGAGCTCTTATGTGATTGTGGACCAACGTGACCAAAGGCTGGCCGAAGTCCCTCAAAGTTAGGCCTGAAACCCGATGTTTGTGTCAAATCCATAGAGGCCGGGCCCAAGTCCCTTAAGGCCTGCCCCAAGACCTATCTGCCCATTAGGGATGTCAATGGGTCGGGTCGGTCGGATTTTCATAATGCCCAACCCGACCCGAAATAATAGACATGTGTACTCGGCCCAATCTGAAACAAGACCCGAACATGATATAGCCAAGTGATTGAAACGGGTTGGTCCGGATTGGGTCGGGCCGGGTTCCGTGTTTCAAACTCGACCAAACGATTTTGTTCTTACTTTCTCCTCACCTCAAAAACTTGTCAAATTCATTCCACGCCCAAAAATGAATTTCTAAATTCCACGCTCTCAACCTGCACGTATGCCGACACTCCCTTCTGCTTCTTGAGTTTCTATCCTTCCGCGCCGCCCCCATCTCCTCCGTTGCAGCACGCCGAAGATGCCCTTTCTAGCGCGGCCTCGCCAGTGAAGCCTGAGCCTCCCGAGGAGCAGCGAGGTGTGGGGTCAATTCTAAACTAGAAAAGCTATCTAGTGATCAATTCTAAACATGAACAGAAACAATCAGAAACAAAGCTCCAGAAATCAATTCTAAACAGAAACAGAGCATACTAACTAGTGATCACAGTCCTATTAAACAATCAAAAGCAAATAGCAAAATCATTTGAGGGCACAAAGAAACTAGCGGCAAAACCAACATTTTAGTCTGCAAAGATGTCGCGGTCAGCAAACGAAGCACGGAACGAGCCCACGAGAACGCCCAACCTAGTGGAAGCAATCGGACCCGGCAAGGGCCGGGCCGTCGAAGAGCCCGGCGGAGGCGACGGTGGAGAGGTCTAGGATGCCGTCTCTGATGGTGACCCCTAGCCGCCCCGACGAGCCGCTATCTGGCCGAAAGACCCCGAATGGCAAGTTCTAGATTGAGAAGTGGGAGCCGGGGCTGACATCGATGAAGGACTTGAGGGCCATTGAAGCGCTGTCTCCGGAGCTCCAACGGAAGAAGGTGCAGTGTTATGTGGCGGAGAGGCTTGGAGGGAGAGAGCAAAGGAAGGCGAAGTGATATAGCAAAAGAGGCGAGAGAGTAAGAGAGACATGTAAGAGAGATCTAGGGTTTCCTTGTTTGGGTTGTACTTGGGTACTCGAACCCAATAAATTCAAAACAAGAACCAATTATTTTTATTGTTACCCAAATAAATTAAAACTCAATCCAACCCAATACGAAAATTTCCTATTTGGATCGGGTCGAGTCTGATTGTGTTTGGGTGGGTTCTTTTAACACCCTTACTGCCCATGCCCATGCCCGTGCCTAGGACTCCCATGCTTGTGCTTGGGTCCAAGCCCCCGGTGGCTGTACTCAAGTTGTCGGTGGCCATGCTTGGGTACCTAGCTTCCTTGCCCAAGCACTGGCGCCTAACCCTAGGTGCTTAAGGTGGGGCCTGAGTACCTAGCTTCAATGCCCAAGTCCACCATGACCGAACCTGGTTCCTTGGTAGCTGAGCCCTAGTCCACAATGGCCCAGCATAGGTCCCTCAAGAATGGGCTCAAGAGCTAATGCCTATGTTAGGTCCACAAAGGCCAGGCCTAGGTGCCTCATGGCTCAGCTGAGGATCACAGTGCCCATACCCAGGTCCCTAAATCTTTGGCGTTCGTCCCAGGTCTATTGAGGTAGGCCTAGGTCAATCGAGGTTGGACCCAATTCCTCGATGGCCAAGTCCACGAAGGTTGAAACTAGGTCTCTCAAGGCTAGGCTCGAGGCCCTAGTGCCCATACCTAGGTCCTTGGTAGCCATGCTTAAGTACTCAATTGCCTCACCCAACCAAGTGGCGCTTGACCGGGGTCCATCAAGGTTAGGCCCAGGTCCCTTGAGGTTGGGCGGGGACCTTGATGCTTGTGCCCAAGTCCCTTGAGGTTGGTTTTGAAGACTCTTTTAAAAAAAAAATTAGCCACATAAAAAATCAAACCACGATCTTTAACTTGAACAAGCAACAACATTACTACTTGACTAATATAAATTGTTGTAATGAAATGGTGTAACATTCATATTTTAAAATAAAGATTCAAATAAAATGGGCCTTGGAATCAACCGGTTCCTAGTTCTAAAGTCTTTTCATTTTTGTCCTTCAGCGCGGTGCTCACCCTTGTCTCCAATTTGCTTATATGCCCTGCAAAATCCCAGCCCACGATTTGACATGAACACCTAAGCTTCGTCATCGATTCAGCGAGCCAGTTCATAGAATGGCCAAATTCTTCATAAGCAACAATTTAAGGAGAAAAATTGCTCAGAATTGAAGCTTGGTTTGGATTTGGGTCGCTAAAATTGTTTTGCATAAAAACCGGTCAATTTGGGCCGAATTACTTTCAACCCAACCCAATCCACTCATTTGACAAGCCTAATTAAAGCTTCTTCAAACGGTTTGGGCTTCATTTAGGCTCTTTCTCATGTACCTGTACCTCCGTGTATTCGTTCGATTACGAATATAATCTGTATTTGTCGAGCAAAAAAAAAAAAGAGGAAAATTCCTTGCGTGTAACTTGGTCGAGTCCGAAACGTTTTCCTCAAGTAATGTGCCGAATTTTGAAGACGACTTGACCAAATGATACAACTCCCCACGACTAGAATTTGCTCAACTTGGCATTAGCCAACTTGTACGTGGGTACCAAATAATATAATGATTTCATCAGCAGCTTAACACCATTTCTACCATTAGGAGCCTGGGAAAGTCGCGCGTGCGCGAAGTTTCGTCACATGTGTCCTCCTCCACAAGGATTCTCAGACGCATCCCTTATTCTAAAAAAACGTTTTCTTGCCAATAGGAAAACGAATAGAACAAAATAAAATTAAATAAGGGAGACGGCGTCACCCTTGAAGGGTTCCACCCCCGATTTCAGGATGATAAGGGTGCACAACATCGTCATCTTTGATCGTGCGAATGCGTGCGAGAGAAGTTCTTGTACTCAAAGCAAATCGAAAAGACGCTTTCGAAGAGAACCCGTTTTGAGCCGAAGAAGTGGGAATGAGGATACGAAATCACGAGGGAGCTTGAGAACGAAAACCAAGAGAGACGATCCTCTCGGGGGAACATGTGTCGGGAGCGGCCGTGCAAGAGAATCCCAAGGGAGTTTGAGATTGAAAATCAAGAGAGATCATTCTCTCGTGAAACACATGTTCCAGAACGCGAAGCAGAATCCTAATACGTTCGTTCGGGGATTGCTACCCCTTAATGTTTGTTGAATTATACGTGAATTAAGGGGACGAAATTTTTTATGTTCAAGGAACGCTCCGTTGATTCCGAATCTCACTCGGGAGTTGCCACCGTGAGCCGGCACGAGCACGAGCACGGTCGGGCCGAGCCCTTTTTTGAATTAACTATAAAAATCTATCTTTCTTGAATAAAAATCCAAAATATAGTGATGATAAGTTCTGACCAAAAAACAAAATAGTAATGATAAGTTTAGTTTATATACTGCGATAATCAATAAAAAAAATGGAAATAGAATAATAGTTTAGGATAACTAAGACAGTAAATGATACGTTAAAAACACAATATACTAATAATATTCGAAGTTTGATATTCTGTAACTATACTTCGTCAGCAGGCCGTGCCCATGCATGTCGGGCCACGCCATGCCGGGGCTGACCCGGCGGCGGCACCCGGTGTCGCTCTCAACGTGAACGAATTGTGATAAGGACTCTACAAGACTACATGTTTACGAAATTACTTGGGACATCACGCGGTGGACTTGTCGGATCAAATAAGATTTGGATTTTGTAGTGTAACGTGAACGTTTATCTCGCGTGAAAATTTCCTTACCTAAGCAATAGGGGCCCCTTATGGGGAAATGCTTGCCTAGTGACGACGACCTCACAATTAAATTATCTATTTTTCAAGTACTTTATCTTTTGTCAAATTTGAACACTTTTGCCCATCCCTTATCCTTTTTATCCCTAGACGCAATTCCGTGGACTTTTCATACCGCAATTTATGGAAGAGAAGTTTTAAAAATATCCCTAATAAATAGGGACCCTTCTTCTCATGAAATTTAAACACCTTCCCACGGGAAAAAAATGGGTAAGAATGAAAAGTAAGGGCGCGAACGATAGCTATTCTGTTTCAAAAATTGATTTTTTCATTTCTATTTCATGGACGAGTTTCCGAGCAAAAATATGCATTTAATAACGACACAAAATTTATATTTTCGAAACAGAAATCCGTTTGATAACAACACAAAATTTCTTCCTCCTGGGTGATCAGCGGGTGGCAGACGGCGGTAGGAGGCGAACGGCGGAGGACAACAAGTGGCAACAGGGGGTGGACGGCGGCGAAGGATGGTAGACGACAGCGGACGGCTAGAGGCGATCGGTAGGCGGCAGTGAACGGCAGAGGACGGCGGTGGGACGCGAGCGGCGGGTAGGCGGCCAGTTAGTAGCAAAGGTGAGCGATAAGAAGAGTTTTTATCTCTCATTTCTTTTTCAAAAATAGAAAAGTAAAAAAATTTTAGTTCTCATTTATGTTCCAAACATATTTTTAAAATCAAAATTTTGTTCCAAAAATTAAAAAATGAAATTGTATTACGAAATGGATTTCTATTCCAAATTTTTTCCTATGAACCAAAAAAAAAATAAAGAAACGGAATGTTTATCACGGACGCCCTCAGAGGCCAAAAACTATAAGGTAAGAGTACAGTTGCTGGGTTGAATTTTGACTTACTATTTTTCATAAACCACTATGAATTAATGGAAACTTTTGGTGTGCCTTTGTCATTCACATACGCAGTACCTTTGTCTTCGAGCCAGTGACCTTAATCTCACTTACAACCTGGGCATATCTGTGCATAGTTTGTCACTCCTCGGAAAAAGACTTTGAGGTGTCCGTCAAGTGTGTGCGAGAATAAAAAGTAAAATACAAAAATTCTAATTACCACCTATCTGAATTGTTACATTTGATAAAATTAATTCGGGCATGTGGATTATCCAGTTTCTTGAGATAGTAAAGTATATGAAGAAGAAAATCAAGTGAGAGGGAATATAAATAAGGGTTGATACCATTGCAAAACCCCAAACTGAAACACCTGTGATAAATTTACCTCAAATTAATTTTTTGATCATCAAAAATCTCAAACTGGTAGATTTGTGATAAATTTACTCCAAACTAATTTTTTGATCACTAAAAACCCTAAATCGGTACATATATGACAAATTTATCATCCGTTAAATTGGATTAATACCACGAAAAAACATAAATTGATAAATATGTGAGAAAAAAAGGGTAAAATCATAAACCGGTACACTCATTAATTGTTAAGTGTCATCTAATTTAGCAATTTAACGATAAAATTTAACAGAAACTAACGGAAGGTAAATTTGTCACAAATGTATTAGTTTGGGGTTTTTGATGGTCAAAAAATTAGTTTAGGATGAATTTGTCACAGGTGTACCGGTTTGAAATTTTTTGTGATATTAATCCTATAAATAATGATATAATATCCAAATTAAGGTGGCTTAATGGTCATGGATCTATCCTTAGCTCAAATGCACACCTATGCAGAGCAGGGTTTGGATTGTCTAAACTATCATAGAATAGGTTGAAGTTGGTACAGAAAACGAAGCCCAAAAACATACGCACAATCAATTTCGACTCCTCCTTAATCAAGGACTGCGATTCTCTTTCATTAACATCCTAGATTTAGCCAAAAAAATGTACATACTCTTAGGCTTCTTCGTTTCACGAAAAAATAACTTTCAAAAAAATATTTTTCGGATTTTCTAGTGTTCGTTTTACGGAAAATAAACTAAGGATGGAAAACATTTTCCCTCAATGGACAAAATACTTTCAAAAGTATGGAAAATGTTTTCCTCATTTCCACTCATTCTTCCACCATTCATGTTAATTATTTTAATTTTATTTTTTAAAAAATTCTAATTCTAATTATTTTTTAATTATCTTCTTTATCTTTCTTCTTTCTTTTATTTTTTTGGACCTTCTTCTTTGGCCAATCGTCGGCCTCAGGCAAGGCCTCGCTCGCCCAAGACCAGCGAGCTCAAGCAAGGCCTCGATCAACGTTGGCGAGGCAAGGCTAGGCCACACCAAAGCTCACCGCCCTCGGGTGAGCGAGGCCGGCAAGGTGAGGCTCGGCCTCGTTCGAGGTCGCTGACCTTGGGCAAGCAAGGCTGAACCTAGCCTGTGGCTGGTTGCCGGCGGTCTCTGTGGCCAACGACTTGCAGGAAAAGAAGAAAAGAAAAGAAAAAGACAAAATATTAAATATTAAATATTAAAAAGGTGCAAGGAAGAAAATCAAATAAGATTTTTCATACCGAACAGAGGAAAATATTTTTCAGGTCTTTTTCATGTTTCAATCAAACACCGGAAACTATGATCATTTTTCTAGAAAATGACTTCTTGAAAAATATTTTTCAGAAACGTCATATTTTCTGCGAAACGAACGAAGTTAGGTACCGTTTTGCTGCTCTCCTCTATAAACCCACTTGCTTTTTGATCCTAAGCGAATCGAGTGGGCTGTTTACCCACTGATCGCTTTGACATTCAGCCACTCTCGAGTCCCTAAGGTCCACTAGAGCTCACACACATGCTTCTCAGAACCTCGAAGTTAGGTAGGAGGAAACTAAAAAGTACGAAAATTTGTGGGCATATGTCCTGTAGTCAGGCCAGCATGCCTCAGTGTAGTCCCCTTGTTAGGTCAGTGTATCTTTTTCTCATGGCTAATCTGGCAATAACCAAACTTGTGTTTCACGCCTCGTGCTCGCTGTGTAGCCATTTAGGCACATTTTAAGGTTCCACTTGAGTGTCTCTCTCTCTATATATATATGTACAAAGCAAGTCCATGACAAGGCTCAGATTCGTAAGACATAGTCATCAGCTGCCCACGAACGCTCCAATTTCCA
The DNA here is from genome assembly GCA_031216285.1 of Syzygium syzygioides. Classification (NCBI taxonomy): domain Eukaryota; kingdom Viridiplantae; phylum Streptophyta; class Magnoliopsida; order Myrtales; family Myrtaceae; genus Syzygium; species Syzygium syzygioides. The sequence continues at coordinate 19,098,527 of CM062251.1, forward strand.
AAGCGAACACCTCTCGCAAAATGGAAGCTTGTCGTTTCTCTGAGTTGATCCCGGGTTTGCCGGACGAACTCAGCCTCGAATGCCTCTCACGGCTGCCGCACACCTCCCAGCGAGGCGCTTCCGCCGTCTGCCGCCGGTGGCGCCACCTCCTCCAGAGCCGAGATTTCTACCATCTCCGGCGGAAGCTCGGGCACACCCGCAAGCTCGCCTGCCTGGTCCAGGCCCTCCCGAGTCAGCTCCCGCCGGGCGGGCGCAAGCCGGTCGGACCACCCGCCTACGCCATCACCGTCTTCGACCCGGAGACCGGGACCTGGGACATGCTGGACCCGGTTCCGGACTACCCGGACGGGCTGCCGCTGTTCTGCCGCCTCGCGAGCTGCGACGGCGAGCTGGTGGCCCTCGGAGGGTGGCACCCGGCGAGGTACCAGCCGGTGGCCGACGTCTTCGTGTACGACTTCGCGGCGCGGCGGTGGCGGCGGGGCGCGTCGATGCCCCGGACGACGTCGTTCTTCGCCGTCGGCGCGCACGGCGGGCGCGTCTACGTGGCCGGGGGCCACGACGAGGGCAAGAACGCCCTGCGGTCCGCGTGGGCGTACGACGTGGGGAGGGACGAGTGGGCGGAGCTGGCCCCGATGAGCCGCGGCCGGGACGAGTGCGAGGGGGTGGTGGCGGCGGGGGGGCGGTGCTTCTGGGTGGTCAGCGGGTACGGGACGGAGGACCAGGGCGGGTTCGAGGGGAGCGCGGAGGTGTACGAGTTCGGGACCGGGGAGTGGCGGCGGGCGGAGGGGGTGTGGGAGCCGGGGCGGTGCCCTAGCTCGTGCGCCGCGGTGGGTGGCGACGGGAGGGCGTTCAATTGGGCCGACTCGGACGCGGCGGTCCGGGCCGGGACGTGCCGGGTCGACCTCGGCGGCGGCGGCGGAGGCGGAGGAGGGCGGACCCTGGTCGTGGGGTCGGAGTACGAGGGGGCGCCGCAGGGGTTCTACGTGGCGCAGGGGCAAAACGGTAAATTGGAGAAGATCGACGTGCCGGAGAAGTTCTCCGGGTTCGCCCGAACCGGGTGCTGCGTCGAAGTTTAGGGCGTGCAGTTTTGGTCACGGTCCAAATTGGGAGATTTTCCTTTCCTTTTTTGCTTACTGGTTTTTTGATCTTGACAAACGTTTGGACATGGATGGCTCATGTGCGGTTGTAAGCAGGATTGTCTCTAGCCAGGAAACGCCTGTAAGTAATTGTCAAATCGTTTCCTCAGTTCCTTCTTGATGACGATGATGATGATGCTGGTGGAAATGGTATTGTATGCAAGTTCTGAGTAATGTGCAAGAATGGGTGTTTGGAACCTCTTTCTTTCTTTCTCGACAAGACCGTGTTTGGCAATCTGGATAAAAGAGTCACGGATTAGTTCGAATGAGAACGGGGACGACCCAACTTGGCTTCCTGGGTTTGCGCTGCTGTGGTCCCCGCGAAGATTGATGCTGGTTCTAGTTGGTGACTTTTTCCGCCTTTGTTCGGTAACATCATCAGTTCTTGTTTTGAATCAGATCGTGTTCCTTGCGCTATTCGGGACTTAAAAAGAGGTCGGGCGTATATTTATTGTCCAAGCTCGCCCATTGTAGAAAGAAAATCTATTCAAGTCCGGGTTGGGGTTTTTCCTCTAAATGCCCTCGTCCACGCCCGTTCAACAAGTTTTCGAGCCCTTATGACCTAGGCAATCCTAAGGGCCGCAAGACCCATGATCAGGTATAATATTAACTTTCTCCCCCAAAAAAAAAATTATATATATATTACTTTACGTGTTAAACAATAAGAATATCTATATGATTGCATAAATTTAAGGTGTTCAATACAATATTAAATTAAAAATAAACTAATAGAAGCAAAAGATACGCAAAAGAACTAAAAGTACAAGTCGCTCCAATATTATGCTTATTCTGCTATCCAAAATTTAAGGTGTATTTGGAACGGTTAATGTCCCGAACCTATCCCATCAACCATATGTTATTCCCCAAACTCGTTACAGATTTTAACATAATATCTCAAACCTGAGCCGCCTCACCTAAGTAGTTAAGTCTCGTCTTGCCAAATTCACCCCCATTAACAAAGATGGCACTCTTATCGAGCAATACTGAGAAATCTATATGGTGTTTGTTTCGTGAGAAGAAGAACACCCTCATGGACTTCCTATATCTTTTCTCCTCATATATCGATGAGTTATGGGCTTACTTGACGATAAACTACTATAAGTACCTTAAAAAAACAGAATTGACGAAGACAACATCAATGTTTTGAAGCGGTAGAAGATAAGAGCTTTGCATTTTCCGATTCTTTCCTCCGTGGCTCGCAATTTACTGACCGCACCAATGTCTAGGAACCAATGTCTAGGATACCGTCAGAGTCGACGTTTAGTACTAGCCTATGGATTATAGGAAGACAACATGAGCGCAATTTGATCGCGAAAGTCGTAAAAATGGCCATCTGCAGGCACAATTGGTTATCGCAGAAATTGACTACAGCCGAACATGTCCAATGTTAACCACGGCAATTTATCATTCGAATCATGGTGGCGGACACGACACCAAAGACAATTATTAATTAGACATTCTCTTTGATGTAATTTATGTATAATCATTATTAGGGCACTCGTACGCGTTATTTTTCTTTATCTTTTTTTTGAAACTAGAATATCTACTAGTACTTCATTTGTGTCTAGTCAAATTAGTATTTTTCATTAGTTATGTATTGTTTAAATCATCCTAAAATATCCTATATTCGCATTTCTTATCATAAAATACCATTATATTTGCATCGCTCATAATTTTTACTGAGTATCTCAATTTTACAAATTCCACGTTTTATCACTAGATCTTTTTGAATTTGTCTCTAGTAAAAAACGGGCCCCGATCGGCCGGACCCGGCACAGTGCGGTTGCTCGCCCTTTCACTGCTCACCGGCATCGTCTCGTCACCTCCAATCCAATCGCTTTCTCCTTCGCTCCCGCTCCAATAATGGCGCAATCAAAAACTTTGAAAAGAACACGCAAACCGACCGTTGCTTTCCGCACTGCGACGAAGACAAATGCGACACCGATGGTGGTCCCCTCCCCCCAAGCGGTTTCATGCACGTCCTCGTCATTTGGTCCATCTTCTTCCGCATTGTCTTTTCCGTCGGCGAAGAGGACCGGACAAAGCATGGTCACATCGAGCAATGAAGGGAACGGTTGGACATATGCATGCATTGATAATTGAATTTCGAACAATCTTAAATCGGGTCGTCGGAGGTCCAGTTCGGGACAGCATGGTGGGTCAGTCACGGTGCGTCGTGTATCGAAAAGTTTCTCTATCTTTCCTTTTGTCTTCGATCTTATAGGAATATGTGGATAACATCTTTATGGGAATTGAATTATATTGAAAGCGTCAGTTCACATATCTTGCCTCGTTCTCATGTAATGTATAATTAAAGTTTTGGAAATCGAAATATTTCGTATTGAGTACGCTTAATAAGTATCCCGGGCCCTCATTAACAAATCCCGTGTGAGGAAAGACTTCACAGCGAATGAACTTCAACTCGATTCCCAGCACAGCAATAGCCTTGTATTCTCAGTTTGAACAACATGATGTTTTATTGTAATTGAAAAGACAAGTGTACTGAATTCCAATCAGATGGTGCTGCTTATTCCGACTTATGAACCTCATAAATCTTCCGTCGACCCGATTTGTATCTCACAAGCAGATATTGATAGTTGGAGTTCAGAATCAGAACCTGCACATCGACAATCGCGGCGAGAACATAGGACAACACTCCCCATTCGCCTCTACAACTTGCTCTGCACGAAGAGCTGTTGTCGCATCTGATCCCTCAACACTCTCCTCAGTAGCTTGTTAGAAGTCGTTCGAGGGAACTCGGCAACAATCTTGACATAGTTTACCTGTCAATCAATTGAGACATTCCAGTTAGTGATCCTCGTGTATGTTAAAGATGAAACAAATGTGTTGGACGAAAGATAAAAGACGATCTTTCGCTGCTTAAGTTCTTCTTCATATTAGATGTTTAACAATAACGTTGTGACCATTCAATGAGTTTGATCTTAATTTACTTCACAAAAAAAAAAAGCATGAGCAGCTTCAAAATGTACTGATGCATCAGCATTAACATCTCAAGGATCAAACCTTAAACAAAGGGTTGAGGTTTCCCTGGATGGCCTTCGAAAATTTCATCTTCAGATTGTTCGGTTCAGCCTCATACCCCTTCTTGAGCACCACGAGAACAACCAACTGTTCTGGACCGCTAGTGGGCGGTGCTACACTTATCGCGGCAGTCTCTAGTATAGATTCATCTGCTCTATCACAGACACGCTCAATCTCAACAGAACTAGTCTGCAATATTAAATGGTCCACCATTAGAAGAGGAAAACAAATTTGTAAATTCATAGAACAGCGTGGGTTTTAGGTGGAAGTTGCAAGCTTGACAAATTAATCCGTTTTGAGCTTGTAGCTAATTTTCCTTTAACCACTATGTCATATATATCACCCGCATCATGACAAAGATGTTTTTAAGTACATTTCAGACATTTAAATAAAGAGTGAAATTTGAAAGCGTCATACCTTAATGCCACCAAGATTCATCGTGTCATCAGCCCTCCCTTGCACGACATAGTACCCTCCAACAGTTCTCTTAATGATGTCTCCATGTCTCCTCAGTTGCTGCAAGTTTGCATGGACTATTTATGCCGTATTTCTTCTATTGATCTACTAAATTTAATAAGCATAAATCTCCAGTAGCGACAAAACACCCTTATTTAGAGAGGATAAATGGCATAAATAAGCCGTGACTATTCGATAAATGGCGTACCACCCCTTTGTATTTTGGCATTCCCTTGAAGTAAACTTCCTCGTGATCCGCATTGAGCAGCCTATCAGTTGCGCCCATATAAACAGGGAACAATCCCACTTCGCCAGCACAAGGTTGATCCTCTGGCTGTACACAGTGAGACAGGAAATTAATTTTGTACCATAAAGGGGATTAAACGGTTCATGAAATATGTACTCCTAAAAATAAAATTCAAAGCAGTTTCCTGCCCTGTGAAACCTGCAATTAAGACTACTTGGTGAAGGACCTACTTGCCACACTGATGATAAATTTTTAAAACAAAAGGCAGAGAATGTTTGAGCAAGATCAGGAGAGGCTACCAAGTCAACAACATAAACCATTCGCTTACACTCTGAACAACTGCAACGCCAATGCCACTCTGACTCTCTGGTGAGTGGATACGTCGCACTACATGAAACATGTTACATCTACTTTGTAAACCGACAACTTTTCAAGCCACGAAACTAGAATCTGGAAGAATACCCATATTTGACGTACAACAGTTGAATGTCTAAGAGAACCGTGGGAAATTGCAATTAAGAGTGATCTCATTTGGCTTAAATTTTGCATTTCCAAGTTATTAGGTTTCTCAGTTGATTTATACGGCGAATCCTGTACTACATATCTAAATTATAGACAAGTCAGCCACCTGTGATTTGTGAACGACTCTCATGTCCAATGCCCCGAGAAATATGTTCAAGGACTAACAGGAAGGGCTAAATGAGATCAAGGTCTTAGACTAAATTCAATTAGCTTCTTTTAAACTAAACACGGTTGGTGTACGTCCCTATAACAAAGAACCTCTTTCATTTGAGAAACTCTTACATGAGGATCTCCATGGTCATCCAGGATGACAAAGCCGGTCGTCATGGAAGCATTGCTAAATGCACCAAAAGCTTGAGGCTGCAGATGATTTCCTTGAACGTAAGCTGATGCGAGTTCCGAGCCGCCACAACACTCTATAATGGGGCTATAGAAGGATTTTGAAGAAAGCCAGAGGTCATCATCGACATTGGATGTTTCCCCTGTGGAGCCAAACGACCTGAACCACTACCTGATCTCATTACTTCTTTACAAAACATTATCAATGATCATGTGACCAATTCAATAAAAAAAAAATACCTGATCTTTGTCCAGTCAAGTCCTTCCATACACTGTGTACTCTTCCACGTTTTTACTAAACTTGGTACACTGCCCAAAATGGTCACTCCGGCATCCTGAAACAAATGCAGAAACAGGAGAGAAATTCCAGTTACTATCTTTACAAGTGACACCTGTTAGTGCCCAACAAGAAGTTTTAATCTGAAGCAGCTAATATTGCCTATAAAAACGAAAAAGTATTCCCGTGCATTGTGTGGATTGTCACACAAAAATATAGTTTAAATTGGTGCATGAAATATTTTAGCGTCAATACAACTTATTATTACAACATATCATTAGTTATAAGAGGTATACATACAACTAAGTTATCAGAGTGCAAAGAAACTGATTAATAAAAAAATACATCCACAAGCATAATGTAAAAAATTACATATTGTGGATATTATACTATGTCTAAAATGTATATAAATGATAAAAGCTTTTCTCTACCAACTACTATTGAAAAAACTCGAAATTATGTTATTATGCTAAGATAAAAAAATATTTCTTAATCCTTACCAAAAAAAAAAAAAATATTTCTTAAAATACAGCGAGTTATAATTAAATAGCAAAATAATGAAGAGAGAGAAGAAAGATGAGGGGCACTCCTGCCATTACTTTATCAAGACCACAATTACAAGCAATGCAAGTTTATGTTATTTTACTTTTGTGGAGAAAGCACCAAAACCTTGCAAGGAGAGTCCAATTCTAGCGATCTACAATCTTAAATGGCACACTTGGAGGCAATCTTTAGAGAAAACTTTGTTATAATATATTAATATAGATGTCCAAGCAAGTAATCAGATATTTTTACTGTTTCACGCTTTCCCACTAAGTACAGAATCAACAATTAATCTAGTCTGCGACAATTTAGTATGGCCTTGTCTGTGTTTCCTCATGAGAACAACGAAAAAGAGATGATCTATGGAAAATAAAAGTAAATGCATGGACTGCAGGTGTCACCTGAACAAATTTTCCAAAATCACGTCCCAGTGGAGATCCGTGGTAAAGAGCAAGGGTTGCACCGGCTAGAAAGCAAGAGTAGAGTAAAATCGGTCCCATGACCCACCCTAAGTTTGTAGGCCAGCAGAACACATCTCCAGCCCGAGCATCTATATGAGCCCATGAATCAGCGGCGCATCGGATAGGTGAAAGTTGAGTCCAGGGTATCGCTTTTGGTTCTCCTAATTATTCACAGGAAGGAGTTACATCATTTAATTCTCGCAGTTAGGCATAAACAAGGCACCATCCTCAACTTACACTACCTGTAGTTCCGGAAGAAAAGAGAATATTTGTCACAGACTCTGCGCTTTGGTAAAAGACTGGGTAACAATTCCTTCTGCAGAAAGTTAGAAACGGGAATCACACTTCTGTGCACATCACATCTTGTTGCTGGACGATCACAAGTTCACGGCCACTAAAAAGATTTTTGAACTGATGACAATGTTTTTTAAAAACTTCAAGGATAGCTAACAATAGGCTTTCCTATTGCGCTCGATATTCTTTTCGTGGAAATATTAGGAAATATAGATGTTAGTGATACCTTGGAATATGATCCACTTTACTAAGAAAAGCTTTCCAGGACATGTCTTGCTCTCTCAACTTGACGCCCACGCCTTCTCCAACCACAGGGAGCACAATTATTTTCGCTGCATTAGCTTCTACAACTCGACTGCAAGGGATGGAGAAGAATACACGATATTAGTTTGGGTAACAGAATAATCACCTTCCAGTCCTCTCCCTAGGGGACTTGAACAGTAAATAAATTGAGTAAATGTCACAAGATAAACAATTAATATCAGGGTAAAGCCAAATATGACAAGCGAGATAATATGGCAACTAGAACCCTTAAAAAGGTGGAATGAGACTGTCAGACACATGTGATCCGTTTCTTCTCCATTTTCATCATCTTTAATGAATGAGTTCCTTATTAAAAAAAAGTCACTACAAAAGAAGAAATGAAGTGACCGACTTACCTATACAATGGAAACTTCCGGCCTCCTCTTTGTATAAAATCCTGAAACAGATGAAGGATGATTTATGGTTTATGTAGTATTGTGATTAACTCATAGAAGAAGTATGAAATTCGTGTGAGCTGAAATTTTTATCTAAACAATGCTTAAACAATATAGAAAAATTTGAACCAGCAACCACTTGAAAAAAATAAAATTTAATTTAGGTGATATATCGCCTAGTGAAAGCAAGCTTCTTTTTTACCCCCTAAGAAAAAGCAAGCTTTTAGCATAAAGACTAATAAAGCAATAGGGTCACATACATATATTAACGGAATATTTAAAGAGGTTGCCACGGTTAAGTCATGCATTTCAACTGTAATGAAATATCCTACGTAAATATCAATAGGTGTAACTTCGTCATAAGCTATAACTACTTCCCTCTGCTTCAGCTCTTGTTAACGATAACACGTCAAAACTCAGAAGTTTTAAGCAAAGTTCCATAGCATTTACGGATAACTTGATAATTCACAAAAATGAGAGATCACCTGAGTAAAGATTCCTTTTGCCTTAGAAATGTGCAAACGGCTTGCAATTTCCTTGGGTGCAAAACTGTCAGCTATTGACACAACAACAAATCCTCTGAGTACTATCGCCAAATATATGATAACAGCATGGACTGTCATTGGCATGTCAATTGCAATGGCATCTCCCTTTGAGAATGTCGCATCCAGAGCATTCGCCACCAACCTGCTTGCATTTCTATTTCTGTTAGGAACATCGAAGTGAAAATGGACCAGCAAGATTTACTAGTTTTTACACAGCAATAGTTCAAACACGGCCAATGGTGCAAGGATAGTGAAGGCGATCTACTTAATTGGAAAAGGCTTCAAACCTATTGATGTGGTTACTGTGGTCATCGTTGTCAAGCATGATGCTAAAAAAAAAATAGGAAAATGATTTGAAAAGTAAGGTGAAAATTGGTTAACTTGCCACCAATCCCTTACATCACAGAGGCTGCGTGAGCGCTCACATAAGTTTGGATGTTCAGGTAGAAGTACGATATGCTTCAACAATTAGCAATTTCAGGGCTGGCATTGATATCAAAACCGTGACCTAATTTCATCGTCTGAGAACTTCAGTAAAAGATAAGCATAGCTTTTGCAATCATCGACCTCTAACAGGAGCAAAATGCACTAGCGTCAGAGGAAGAGCATACATTACTTGTTCACGAAGCTCTTTTAGTGTCATATGGTTAACACTCATATGATCAAAGCCTTCATCTCTCCATACTAACGCTATACTGTCATCCCCTTTCCTCAGTTGCTGTGAGGGCGATAAACAGCATTCGGCTATGTTAAATACCGCACCTGGAAGCCAAGTACCCCGGGGCTTTGATTTGTCACTTGTGTCAAGAATGCACCTCGGGGGATGTCGAAATGACATTGAGAGTTCATTAAGAATTATCGACCAGTAGACCTGAAATCAGGTAAAAAAATCCAGTTAACTATGAGTGTAGAAAGTAGTTAGGCACTATGGCAATATCTAGTGGAGAACAAATTAAGTGGGCTCTTTCAAGTACATGAAACCTACTTACCTCTGGATGCTCCACAGAGAATTTCTGAAAAAGGCTAAAGCTCGTTATGGGATCCTTGTATGATGACCCCAGAAGCTTTGCGCCATGCAATTCCATGATTCGTCCCAAGTTTGTTTGTTTTGACTGGGATCTGTCAAGAAAGGAATACTGCATCAGTTTAGAGTTGAATGCAAAAATACTACTATTCTGAGAGCAGCACATGAAAGCTTTGTGGCAAATATTCACCAGAACCTCAGCCAATCATACATATCACCACTAAGTCAGCAAATGGCACAACTAAGTCATCTGGAAGGATTTGAACAAACAAAGGGATCAATCCTAATGCACAACTAGCACATTCACTTATCTCCCTTAGATAGAAATGCAATGAAATTAGGCCATTCGCATCATCGACGCCCGATACATGCGAAATACCAACTGTTGCCTTTTTCGTCATAGTTTAGGCAATTCACAAATGCGGACCAGATCAAAGACCCGCTCCATGGAAACTCAGTGTCCCTTTTCCTTCATAGACATTCTCCGCGCTACCTCTTTAGAGTGTGTCCAGGCTCATTCTACTCCTGTCAACCAACTAGCCGCCATTTCAACAAAAAAGCGCCAAGCACCACCAAAAGTACATTTTCAGACACTCCGTCTCAACATTGACCCTACCTCGTCCGCGCTAAGAACCCGACAAGGACAAAAACAAGAAGAATCCCCAAAACGGACGACAGAAGGACAAAAACAGAGAACGGTGCAAAGAAGTACAAAGAGAAGGCTCATTACAGAGAAGGGAACCAGTAGGGAGGAGGGCCCCGAGCGGAGGCGTCCCACTCGGAGTACACCGAGTAGTACACCAGCTGATGCACCCTGTGCGGGTGCGACGGCTTCAGCGCCCCGGCGCCCGCCAGCTCCCTCCACACCTCCCTCGGGTCGAGCCCCGGCGCCGGCGCCCAGGGCCGCCGGGCCCGGGCCAGCGACTCCCGGAGCGCCCGGTGGAGCTCGGCGGCGGCTTCCCTGGACAGACCCGCCTCCACCAGATCATCCACGCCCACCTCGCCGATGCTCTTGGCCTTGCCCATCTCCCTCTCCCCCTCTCTGCAACGAGTACCGGTCACTTGTACACTTCGTCAGGAGGCGCCGTTGGAGTGGGTGAGGGATGTGGGTGGTTGTTGGACCACGTGCTTTGTCCTTGCTAGTCAGTTACTTCTTCTGGTTTGCCCCCTACGTGTAAGATTGGCCATTCGGTACTTGGCAAACGAGGGAGTGAGACAGTCAACCACCACCTCGAGGGAAGTAGTAGGTGGCTTCTGACATGTTTCTGTCGAGAACATCAGGTGGCGTTTCTTGGATATCATCTCGTCACCAATCCCACCATTCCCCCTCCCGCGTTTAGCAAAGGAAGCGACCAGCTTTGTTGCAACTTTACAGCTTCTTTCTCCCATTTGGCACCGAGAAGACCGTCGGACGCGTCCCTTCCTATCCAGTAGCTTTCACTAGTACGGAGAGTTCCCGCTTGTGTCCAGAAGCTAGTTCTCTCCGCGCACTTACGATCGGTCCACGAATTTTTCACCGTTTTAGATGAGGTGGTGTCGGCCGGTGATTTGCATCGGTTTTTGTCTTTGAGCGAAATGCGACTCACAATGTAGGCTTTGAGCGGCGCTCTCCTGATGTCTGTTAATAGGAGGCGCGATAAAAAGAACGAAAGCAAAATCGGAAAGACTATTGTTTGGACAGTCTTTTTCAATCGATTCCAAGTTTTCTATTATCCCTGACTAAGGGACGGGCGAAAGGAATCATCCAAGCTGAATCGGCCGGTTCTCGGCAGTACCAGTCCAGTTCCCAGTTCCAGAAACTGGGTCCAATTCCTGATTACTAGCCGGAACCCATCACCTCTATCACCAACCAAACATGCTTATTCTCCTGTCAGACGTATCTTCATGTCGGAAGAGATACTATGCCCTTGAGCAATAAAGTCATTGGCCATAACTAAACTACGGATTCGTAGATCTAGATTGCAAAAATTCTCCGAAGATGGCTTCAGAACAATCAGCCGTTTGATCAAGGGGAGTCTCCTGGACGACGATAAACTTCTGCAGCTCATACACTAGCCAGTTTAATCAGAATGCCCACACGATTCATCAACCGAAACACGCACTCAAGATCACATTCAACAACATTCGATGTTCCCACCTCCTACATGTTAATTATTTTTACCTAATCCAAATTCCTAGGTCCGAAACGGTTAATTATCTCATCAAGAACCACCCTCGTATATTACATAAATAACAGAGACATCCCCATGCACTTCAATTTGGTTTCACTATTTCCACAAAAACAGAGGTAGCTGAGGGCCATATCCACCAACAATCGACAAAGCTAAGTTCATCCTTCAATCTCCATCAGATTGTGACATGAACAAGTTGTCCTCAAATATTTAATACCAACGGCAGAGGAGTCTACATAATGACTACAAACCACAAAGCTGCAACAAAGAGATTATCAAACTCGACACAATGTGAAAGAAAGTTTGCAATCCTTCACATTGGCTGGTTACTGACTAGGAGACCTGTCTCCATTTGGCTCCCTGGCATAGTCTTCAGGAGGAGGGCTTCGGCTTCGGCTCCTGCTTTTGCCTCGGGCCGGACTTTCACTGCGGCTTCGGGAACCATTGATAGGCAGATCTCGTGAGTATGACCTCTCCCGACTGGGACGTGGGGAGTATGACTTCTCTCGGCTGTGCCTTTTCTCTTGAGGCGAAGCAGATCTGACAATAAATGCATCACATCATACAACAAAATATGTAAGGGCTTTGGAACTCAAAAATAACGTCGCACATACCAAACTTTTATAACTAATCACAGAGATATGTATCAACTAAAATCTCTGGCAACTGGACACAACTGGACAGAAAATGACGCTCCCATAAAAACAATAATTACTTACCCAAGAACAAAATTTCTTGCACGACTTCAAAACCTCACCAAATGCTAATATAACGCATATCGTCAGATATTGAATCAAACTCATCAGGAGTTTTTATATCACAGCACACAACTTATTATATAACACATGTTGATTGATCCAACATAGCCTAAGTACCAGGAAAAAAAAATTAAATTGCCATAAACTGCATCTTGATGAGATCAAAACCATAATCACCAGATCCGGCTCAAGTCTACTGAGGTGACGATGTTTATAGGGGAGGTCCTGTGGAAAAATAGCTCAACAACAGGACGAAACAATTACAGCCAAGCACAGAAAGCATCAGCCATCACAGCAATAATGCCTTCTTATTTTCTTGCCCTATTCAACAATCAATATGGTTTTGTTCCTTTTTCTCCCTAAATCAGCGGAGGGAGGAAAGAGAACCTATAGCAAGAAACAAGAAATCAAAGCACAAATTCAAATACCTTGAGTACCTTCTTTTCGCAGGAGGGGAGTAATAATCACGACTATGGGACCGAGATCTTGCATGACGAGGAGGTGGAGAACGGGAATATCCCCCAGGAGACCGTCTTCGATCATTTCTACCTCTGCTGGTGCTGCATAGACCCAGGAGAATCAAATCCCATTTTTTCTTAAAAAAAGAAAAAGAAAAAGCAATGTGCACTTTTACTTAAAAAGAAATTAAATATTCATTCAAGACCCCAGACTCCAGTAAATTCCAGTATTTAATTTATCAATTATTAACTCCAAGCAGATGCAGACAGTTTTCCACCAAGACCGATTCTCTTCCACCTCATCCTATAACTTATTAACACGAAGATGCAATGAAGATGCAACCATTCACTCATGACAATGCCCTCCATGGTACGTATGACTCCAACTCAGGATTTCTTCCAAACCTCCTCCAAAGAATAATAAACCCTTTCCAAATGATTCAACCGATGTAATGCAGAACAGATAATCAACTAAGCATACGCATGTCTAGAATCCTTCACAACACTATCAATGCCCATCTATGCCAATATAACTCAAACAAATTACAAAAAAAATTCCAGCACGCTATATCCAATAGACTCGTGTGGCTATTCACCATGCATAAATTATATAGTTGCAAATATGGAGACGAAAAGTACCTTACACGCTCCCTCGCCCTCATTTCAGTTGGTTTCTTTCTATTCTCTTCTGCAAATACAACAGTCAACTCCCGACCAAGAAGCACATATCCATCCATATGGTACTTAGCTTCTGCTGCATCAGCAGGATCTACATATTGGACGAAACCAAAACCACGTGGTTCTCTGCAAATAGAGAGGAGATACAGGAAAAGTCATGACAGGGTTCATTTGAAAAGCCAAAAAACAATCAATATACACAGGGAAAACCACAACATGTAACTTGCCAGAATATCCCCAACAAGTTGGAAAGTCAGGATAAGCAAGTAAAAGCAAGCACTCTGGCTGCTAACCTTGCAAGTGTCAGTTTTAAGATGACTTGATATTCTTCAAGACTTGGAACATCTTCTCAATGTATTCAAACCCAACTTCCTTCCAATCTTCACTACCATTAACATCATCTTCAAATGAACTCTAATTACTTGATTGATCTCTTCAAAACTTTATTTTCGCTGGTAAATATCTCAACAACTTCAATAAAACACCCAACTTGTGATGACAAAGGAGAACACAGAAAGCTGCCCTCTGATCCAAATTAAAGTTTGGAAAAAGGAACTCTTTAGCATGCTGAGTCAATTTCCGAAAATGATTTTACCAAAATGTAAACAATGAAATAAGACAAACTGAGTAAAACAATGATTACGCAAAAACCTTTGGATGCACAAGCTCTTGAACATTTCTACTAATATACCATAAATAAGAATCATGAATAAGAAACATGGCGCAAAAATTCAAATTCCTTGGGACTAAAATCCAAGGAGAACATTTATTTGAATTATTAAGACACAGAAGTTTTTAGATGCATGGATAAAAGACTTGTTAAGTTTTAGTAAATCAGCATCATGAATAAACTTGTGAACTCAAAATGGGGGATAAGAAGAAAATTTGCATAAGGAAGAATTAATGTAATTGGCTGCCGTTGCTCACCCAGTGTAGTAGTCCCTGGGCAAATAGATGTCCTTAAGAGCACCAAACTGTCCAAATGGCCTTCGAAGATCTTCTGGCCTGCAATACAAAGTCAAAGGTTATAGGTATGCGACGTGCCCATAAGAAACCAATAGCATTTGTTTTCAAAGAAAAGAATACATAGGACAGGAAGAAGAAAATATGCAGGATATTATTTTTCTCAAGTATAAAGTCTTCAGTTCAATTCCAGACTTTTTCTGAAAAAAAGAAAAAAAAATGCTAACAGGAAGAATTATGTGTAGCAATTAAATCAAACGAAGCCCTAGATGTGCTTCAGAGAGCCAACCACTGACTCATCTTAGTTCAACTTTACATTCCAATATGGCAATCAAAGAGTCAAATTTCATGAAGAAAGTGATCTACAAGCTCTAAGATTTTTGCAAAACAAGATGGAAGGATAAAGGAAAAAAAAAACTAACCTGCAATCATGACGAAGATTGCGAACAAGAAGGCTAGTAGGCATATCTCTGCCACGACCAACATAGCGACCCCTTGGACTAGGGCTCCTCCCTCTCCTGCCATACCCCCTCGGGGGAGATGGGGTGTAGCTCCTTCCCCTCATTCGAAAGATTGACGATCCTACACAGAACACAATGTTTCAGCATGCACAAAAAAAGGTTGAAGAAAAGCAAGAGCAACCAGCATAGCTTGAGCCAACTAAATAACAGGTCGACCAAATCATAATCTTCTACAAGCACTGGTAGAGGTAGTAAAGTATGTCATCCAGGGAGAACCAGCAAATTTCCATCGTCTTAATAAAACCAGAGGGGAATACAGCAATGAGAACAAGGTAATCAGTTTGACTCACAACAGCCATTACAAAAGCTCCCAAGAACCCAAACACAGGTGCGCATTATAATATGCCAGAGCTAAAGGTACTGAATAAGAAATCTGCACAACAGAGCCACGTGAACCCGTATTCAATGTCATGACCACAGGGTCTAAATAGAATGAATCATCCAACCGTAGTGATTACGTAGAAATGGCATGACAAATACCCTCGATGTTAACGACTGTGTTAACTCAGATGTTCTCCATTTGCAAAGGAATATGCCCTTCAGAGAATGCAAGGAGCTCGATGGCTCTCACAACCCAAAACTCTAACCCTACAATAGTACCATGCAGAGAGGGTCCGAGAGGTGGCCAAGGGGAGAATCGAGTTTGCCCCTCACCCCTGACACACACACACCAGTCCGCTCCACATCAGTAAATTTAAAATTTAAACTTAATTAACCGAAATGTGACACCGCTATGATGACCAAAGAATTGTAAAATGCCGAGAGGTGTGAACAATCTTATTTCGCATCATCTAAGGCCACTGATTCGGTGCCTCACAGGTTCTCTTCCATCCCATTGAGACAAATTCCAAAGGCGCGAAATTTACCAATCGTGATCATAACAGAGTAATATCGCATCGAGCTGCACACGTGTACAATTTCAGAATTTGAATCACGGGGTTAAGAGAACAAAACATCAAAAGGGTATAGCCAATTAACCTAAAAAGTCATAACCAAGGTAACTTTTTTTTCCTTATGCATATGGAAACGTCTAATTCGACGGACTGATCGTCCGATTCTGCTACGTGGCCACTGAAGCTCGACCGCTCCAGAGCCTCCTAGGGTTCAGGGACATTCAAAAAGGAACAGCGCTCACTGACCTGCTCCGTAACCTGCGCCCAGGAAGGGCGGCAGCTCGCGAGCGCAACCGATCGCGGTGCGAAAAGGAGCAGATCAGGGACGCTACGGAAAACGGAGCGCCAGGACAACAACAGCCTCGACGGAATCAAGGACTCGAAACGCGAACCCTAACGAAGACGTTGCAGAGCTACAGCTAGAGAGCGAGAGAGAGAGAGAGAGAGAGAGAGAGAGAGAGAGAGACCGACCTCGAGCGGCGACGGCGACGAGCGGAGGATGCAGAGAGATGATCGACGGCGGGAGAGGCGAGGCGAGGCGATGCGAGAAAGCGTCCGACGGCTATGGCGATCGGTGGCGCTTAGGGCTGAAGAGCCAGAGCGCCCTTTTATACGGCGGCGGGGCGTTGATGGGAGGGGCTAAGTTGGTAAATTGGCCAACTCTACTACCCGGGCCTGCTTCGGGGGTAAAAAGGTCAAAATCTTTAATCCCTCCCTACACTCCTTTTTTTCTTCTTTTTCTTATTGATAAATTGCTCCCGGTAACTTTTCCAAATTACTGACGGTTAAATCTTTTTCTGCGACTAAGCTGGCACTTTCATATTAAGAGAAAAATATTTTGATAGCTATATGATTGGTATATCGAAGAAATATAACATACATTTTCATCGGTCTTTTTCGAAGAATCGTTTCTTCCAATTTTCTCATAGGATTAACTTGTATAGGGTCGATAAATGCATGTGGCATTGCCCCAGAAATTTTAGGTATCGTAACTTTTGCTCGAGGATGGCTAATTACCACTGATGGTGAATAGTCACTCTCACACTCTCTCTCTCTTGAATGGATGCATCGGAAATTCGATTTAAATTTATTCGATAACGAGACGGCCGTATAATCTCTCCCTTGTTAAGACGCTTTATCGTTACTTTAATTTTCTAAAGATGAAAAAGCCAAATTTACTTGAAGTTCGGGAAGGGTGTACAGTACTTAAATGGAAACATGTACTACTTCTAAAAGTATACGAGGTTTTTCTGAGATTAATTCTTTGTCGTTTCCTTTTTTCTGGCCACTGAAAAGGTTATGTGCATTTGACGTGCTAATGGGAAAAATGATTGTTGTGAGTCGATGTTATAACTAGGTAAAGCACGATGAGATGACATCCTTAAAAAGTTGCAGCGGAAGTTGATTGGTGGTCAACAACTCTTGGGCAGCATTGTTTTGTGTTGAGTAAGGACCTATTTGGTTCAGCATTTGAAAGTTACTTTGGGGTCTAAAGTCCCTTGAGCAAATGCAAAGTTGTATGACAAATTTTTTGGCAAACTTTGAAGAGATGCAATTGCATCTCCAAAGTTTTCCAAAGGCCTTTGGCTAAATGGAGTCCATGAAAAGCTTTGAGAAGTTACATTTTCGGAATGCAATTGGATACTTGTCACTCTTCATCCTCTTCCCAAGCAACTAATTTAGTGCCGGCGATCATCGCTTGAGGGCTAGCGCCCCGGTGACCGCCGCTTGGAGGTTACACGACCCCCAGGCAACTCTCGCTTGAGGTCAGGCAAGGTTAGTCGGTGACCAGATCTGGCCGGCGGTGGTGGTTGGTTGGCCAGCTTTTTCATTTTTTTTTTTAAATATCAGCAAAAGCCTTTTGCAAATAATCTTTACCAAATGGTATCTAAACTAAAGTTGCTTTCAAATATGATTTTAAAATACACGTTACCAAACACTATTTGCATTTCGAAAAATCCTTTTAGCTCAAAGGTCTTTGCATTTTGTCAAATGTATTCCCCAAAAGCCAAACCAAATAGGTCCCAAGTACTTTCCCTTTTCCTTTTCTCGATAGCCGAGAACCCAATCCAAGCTTGTTTTGAGTCTCGAATGGAGAATGAGTCTATGGCCCCGTTTGGTTTAGTTTTCTCAAGGGCCTTTCAGCCTCGAAAGCCCTTTGAGAAATGCTAGGGCGTTTGGCAAGCATTCCCAAAAGCTTTCGGTCGAAAGCTAGCATTTGGCAAATACTGAACTTAATTTTTTTCTTCCCAAACCACCTTCATTTATTCTTTAATAGTTTGGTTTTGACCTTGTTGTTATTGTCCATCTTCCTCGTGAAAGGGTGGCCGGCGAGGGCGACCGACGACACTGGATTTGGCCAACGAAGGGTCGGCCCTTCGAGGTCGCACCACCTCGGACGACGACCGTCGGCGCTGGATCTAGCTCGTCGGCGGCCGTAACCCTTCGTCGGCTCCGGCGAAGGGTAACTTTTTTTTTAATAAAAAAAAGGTGTCAAAGCCCTTTGCCAAAAAAAACATAGCCAAATACTACTTGGCCCAAAGTAGATGCACAGAGAATTTTTTACCAAACGCTATTTGCATTTTTCCACGGGGCTCTAACTTAAAAGTATTTGCATTCCCTCAAAACTCATTTGCGAAGTAAAACCTAATGGGTCCTATGTAGATCAACATCATCATAGACATTCATAACGCGGGACTTACGGTGAGGTTCACAAATTTAATGGTTAAGATCATGCCAATCGACTGAATTTGTGCGGTATTTTTCCCCCCGACTCGATCTGGTTCCCGAAAGATAAGGCCAATTCTTTCCGACCTATCTCGAGTCAACTCGCTTGGAAAAGTTGCAATCGCAATCGTTCCTTCTCAAGATGCGATTCAGTGAACCGCACGAGTATAGAATTCGGGTCGATTTATTTTCTCTCACATCGTCTACTAGCGAAATGGCCCTAATTGTCGAGACTGAATGGGCCTGGAATCGAGGTCTGTCGGCGGGGTCCATACTAGCCATTGATCATGAAGGCAAGAATTTTCCCTTATATTGCACTCCAACTTGCTATTGCCTAGTTGGAAAAAGAACTCATGGGCCACCAAATCCAACCGTGGTTTGTTATGTTGATTGCTCAAAGATGTCCATTTTTTCTGGGCCGAAGTTTCGCGTCAGTTCTTGGGTTATTTAGCTTGTAGATTGCTTGATAGGCCTCGTTAGTCCGCTTCGATCGGGCCTGAAATTTAGATCGCCATGGCCTACTCCACCGTCGCTCGGCGGCGACTTATCGATAGCGGCGAGTAATAGGGTTTACACATTTTCGCGGAGGTACAAGTTCTTCATTTCATTATTTATTTTTATTTTTGCAAAGCCCGTGTGCATAACTTCATTCACGGTGGAATTATGGATTTTTTTCCTTCCTTTTTAAACCCGTTCTTCGCCGACGAGCCGCTGCGGCCGCCGTTTAAAATACTCGAGAATTAATTGTTAGGTCACTCACTGACGGAGGCCATACACGCTATTGTAGAGTCAAAATGGTTTGGATTTGTTACTGCCCAAGCTGCATGGAGACTCTGATGTGCCATAAACTTTTTGATCATGGGCCTGGTCGCTCACGAGCGCACCAACTCTAATATTGGCAAAGTGCAGCCCGATGGGGCCCATGCCAAGCTCGCCAGCTCGAAAAGGTGGGCTCGGGCAACAGATTCGGCCCGGCCCATATCTCTCCTTTCATCGCCAATACTCCGCCGATTTAGGGACGATTACACAAATGGCCGATGAACTTTGGGTCAATGTGCAATATTGTTTCCCGAACTTTCAATTTATGCGATGTGGTCCTTAAAATTTAAGCTAACGTAAGCTAACGTGCAATGTCATTTCTAGACTTTTAATTGGCTCAACACGATCCTTATACTTTGATCCAATGTTTGATACGGTTCTTAAATTTTCAAACTTTTTCATATAATTTAGGGATCACATCGAATATTTATACGTAGTTTAGGAGCAGCAGTAGCAGCAGGCGTCGGTGCAGCGCTGGCACTGAAACGCGCTGCTTCGAATTTCGTGCCGGGGGAGGGGGCCGCTGGGATTCTGCAGAACTGGACCGCCGCCCCACCCCCACAAAAAAAAGGGAAAAAAAATAAAGAAAACAAAGAAAGAAAAAAAAACATTCATTAAACCGCACGAACGGCCGCCAGCTGTCGTCGCGCGCCAGCTGGTCCCCCCGTGGCGGTTACTCCCCCCCCACCGTCCCTCCCTCCCCGGCTCGTCAAACCTCGTGCGACCACACCCGCCCCCCACCACCCCGCGGAAAACGCCGTCGTTTCCCTTTCCCCCCCAACCCTGGTACGGGGTCAACGCCAGCCTGCACCTAAACGCACGCCCTTGGATTTTCGACAAGGACGGGAACCCGTTGACTCCCTCCCCTCGAAAGGGCGAGATTTTACCTCTCCGGCGCCGAGCCCCCGGCTCTACTCATCTCCATACCTCGGTTGGAAAAATCGGGCCCGTATCGGCACGTAGCTAAATTAGAGGAATCGTTCGTGTCCGGACCGCTCGGCGGCGTTTCGTTAAAGGAGCGCCCCCCATTACATGTACGAGAGGGAGCGCCGAGGCGTATTTTGAATCTTTTCAAATACGTGATCACGGGATGTCTTGTGTCTATGTACGTAGTCCCCTTTCCGGCCGATGATTTTGAATTTCCAAGTCATCGCTTTATGGCTTTGATTATCATAAGGTTGCTTGTTTCGACCTCCCCATCTCTCTACCCATTATCTCCTTCCAACCAAAGAGAGAACCTTTGACCATTCCTCAAATGAAAGCGTTCGCTCAAAAGGCTAACCGAGACAGCCCATATCGAAAGCCGCGTTTCGATTTCCCCCCTGGAAATTATAAATAGCATTTTACATTTGAACTTTAAAGAGAAATTTGGCTGATGTTATAAAGTAGTGCGGTTTTTTTTTCTAAGGACTTTTTTTTTATCATCACTCTAAGAACTTAGTTCCTCAATATGGAAAAAAAAAGCTATACCGAACAAATACCCACTCGAGCTAAATATTTTTATTTGTTGGTGCGATTTTTAATTTGTATTGAGCTGTTTCAGGGGGGAAATAACGGCAAAAATCATGAGTTGGCTGCTTGACATTATGGGTGATCTGTTCCCGATCCGATTTGATTCTAAGATGTTGGTACCACGACCTCCAATGGAATCGGTCACTTTTTCTTTTTCGAATGGCAATGTATTAGTTCTTATAAAAACTTGATTCTTTTGCTTTAGAAGAGAAGCCTTTGACATTTCCATGGTTCCCATGACACATCCGGATGTTTAGAGTGTTCATATAATTTATTGGAAGGTGGTTGATGTTACTGTTTTAATTTTGAAGGGGGGAGAAACTTCACCAAGTGCTTGAAGATTTTGAAGGAGGGGTTTTAGTTTTCAATTTACTAATTTTTTCTTGAAGAATCGGATCAGTTCCCTCTTGAAATCGGGAACTGGACCGATACTCCCAAAAACTGAATCCAACCAGCCGATGCAGTCCAATCAGGGCAATTCCCGATTCGAGCTATCCGATTTGCACACTCTTACTTGAAAAAACGAAAAAAGAAAAGAGAAAGAAACTCGGATCAAATAGGGGGGAGGCGGTGCAAAAGCAAGTTCGTGGAAGCATCGAGCAAACATGGATTAGTCAACTGGTACTGTCGAAGTGGATACGGTTGTCTGATCTTTTACTCTTTTGGCATCACCCAATCCCAGGCAAACCCCCCCAAATAATTAGTTTTAAAAAAACGAAAAAAATATAAAATGAAATAAAAAAAAAAAAGCAAAGACTACGTAAGTTAGGCCCCGTGTGGCCAAACTTGTCGGTCGGTACTCGCACTGTACGGCGCGAGAGGTACAAACAAACTCCGTTCCCCCCCCCCCCACCTCTAAGATCTGAGATTGATTGACAGTTGGTGGTGACGATGCGTTGTCGGATCTTCTGCTCTTTTCACGGTACGTGGGAATTCGCAGTTTAATCTCGGCCGTAGGATTCGGACTGACCGTGTTGGGATTCTCCGTTCCCGTGGGCCCCCCCGCGGGACGAGGTTTTTCGCCTGGCGACCGACGCACGATGGTACGTGTTGCCAGGGATTTAAAACACGAAACGCTAGGTTTCGGATTGTACGATGAGAAGACAAGCCGACGAAAACATTCTTTCTACCCGATTATCCGTAGCGATAAAGAAACTTTGCACTTGAGTTGGTGACAGTTTCTATCCCCGGGGGATAGTCAACTGTTTGCAATTTGGGTTTTGAAGCATACTTTGGTGTCGTTTACTCCCCCACCCCATCGGGTGCAATTTTGAAACCGGTGTTGGTTTGTCCCGAGACGGTATTGGGACGTGTGTGTAGAATTCCGATACCTTCATCTTAGAGAGGATTGCCCAGATGAGATTTTAGATTTAAAAACCCATTGAGATAATCGATTGTGCTCAACTGTTGAGTCATGAGTTTATGGCCGAAAAGGAAAAAAGCGTTATCGAACGACTAGATACATATTGCTCTGCACTAAGTCAATTCTCTGATGTGAGAGTTTTTTTGCCAAACACCCTCGAGTGCTCGAGAAAAGCAAAAAGAAAAACCGTCCCACTTACTTATCATACTCTTACACTAGGCTCGCTCCCATTTTAATTCGGGCATCCTTTTACATCGATATATATATTATTTATATCGAATTAAACCTTCACTTCATTGCTATGCACCGCGTAAGAACGTCCACCTTCGCCAATTGGTCTATGGTCTCTGGCCATGTCGAAATATGATGGCAATCTTCAACCAACATGCATAAAATCACTTCTTTGAGATATCCATTGGACACCCATGCACATCAGGAGCACACCAATTAACCATTAGCGAAGCAGCTATTTGCTCTTAAACCAAACCGATCCAACACGAGCAAATGGAAACGGGAAAGTAAAGCACACGTTAACTCGTGTAAAGTTTGATCTGTATAATCAATGTCCGTAAAGATAGCAACATAAAATTTTTACTATAAATCGAGCAATATGATTGAGATTTTTGCTACCTGTATCATTTAAACGAACTCTTGTTTTCCTACTCCTCAATTACACCCAGTAGACTCGGATTAGCATTCACAAGAATCCTCGTGAACTCTCACGCCGATCTCTTTATTAGGTCTATCTAACATTCTGTCGACGAGTCTAATATACTCAAACATATATGAAAACCAGCGAAAACCTTAGTTTGGAGCTACCGTTGACTATCATATAAAATAACAATAACTAAGAGCGTAACCGCGAGCAGAAATGCAAGAGGAACAAGAGACATGTGCACTTCCGAGCACCGACTTTGGACCACTTACATGATATGATATCCCAAATAACCTAATCCGAATTTTATAAGTTATATCTACCTAACAATTTTGTAGATCCAAGACTTTTTTATTTCATTGCAAGACAATTTTTTGGGCGGTGGACGTTATCCATTCCTAGCCCAACAATACCGTTCGCTTAAATTGAGAGGGAGCAAGATAAGTCGAGGCTCCTCAAATTTCAACGAGGAGATAGCCACCGCTAGCGCACCCTTTGACTGCCGTTCATGTCATATCTCTAGCAATCAAACTCCGTCGAAACACATGAGCGGTGTCACCATAGATACAAATTATTCAGCTCAAATCCTTTCGGTTTCTTTCGTTGCGCAGTACATACCTTAATATGAAATGCGACTTTCCGACGCGCACCCTTTTCAAATTTTCGGGTTGCAATGCGATGGCATGTACTTTACAGAGTAGTCAGA
Source organism: Syzygium syzygioides (assembly GCA_031216285.1). Classification (NCBI taxonomy): domain Eukaryota; kingdom Viridiplantae; phylum Streptophyta; class Magnoliopsida; order Myrtales; family Myrtaceae; genus Syzygium; species Syzygium syzygioides. The sequence goes on from CM062251.1 coordinate 19,122,335, forward strand.
TTATAGGATGGTGTGTATAAAACCAAAATTGGCAAAATGAGTACGTCAAAAACACGGGAAAAAGTGTCGTGAGGTAATTCACGATAGATACAAATTATTCGGCTAACACCCTTGCAATTTCTTTTGTCACGAGATATACGTGCCTTAGTACGAAATGCGACTTTTCCCACACACGCCCTTTTTGAATTTGTGTGTTGCAATGCGATGGGATGCACTTTACAGGGTAAGTCATATCATAGGACGGTGCATATAAACCAAAATTGCCAAAAATGGGTAATTCAAAAACACAAAACATGCACGTCATCTTTGCCTGAATGAACAATGCCCGAGTTTACATTCTTTCGGCAAAATTAATGTGGACGCGTAATATTTTATTTAGTACGTAGTCAATTAATGCGAAACATTATACTAAAAATCTTCGCGTTGAGATTACATTCTTTCGGCGAGAGGATTCTCTAGCACCGGCATTCGTTTTTAAATTTTTAAAATCTATTTTTGTATGTTTTTCATGGTGCTTTTCGGCAGCTTTTTCACGTTGGACTTGGATATGAGGGGAAGCAAAAGCGTTCTTGCTTTTGCATTTGAATATTCTTTCACGGGTTTCATGTTAGAATTCGTGAATTTTGAGACCAAAATCTGTTCAAAGGCCGAAAGTGAAGCACGTTCAATTAGTTTAGTTATTTCCTGGAAGATTTTCGATGTTACGAGATTTTTTTTTCAATTTGAGGGAATTAAACAAAGGGTTAAAACCATGAAAAATCCCAAATCGATTCACTTATAATAAATTTACCCCACAATAATTTTTTGATTACAAAAAACCCCCAAACTGGTAAACTTGTGATAAATTTACCCTCCGTTAGTTTTCGTTAAATTTTACTGTTAAATTACTAAGTTGGATGATACATAACAGTTGACGAGTGTATCAGTTTGGGGTTTTACCCCTTCATTAGTCACAGGTTTACCAATTTATAATTTTTCATGGTATTAATCTAATTTTACGGAGAGTAAATTTATCATAGGTGTACCAGTTTTGAGTTTTTCATAGTAAAAAAATTAGTACGGGATAAATCTGTCACGGATGTATCAATTCGGGATATTCCGTGGTATTAACCTTACAAAAGATAATCACTAGTTTTCAAGAATCCCCCCCCCCCCCACTCCCGATAAAGAAAAAAAATTAACCTTTGACCAGATGGACTTTAGATATATCGACGACGGTCGACTTTATTGTCAAATTGATCTGGTAATTAGAAGACTTAACGGTGCAATGCTTTTGATGATCCATCCACATGATAATTAGATAGGTTGGTAGATCTTGTCTCCTCTCCATTTAGTATATCGGTCGCCTGAAGTGGGTGGAAGAAATAAGATAATCATCATTTATACACAAGCGAATTTGCACTTGTGCTTCTTATGATATTACGTAAGTCATGTCAATAAGTGTCGGGAGCATTGATTTGAAATAAACAACAGCCTATTCCTCCGTATCTCATATGGGTATTCGTAATTATTGGAATTGGCTCGTTAAGCATACCAAAAGATGAAATACTCAATTTTTTTACAAATACCACGAGAAAAATTGGCATTAAAAGTGACAATCGTTATCTTATTTAGTTGCTTAAAAGTCCTGTTGGAGCACTTTGTGAGCACACGCGTCGTGAAGGGTTGTGCACATTCTACAATTAAGGGTGTGCAAAGGAACCGGGAACCATTCGGACCACTCAGAATTGGATCGGACCGGATCGGAATCGGAGGTTTCCAATTCCAATTTACTAGAATCGGTGAGTACTGATTCGGTTCCCAATTCTACGCATGGAACCGTCCGCCTGCCCACCTGAACTGGACCAGTAATATATATAATTTTTTTAAAAAAATTTCCAACTAAAAAAGAAAAAAAAATTAAGAAAAATGAAAACCTTAAATCCATAATTTGAAGGTCAACGCCTATCAATTGAGTGCTCATCTAATCTCATTCTCACATTGTCTGAGTCATCTCCCTATCTTTCACTCATAATTTCGACTCTTAAGCTCAACGCCAATCGACTCACTGTCTTGACGCTCGACCCCCATCAACTCAAGGCCGTGCCTTTGGCCGTTCATTGCCTCCCTCTCTCGCACTTGGTCACCTCTATTTGCATGAAGCTTGGTGAGACCGGTTCCTTGGGTCGATCCGAATCCCAAGTGGATCCATGGAACCAACGGACGATTCCTGGTTCTAATTTTTCGAAACCGGTCCTTAATGAACGATTTTCGATTCTATGGTGAGAACTGTCCATCTAGACCATGCTCACCTCTATCCATAACGATTGTGGTCACATGAGGTGGGCAGCCTCCGTGGTGGTCATCTTCTCGGCTTTCAGCGGTGGAACTAGATTGGACAACAGAGAGAAATTTGGGTTTGAGAAATGCTAGGCACATTAAAACTAGTTTAGAAAGTCCATGTACAAAGTAATGTGATAGGCTGTTATTGAGGTTGAACATTACTCACTCATTTAATTTATCACTTATAGTCCGCTGCATCATTGAGTATACATCCTGTAAGCCAGTGTAAGCATACATAACATTGCTCTTTGGATCTGGAGCATGACATCTCTGAAACCGCGAGAACACTCTTGATAAAAATCGGATTGTTCCGGTGACCACGTCTTAGACCGAACCTTTTCATACAATTGCCGATACACCGGTCATTAAAAAGGGATTAATCGGAGGACCTCGATCGACCAATTAATTTTCCACGAAAGTCCTTGGAAGAACTTGCTTCCTTTGGCGTGATCTTGAATCCATACGTTAGTCTTTACCCAATCTAATGCTTCATGTACAGGATCACGCGCACGTCTGTGAGCTCGAACGTTTCCTGCATGAATGATTAAAAAAAGAGAGAGTGTGCTGAAAGGTGTAGACTTTACGGGGAACTTTTGCATCTTTTATCAAACTCATCGATCACTTTCCAAGTCAAACTCGTAGGGTCACCGTGTCATCCCCCCGAAGAATGCACTGAAGCTTCCCCCCCAGAATTTCTACAAACCTTTTCGAGCATTTCCAAGTCCTCAAAATTGCTGACCGACCCGATTTCCACTCTCAAGAATCACGACTTTCCAAGGCGTGAAATTCGATGCAAGGACCCCTATTTTGGTTCAACTTTTCTTCTTCATAAAACTACAATATATATGTATATATATATTTGTGGGGAGCCTTCGTAATCGAACGACTGTGCAAAGCTCGCATGAAAGGATTCAGATTTCAAGCGTATGCTCTATGCTTTTGGTGGTTGTGAACTAGTCAATCTAGTTTTTCTTTGGACTTTAGAGAGATTAGTTATGATGTTGACATAAGATTGAAGATGACTCTTCAGAGAGATGAAACATTTTCTCAGTTGCTTCTTCGTTAAGGGCGTGGAATTGGTAAACGTTCATAGATTCGGTCACCCAAATGAATATCCAAAGAAAACAAGAACAAGAAAGTACACCACCATTTCGTCACAGGAGTTTACAGATGAATCGTTTGAGATGTTTTGGAGGAGATTTTAGGTACCGTCGGTCCACGACAGCTTGTCCACTCCACAAATTTTCTCAATTACTATGAAACGTGATATTGCTTCTCCCTCTGCTTGCTATTGAGGAAACAATACTTTAAGAGTATCTAAAGATCTCGGTGGATAAGGTAATTGAGACGAAACAAACCCTTTTGAAAATATGGGTTAAACATTTAATTAAAGAGGTTTTTACGGTCACCAATGCTTCGGCTATTATCGTATTTTGGATAGCTATTACTATGGAAAGTGAAGCATTCGAGATTAAATACGCTTAACGAGCGTCCGAGAGCACTTCTTCATGCAAATGGAAGATGGAAACAGATTAACAGAAGACAGAAATAATTTCTGTTTTCTTTAAGCTTTCATTAATTAGCAAAACAGAACACAGAAAACAAAACATATTGGTCGAACCCTTTCGAGACACGGCCTCCTGAATTACGCTGAGTTGAGCTGATGCCGTCCAATCCACGTGGGGTGAGAAAAAAAAGAACGAAGACGAACTCTGCTGGAAGTAAATGAATTTCAAAATGGAATAATGAAATGGTCTCGTCTGTCGTCTGTCCTCTGTCCTCTTTCTTATATAAACGGGAGGGGGGAGTGACAACTAGCGACGACAAGGACTGGACAGTCAGTCAGCAGTTGTAGTTTAAGGCATTCAACCCCCCTCTCAAGGCTTTTCGAAGTAGCTATAGCTTTGAGTGCAGCATTATTATTCGTAACTACCAAGAACACATCTGACACCCTCCAAGAAAAGGACTCGCCAGAGAAGAAAAATTCCCATCTTCTCTGGCCTTTGTTTCCGATACCACACCCGTTTCTTGGCTCGCCGATTCTTTTATCGAGGTAATGCGGCTTTCTCCTCCCTGGTTTTGTTTTGTTTTGTTTTGTTTTTTTTTTTTCATTTGGGTTGTATTTTTCTCATATTTTTCTGCGCATTCGAAGTTGAAGTTGTTCCTTTGAGGCGTTTGTTTGGATGGTGTTTGTTTCTTTTGGCGGAGAGGAAAGGTTTTGATAGTGTGGGTATGCGGTTCTGGGTTCCGAATGGTTGTTGCTAATGTGGGTCTCTCTCCGTTGCCTGTTTCAAATTGGGAAACGGCGGTGATCTTTGTGAAAATGATGTGTCCATTGCGTGTCTCTAGATCCACAGCTGGTACCTGGATTCGTGGTCGTTTCTCTGCTGTTTTTGGTTCTTCTTTTCTGTTCTTGGAAATTTGCGCGCGGTCTGCGTTTGTGCGCGCGTCTGTGTTCGCTTCGCTGCGTTTAAGGTTGCCTTCGGTCCTCTTTACCAAAAAAAAAAAAATATCCTGACAAATTGTTCCTTAACAAAAAAAAAAAATATCCTGAGAAATTGTATCTTTTCAAGGTTTGTCTTTATTATAGGATTAGTTCTGCAGATCTGTAACCTTTTCTAGTGTAGATGGTATGCACAAGTATCAGATTGAATTACCCTGGAATGTGACAAGCTCATGCTAGGTGGCTCAGTCTGCTCTATTTTAGCTGAATAAGAGCCGGAGATGGTGTTGAAATGGCACCCTTTACCAATTTGTTTCTCATGTTTTCTGTATAGTTCCTTGTAACTGAGTTTCTAGTGTTTTTGTGCTGATTGCTGGTTTGTTCAACAGACTGCTTCTGAATCAGACAGGCTGCTAAAAAATCCCTCGATATTTCAAATGGGAATCTCTTCCTCATGTCCGTTCTCGGACTACAGCGACTTGGAGAATCAATTCGAATCAGTCATTGTGAAATCCGTAAGTTTTGGAAAAGACCATATGAAAACCCCAGTGAGATCCATCAGTTTCAACAGTCGAGACTGTGAACCCACCATCGTGAAGTCCCTGGGAACTGGAGAGACAATAGTTGAGGGATCTATTAGTTTCAAAAGAAGGGAGTCGCGAACCATTATCTCAATTGAGGCTCCTCTCTCAAATGAACAGAAGGATGTCGCTTTTGCAATAGAAAATGCCAAAGAAATGGTCAACGAATCCCAAAAGTTGAATAGTTCTATGTGGGTATCTCAAGATTTACCTCCTGTTGATCCCGACAGCCCAAAACATGAGGCCGCCGTGAAACTGCAGAAAGTTTATAAAAGCTTTCGGACAAGACGAAAGCTAGCAGATTGTGCGGTGCTTGTGGAGCAGAGCTGGTATATTTATTTTTTGGCTCGTGATAATTGTCGCACAATGACCAAGCATCTGAGCTTTACTGATGTCTTTCTTTGTTTATCACAGGTGGAAGCTCTTAGATTTTGCTGAACTGAAGCGGAGCTCTATATCTTTCTTCGAATTGGAGAAGAATGAAACCGCCATTTCCCGTTGGTCAAGAGCTAGAACTAAAGCTGCTAAGGTAAATGCATAGTAGATTCATTCATGGCCTCCTAATTATACAAGTTATTGCTCCTATTCTAACCTGCCTTCTTTCATAGGTCGGCAAAGGCTTACTGAAGAACGATAGAGCTCAGAAACTTGCATTGCAACACTGGCTAGAAGCTGTAAGTCCTTCACAAGAAATTATTGTTCTCTCCTCTCCCATTTCTGTCACTGATTTCAATCCTTTCTTGTTGTGGAATACAGATTGATCCACGTCATCGTTATGGACATAGCCTTCACTTTTACTATGTTAAATGGCTGGATTGTCAAAGTAGAGAACCCTTCTTTTACTGGTATTGAGCTATCAAGACAATTTTCCTGCCTTGTCTTTTCAGTTTTTGAAGTTTGGCAATTTGTACTCACGGGAACTATCTACCTTAAAATTTCCAGGTTGGACATAGGCGAAGGGAAGGAGGTCAATCTCGTTGATAAGTGCCCAAGATCCAAACTTCAGCAACAGTGCATCAAGTATCTCGGTCCGGTGGGGCATCTCTCTCTTTTTCGTGACAGTGCCCGTACTTTTATTGGCTATTCTCTTTCTCATATAACCTTTTCTTAATACAGAACGAAAGGAAGGCACATGAAGTTATGGTCGAGGACGGAAAGTTCCTTTACAGGCAAACCGGGGACCTCCTCCACACAGTTGATGAACCCACGGACACCAAGTGGATTTTTGTACTCAGCACATCTAAGACACTGTATGTCGGTAAAAAGAAGAAGGGCGAATTCCAGCATTCCAGCTTCCTGGCTGGAGGCGCCACTTCTGCTGCAGGGAGATTAGTTGTTGAAAATGGAACCTTGAAGGTATGGGGGAATGCAAAGTCAAGTGGCATTACCTTAGAGAATTTTCACTTTTCGATTAATCTAACAGGCACGTATTCTTATTGGTCATTTCCACTTTTCTCTTGACAGGCAGTTTGGCCTCATAGTGGCCACTATCGTCCTACTCAAGAGAACTTTGATGAGTTCATTTTGTTTCTCAAAGAGAATGATGTGGATATCACAAACGTGAAGGTAGAATTGACGATTATTTTTGCAAGTGATGTTGTTTTGTTTTTCATCCACTGTAAATGTGGATCAGACTTCATGTGAACAAATTTTTCTCAATTGTCTCAGATGAGTCCAGTGGATGATGAAGAAAGCTTTACTAGCCAGCAAAGGAACAGCGTGCATGTAAGGAACCATTCATCCGGGCAGGACATAATGCAAAGTGTGCAAGTGTCAGGGACCGACAAGATAGATGTCCAAAACTTGACTCAGGATTTGATGGAGGAAGAGACTATTGCCACCTCCAAATCAAGGCAGTTTGGTAACTTCTGGAAAAAGCTGACTGATGATGAAATATCAGCAGTTGGCAAACTGTCCGGAAGACTAGGGAACGGTGACCTGCCGGATGGATCCTGTCAAGACACTTTCTTGCAGAGATCCAAAGTCAAAGGTCAGGAAGCAGAGGAAGAAGTACATGCTTCGGCGCCAGATTGCATCGTCCCAGAGCCTATCCTTCATGCTGAAGGGGCAGAGAGTTTAGCAATATCGGTTCAAGGGGAGAAAGTTGTAGAAAAGCCTTCACATAACAGACCAAAGTCGCTGCAATTGGGAAAGCAGTTGTCCTGCAAATGGACTACAGGAGCCGGGCCTCGCATTGGCTGCGTGAGGAACTATCCTCCAGAGCTCCAGTTCCGAGCTCTAGAGGAAGTGAACTTGTCTCCTCGAAGCCTGGATCCTTCTAGACCGCTTTTCTCCCCTCGAACCACTAGTGGACTAAGCTCGGTGACATCGCAGGCAACACCAGCCACGGAACAACAGTGAACTCACTCACGGCGGGTAAAGAAGTCCTCCCCTATTTCAGTGAGGCACATCGGTTGATCCATTTTCTTAGTGATATGACATTCTTGGTTCGTTCATTCTTTTCTGTGAATAGAGACTGATACATGCTCTATCCAATAGAAGAAAGAGAAGTGACAAGAAAAAGAAAACAGAACAATAGGCGTGAGAAGTGTTGTCGAGGGATGTTGTGACAATCCTCCCCTGTATTTCGGGCAAACAATGTTCCAATTCATGTTGTATACGCGATTAAAACGCTAGAATTTCACGGTCTCGACGACCTTAAAGAAAGGCAACGCTTCATCCATTTTACTTTTCTGTGAAGCTCTTGCCGACTTCTTTGCATGATGAACGACTAGTGATTTCTCATCGATGCGGCGTATCGATCCAATAGGCCACTTCTGAATAACAAGGGAAAAGTATGTCCAGGATTATATCCATGTGAAAAATACTTAATATGATCTTTCAGCAGACATCTGAGTATGAGACAATGGTGATGCCAAAACAGTCCTATGATTAATGGCCAAAGTTCTTTCTCCACCTTAATGTTATTCATTCTTGAGCTCATAAAGACAGAAACAGTGCTGAAAATTGCTCGAAATTTAGCGGTAATCTGCATCAAAGAACTGAGTTATTTGTTCACCCTTCTTCTTATCCCATCAAAACAATCTGCTCTAGCACAGCCCATCAAACCATGAGTTTAACTTCTTTCAAGAGGGTCAGATGGTTTCGTGCTACCAGAACTCCTAATACAAATAAGGGATAACTATACAAATGATCTGTGAAGTATGCCCCAATATGTAATGCGATCTTTAAATTTTTAATTTGTTTAACATGATCTCTAAAATTTTTATAAATGTTCAATTTAGTTCTTGAATTATATATCCCTAGATTCAATCTAGTCTCTGAATTATTTAGTCAATGGCCTAAATTGAATATATACCAAAAGTTCAAGAACCACATTGAACAAAGTAAAAATTTAGAGACCACATTGCACATTAGTTAAAATTCAGAGACCACGTTGAATAAATTAAAAGTTTAGGGACCACATTGCAAATTATGGCAAAATTCATGGACTATTTGTATCATTTTTTCTATAAATAAATTTAGTAATTAAGGAGACGAGTCAGAAAAGTAGATTTCCTATTTCCACATAAGGGGATGACTGTTAACAAGTACAGTGCATATAACTTTTAGGGAATTATTTTTTGGGACAAACCTTAAAGTTTGGAGTTTTTTAGAGAATTAGACATAACTTTTAAGGAATAATAGTATTTCTTTTTCATCTCGTTTTTTAAAAGAAATTTCTCTTTTGCATTCAATTGCTGTAAAAAAAACAAATATTTATAAAAATTGGGAGAAAAATTTGTTAGAATTTGATCATATGACCACTTTAATAAATTCAAATAAGATATTTCAAGAAAGAGATAAGCATAAATTAAATAAAATGGGAAAATAACTACTAAAAGAAAGGTCAAATAACAAAAATTGATTACTTGTTATATAAATTTAAAGGGTTAATTAACTTAAAGATGGTTGATTAACAAAAATCTGTACAAAAAATTACTAATATAAATTATGTTCACAACTCATAAAAGGAAATGATTAATTAAAATCCACTGTGATATTTTAAAATATTTTATTATTGATCACTCATTTTGCAATAATTAACTATTTAAAAATACATAATGAGTGTCCAGTTTTGTAATTTGACCTTTTTGTTATTGAAGCTTTTTTCCATTTTACTTAATCCGGTTCTTCTTCTTAAAAAATCTTATTAGTTGTATTATTATTTTCATCAAATTTTAACAATTTACGTAACCGACCATAACAAAATGAGAGTACATGAATGTAATGTGTGACAGTTGAAAGTCTAAAGGTAAATGTGTACTACTTTCGAAGTCTATGAGAATTTCGCGTAATTTTTTCTTATTTTTTATTTGCCAGTTCAAGTTTCCTATAATTCTAGTCCACCGGTTCGAATTTCTTTCCATTATGTTCAGAAGTTTTGATATAGGGTGCATTTATTTTACGAAAAATAAATGATTTTGAAAATATTTTCCTAAAAATGATCGTTTGCATCGTTTGAAATAATTAGTCAATGGAAAATGTTTTCATTTTTAAATTACCTAAATATTTTCTTGGGCAATTTTTTTTTTCGTTCCTTCATTTCTATAAGTGATACAGACAATTATTTTTTGGAAACCTAAACTTTGGCCAAATGTGCAATGTAATTTCTGAACTTTTAATTTGCTCAATACGATTCGTGAACTTTAGCTGAATGTGAATGCCGTCCCTATGTGTTTGGTGTGATTTTTAAACTTTTTGTACATGTTCAATCTTACTCTTGAGTTACATAAAAATGATTGCTTGTATCGCTTGAAATAATTAGTAAATTATCGAATGTCTAAACATTTTTATGGGCAATAATTTTTTTCGTTCCTTCACTTCTATAAGTGATACAAACGATTAATTTTTGTAAAATGTTCTTCATTATACAAATGGCCCATAAACTTTAGTACAATGTATAATGCAGTCCCTGATATTTTAATGTATTCAATGTGATCCCTAAACTTTAGCCTATTGTATAATGTAGCCCATGAACTTTTAATGTGTTCAATATTATATCTGAACTTTATGTATATGTTTAATCCAATCCCTTAATCATACAATATTAACGGAAGTACCTAAAGTTCGTGGACCATATTAAATAAATTAAAAATTCGAAAATTATATTACACGTTGAGCCAAAGTTCGTATGCGAATTCATGTCGTTTTCTCCCAATATCATTATAGCCGTCGGTCACGTGGGCCCCACCGCAACATAAGTGACGTGGCGGGTTCTCAAAGTCATTAACGATAACGACCACGTCGTATAATTTCTTCACTTCTTCAGCGAAGAATGGAACAGAGCATCGCTCCCTCTTCCACGAGTTCATCCTTCGTCAACTCCGGCCACCGCTGGGAAACGACTTTATGGCATCGACTACCACTCTTCGCGATCCTGTTACTCACAGAATCGACCGTCATCGCATCCTCTGTCTCCTTCTCTAGTCTCTCTGTTCGGAGCTCTGCGAGAGAACCCGGGAAGAACCCGCAATGGAAGCTCTCGTAGCTTCCTCCCTGCCCTCCGTCCGCATCCGAGAACCGCATCCCAAGAGCCTCTTCATCAGACCCAGATCGCCAATCCTTCGGCCTAGACGAATCGCAAGCCCCAAGCTCTGCGCGGCGAGTTCGTCCTCCCCTGTTTCGGCAGAACCGGCGGCGACGACGCCGGTGGAGCCCGAGGCTCGGGGCGATGCGGCGGGGGAGAAGTTCGACTGGTACTCGCAGTGGTACCCGGTGATGCCGGTCTGCGACCTCGACAAGAGGAGGCCGCACGCGAAGAAGGTGATGGGCCTCGACGTGGTGGTCTGGTGGGACAGGAACGAGGGGGCCTGGCAGGTGTTCGATGACAGCTGTCCCCACCGCTTGGCACCGCTGTCCGAGGGGAGGATCGATCAGTGGGGGAGGTTGCAGTGCGTGTACCACGGGTGGTGCTTCGGTGGATCCGGGGACTGCAAGTTCATTCCTCAAGCGCCTCCTGACGGTCCTCCGGTAACTTTCGTTCCTTTCTTGTTTTCGCACTTCTGGACTTTTAAGTGTCATCTCGAAGCTTTTTGTCGTGTTTTTATCGCATTTTAGTAGGGAAAACTCGTTCATTAGATAGACTTGTAATTGATTACCGCTGAGGAGATTAGTTTTTTTATCTATTGCTTGCGGACCCGATGAGTAGCGCTGCTTTCACTTTTTATCTGTTCTGTTGTTCTTTTTAAAATGTTTTTGGATGATTAAGTCCCCCTAAGCGAGATGGAGTTACGAACTTCCATTGGAGTCGCACAGGGATATCGATATCAGTAGCTTCCAGTTCCGTTGACTGATGTCCATGACTCTCTGGCTGCTGATAGTACTAATCCGAACTGTACAGCAAATGGCTTATCATTCAATCGTTTCAGTTATGATTCTGACGTTAGATGTTTAAGATTACTTGGCTTATTGGAATATTGTGTTGAATGTCCAACGCAATATTAGAGTGGCTTCCTTCAACTGAGAATCTCATCCTTTTCGAATGACGAAGTATTCCTTGTCAAAATCATGTGCTTTTTAAATTACATAATTCAGAATGGTGAAAGACAATAAAAACCCACTCTCACGAGCAATTCGGCAGGAAAAAAGGAACGCTCTTGCATTTGCATGTGGAATAGGGCAAGAAATGAGTAATGTGGTCCTGAAGGCATTGGCATAGTGGTCTATGTCGTGGATAAATAAATGTGGCTCTTTTGCCATGTAAAAGGCATCAAACATTAGGTAGAGGAAGTAAAATGTCTCATGAAGCATTTTTAAATCACGTCAATGAGCAACAACACTAAGTATGGCAAGAAATGAGTAATGTGGTCCTCAAGGCATTGGCATAGTGGTCTATGTCCTGGATAAATAAATGTGGCTCTTTTGCCATGTGAAAGGCATCAAACATTATGACTCATGAGACCAGGCGGTGTTCATGGCCAAAACGAACACAACAGTGAGAACGAACTTCGTTCGAGAGATCGTTGTGTGACTTCTGTTGTCTAGGCTTACACCAAAGGTTGACAGTTCAAAGACAATCGCGTCTACTGATTGACCGAGTAAATCCGATAGATGTTCACTAGGATGGGTTCAAAGTTTCAGACTACTCATTACGATGCAACGTTCTCTCATGGATGATCGCACATTGCATTACTTGCATTTACGAAGAGTCATGATTACGAATATATATCATTCATGTGGGGGATTGTTGGAATTTTGAGCAAATTGGAGGGAACTCCAAATTACAAATTTTGGAACCAAAATCCATCAAATTGTTTGAATGATATTAAAGATGAAGGAGAGAGTCCCACATAGGAAAGATGGGAGCTTGAAGTTGGATATATTAACTTGTGTCTTCCATGAAGGGTTGGGCCCTAAGGGGTACTCCACTTTTGTGGAAGAGAGAGGTGTTGCTCCAAGCAACAACTATCGCGCGCGCCCGCCGCCGTCCGGTTCGGGAACGGGCAGAAATTATTCAACTCATTTATTTTTTATTTGCAACGATTCGGGGGTACCGAACCGGTTCCTTCATTGCGTCGGTTATTTTTTATTTGCAACGGTTCGGGGGTACCGAACCGGTTCCTTCATTGCGTCGGGTTCGCTTGAATGGTCAATCCGTTCAACTGGTACCGGTTCGACTCGAAATTGATTGTTGACTCGTGACTCTTCGGACTTGCTTTTTAAAACTCATTCGTTTTCAAACAAAGGCTAGCCGTGCATTTTCGAAATAATCTCTCCCTCATTCGGTTTTCCTTATGCGATCAATTCCGCGACGTTCCGTTCGCCGTTTTCCTCCGAGCAAGTGCCGGCTTTGAGGGAAGGATCCGTTCTATCCTGGGAGACGATTGTCCATCGACCTTGGGTACCGAAAGAGGGGGCAAATCTGTCTTAAGGACACAACGTCTTTTCGTTGGGCTCGGATCAAACTTGCTTGTGTTGTTCTTTTCGACGCTCAGGTTAGTTGGCTTCTCTTATTTTCTACTATTGAAGTACGTATGTCGTATTGTATGTGATCAACATATTACGTATGATATGCTAAGGTGACAACACATTAGGTAGAGGAAGTAAAATGTCTCATGAAGCGTGTTTAAATCACGTCAATGGGCAACAACACTAAGTATGGCAAGAAATGAGTAATGTGGTCCTGAAGGCATTGGCATAGTGGTCTATGTCCTGGATAAATAAATGTGGCTCTTTTGCCATGTAAAAGGCATCAAACATTAGGTAGAGGAACCCACCCATCAATGGCCGCGTTGGTTTGCGCTCAGTTCCTTTCACGAGAGGACCTGGGTTCAAACTCGCCCATTGTTGATTTAAGTGGGGGGTCGTGGCGGTGGGATGCTGCACTAGCCCCCCTCGAGGACTAGTCGGGCATTACCGCTGATTTAAGCTCTAGCTCGCTGGCTGCGCGGACACCTCGGTTATCAAAAAAAAAACATTAGGTAGAGGAAGTAAAATGTCACATGAAGCGTGTTTAAATCACTTCAATGAGCAACAACACTAAATATGGCAAGAAATGAGTAATGTGGTCCTGAAGGCATTGGCAAAGTGGTCTATGTCGTGGATAAATAAATGTGGCTCTTTTGCCATGTAAAAGGCATCAAACATTAGGTAGAGGAAGTAAAATGTCTCATGAAGCATGTTTAAATCACGTCAATGAGCAACAACACTAAGTATGGCAAGAAATGAGTAATGTGGTCCTCAAGGCATTGGCATAGTGGTCTATGTCCTGGATAAATAAATGTGGCTCTTTTGCCATGTGAAAGGCATCAAACATTAGGTAGAGGAAGTAAAATGTCACATGAAGCGTGTTTAAATCACTTCAATGAGCAACAACACTAAATATGGCAAGAAATGAGTAATGTGGTCCTGAAGGCATTGGCATAGTGGTCTATGTCGTGGATAAATAAATGTGGCTCTTTTGCCATGTAAAACTCATCAAACATTAGATAGAGGAAGTAAAATGTCTCATGAAACATGTTTAAATCACGTCAATGAGCAACAACACTAAATATTTCCGATGCCAATTGTAAGTTACGTCGTGAGAATGTATTGTTAGTTAAAATCTCTGTTTTTGGGAAGCTGATAGTGTCTCAGCTTGGTATTTTTTGGGGAACATCTGTTAAGAAATTTTTCATCTTTCCCCCAGAAGAGGAGACTGGCTTATTCTGTGCTTCTGCAGGCATTTTCTATCTGATAAACGATTTCATCATTTAATGAGAGTAGTGGTGCAGTCTGTGCGCCTAGGCATACCTGTTGCTTGTAAATGAGTTAAACATGGCATACAATGGTATGGAACTGAAGGTAAGCTATGAATTTCTCCTTTGAAGAGCTTGGTGGCGGTCAGTTAAGATTTAATGTTCTCCCTCTTTTATCTCTTCTAACAAAAGCATTGGAACTATTATATTTTGGAGCAAATTGTTGTAACTAGTTGTCATTTTCATGTTATTCGCAGGTTCACACATTTAAGAAAGCATGTGTGGCCGTTTATCCAAGCACTGTGCATCACGATATTGTGTGGTTTTGGCCAAATAGTGATCCTCAGTACAAAGACATTATTATGAAGAAGAAACCCCCGTACATTCCAGAACTAGATGATCCATCTTATTCAAAGCTAATGGGAAATAGAGAGATTCCTTGTGGGTATGACAGCATCTTCTGCAATTTCTGCCTTTAACGAATGCCACGGCTCTTTTTTTCTATGTAGACTGTTGTGTTTTGCATAGCTATAGTGGTTTCATTCTTTAGGCATATCATGTGCTTAACGAAAGCGTTATGTTTACTTTGGCAATCATCATAAAAGCTTTTTTAGCAGGTCACCAGCTTGCACTTAACTGCTCTGAAACATGTGAATCTGCGTTTTCAGTTACGAGGTGCTGATTGAAAATCTTATGGATCTTGCTCACGTCCCATATGCCCACTATGGTATACTGCAAACTCAACAGCCGAAAAACAGATAAGAACTTTTTCTCCGCGGTTTCTCCACTAACTACGTTTCGACTTTCTTTGAAAGCTTATCCAACACCTTGTATGTTCTTTTCACTGTGAAAGCTGATAGAGAAGGGGGAAGGCCAGTTGAGATGAGTATAAAGAAACTCGATATTGATGGTTTCTTAGCAAAGCAGGAGGAAGGAAGCAGCCAATTTGTGCCACCATGCACATTTTATGCTCATTCTGAACTTCCATTGGATCCTGGAAATGGGACTGCTATGTCAGATGGAAGCAAAATGGTATGGATGATACATAAATTAGGTGAATTTATGAGCAATTGATCTCCATTTGTTTGCTCTGATAATAGTTTCCAACTATATATCATCAGACACAGGAGTCTTCAGCACCTGCGGCGAAACGGAGAAGGGCTTTGATTTTCATTTGCATTCCAGTGAGTCCTGGTAACAGCAGATTGATATGGATCTTCCCGAGAAACTTTGGAGTATGGATCGACCAAGTGGTTCCACGATGGATATTTCATGTGGGACAGAACCTGATTCTGGATTCAGATTTACGTCTTCTTCATGTTGAGGTAGTCTTTTTGTTAAGACCTTCATCCCTCAGCTATTCTTGTTAGGTTCTGGTTATGCGCAGGATGTTCAAATGCTAGCATGGAACATTAAATGCAGATAGTGGTCACTAGGGACAAAAAATCTCGGCGGAAAGAAAGTTATAAACTGATGGCTAGTGGTTAGCTGTAGACAGGTTACAAAAACGTTCAATGGATTAGTACGAGTGCTTGTTGTCATTTCAAGCCTAGCACAGAGTGACGTAACTATCATTATGTTGTCTAAGTTTTTTGTTGAAGATTTTTACACCTTCTCCTAAGTTGCTTATTCTTTTGTGTCTCTTCTCATTGAGGATCTGAGCGTGTAGCATCTTCCTGATAGAAACGTAAGAATGCTGCTGTAGAAGTTGCATGGCTTTCAATTAATCCCTAATGCATGCCAAGCCCCAGGATTTGCTTAGATACTCACCTGAGTCTAGTGGTTATTAACTTCCTTGTGCCTTTCAGGAGCGAAAGATAATGGAGGTGGGCTCTTCCAATTGGCAGAAGCCTGTTTCGTGCCAACAAAGTCGGATGCTCTTGTTGTCGGTTTCAGGAAGTGGTTAAACAAGTATGCAGACGGTCAAGTTGATTGGAAGGGCAAGTTCAGTGGTGCTCTCCCTGCTACTCCTCCAAGAGAACAGCTGATGGACAGGTGATCCATTTAAGAGTTAATTAGTTGTCTCGAGCTTTTGAAGTCTTTGCTCTGATAATAAAGCAACAAGATGTCTGAAGCCATCATAGGAAAAATTACCATCCATTCGACTGGAAAGAAAAGTCAGTCCATTCCGTTTCTGTTGAGTTGTTCTCGTTAGCTTCCTTAGGGGTTTTTATTTGGGGTGGCAGAGAAAATCATCATGTTCGCAGTGACTTCCAATGCAATTTTTATCCCATTGAGCAGATTTGATAGAGCAAGTTGGTTGCAATTTTCACAGGTACTGGTCTCACGTGGTGAACTGCCGCAGCTGCAACAATGCATACAAAGGTCTGAATGCACTTGAGGTCGCCTTACAGGTGTTGTCCGTAGCTTCTCTGGGAATTGTCACCGCAGCGAAACAAAATGCGTTGTCGGCTATAGCAAGAACTACACTTGTGGTGATGGCGGTATTGTTCTTCGGGGCATCTAGATGGTTGGCTCATTTCATCCACAAGAATTTCCGGTACCATGACTATGACCATGCCTTCCGCTAAGTTCTGAGTTTCCATAACTCCTTTTTCTCTCCCTGATCTCCACGGAGATTTCTTTTGTACATAACTAAACATAGCCTCCTATGTGTAAAGATTAAAGACCTAAAGAGATGGAACTCGGATACCATATTTATGAAGCAAGTGATCACGAAACTAGTGGGTGGTCAGTGTTCTTACGGCACAATCCATGGTGATTATGATGGGATTTCTCTTACCTTAAAGTCCTAGTTTCAGTGAAAATCTGCAACCATGTAGTCATTAGATGCTGGACAGTACACTTTGCAGCAAAATGTTGCGAAAATTTGATCAGAAGAGCATTGTACAATCGACCTGTGAGAGTGAGGAAAGATGACGATACATCTAAGAAGTTGGATTGTCCTGCGCCTGTTCAGTACGAAGTCGGGTCGTTCGCATCTTATATAGATATCGCTACTATTTGCTCTTCGACTTAGGAACGTTTTCTAGTCATCTCCACGATCTGTTCGGACGACGAACGAGCGGAGCCATAGGTGTGAGGAATACGTGTTTGAACTGAGCTGGTGCTTCTTGCTGCTGCTGGTGCTGTGCTCACATCAAAGTGGAAAAGAAATGCGATTCCATCGTCGGATATGCAGCCACTGTCATCCCGACCACCTCCACGACCACAACCACAGGCTGATTAACCCACCATTTATGGCTATGGGCTTTTTATATGCAACTCCAAAGTCGCACACAAAACCACAAGATCCTTGAGTTGGAATGTCATGTTAGCTAAGATCGTCAGATTTTAATTTGGGAAAGTTGTTAACTTCGTGCACGTCATTTCTAAAACTTTCGATTCGTGTATATAATACTGTGTTGTTTTTTAAATACAGTTTCAGTAGGTGAATATGAAAGGGCGAAGTTTTGTGATGCTAAGCCAGAAAATTAAAAGAAAAATTTGGAAATAAACACGAAATCTGAAATTTTTGGAAAAGAAAAAAAAAGAAGAAGAAGAAGAGGGAAGAGGACAACAGGGTCAGGGACGAGGATTTAAGGGTGCGTTTGAGAGAACTTCAAGGAAATGCCTTTGCATTTTACGCAAAGAACTTCGAGTTAAAGGGTTTTGATGTAATGCAACTAGTGTTTACTGGTAAATACTATTTGCATAAATGACTTTGGTTTAAACAGCAAGAAAAAACAAAAATCATAACTGTGACCTAACTCAGGTGAAGCTGGAAGCTCTTGCCACGGTCATTGTCGAGGTCGCAACCCTAGGCTAGGCATTGTTGGAGTTGCACGACCCCTAGGCGATCGGCTGGCGAGGTCGCATGATCCTGGGTGAGGTGACACCAAGGTCGCACAACCTTAGGCAAGTCATTTCTGAGAACAACGGCGAGATAGATTTTAACGGAGGAGAGCTCAGGCAACGGGCCGCCGAACCTAGACAGATCTTAAGCAGATGCGCGACCCTCGTTGCGACCGAGGGCGGCGGCCTCGAGCAACCTCGACAGGTGAGCCTTGACCTCCGCGACCCTCGCGTAAACTTGGCAAGCCGTCAGCGACCCTCACGCGATGATGACCATCGGTGACCCTTGCCTTCGCAACGACGATGAACAGTGATTTCATTCGGGGGGTGCAAAAGGATTGCGAAACCATCAGCGAGGGTAAAATTGGAATGAAAACGATTCATTTATCCTGGCCTTAGCGTTCTGAAAATACTAGACAGCCAAAGCCACCCCCTTGCCTTGAGAAAAGGCCTTTGGAGACGTCGTTGCATTTGCCGAATGAGCTGTCGTTTTGGTTTACAAGATAAGATAACTTTGCTTTTTGCCAAAGCCCTTCAGGGGTTTGGCACAATGGGGGGTTGAACGGCAGACCTCACTGAAACGATCATGCTATCTCTTTATTTTGACAAGTGCACTAATTTGAGATTTTACTCTTCGTTTGTCATAAGTTTATCAGTTTATATTTTTCTTAGTATTAATTTAATTTAACGAAAATTAACGTAAGAGTAAATTTATCACAAAGGTACCAATTTGATATTTTTGGTAGTCAAAAAATTAGTTTTTGGTAAATTTGCTATAAGTATATCAATTTTGGATTTTTCGTGGTATTAATGAGTATCCAATTTTGTAGTTTGACCTTTTTGTTATTGAAACTTTTTTTTTCCATTTTACTTAATTCTACGAAAAATCAAAAATTGATTTTTCTATATTGAAATATTAATATTTATGTTTTCTTATGATATCAATATTTTATCCTTCTTTATTTTTTTATTTGTTTTATAGAAATCAAGGGTAAAAGTGAGATTTTATTTTTAAAAAAATGAAATGAAAATACACTTTTATCCTTAACAGGTCTTATGCTAATAGAAACTATACGTAACTGACTATAACAAAATGAGAGTATACGAACGTAATGTGTGACATTGAAAGGTTAAAGGTAAATGTGTATTACTTTCAAAGTTTATGAGAATTTCGTGAATTTTCCTTCAGGTTTCCTGTGATTCTAGTCCCAGTGCTTTGAATTTTCTTCCATTATGAACAAAAGTTTTAATATAAGGTTTTAATATAAGGGACGGTTTTTTTCGTGGAAAATGAACTATTAAAAATGATTAATTATATCATTTGAAATGATTAATTAATAAAAAAATATCTTCATTATTGACAAATATTTATATCTAAACATTTTTGTGTGTGATAATTTCTTTCATTCCTTCATTTTTATAAGTGATACGGGCGATTAATTTTAGGAAAATATTCTCCATAAATGGTCTCTGAGTTTTAGTCTAATGTATAATATAGTCTCTGAACTTTAAATCTAATCAATATGGCTCCTGAACTTTAGCCTAATATGCAAGATCGTCACTAAACTTTTAATGTGTTCAAAGTGATTTTTGAACCTTTAGTACATGTTTAATCTAATCCCTTAATTATATGAAATCGCTCCCGAAGTTGAATTAATGGAAATATTCAAAGTTTATTGATCACATTAATCAAATTAAGAGTTTGGTGATAATAATGAATAAATTATAAGTTAAGGGGTTGGATTGTACTTTTTTTTTTTTTACCATTGTCTTTTCACTCAACATTGTTGCAGCCGTCTATCATGTGGGCCCCACCGCAAAGCCGGTGACGTGGCGGGTTCTTAACGTCATTAACGACCCTGTCGTGTAATCTCTTTGACACTTCTCGGGGCGAAGAAAAGGGCAGCGCACGTCCTTGTCTGCTCAAGTGCCTCACTCGCTCCCTCTTCCACAAATTCATTCTTCATCAACTACGGCTACCGCTGCGAAACGAATTTGTGGCCTCAAGTTCTGTTTGATCGCCATTGTGTTTGAGTCTTCTTACCCTCTGTCGTTTACGCACAAAATCGACCGTCATCGCATCCTCTGTATCCTCCTCTAGTCTCTCCGTTCGGAGCTCTGCGAGAGAACCCAGGAAGAACCCGCAATGGAAGCTCTCGTAGCTTCCTCCCTGCCCTCCGTCCGCATCCGAGAACCGCATCCCAAGAGCCTTTTCATCAGACCCAGATGGCCAATCCTTCGACCGAAACGAATCGCCAGCCCCAAGCTCTGCGCGGCGATTTCCTCGCCGGCGTCCCCTGTTTCGGTAGAACCGGCGGCGACGACTCCGGTGGAACCCGAGGCTCGGATCGACGCCGCGGGGGAGAAGTTCGACTGGTTCTCGCAGTGGTACCCGGTGATGCCGGTCTGCGACCTCGACAAGAGGAGGCCGCACGCGAAGAAGGTGATGGGCCTCGACGTGGTGGTCTGGTGGGACAGGAACGAGGGGGCCTGGCAGGTGTTCGATGATAGCTGTCCCCACCGCTTGGCGCCGCTGTCCGAGGGGAGGATCGATCAGTGGGGGAGGTTGCAGTGCGTGTACCACGGGTGGTGCTTCGGTGGATCCGGGGATTGCAAGTTCATTCCTCAAGCGCCTCCCGACGGTCCTCCGGTGACTTTCGTTCCGTTCTTGTTATCCTTATTTTTATCTGTTGCTTGTGGACCCGATGAGTAGCGCTGCTTTCACTTTTTACCTGTTCTGTTGTTCTTTTTAAAATGTTTTTGGATGATAAAGTCCCCCTAAGCGAAATGGAGTTATGAACTTCCATTGGATTCACACAGGGATATCGATATCAGTAGCTTCCAATTCCGTCGACTGTCTTTCATAGGAGTGGCGTTCGTGGCATACTGATGTCCATGACTCTCTGGCTGCTGATAGCACTAATCCGAACTGTATAGCAAATGGTTTATCATTCAATGGTTTCAGCGACAATAGATGTTTAAGATTACTTGGCTTATTGGAATCTTGTATTGAATGTCCAACGCGATATTAGATTGGCTTCCTTCAACTGAGAATCGCATCCTTTTCCAATGATGAAGTATTCCCTGTCAAAATCACGTGCTTTTTGAATTACACAATTCAGAATGGTACAAGACACTAAAAACCCACTCTCACGATCAATTCGAAAGGAACAAGGAACACTCTTGCATTTGCACGTGGAATAGGGCAACAAATGAGTAATGTGGTCCTGAAGGCATTGGCATAGTGGTCTATGTCACGGATGTATAAATGTGGCTGTTTCGCCATGTAACAGGCGTAAAACATTAGGTGGAGGAAGTAAAATGTCTCATGAAGCATGTTTCAACCGC
This sequence comes from Syzygium syzygioides, assembly GCA_031216285.1. NCBI lineage: Eukaryota > Viridiplantae > Streptophyta > Magnoliopsida > Myrtales > Myrtaceae > Syzygium > Syzygium syzygioides. The sequence continues at coordinate 19,144,003 of CM062251.1, forward strand.
ATCAATGAGGAACAACACTAAATATTTCTGATGCCAATTGTAAGTTATGTCGTGAGAATGTATTGTACGTTAAAATCTCTATTTTTTGGGAGATGATAGTGTCTTTGCTAGGTATTTTTTAGAGAACATGTTGAAGAATTATCCCACATCGATTGACAACGGTTCCTAAATGCTTTTTATATTCATGTGGTCTTCATCCACCTAATAACTTAAGCTTTGCTCGTAATCCGGTTATCTCACATTGATTGACAACGGGTCCTGAATGTTTTTTATGTTCATGTGGTCTCCCTCTACCTAATAGCTTAAGTTTTTAGGTTTGACTTTCTAGCAGAACATCTATTAAGAAATTCTTCTTCTTTCCCCCGGAAGAGGAGACTGGCCTATTCTGTGCTTCTTCAAGCATTTTCTATCCGATAAAGGATTTAATCATATATTGAGAGTAGTGGTGCAGTTTGTGCACCATGGCACACACCTGTTGCATGTAATTGAGTTAAACATGGCATAATATGGTATGGGACTGAAGGTAAGCTATGAATTTCTCCTTTGAAGAGCTTGGTGGTGGCCAGCTAAGATTTATTGTTCTCCCTCTTTTATCTCTTCTAAACAAAAGTATGCGAACTTCTATATTTTGGAGCAAATTTTTGTAACTAGTTGTCATTTCCTGTTATTCGCAGGTTCACACATTTAAGAAAGCATGTGTGGCCGTTTATCCAAGTACTGTGCAGCACGATATTGTGTGGTTTTGGCCAAATAGCGATCCTCAGTACAAAGACATTATTATGAAGAAGAAACCCCCGTACATTCCAGAACTAGACGATCCATCTTATTCAAAGCTAATGGGAAATAGAGAGATTCCTTATGGGTATGACATCATCTTCTTCAATTTCTTCCTTTTACGAATGCCATGACTCCATTTTTCTATGTAGACTGTCTCGTTTTGCATAGCTATAGTGGTTTCATTCTTTAGGCATATCATGTGCTTAAAGAAAGCGTTATTTTTACTTTGGAAATCATCATAGAAGGTATTTTAGCAGGTCTGCCCTATCACTAGCTTGCACTTGACTGCTCTGAGACATGTGAATCTGCATTTTCAGTTACGAGGTGATGATTGAAAATCTTATGGATCCTGCTCACGTCCCATATGCCCACTATGGTATAATGCGAACTCAACGGCCAAAAAACAGATAAGAACTTTCTCTCCATGGTATCTCCACTAATTACGTTTCGACTTTCTTTGAAAGCTTATCCAACACCTTGTATGTTCTTTTCACTGTGAAAGCTGATAGAGAAGGGGGAAGGCCAGTTGAGATGAGTATAAAGAAACTCGATATTGATGGTTTCTTAGCAAAGCAGGAGTGGGGAAGTAGCCAATTCATGCCACCATGCATATTTTATGCTTATTCTGAACGTCCATCGGATCCAGGAAATGTGACTGCTATGTCAGATGGAAGCAAAATGGTATGGATGATACATAAATTAGGTGAATTTATTAGCAATTGATCTCCATTTGTTTGCTCTGAATAATAGTTTCCAACTATATATCATCTGACACAGGAGTCTTCAGCACCCGCGGCAAAAGGGAGAATGGCTTTGATTTTCATTTGCATTCCAGTGAGTCCTGGTAACAGCAGATTGATATGGACCTTCCCGAGAAACTTTGGAGTATGGATCGACCAAGTGGTTCCACGATGGATATTTCATGCGGGACAAAACCTGATTCTGGATTCAGATTTATATCTTCTTCATGTTGAGGTAGTCTTTTTGTTAAGACCTTCGTCCCTCAGCTATTCTTGTTAGACGCTGATTATGCACAGGATGTTCAAATGCTAACATGGAACGCTAAATGCAGATAGTGGTCACCAGGGACGAAAAATCTCGACGGAAAGAAAGTTGTAAACTGTTGACTAGTGTTTGGCTGTAGAAAGGGTACAAAAACGTTCAATGGATTACTACGAGTGCTTGTTGTCATTTCAAGCCTAGCACAGAGTGACGTAACTATCATTATGTTGTCTAAGTTTTTTGTTGAAGATTTTTACACCTTCTCCTAAGTTGCTTATTCTTTTGTGTCTCTTCTCATTGAGGATCTGAGCGTGTAGCATCTTCCTGATAGAAACGTAAGAATGCTGCTGTAGAAGTTGCCTGGCTTTCAATCAATCCCTAATGCATGCCAAGCCCCGGGATTTGCTTAGATACTCACCTGAGTCTAGTGGTAATTAACTTCCTTGTGCCTTTCAGGAGCGAAAGATAATGGAGGTGGGCTCTTCCAATTGGCAGAAGGCCTGTTTCGTGCCAACAAAGTCGGATGCGCTTGTTGTCGGTTTCAGGAAGTGGTTAAACAAGTATGGAGGCGGTCAAGTTGATTGGAAGGGCAAGTTCAGTGGTGCTCTCCCTGCGACTCCTCCAAGAGAACAGCTGATGGACAGGTGATCCATTTAAGAGTTAATTAGTTGTCTCGAGCTTTTGAAGTCTTTGCTCTGATAATAAAGCAAAAAGATGTCTGAAGCCATCATAAGAAAAATTACCATCCATTCGACTGGAAAGAAAAGTCAGTCCATTCCGTTTCTGTTGAGTTGTTCTCGTTAGTTCCTTAGGGGTTTTTATTTAGGGTGGCAGAGAAAATCATCATCTTCGCAGTGACTTCCAATGCAATTTTTATCCCATTGAGCAGATTTGATAGAGAAAGTTGGTTGCAATTTTCGCAGATACTGGTCTCACGTGGTGAACTGCCGCAGCTGCAACAATGCATACAAAGGTCTGAATGCACTCGAGGTCGCCTTACAGGTGTTGTCCGTAGCTTCTCTGGGAATTGTCGCCGCGGCGAAACAAAATGCGTTGTCGGCTATAGCAAGAACTACACTCGTTGTGATGGCGGTATTGTTCTTCGGGGCATCCAGATGGTTGGCTCATTTCGTCCACAAGAATTTCCGGTACCATGACTATGACCACGCCTTCCGCTAAGTTCTGAGTTTCAATCTCTCCTTTTTCTCTCCCTGATCTCCGTGGAGATTCCTTTTGTACATAGCTTAACGTAGCCTCCTATATTTAAAGATTAAAGACCTAAAGAGATGGAATTCGGACACCATCTTTGCGAAGCAAGTGGTTACGAAACTAGTGGGTGGTCAGTGTTCTTATGGGGCAATCTGCGGTGATTATTATGGGATTTCTCTTACTTTATAGCCCTTGTCACGGTAAAAATCTGCAACCATGTAGTCATTAGATGCTGGACAGAACACTCTGCAGCGAAATGTTTGCGAAAATTTGATCCGAACTTGAATCGTCCTGCGCATGTTTGGTACGAAGTCGGATTGTTTGCTTCTTACATAGACATTGCTACTATTTGCTTGCCGACTCTGGGAATGATTTCAATTCGTCTCCACGATCTGATCCGACATCGAACGAGCAGAGCCGTAGGTACAAGGAATATGCGTTTGAACTGAGCCGGTGCTTCTAGCTGCTTGCTGGTGTCGTGCTCGCATCAAAGTGGAAAAGAAATGTGATTCCATCGTCGGATATGCAGTCATAGTCATCCCAACCACCTCCACAACCGCAAGCTGATTAACCCACCATTATTATGGGCTTTTTTATATGCGACTCCAAAGTCGCACACGACAGCACCACAAGATCCTTGAGTTGGAATGTCATGTTAGCTAAGATAGTCAGATTTAAGTTGGGAAAGTTACGTAACAAAGTCCTGAAAGTCGTTCGTTTCGTGCACTTCGTTTCTAAAACTTTTGATCCGTGGCATGTAAGTCCTAAATCTTGTTAAGTTCGCAAGCTTCTGCTCTTCCGTCAGGTCCATTAATTTCAAATGAACGGAAATGTACGCATGATTTTTTTATCAATTTTTTTAGTGCTGTTTGATTTTTAAATATTTTTCAATAGGTGAATATAAAAGGGTATAGTTAGGTGATGCTACGTTAGAAAATTAAAAGAAAATTTTGAAAATAATACACGAAATCCGAAAAATTGGAAAAAAAAAACAAGAATAAAAAGGAAAGGAAAAAGGACAACAGGGTCGGGGGATGAGGGTTTAAGGGTGCGTTCGAGAGAATTTTCGGGAAATGCCTTTGCATTTAAAGGGTTATACGTCAACACTATGGTGACAAAAATTACAAAATGTAAATAATATTTGGTAAATGCTATTTGCATAAACGATTTTGGTTTAAAAAACAAGAAAAAAACAAAAATTACAATAGTGACCCAACTCAGGCGAAGCTGGAAAGTTTGGCCGCAGTTGTCGTCGAGGTTGCGCGATCCTAGGCTAGGTATCGCTAGAGTGGCACAACCCCAGGCTGCTGCTGAGGTCACATGACCCCGGGCAAGACGGCACCAAGGTTGCACGACCTCAGGCAAGTCAGTTTCGAGAACGGCGGCAAGGCGCATTTAAACGGAGGCAAGCTCAAGCAGTTGACCCCCAAAACCAAATAGATCTAAAATAGATGCGCGACCATCTTCGTGACTAGCAGCGGCCTCGACAGGCAAAGCCTTGACCTCCGCGACCCTCGTGTAACCTTGGCGATCCTCACGCAATGGTAACCATCGGTGACCCTCGGCTCCGCAAAGACGATGAACAGCGATTTCGTCCGGGGGTACAAAAGGGAACACGAAACCATCATCGAGGGTAAATTTGGAATAAGAAAAATTTAATCAAGCCCGGGCTTTGCGCTCCGAAAATGCTAGACAGCCAAAGCCACCCCTCTTGCCTTGAGGAAAAAAGAAGCCAACGGAGATGCATTGCGTTCGCCAAGTGAGCTTTCATTTCTGGTTTGCAAGACGCCGTTCCTTTTTGCCAACCTCGCCGACATCACAGAGGGCCCTCGCTCGACTACCGACGAGGGCCATGGCGCTCAACACCAAGCGTGCACGTGCGTTTTCGTCCCACTGGAAATTGGCCGGCCCCCACGAAACGACCAAAAGTGCACGGAATTAGCAAGTTCGACGATTTGATCGTACACGTCGAAATTTTTTGGGGGTCTGAAGTGCGCGAAATCCACGAGTTTTAGGACCGTGCTGTTAAATTCTCCGTTTGAATTGGAGGGGAACGAGGCTACGCATGAAGTTGCCCATGGAATTGCCTGCGTACGGAGCCCTCGACAACCCCCCCACACACCCCTCCTGGCGTTTTTCAAGGAGGGTTTACATGTCCATCCGTTCCTGGCTGGATAGAGTCTGTTTTTCGATCGGATAAGTATGGACATCGATCATGGCAGCGTATGATAATACCGCATTATCATGATGATCTGTCCCTGTTCCGAAAGCAAAACCTGTCCCATGTGCGCAAGCATAGCGTCGGCGGCAAGCGAGCGCAGCGACAAGCGACAGCGACAGAGAGAGGCAGGCCAGAAGAGAAATACCACGGACATAAACAAACCGGATAATGTCGAGGCGGTCCCTCTCAACTTTAGTATAATGTACGATTTAATGTTAGATTTTTAATTTATTTAATATATTATATGAATTTCTAACATATATATAATAAAATATTTAAATTATATAAAAGTATTTAATATGATCTATAGATTTAAATTAATTAAATAGCTATATTAAATATTTTCATATATTATACGGGCTAAATTGAGCATTGAATAAATGAAAATGTTTAGGCACCAAATTTAATGTTAGGCTAAGGTATATAGATTGTAGTGAATAAATTAAAAATTTAGAGGCGGTGTTAAAGTTAAAAAGAAGAAAAGAAAAGAGAAGGAAATCTCTTGACATCCCAACCTCCATCACCGACACAAGGAAGCAGCTCACCGAGCTGAGAGCGAGCCCCGAGATCTGCAGAAACCTCCTCCCTCCTCCGCCCCCTGACCAGTCCCCTTTCCATCTCCATTCCCGCAGCTCGGAGCTCGACCGTAAGCGAGGAACCCACCGGCCACCACCACCGCCCGCCCCCCGCCGCGGCCGCCGCCGCCCCCAATGAAAGATCCAGATCCGGTAGCCGAGCCCATCGCCCAGAACCTCATCAAGCTCATCAGCAATGTCTGCTTCTCCGTCTTCGTCTTCTCCGTCCTGGTCGTCACCGTCGTCGCCATCACCTACCAGCCCCCGGATCCGTGGCTCCAGTCCGCCCCCGCCCTCACCAGGCTGTTCACCCAGACCCAGAATGCCACCTTCAAGAACGACGACTCCGTCCTCAAGACCGGCGAGGACCTGCCCCTCCTCCTCCCCCCCGCCGCCTCCCCCGCTACCGCTCCGCCGGCGGCGGCGGCGGCGGCGGCGGCGGCGGCGGTTGAGAGGGCCGAGGAGGTGATCGCGAATTCGACAGCCGGGGCCGAGCCCTCGTGCGACGAGGCGGCCCTGCTGCCCGTCAATTGTTCGGATCCCCGCGTTCTGGCCGCCGTCAAGAGGTTCAATGCGAGAGCCTTCAGGTCCATCGTGTTCCTCGGGTATCAGGCTCCGGTTAACGGTTCGAAAGCCGACGAGTGCGACGTGGCGTGGAGGTTCAGGAACAGGAGGGAGAAATCTTGGAGGAGGTACAGGGATTTCAGGAGGTTTAAGATTGGCATCGGAGAGAGCTGCACTTACAGGGTGGTGCACCCGGGCGCTTGGCATTCGGGCGTCAATGCGCGGCCGCCGAGAGGCGGCAGATCCAACGCCACCAGGGGCGGCAAGAAACCACCGAAAGTTCCAGCTCCGGCTACGGACGACGAGATCAACGACACTATACCGACACTGGGGTCCGATACGAGCTTCAGGAAGGGCAGATACTTGTACTACTCGCGCGGGGCGGATTACTGTAAAGGGATGAATCATTACATGTGGAGCTTCCTCTGCGGGCTGGGCGAGGCGATGTACCTCAATCGCACCTTCGTGATGGATCTGAAGCTCTGCCTGGCGGCGACGTACAACCCGAGTAAGAAAGATGAGGAAGGGAAGGATTTCCGGCTCTATTTCGACTTCGAGCATCTCAAGGAGACGGCTTCGATCGTGGAGGAGGGCGAGTTCTGGAGCGATTGGAAGAAATGGGACGAGACTCACAAGAAGAAGGTGCCGGTTAAGAAGGTCGGGACTTACAAGGTCACGCCGATGCAGCTCAAGAAAGATAAGAGCACGATCATATGGAGGCAGTTCAATGCTCCGGAGGAGAAGGATAATTACTGGTACAGGGTCTGCGAAGGGCCGGCTGCGAATTACGTCCACAGGCCGTGGCAGGCGATCTGGAAGTCGAAGAGGCTGATGAACATCGTCACGGATATCAGTGGGAGGATGGACTGGGATTTCGATGTGGTCCATGTGGTTCGCGGAGAGAAGGCGCAGAATAAGGCGCTCTGGCCTCACTTGGATTCCGACACATCCCCTGATGCTATTCTTGCTAAGCTTCGGGAGGTGATTAAGCCGTGGCGAAACCTGTACGTGGCGACGAACGAGCCCTTCTACAGCTACTTCGACAAATTGAGGTCTCAATACAAGGTGCATCTGCTGGATGATTATAGGGAGCTGTGGGGAAATAAGAGCGAGTGGTACAATGAGACCAGGCTTCTCAACAATGGGAATCCGGTCGAATTCGATGGTTATATGAGGGTGGCAGTGGACACTGAGGTACTATACCGGGCAAAGACACGAGTTGAAACTTTCTACAATTTAACCAAAGATTGCAAGAATGGAATCAATACATGCTGAAGCTGAGCGTAGTTTGATGTCTCCGTATCATTACTTCCGCCGGTTGATCCGCGGCTTTGGTACTTCTTTGGTATCTGGGACGGAATTCTTTAGGATATTTGTTGCCTAGTCACACAGGTCAGTTCTTTCATTGCATTGATGTTCGGTAATTTGATGAGCAAGCCAATTCATATTTGTAACATAGTCTGTTTTCATGTTAGTCTTCATCACTGTCATTGCATCGACAGAGCAGTGCAATTATCCTCTCTACTCTCTCTAATGCCTCCATGAATTTTGCGACGGTAATTTGTAAGAGAATTTAGGTAGCAGTTTGAAGGCCAACTGCTAAATGAATTTAGTGAGTTACAGAGCATGTGCAAGATATGGTCAACTGCCCTTTAAACCTTTTTACAAGCAGTAGGCCTCGATTAGAGAAGCAGTTCGTTTCCTTTATTTAGTAGCAAGAACGATGCTAGGTACATGAAGATTGGCTTATAAGATGGATATACTGTGGTGTGGCAAACTATCGCCCAAGTGTTGAATTGGTTCACTTGTTAAACTGCCCACTTGCAGTCTGCAACATTACTTGTATATCAGTCTTACTGACTAATCTTAATATACCTAGCATTGCTCGAGTCGCAAACACAGCACTCTCTATTGTTCTGGCTGATAAAATCCCCATGTTGGCTGAACAGACGCTTGCCAGCATTAACGGCAGGATTATAAGATTGAAGGTTTGGTTGACAACTCGATCCTTTACTCTATCTTCAGGACACTCTAGGATTCTTGCTCTTGACCAAGCCAAGTTTGTTTGCACTCCCTAGAGGTAAGTAGACTTCTGTTTGGGGCACACGAAGGGAAAAAAACCTTGTCTTCTTAACTGTACCTGCCTGTGGAGGTAAAAACCTCGTCTTTGGCCTGAAAAGAGACTTTTGTCGGTGTTGCTTGCTCGGATGCACGAATGACTAGTGTGTGCAGAAACTGCCCTGTATATTATGCAAAGTGAAGTTGTTTTTGGTATCCACCGGGGAGGGGGGACTTCACAGAACTCACAGGTTGATCTAGCAAAGAAAGTGGGGGTTGTGTTGCCCATTGTCCAAGGCTCTTCTTTTTAAACTGCAATGACTAGCCAATCTATACATCTTCATCCTTCTTGTCAAGTTCCAGTCGGGGTCTTTGAGCCGTCTTTGCTTATTTACTCATGTCTATCCTCAGAGGCTCTGTTTTCCAACAGCCATGAACATTTTTCCGTGTTCACTCTCTGGTAATCGCTTCCATATCAATCTCGACCGTAAGTTCCTTCACTACTTAGCTTGCCGGGGACTTTCTCTGGTGGGCTTTTGCCGATGCTTCCACAACTTCAAAATTGTCATATTTCACACCATCCTATGTTAGCTTAGTGCCCATCCTTCCTCTGCTAAGCAAGACTTTGGGATAGGACACTTCATTCCTAGTTGCGATCCCATTTGCAGCTTCTTACAGATCAATGCCCACTAGCAGTTTCATTATTAATCTTCCCCATGTCCTTCATTTAGTTACTCTCGGTTTTTCATCTTTCTTCTTGTCAGATGCTTCACTTCACTTCAACTACAACGCATTCTTCACTCCAATATTTAGAGCATAACGAGACCTGGCCTTGGATATGTTGCAGCTTTGTAAAAGAGGGTATGTTTATTTGGAGGAAAATTTCATGATAAAGGAAAAGATTTTCCAGGAATTCATTTTTCAAGAAAATGTTTTTCCCTTTTTAGGCTAGAGAATTCATTTTCCTAACTTTTGTATACTTATTTTCTTTGACCCTAAATAATTTTCTGTTGACTGATCAAATTTTCGCATGTTGAAGGAATAACACGCTTCTTAAACTTTCATCAACACGGAAAGCTTTTGCCTCTTACATCCTGTAAATTGCTCGGGTATCTGTACTCTTACCATATACAATCAGCTCACTGTAGTGGCAAACTCCACACCAAGTCTTGTTCCTGTTCATATAAAACGCGACTTTTTCCGAACATATACGGTGCGATGTTCCGCAAATGGCTTAGGATGTCTCTCGGAGGAGATATTTCGACAAAAGTGAGCAGTGATTCTCTTAGGTTGTTTAGTGGCTCATTACAAACTCACAACCTCTAATCTGCCATATCGATATCCTCGCGCTGCACCCAAAAACTGCTGTTTCTATGAACAATGGACAGGAATAGCAGGGCTTGGAATGACGTGAACCGAGTCTCAATTGACGAAACATAGGAAAGAGAAGAAACAGTTTATAGGATTTCAACTCAGTCATTCAAACTCACCAAAGCGAAGCAATGCTTCGGTTGTAATTCAGCACATTGTGCTACCGCTAAGCTGCTACAGTTCAACCTTATGGAATCATCTCATTCAAGAGCGGACCTAGCTGGCTCTGGAGGATTCGTGAGGAAGATGTCAAGGAGCTGATCAATGGCGGTGCACTGCATTTCTGGGTATAACCTTGAAGCCTCAAGGTCATCTTCACTTATCTCGTAGCTCATCATATCTCCCTTGACGAATGTCGAGTGAAGTATGGAGACGGGTATGTTTTCTGGAGGTGGCAGAGCTTAACAAAGGACATAAAAACCATTTAGTGTCAGCAAACTTTCGTATTCGTGGAAAGAGGAAAAAGCGGAGAAAATCATGTCTCGACCGATGTCCAGGTCGCGACAATGTTTTAAAGAAATTTAGGGGGCAGTACCGCGATTAATTTCGATAAACATGAGGATGTTATCATAATGGAAAAATGACACAAATGATCAATTATCTTATAATTTATTTATGTGGTCCATGAACTTTAGCTTAATGTGCAATGTAATTCATAAACCTTTGTACAAATTCAATATAGTTGTTGAACTATATGAAAATATTCAATGTTGTCCTTTTATTAAATTAAAATCATGGACAACATTGTATATTTTCATATAGTTCAACAACTATATTGAATATGTATCAAAAGTTTGGAGATCACATTGAACAAATTCAAAGTTTATGGATCACATTGCACATTGAGTTAAAGTTCAGAAATCAACATTGCACATTGTATATGAAAATATTTTCATATAGCTTAATGTGCAATGTAATTCATAAACCTTTGTACATATTCAATTTAGTCTTTGATCTATATGAAAATATTCAATGTTATCCTTTTATTAAATTAAAAATCATGGACAACATTGTATATTTTCATATAGTTCAACAACTATATGGAACATGTATCAAAAGTTTGGAGATCACATTGAACAAATTCAAAGTTTATGGATCACCATTGCACATTGAGTTAAAGTTCAGAAATCAACATTGCACATTGTATATGAAAATATTTTCATATAGCTTAATGTGCAATGTAATTCATAAACCTTTGTACATATTCAATTTAGTCTTTGATCTATATGAAAATATTCAATGTTATCCTTTTATTAAATTAAAAATCATGGACAACATTGTATATTTTCATATAGTTCAACAACTATATTGAACATATATCAAAAGTTTGGAGATCACATTGAACAAATTCAAAATTTATGGATCACATTGCACATTGAGTTAAAGTTCAGAAATCAACATTGCACATTGTATATGAAAATATTTTCATATAGCTTAATGTGCAATGTAATTCATAAACCTTTGTACATATTCAATTTAGTCTTTGATCTATATGAAAATATTCAATGTTATCCTTTTATTAAATTAAAAATCATGGACAACATTGTATATTTTCATATAGTTCAACAACTATATTGAACATATATCAAAAGTTTGGAGATCACATTGAACAAATTCAAAATTTATGGATCACATTGCACATTGAGTTAAAGTTCAGAAATCAACATTGCACATTGTATATGAAAATATTTTCATATAGCTTAATGTGCAATGTAATTCATAAACCTTTGTACATATTCAATTTAGTCTTTGATCTATATGAAAATATTCAATGTTATCCTTTTATTAAATTAAAAATCATGGACAACATTGTATATTTTCATATAGTTCAACAACTATATTGAACATGTATCAAAAGTTTGGAGATCACATTGAACAAATTCAAACTTTGTGGATCACATTGCACATTGAGTTAAAGTTCAGAAATCAACATAGCACATTGTATATGAAAATATTTTCATATAGCTTGATGTGCAATGTAATTCATAAACCTTTGTACATATTCAATTTAGTCTTTGATCTATATGAAAATATTCAATGTTGTCCTTTTATTAAATTAAAAATCATGGACAACATTATATATTTTCATATAGTTCAACAACTATATTGAACATGTATCAAAAGTTTGGAGATCACATTGAACAAATTCAAACTTTGTGGATGACATTGCACATTGAGTTAAAGTTCAGAAATCAACATTGCACATTGTATATGAAAATATTTTCATATAGCTTAATGTGCAATGTAATTCATAAACCTTTGGACATATTCAATTTAGTCTTTGATCTATATGAAAATATTCAATATTGTCCTTTTATTAAATTAAAAATCATGGACAATATTGTATATTTTTATATAGTTTAACAACTATATTGAACATATATCAAAAGTTTGGAAATCACATTGAACAAATTCAAAGTTTATGGATCACATTGCACATTGAGTTAAAGTTCAGAAATCAATATTGCATATTAGATCAAAGTTTAAAGACTATTTATGTCATTTTTCCTATCATAATCGATGTGAAATAGATGAGCGTCGAGAGAATACGATAGTGACGTTGGTGATTTGAACTTACTTTGAGAGAGCTTAACCAAATCTTCCTGGAGCAAATAGACTTTCTTGAAGCTCTGACCCGTTTTCTTCTCCCACAGCGAAATCAGTTTATGCTGAGAAATTATGTTCGGTTCGGGGCGATAAGTGACGAGCCCTCGGATCATTTCCCACCTTGATCGTGTACCTCCCTACGTCTTCCTCGTAATTAAGCACGGCTAACACAAAATAGAATCATGTTTAAGATGGTAAATAAATAGGATAATGGCGGGGAAAGTCTCTAAATTTTCTCGTCGGATTTTTATCGGAGAAACTAACATGAACAGGATATGGTCCACCAATCCAGTTGCGGAAAACAATGTTCAAGGACGACATTACCGATCCAGTTGTGGATCCAGCTGCGGATCTGGGTCCAAACAAGTTTCGAGCCTAGAGAGAGAGAGAGAGAGAGAGGGAGGGAGGGAGGGAGGGAGGGAGGGAGGGAGTAAGTGCCGTTGGCTTCGCCATTGCCGTAGACGACAATTTCATCCTGGGGGTCGTGGGGATGAAGGAGGATATTAACGAAGTATGCAGCGATGCAGTTTGCCGTGACAAAGGTAAAGGGAATGCCTGCAGCCTCAGTGGCCCTCCTGATCTTCCTCTTCTTCTCCAAGAACTCTTGGAACGGAGGGAGCGAGTGTTACTTTGTCCTCGTCACACCCGTAATCAGACGGCACAAACCTCCGCTAAAAAAATTTTAAAATAAAAAAAATACTAATAAGAAGGAAAATTTGTTATTAGTAATAACAATCGTGAGAGTGAAATATTAATTCGTGTTATCGGTGGTCGTCGTAAGCAGCAACCAAACCAGGAATGTTATGCAATTAGCCCTAAGATTTCGTCGGTACCATCCGACCGATTCCAACGCACGACGGTTGCCATGCAATATCTGTGGGGATCGATTGAATCGAAGGGTGTGGTGCAAAGTAAGAGTCGATTTCCATGGTCTTTTTGATGACGTTGATCTCAAAACTTCGAGCATTTGATCCTGTTATTACATCTCTATCCTCTTTCTCCATTTTTACCTAACCTATTGCCAATATTTGGATGTTTATTGAAAACAAAAAATTCTATACTTTTTAGATCAGGGGATTTGAACAGTAAAAGGTTATGTTGCTTCTTTGGGGATTTTCTAGAAATTTTGGTTATTTGTCTCTTTATCATTTCTAAGGACCCGTTTGCTTCGTGAAAAATAAATAATTTGAAAACTATTTTGCTAAAAATAATTGCTTGTGTGGCTTAAAGTAATCAACCAATGAAAAATATCGCTATTATCAATAATAATTTATGTCTAAATATTTTCGTGAATGATGATAATATTTTTCGTTCATTTAATTTTATAAACTATATATAAGTGATCGTTTTTACGAAAAATATTTTTCAAATTAATTATTTTTCACGAAATAAATGAAATAAACTAAAATTTATGCTGGGACCTATTTCAACAAAGGAAAAAGTACATATCAAGATGAGATGGGAAGTATGATTTTGCTTTCGGTTGATGAGATGGGAAAAGGTACATATACTAAAGGCAGCAAAGCCAAAGCTGACGCATTGTCGTTCCGTGCCTTCATATTACTTTCACAACTAATTTTAGACCGTGGTTTTGAATGCAAGCAAAATAACCAGTTGGATCAACCCAATGTAGTACTAAGTATATAAACAAGAAATGTAGAGCTCTCTAGTATAGTTATTTACATTTTAATTTCAAGACTCTAATGAGTTACGATAGGGATTTGAACCCGGATCGATGGTCAAGGGCATAATCAGATTGCCAAGGATGTATCACGTGCGCCACTGAAGGAGCGATTTTCAATGCACCAAATTTTCTTGTTGATTCCGAAAAATTGAGTCTCTACTAGCAGCTTTGCCTTGACCGTTCAATTCGATAGATCTACTCTTACGTGCGACATTGAAAGAGCGATTTTCGATGCACCGAATTTTCTCTTTAGTGTTCAGAAATTAAGTTTCTGCTAACTCTGCCCGGACCATTCGGTCTAATAGATTTACTCTTTTCTTTTTAGTAAGAACAAGAAAAGTGAAGAGGACGATCTTTTTCTTACATCTGCTTAGAGTAAGAGAAAGTGGCTTAGATAGTCAAGACCGAGACTTTTGAAGTTAAGAAGCAAGAATTGAAGATAAATTTTCTTTTCGTACTTTTAGCACCCAAACTCTTTAGGAGAAGTGGTTTATCGTACGCTTAAACCGGGTGGATTCGACTCTCAGAAAGAAGAGAGAAAAGAACCTCTCTGTCAAAGAGGAAAAAAGAGATTGAATGGCCGATTTCCTAGACCGGCGAGAGATAACTTAACCTTGATGTTGCCGGCGGCAACAATGGCGTCGATGATCTTCAGCTGGTCGGGTACCTGAGGGTACGCAAGAGCAGAGATGACTATGTCCACCTGCTTCAGTGCCGCCACGAGCTTCTCATGCTCCTCTAGCTCTCCCTACTTCATTTCCACAATACATAACATGTAGCGCAATAGTCGGAGATATAATTGGAGGAAAATATAGCCTTTGTTAATCGTCGGGCGTGTGTCAAATCTACACGCTCGTACCTCTTGATTAAAAGAACCGAAAAAAAAGAAGGGTGCATGCACACACATGAGTGCATCCGGTTGTGCTCCTATCGCATAAGAGAGAAAGAGATATATGCATGCTTCGATGATGCGGACGCCGACAGAGTGGAACTCACAATGGAGGTCCAGGTTCGAAGGTCGGGTTTGGAGCGCGGCGGGGCGGACGTAAATGTAAGTCAGGTGGCCCAAAGAGACACTCGCTCTCACCATGTGTTTGCCAATGCATCTGGTGCCACCAAAGATGAGGATCCTGCCTGTTTCTGCCTCTCTTTCCATTGCCCTACTCTACACTGTCTTCTTCTCTCTTTCACCGGTTTGAGTGCCTTGGGTACTCTATTCATATGCCGGGGACGCGCTGACAGCATTGAAGCCAATATCTACCACAAATGTACATTTACCTCGAAGTCGAAACAAATCAATGTTTTGAGCCATGTTTAATTATCGGAATTTTGGCTGGCGGCTTACTTACAACAGTATGTTGTCCGAGTAATTTATGGGCCGGACAATTACCTACCTAAGATGAGTTCCCCCACAAGTTACCTACATATGATCATAGTTACGGTATATTGAACGATTACCAAAAGAAATAGGGTAAGAGGCATTGAATGATCGAAATCAATTGTCACTTGTTCGGAATAAAATGACACATAAGAATACTTATATGCATGAGAAAAAGAAAGGGACTGTCGGTTATCAAATAACACAGAGAAATCACAGCAAATAAATAGTCATGTGAGCTGCACAATGCTCTCCATGGATTAAAACTGCCCAAAGGTACGTGAGGGAGTGTGAAATTGACTGCCGCTAGTGGACAATCCACTCGAGAACATGTAAATGTGCATGTCCACCGTGTTCATGGAAAGCGACTTACAACCATCTGCCATGTGCGACCCTTCGTTGTGGAGAGGGCTCCCTTTCACTGAAACGGACCTTGAAAGGTCCGTGATGCATACGCTTTAAAAAGAGTGAAACGGGAGTACCATGAAGAGAAAACACACAAAACCCACTTATGAAGTCGTTTCTTATAAAAAGAGAGGTGTGGACTGGAGAGTCGGGATTGATGCCACTATGGTTAACACATCGTAGTTGGACAACAACTCGGGGTTCTTGCTGGAGCGGGACCGGGGCCACAAAATCAAATGCTACAAGTGGTTAGGCCAAACAAATTTAGAAAAATAGGGCCAAACCATACCGGGTCGTGGGTCGACCTGTCATGTGCATGGGTTGCGTGTCGTGCTGGCCTGCCGAGGCTAACGCGCCAGCCCGGCTAGTTTGCCGCCGCAGGTGTTCGACCATGGAAAAGTAAGTAAGGATGTTTTGGAAAAAGCAAAATCACATTATGGTCTTGTTGTGAGATGCAGTCTAGGGCCTAATTAATAAAAGTGAGGTTGCAAAGTGTGAGAATGAACGATGCAAAGAGGGACTGAGGTAAAAGACTCGAAAAGAGCTTTTTACACAGTGTACCGTGAGCCTCTGAATAACCGGGTCTCTGTGCTCGTGTCCTTGAATTATTAAAAAAAATGGAGAATATAAGATGCCATTAATTGATTTAGCTCTCACTATTAACATCGAATAGTTGTAATCATATGACTGAATACTTTGATAATAATGCCATTCCATCATCCATTCATTTATTATTTTATTTTTTTATGCTTGGTAAAAACTCACGGTGATATTTACAATTTTTTCTTCTATGGAAGATGAAGCCAATCCCACTCTCAAAAAAAACAAAATATGTTCTTCAATTTCACCTACTCTTTTCAGGGATTTGTATCGTGCTTACTCTAATACATCTAGGATTTCCATACTATTTCTCTATTACAAGAAAATAAATAGAAATGAAAATACTCAATCCATTTCATTATTCTTTTCATTCCATTCCTTACTCCACTCTATTTCCATCTTATTTAATTTTCTT
This sequence comes from Syzygium syzygioides, assembly GCA_031216285.1. Lineage (NCBI taxonomy): Eukaryota > Viridiplantae > Streptophyta > Magnoliopsida > Myrtales > Myrtaceae > Syzygium > Syzygium syzygioides. Next base: position 19,160,869 of record CM062251.1, read on the forward strand.
TACGATTTTTTACCATAACTCACGGTTTTTTTTCATTTTTTGGGTCAAATACCATAACTCCCGTTCAACCGTGCATGTTAACCTTGTACAATATTTGCGGTCTAACTCTCTGTCATGTTACGTTATGAAGTTAGATTAGCTCTTTTACGCACATACGTGACAAATGTACACATTATTCAAACTCGCTCCAAAAGGCAAAAGTCCACTTTGAGTTTCTAAACCTGTGCATGTTTTGAATCAAGCCCCTCCCACTCCGAATCTAATTAATCGGAGTTTCGTGTCCGGTCGGAGCCATCACGAACCCGAGTGGGAAAAACTTTCCGTCATCGCGGGCGTGAGACTATCAGTTGACGGCCAGACACGAAGACTATGGCCAGACTTTGAGCGATAAGGGTTTCTCGACATAAACACTGTGAATCAAGCATTCCCCGTCATACTCGTGTCGATTCCGACGAACATAACCGCTTCGTTCGATGAAATTGATTTCTTTGTAGGAGATTAAATGGCTTTACATGTTGAACGAGTAACAAACCTCTTAAACTTTGGTCAACAGGGAAAGCTTTTGCTTCTCACATCCTGAAAATTGGTCGGAATCTGTACTCTTACCATATACAATCTGCTCACTGTAGTAACAAACTCCACGCCAAGTCTTGCTCCTGTTCCTAGACAACACGACTTTTTTTCGAATGTATACGATTCGATGTTCCGCAAACGGCTTAGGATGTCTCTCGGAGGAGACATTTCAACAGAAGTGAGCAATGATTCTTTTAGGTTGTTTTAGTGGCTTGTTACAAACTCACGGCCTCTAATCTGCTGTATCGATATCCTCGTGCTGCACGCGAAAACTGTTGTTTCGACAGACGATGGACAGAAATAGCAGGGCTTGGAACGATGGGAACCGAGTCTCAATTGACAAAACATAGGAAAGAGACAAAACAGTATATAGGATTTCAACTCAGTCATTCAAACTCACCAAAGCGATGTAATGCTTTGGTTGTAATTCGGCACATTATACCACTGCTAAACTGCTAAAGTTCAACCTTAATGGAATCATCTCATTCAAAAGCAGCCCTAGCTGGCTCTGGAGGATCTGTGAGGAAGATGTCGAGGAGCTGATCAATGGTGGTGTATTGCATTTCTGGGTATAATCTTGAAGCCTCAAGGTCATCTTCCCTTATCTCGTAGCTCACCAGATCTCCCTTGACGAATATCGAGTGAAGTATGGAGACGGGTATGTTTTCTGGAGGTGGCAGAGCTTAACAAAGGACACGAAAACCATCGAGTGTCAGCAAACTTTTCTTGAACCCATTCATGGAACGAGGCAAAAAGCAGAGAAAATCATGTCTCGAATAATGTCGGGGTGGCGACGAGTGTTTGGAAGAAAATCGCGGGGGCGGTACCACGATTAATTTAGGATAAACGCCGATGATATTATCACAATCAATGCGAAATGGGACAGTGACAATGGTGATTTGAACTTACTTTGAGAGAGCTTAACCAGATCTTCCTCGGGCACATAGACTTTCTTGAAGCTATGACCCGTTTTCTTCTCCCACAGCGAAATCAGCTTGTGCTGAGAAATTATGTTCGGTTCGGGGCGATAAGTGACAACCCGGTTGCGCGCTCTCGGATCATTTGCTACCTTGATCGTGTACCTCCCTATGTCTTCCTCGTAATTAAGCACGGCTAAACACAAGACAGAATCATATTTAAAGATGGTAAATAAAGAGGATAATGGCAGGGAAAGTCTCTAAACTTTTTCGTCGGACAAATTAATATGAATAGATAAAAAATATGGTCCGCAAATCTACTAGCAGAAAACAATGTTCAGGGACGACATTACCAAAGCAGAAACGTTTGGACTCAAAGTAAATTTAATGATTTTGCCCTTTTAGAGAAATCAGAATAAATCCCTTCACTCAAAATCAGACCAGACCCCAAGTCTTATTATTTATGTGATTCTGGAACTTCACACGGACTTTTTGAACGGAGGAGGGTCTTTCTTTAACCGAATAACCTCGGAGATTCTTTAAAGGATCCCCCGATTTTCTCGTACAATGTGATTGATATCAGTCCGTGGACGCAAATCAATCAAAGCATCACATGGGATGCAAAAACAAGATCCACAAGATCGATTTTTCCAATGGAGTCGGACCGCGTGGATCTAGGTCCAAACAAGTCCGAGCCGAGAGAGAGAGAGAGAGAGAGAGAGAGAGAGAGAGAGAGAGAGTACCATTGGCTTCACCATTGCCATAGATGACAATTTCATCCTGGGGGTTGTGGGGATGAAGGAGGACATTGACGAAGTATGCAGCGCAGCAGTTCGCCGCGACGAAGGTGAAGGGAATGCCTGCAGCCTCGGTGGCCCTCCTGATCTTCCTCTTCTTCTCCAAGAATTCTTGGAATGGAGGGAGTGGCGTTATTTTATCTTCCTCACATCCGAAATCAGATGGCACAAATCTCTGCTCAAAATAATGATGATGATGATGATTTGGTTTGAGAACGAGAGTGAAATCTAAAATATATATGAATGTTATGGTGTTAGCCCTAGGATTTTGCCGGTATCATCCGACCAATACCAACGTACAATGTTTCGCATGCAATATCTGTAGGGATCAATCAAATCAAAAGGTTTGGCACAAAGTAAGATTTTCCTGAACTTTTTGATGACGTTGATTTCTAAGCTTTAAGCATTTGATCCGGTTATTCTATCTCATCCTTTTCTCAATGTTTAACTTGACCATTGCCAATATTTGGATGTTTATTGATAACAAAAAACTATACCTTTTAGATCAGGGGAATTAGAACAATGAGAAGGTGACATGACACAAAAACAAGGTACATATTAAGACGAGATGACAAAAGAAAAAGTACATATCAAGATGAGATGACGAAATTTGATATGGCACTAAAGGCAGCAAAATTTAATAAATAATGATGTACATTTTTTATTACATGACAAGAACATCAGACATTGTACGGCTGACAAAATTTAGTATGGAACTAGAGGCAGCAAAGCCAAGGCGACGCACTGTTGTACTGTGCCCTCGTTACATTCACAACTAATTCTGGACCATGGTTTTGAATGCAAGAAAATAACCCGTTGGATCAACCCAATATAGTACTAAGTATATAAATAAAGAAATGTAGAGCTCTCTAGTGTAATTATCTACACTTTAATTTCGAGACTCTAGTGAGTTACGTCAAGGATTTGGTCTAAGATCCATTGTCGAGGGGATAATTGGCGTGCGCCACTGAAGGGGGAGTTTTCAATGCACCGAATTCTTCTCTTTGGTGTTCACAAATTAAGTCTCTACTAACTCTGTTCCGATCATTCAATACGATAGACTTACTCTTTTCTTTTTAGTAAGAGCAAGAAAAGTAAAGAGAACAATCTTTTTCTTACATCTGCTTAGAGTAAAAGGTGGCTTAGATAGTTAAGACCAAGACTTTTGAATTTAAAAAACGAGAATTAAATATAGATTTTTTATTCATACTTTTAGCACGCAAACTTTTTAGAAGAAGTGATTTATCGTACGCTTGAACCGGGCGGATTCAGCTTTCAGAAATAACATAGAAAGAACCTCCCCATCAAAAAGGAAAAAGATATTGAATGGCCGATTTCCTAGATAGACAAGAGATAACTTACCTTGATGTTGCCGGCTGCGACAATGGCGTGGATGATCTTCAGCTGGTCAGATACTTGAGGGTACGCAAGAGCGGAGATGACTATGTCCACCTGCCTCAGTGCCGCCACAAGCTTCTCATGCTCCTCTAGCTCTCCCTATTTCATTGCCACAGTGTGTTTTAGGTGATGATATCCATAACATATAGCACAGTGGTCGGAGATATAATTGGAGGAAAATGTAGCCTTTGTTAATAATCCTGTGCGCGTCGAATCTACACGCTCGTACCTCTTGATTAAGGAAAGAAAAAAAAAGGTGCATGCACACACATGAATGTATCCAATTGTGCTCCGATCACGCAAGAGAGAGAAAGAGAGGTACACATACTTCGATGATGCGGACGCCAACTGAGCGGAACTCGCGATGGAGGTCGAGGTTCAAAGGTCGGGTCCGGGGTGCAGTGGCAGGGCGGACGTAAATGTACGTTGGGTGGCCCAAGGAGACACTCGCCCTCACCATGTGTTTGCCAATGTATCCGGTGCCGCCAAAGATGAGGATCCTGCTTGTTTCTGCCTCTCTTTCCATTGCCCTACTCTGTCTTCTCCTCTCGTTTTTGGTTCGCCGGTTTGAGTGCCTTAGGTACTCTATTTATATGCCGGGGACGCGTTGAAAGCATTGAAGCCAATATCTACCACAAATGTACATTTACCTCGAAGTCAAAACAAATCAATGTTTTGAGCCATATTTAATCATAAAAATTTTGGCTCGCGGCTTACTTAATGCGGTATGCTGGCTGACCATTTTATGGGCCGGACAATTACGTACCTAGGATGAGTTCCCCCACAAGTTACCTACGTATGATCATAGTTTCGGTACATTGAACGATTACCAAAAGAAATAGGGTACGAGGCATTGAATGATCGAAATCAATTGTCACTTGTTCGGAATAAAATGACACATAAGAATACTTATATGCATGAGAAAAAGAAAGGGACTGTTGGTTATCAAATAACACAGAGAAATCACAGCAAATAAATAGTCATGTGAGCTGCACAATGCTCTCCATGGATTAAAACTGCCCAAAGGTACGTGAGGGAGTGTGAAATTGACTGCCGCTAGTGGACAATCCACTCGAGAACATGTAAATGTGCATGTCCACCGTGTTCATGGAAAGCGACTTACAACCATCTGCCATGTGCGACCCTTCGTTGTGGAGAGGGCTCCCTTTCACTGAAACGGACCTTGAAAGGTCCGTGATGCATACGCTTTAAAAAGAGTGAAACGGGAGCACCATGAAGAGAAAACACACAAAACCCACGTATGAAGTCGTTTCTTATATAAAAGAGAGGTGTGGACTGGAGAGTCGGGATTCAGGCCACTATGGTTAACACATCGTAGTTGGACAACAACTCGGGGATCTTGCAGGAGGGGGACCGGGGCCACAAAATCAAATGCTACAAGTGGTTAGGCCAAACAAATTTAGAAAAATAGGGCCAAACCATACCGGGTCGTGGGCCGACCTGTCATGTGCATGGGTTGCGTGTCGTGCTGGCCTGCTGAGGCTAGCGTGCCAGCCCGGCTAGTTTGCTACCGCCGGTGGTTGACCATTGAAAAGTAAGCAAGGATGTTTTGGAAAAGGAAATTTCAAAGCAAAATCACATTATGGTCTTGCTGTGAGATGCGGTCTAGGGCCTAATTAATAAAAGTGAGGTTGCAAAGTGTGAGAATGAATGATGCAAAGAGGGACTGAGGTAAAAGACTCGAAAAGGGCTTTTCACATAGAGTACCGTGAGCCTCTGAATAGCCAGGTCTCTGTGCTCGTGTCCTTGAATTATTAAAAAATAATTGGAGAATATAAGATGCCATTAATTGATTTAGCTCTCACTATTAACATCGAATAGTTGTAATCATATGACTGAATACTTTGATAATAATGCCATTCCACCGTCCATTCATTTATTATTTTATTTTTTTGTGCTTGGTAAAAACTCACGGTGATATTTACAATTTTTTCTTCTATGGAAGATGAAGCCAATCCCACTCTCAAAAAAAAACAAAATATGTTCTTCAATTTCACCTACTCTTTTCAGGGATTTGTATCGTGCTTACTCTAATACATCTAGGATTTCCATACTATTTCTCTATTACAAGAAAATAAATAGAAATGAAAATACTCAATCCATTTCATTATTCTTTTCATTCCATTCCTTACTCCACTCTATTTCCATCTTATTTAATTTTCTTTACGATTTTTTACCATAACTCACGGTTTTTTTTTGGGTCAAATACCATAACTCCCGTTCAACCGTGCATGTTAACCTTGTACAATATTTGCGGTCTAACTCTCTATCATGTTACGTTATGAAGTTAGATTAGCTCTTTTACGTACATACGTGACAAATGTACACATTATTCAAACTCGCTCCAAAAGGCAAAAGTCCACTTTGAGTTTCTAAACCTGTGCATGTTTTGAATCAAGTCCCTCCCACTCCGAATCTAATTAATCGGAGTTTCGTGTCCGGTCGGAGCCATCACGAGCCCGAGTGGGAAAAACTTTCTGTCATCGCGGGCGTGAGACTATCAGTTGACGGCCAGACACGAAGACTATGGCCAGACTTTGAGCGATAAGGTTTCTCGACATAAACACTGTGAATCAAGCATTCCCCGTCATACTCGTGTCCATTCCGACGAACATAACCGCTTCGTTCGATGAAATTGTTTTCTTTGTAGGAGATTAAATGGCTTTACATGTTGAACGAGTAACAAACCTCTTAAACTTTGGTCAACAGGGAAAGCTTTTGCTTCTCACATCCTGAAAATTGGTCGGAATCTGTACTCTTACCATATACAATCTGCTCACTCTAGTAACAAACTCCACGCCAAGTCTTGCTCCTGTTCCTAGACAACACGACTTTTTTCTGAATGTATACGATTCGATGTTCCGCAAACGGCTTAGGATGTCTCTCGGAGGAGACATTTCAACAGAAGTGAGCAATGATTCTTTTAGGTTGTTTTAGTGGCTTGTTACAAACTCACGGCCTCTAATCTGCTGTATCGATATCCTCGTGCTGCACGCGAAAACTGTTGTTTCGACAGACGATGGACAGAAATAGCAGGGCTTGGAACGATGGGAACCGAGTCTCAATTGACAAAACATAGGAAAGAGACAAAACAGTATACAGGATTTCAACTCAGTCATTCAAACTCACCAAAGCGATGTAATGCTTTGGTTGTAATTCGGCACATTATACCACTGCTAAACTGCTGAAGTTTAACCTTAATGGAATCATCTCATTCAAAAGCAGCCCTAGCTGGCTCTGGAGGATCTGTGAGGAAGATGTCGAGGAGCTGATCAATGGTGGTGTACTGCATTTCTGGGTATAATCTTGAAGCCTCAAGGTCATCTTCCCTTATCTCGTAGCTCACCAGGTCTCCCTTGACGAATATCGAGTGAAGTATAGAGACGGGTATGTTTTCTGGAGGTGGCAGAGCTTAACAAAGGACACGAAAACCATCGAGTGTCAGCAAACTTTTCTTGAACCCATTCATGGAACGAGGCAAAAAGCAGAGAAAATCATGTCTCGACTGATGCCGGGGTCGCGACGATTGTTTGGAAGAAAATTGCAGGGGCGGTACCACGATTAATTTAGGATAAACGCCGATGATATTATCACAATCAATGCGAAATAGGAGAGTGACATTGGTGATTTGAACTTACTTTGAGAGAGCTTAACCAGATCTTCCTCGGACACACAGACTTTCTTGAAGCTATGACCCGTTTTCTTCTCCCACAGCGAAATCAGCTTGTGCTGAGAAATTATGTTCGGTTCGGGGCGATAAGTGACAACCCGGTTGCGCGCTCTCGGATCATTTGCTACCTTTATCGTGTACCTCCCTATGTCTTCCTCGTAATTAAGCACGGCTAAACACAAGACAGAATCATATTTAAAGATGGTAAATAAAGAGGATAATGGCAGGGAAAGTCTCTAAACTTTTTCGTCGGACAAATTAATATGAATAGATAAAAAATATGGTCCGCAAATCTACTAGCAGAAAACAATGTTCAGGGACGACATTACCAAAGCAGAAACGTTTGGACTCAAAGTAAATTTAATGATTTTGCCCTTTTAGAGAAATCAGAATAAATCCCTTCACTCAAAATCAGACCAGACCCCAAGTCTTATTATTTATGTGATTCTGGAACTTCACACGGACTTTTTGAACGGAGGAGGGTCTTTCTTTAACCGAATAACCTCGGAGATTCTTTAAAGGACCCCACGATTTTCTCGTACAATGTGATCGATACAAGCCCGTGGACGCAAATCAATCAGAGCATCACATGGGATGCAAAAGTAAGATCCACAAGATCAATTATTCCAATGGAGCAGGACCGCATGGATCTAGGTCCAGACAAGTCTGAGCCGAGAGATAGAGAGAGAGGGAGAGTACCGTTGGCTCCACCATTGCCATAGACGACAATTTCATCCTGGGGGTCGTGGGGATGAAGGAGGACATTGACGAAGTATGCAGCGCAGCAGTTCGCCGCGACGAAGGTGAAGGGAATGCCTGCAGCCTCGGTGGCCCTCCTGATCTTCCTCTTCTTCTCCAAGAGTTCTTGGAATGGAGGGAGTGGCGTTATTTTATCTTCCTCACATCCGAAATCAGATGGCACAAACCTCTGCTCAAAATAATGATGATGATGATGATTTGGTTTGAGAACGAAAGTGAAATCTAAAATATATATGAATGTTATGCGGTTAGCCCTAGGATTTCGCCGGTATCATCCGACCAATACCAATGTACAATGTTTCGCATGCAATATTTGTAGGGATCAATCAAATCAAAAGGTTTGGCACAAAGTAAGATTTTCATGAACTTTTTGATGACGTTGATTTCTAAGCTTTAAGCATTTGATTCAGTTATTCGATCTCATCCTTTTCTCAATGTTTAACCTGACCATTGCCAATATTTGGATGTTTATTGATAACAAAAAACTATACGTTTTAGATCAGGGGGATTAGAACAATGAGAAGGTGACATGACACAAAGACAAGGTACATATTAAGACGAGATGACAATAGAAAAAGTACATATCAAGATGAGATGACGAAATTTAATATGGCACTAAAGGCAGCAAAATTTAATAAATAATGATGTACATTATTTATTACATGACAAGAACATCAGACATTATACCGCTTTCAAAATTTAGTATGGAACTAAACGCAGCAAAGCCAAGGTGACGCAGTGTTGTCCTGTGCCCTCGTTACATTCACAACTAATTCTGGACCATGGTTTTGAATGCAAGAAAAATAACCTGTTGGATCAACCCAATATAGTACTAAGTATATAAATAAATAAATGTAGAGCTCTCTAGTATAATTATCTACACTTTAATTTCAAGACTCTAGTGAGTTACGATAAGGGTTTGATCTAGGATCCATTGTCCATGGGATAATCAGATTGCCAGGGATGTCTTAGGTGTGCCATTGAAGGGGGCGGTTTTCAATGCACCGAATTTTCTCGTTAGTGTTCAGAAATTAAGTTTCTATTAACTCTGCCCCGATCATTCAATACGATAGATTTACTCTTTTATTTTTAGTAAGAACAAGAAAAGTAAAGAGAACAATCTTTTTCTTACATATGCTTAGAGTAAAAGATGGCTTAGATAGTTGAGACCAGGACTTTTGAATTTAAGAAGTGAGAATTGAAGATAGATTTTTTTTTCCGTACTTTTAGCACGCATACTCTTTAGGAGAAGTAATTTATCATACACTTGAACCGGGTGGCTTCAGCTTCCAAAAAGAACAAAAAAAAAGAACCTCCCCATCAAAAAGGACAAAGAGATTGAATGGCCGATTTCCTAGACAGACAAGAGATAACTTACCTTGATGTTGCCGGCGGCGACAATGGCTTCGATGATCTTCAGCTGGTCAGGTACTTGAGGGTACGCAAGAGCGGAGATGACTATGTCCACCTGCTTCAGTGCCGCCACAAGCTTCTCATGCTCCTCTAGTTCTCCCTATTTCATTGCCACAGTGTGTTTTAGGTGATGATATCTATAACATATAGCACAGCAGTCGGAGATATAATTGGAGGAAAATATGGCCTTTGTTAATAATCCTGTGCGCGTCGAATCTACACGCTTGTACCTCTTGATTAAGAAAACAAAAAAAGAAAAGTGCATGCACACACATGAATGTATCCGATTGTGCTCCGATCACACAAGCGAGAGAAAGAGAGGTACGCCTACTTCGATGATACGGACGCCGACTGAGCGGAACTCGCAACGGAGGTTGAGGTTCGAAGGTCGGGTACAGGGCGCGGCAGCAGGGCGGACGTAAATGCAAGTTGGATGGCCTAAAGAGACACTCGCCCTCACCATGTGTTTGCCAATGTATCCGGTGCCGCCAAAGATGAGGATCTTACTGCTTGATTCCTCCTCTCCTACCATTGCCCCTACTCTCTATCCTTCTCCTCTCTTTTTGGCTCGTCGGCTTGAGTGCCCTTGGGTACTCGGTTTTTATGCCAAAGACAGGTGGGCTTTCTCCCCCTGTGGACAGCATTAAAACCAATTTTCCACCATAAAAAAACTCGTCTCATCTCACAAAATTGGTTAGGACCATATTCTTAAAGGTTGCATTTAGTCACCCAAATTCGAATTATGATAGGTTAAAATAAGGTGAGATTAAGGTTCCGTTCATTTAACGGAAAACAACTTTCACGAAAATATTTTCGAGGATTTCCAATATTCGTTTCACGAAAAATAAACTAGTCATGGAAAATATTTTCCCTCAATAGACAAAACACCTTCAAAAGTGAGGGAAATGTTTTCCATTTTTTGAAAAGAGGAAAACATTTTCCCCCTCCTCCTTTCGTCATTCATTATAATTATTTTTATTTTATTTTGTAAAATTCAAATTTTTTTCCTTTTTATTTTTCTTTCTCTTTTCTATCTTCTTCTCCAGCCGGTCGCCCACCTTTGGCAAGGTTTGAGCCTGAGTACTCACCGGCGAACTTGGGTTGATCAGTCGCCGGCCGGTCACCGACGAACTCGGGCCTCGCTAGATCTGATGAGCTGGGCGAGGCTCGCTAGAGCCTCGTTGACGTCTAGTGACCTAGAGCGAGGCTTGAACCTCGTTCGGCAAGCTCAACCTTATCGGATTAGGCAAGATGGAGCCTCGCCACAGGCTGGAGAGACTCGATCTCGCTAAAATCTGGCGAGCTTGAGCCTCATTGGCCTGTGGCAAGGCTCAAGCTCACTTATGGCAAGGCTTAAACTCGCCTGTGGCCAGTCACTGGCCATCGCCATAGCGGGCAACCAGCCAAGGAAGAAGAAGAAGGAAAAAAAGGAAAAAATAAATAAAAATAAATATTTTTAAAAAATAAAAATAATTAAAATATTGCAAGGAAGAAAATATTTTCCATACCAAACAATGGAAAATATGTTCCAAGGCTTTTTCAGATTTCAGCCGAATACCGAAAAATTGTGCAATTTTCCAGGAAAATGACTTCCTAGAAAACATTTTCCAAAAACATAACATTTTCTGCGAAACGAATAGAACCTAGAAATTCTTCAAATATCCTCTGGATTGTAGAAAATCATTTCTAGTGTTTGGTTCTATCGAAGATAGGATTCAAAATTTTTGAAAATCTTACTTGCTCATAAAGGTGATACTTTCCAAATTTAGGGTGGCATCCTCTTGACGTAGTCTCGCACGACCCAGACTTGCACCATTTTGAGCGATCACCATTTTAGCTGGAGCTCCTCCTCCTTTTCCTTTCAAATCTTCTAATTGTCAACACGGAGTCTTATATCTCTGTGGAGGATGGGATGGGATTAGACGTCGAAGCATCATGGCAAAATCAGGTGATCACCGTTCAAGACTAAAGTATGAACACCCAAAACTTCATGTGTTATGGTTGGTTTGGTTCCACAAACATCAAAGAACAATCGGCTGGACGGCGAATACAATTGGCATTGGTCGAAGATGATGACAATTGCATGGTGGTCGATAGTTATAGGCTGTTGTGGCGGCAGTCCTTGCATGGTGGCCGGCGAAGTTGGAGAAGGAAATTATCATATTTTTTTTTAACTTTTTTATCCAATTAGGGTTTATCCCACCCCCTAACACGAATTACTTATCCGGTCCATAAGACATCGCCAAACATTAGATAGGATATTTTGTTATCATATCCGGACTCAAATTGGGACTGCCAAATGTAGCCAAAAGGTTTTATCTCAATTTTCATTCGGACCTCGGGATCACTGAGATTTAAAACTACTAGAGAGTATTCCCTCTCTCAGAGGAAGACAAATATACAAGGGAAATTAGGGTGCAAGGCATGCGAGCAAAAGTATGGCCAGCCAGTTCTACCAGCGTGTCTTGGGATCTTCTAGCTGATCATAAATATCAAGCGATAATTGATATAGCATTGGGACAATATTATGGCATAGATATGCAAGCAGATATGGATGTTGCTATTACTTCAGATAAAGCTGCCTCATCCTTATCTCAAGAGGCCCTATCCCCATCCCAAGCCTCTTAGTCATAAGATCCATAGGGAGGACCATTATCTCAAAACTCATATGATTACAATGACCTACAACCATCACTCAGTCTAAGCGATGACAAAGATAATCCGTCACTGCAATTAGAGAATTTTCCTCAGCCATGTATGTCATTAAGTTCCGCTTACATCGACTCAAGTTCTGCAGACATTCTAGAGTCTTCACAGAAAAAGCAAAAGTTTTTGGAACTTCATGAAGATGTGGACATCGAAACTGTGAAAATTGAACGAATTCTTAGAAATTACAGGAGACAAAAGGACATAGGTGGTTCAAATAGGTCTGATGATGACAATACCGAAAAAACTATCCATAGATATGACTTCTGAAGACATGATAAGCGCATTTGAAAAAATCAATCCGTTGTCGAAAAAATATCGTTCATGCACTATTCACACACTATTAATCACAGTAGCGCACTATTTGACACTGTAGCAATGAAGAAAAATGTCGTCAGAAAGCTTTTTATGTGTTTGTCAGTCATCTGTAGGTTGAACAAGTCATATGTCAATGTAAAAGTCTTTAGAGTCAATCTTAGAGTGTTAAATTATTGGTGACTTCTAGAACCTCACCAATAATTGTTCGTTTGTATAGTCATCCAAGCCTATAAAAGGCCATGTTTGTAAAATTTGGAGGCATGATCTACTCTCAGAAAAAGCCTCAAGAAATAAAACTTGTGTTATGAATCCCTAAATCTTTACTTCTATCTTTCTGCCTAGTATGATTCTCTAAACAAACGTGCGCTGATTAGTCCTGGTAGTATGCTCTGCACTTGCCATAATATGGAACCTGTGCATCAGAATTCTGCTACTATAAAGCGGTTCTAAGGTGCAAATCAAAATTCGAAAAAAAGGCTTGGTGGCTAAAAGTCTGTCCCTTTTATAAAGGCCTGGAGAGCCATTTGTATGTGGGATAGCATACCTACCACAAGTCTTATCTTCATTTTCCCTGATTTGCATCTTAGAACCTCTTCTTGGTATCAAAGCCGGCGCTCTATTCAGCGTACTTGTTTGGTTTTAGATGAAACACCATGTGGAAAAGATAGACTTGTTCCATCATGACTAATTCTATTGATACTACTCCACCAGTCACTATAAATGCTCCTTTTGATCTTCGCACTTCAAATGTTTCTAAAATTGACTATCTTTATGAGGTTTCATATCTTAATGAAGATAGTAAAATTTCGAAAATTCATCTCTGTTGACACCTAAATTTCGCTCAAATTACTTAGGGTTTTCTCGCATAAAAATTAGGGCTTAATTCTTTTAATCCCTAAACCAAAAATATCTTCATTAAAACTGCATGGCGTATAGTTATTAGGTGCATTTGCATATTTTCCATTTTTCACTTTCAAAAATTAGTTTAAAAAAAAAAGAATGAACATGACGCGTGACCAGCATTGACGCTGGTCACGCGTGTTCTCTTCCCCCCTCCCCTTCTCCACGTGGGCCGGCCCTTCTTCCTTAAGGCCTGGCCCGTGTCCGCTCCTTCTCCCCCCTCCATTGGTCAACGTTCTGCAGAACATGAGGGAGAAGCAGCTGGAACAGGACGGACGCGCAGACGCAGCAGCGATGAAGCCAGACTCCGGAGCAGACAAATCGAGGCACGCTCTGCACGAGGAGGCCGAAAGCGCCATGACCAGAAGCCGAAGCAGGGGCGCAGCACTGCACTTTGACCACGCAGGGACCAAGAGATCTCACGGCCGTTTTTAGCGAAGAAATGGGCGCGATTCAGTCCCCGAAGAGAAAACTGGCCGAGGGTGTGAGCTCGAACGGGGAGGACACGCTGATCCACGACTCCCCTGAGCTCGAAATGGAAAGAGGGCACCTCCCGAAAAAGGGAGGGAGGAGAAGCAGAGTCCCTCCTTCGGCGAACGTTAAAACAGGGGAGGAGACCCACGGAGAGGAGGGGAGCGAAACGGAGAGTGAGAAGAGAGAATACAGATCTGAGAGAGAGAACGGATGGTCTGCTTGTAGCTCGGCCGCACCTTGAGCATCATTAGACGATTCGCGGCCGTGTTGTTTGAGTTCGTGGTTCCCCCATCTTTGCGTTTAAGGTGGGTTTCATTTCTGGTCTTCTCTTTGAAAGTCTGGAATCATTTCCCCGAGGATCCCGGCTCGGAGATGTTGTGAGGTGACCGGACTAAGTCCGTTATGGCTCAAGTTCGCCCTCTGTTTGCTGTTGCCGAGCCGGGTAGGGTCATTCTCGGAGACTGATGCCGAGATCTGTTGTTCTCTGTTTATGTTTGTGTCGAATGTAGATGGACAGCCATTGAATGATCTCAAGTGTGCTTTGGTTGCTGTGCGTTAATGGTAATCTGCATTTCATACTTCGTTTGAGTTCGTGATCTCCCTTTCAATGTCGCATACCACGTGCTCGTCGAAATGTTTGAATGAAATCCGCAAGTTGTTTCCTTTGTGTGTGATGCGTTTCTTGAATCTCGGTGTTTCTCTCTTCACTGGCCGTGTCTTGGCCGGACTGGGAAACCAAGGCTCGCTCTTTGTCTTGGGATTCATAGGCATGCTGAATATGGATATGTTGATGTGGTCGATTTTGCTTGCCGCGAGATGACTTTCTCTGGGTCTAGATCTGGGTCCGAGTTCGAAAAATGTTAAATTCCGTCTCCTTAACGTGTGCACACCGCAAGCTTGATCATATGTTTGAACCAGACTCACACGAGCTGGTCTCTGTACTGTGTATACGAACGGACCACCGAGTGTTTGTAATAATGTCTAAATGAAGGAAAAGTTTTTGAACTAAAACACTCGGTCGCGTATTTCATTACTTAAATCGCAACGTTAGCCTTCGCTTCGTCCATTCCACATTCATTCTCTTGCGATGTGAGTCTATGTCCGCGGGCGTCCGCATCCCCTTCGCTTTTGTTGCCTGTCATTATAGCTGTCAACACATGGATTCGTTTTGTCGGACTATCAAAATGCACGTTTGTTTGTCAAGCTTGAAGATGGTGTCGAGTTATATGATCTTCTAAACCGTACCATTTATGGCCAACACCTTCGTTGTTCCATATTTGTCCTTCCTTGTTCTTCCATCTTTTGCGAGTTCTCTGATGATATATTTGCGTATGTTGACATGTTTGACTGGTCATTGCGATGGGTGGTGGTAAGATTCGCTGACTCTGATGGTTGCTTCGGTAGCGAGAAATGTTGTCACTCTTGTCGCACATAAGATGTTGTTATTGTTCTTAAAGTTATGGCAATTCAAAACAGGTGTGTGGCTTTAAAAAAAATTTTCTGGGCAGCAAGAGTACGAAGTAAAAGTCGGCATTCTGGGCTTCATGCGTTAGCTTCTAGGCAATGGAAGAAGACGTCCAAAAAAAAAAAGGGAAAAAGCAAACGGAAGAAAAAAGGGGGGGGAAGGAAAAGTCAAAAAAAGGAGACCAGAAAAAGAATAAAAAAGGAAGAAAAAGAAACGAAAGAAGAGAAGAAGGGGAAAGAAAAGTCAAAGGGGAAAGGTGTCCAGAGGGGTAGAGATAAGGCCACGTGAAAGAAAGAAAGAAGAGAGAAAAAAAAAGAAAAAAAGGGGGAAAAAGAAACAAAGAAAAAAAGGGAAAAGAAAAGAGGGATAGAAAAATCAGAAGAGAAAAAGAAAAATGGATCCTAGGCGGGTCGGAGTAATTTGGGTCCGCGGTCGCGAATCGAGTCGGGTCGCGGGTTGCAATCGGATAGGGTTTTTGTTTAGTGTGTGGACTGGTTTTAGGGTTTTGTTTGGTGTTTGGGCCTGAATTTAGATTTATTAGGTTTTGGGCTCTTTAGTTTAGAATAAGAATAGTGGGTTTTGGGCCTTCCGCGGATGAACTGAATTGGTGATTTGGGCTGAAAGCTTACCTAGTCTTTTATTTCTAATGGGTTGGGCTTAGTTTTTTTTTAAATTGTTTTACTTGAGTGTTGGGTTTATTCCGAATTGGGCCCTCATGGAGCCTAACTTGCGGTGGACCTGGGCCGGTGCACCTGGGTCCGTTTTATTTCATTTTAATATTGTATTATCATTTTAATATAAAAAATATATTTCTAAAAAAAATAAAAAAAAATTTCGAAATTAAAAAAAAAAAGTTCCGAAAATCAAAAATTATTATTTAGACTTTGGAATTGGTTTTTCTCGCCTTACTGTGTGATGAGTGTCATATTTGAATGCACGTTGTTTGGTCCATGCACTTTGAATTGTGTGTTTTATTTTAACCTCGCTCGTAGTTGGTTATGCATGTCTAGGTTTAGATATTGATTGTCATTCCCCTTAACTTAGTTAGGAATTGAATTTTGAGACTCTTGATTAGCGAGAACATGTTAGGTGGTGAATTGAACAAGATTAGGTACCAAAAGGGCACTAGTTAATCGATTAGTGTAATCAAGTCCCCGTACCCGTCGAATCTCTGGTTCGTAGAAGTGAAGTTCTTCTCCCGTGCTTCGCTTAGGTGTCTAATCGACCTACCAAAAATCGATTAGTGGCGACTCCTAAATGAAATTGATTTGCATGTTAACAACTTTAATTTAAGTCGCGAGTTGGTATAGGCTCGGGAGGGCTCGAGCTAGGTTGAACTTAGTAATCCATTAGCCAAACCCCCTAGGCCTCGGGACCATTTCGGGGAGGTCGCGACAGCTTGGCGACTCCACTGGGGAAATTTTGTGGACTTAGGCCATTTCTTTTGTTTATATGCATCCCTAACGTGAATGTTCTCGCCATTGACCCCTTACCTTGCAGGTTTGAGATTTAGGGAACGAATTTTTATTTTCTTGTCGGACATTTGAAGCATTGTTTGCCTATGTATTGTCGTGTACGCTTTAGATGTTTTAGCACTACACTATCATACACATAACCATACTGCCGGACCCGGGCCGTGATAGGACGCTTTAGGATGGTGTTAAGAAAGATACAACCTCGAACGCGAGACCGCGATGTAGAGGTTGCCTTTCTTCTCCCCGAAAGTTCTTTTCTGGTGTCGTAAGTGTTTATCTTTGTCCGCGAGACCGCGTGACTATAGGATATCTCTTTCGACTAAGCCGGAGTTAAGAGGACCTAACACCAACGCGAGACTGTGACGGTCAGATCACCCTCTTAACTTCACCTTGTTCATCCGTTTAGATAGAAAGCGAGCCTCACCTTTCATGCGTGTGTCTTTGTGTCCGCCATTGTTCTCAATAAAGTAAGCATTTATATTATGCAATTCATTTATTTCCTTTTTGTTGGTCCATGGCAAATTGGGTCGTTCGTTAGTCTCGATTTATATGCGATGGGGAGAGCCGATGTCCAATTCATTTCCACTCCCAAGAAAGAGCTCATAGCGTGGTGGGATCAGCTGGATCAAAATGGCCAAAAGCATGTTGAGGCAAGGATTGGCCGTCTCCTCCCGTTGCTCAAGATCAACATCCATTCCGGGGTTATGCAAGCGATACCGCACTTCTGGTGCCCTCAAACATCGACCTTCATATTTGGCGAATTCGAGCTAACTCCGACCTTGGAAGAATATAGCATTGCCATTGGAATGCCTCTGGGAACCGAGCTGGTCAAGCCACCCATAGGTATAGACCCCATCTCCGAGTTGTCACAATTTTTGAGAGTTAGGGCCGAGGTGGTGAGGAAAGTCGTTAAGGCTGATTGTTATGCGTGCCCATTCTCATTCTTGGCCGAGTGTTTTTCGAGTCAACCAATAGCCCAAAAGAGTAGGATTTTCATTTTAGCATTTGTTGGACTAATCATTTTTCCTCACCGTAAAAATGCCATAAATCCTTCAATTGTTTGGGTGGTCAAACACATGTGTGCCGGGTTAAACTACGTCAACATGATTTTAGCCGAAACACTGTTATCCCTTAATCGTTTTAAGCAAAACGGAGACAAAATCATGCGAGCTTCCCCGGAAATTTTGCAAATATGGTTTCTTTCTCACATAAGGGGATTTGGGCACCTTATGCAGTTATTTCAAATAGATGAGTTTAGGCACCCAATACAGAGATTCCAAGTCTTAGAGAAACATTCCCCCGACAAAAAATATTCCCTTTGGATAAATTTCCTTAAAAACCCTAAACCCAAGGCATTTTTATGGCATGCTAAATGGCTCCAGGTCGAGGAAGCCCGCTTCGCTCACAAGTTTGCTAACCCGATCCCGCTACTTGGTCTTTCTGGCGCCACTTCCTATTACCCTTACAGGGTAGCCCGCCAATACCGAGCCCTACAAGAGATTCCCCCACCTCTCAAGACGGAGATGTTCCAGGCTCGTTTCACCCGCACGAACTATGATTACTTCGACGAAATCCGTGCCCTCGAGATTGCCTGGAGCGAGTGTCATCCTGAAAAGATCGTCGTGCCCAAGATGCTAAATGGAGAAGAAGAAATCCACCATGCCTCCACGTTCTACATTCACAACCACCGAATTCCGACTATTCTACAACCATTGGTCCCGGAAGTGACTGACAAGCCGTCCCAGAAGGCGCAAATTGAGCATCTTGAAAAGAGGGTGGAAATGGACAAGACTCGCATCTCGAAGTTAACCCGAGAAAACAAACGGCTCCGCAAAGCCGCAGGTTCCCCATCGCATATAAAATGAGTTGCCCCGAGAAGTTTGAAATGACATTTTCACCAGATTTGTCCTCCTAGTTTCTTGCCTTTTTAGTCTCGATGTTCAGGGAATTTCGTTCTTCTTATGTTTTATGTATTTTCTTAGTCTCCATGTTTAGGTAGTGTCTCTTTTTCTAATTTCGAGGCTTAGGAGTCGTTATGTACCTTCTTTGTTTTAATGAATCTCATTTTCTAATCTCAGTGTTCAGGAGCTTTCATTTATCGACTATAATATCTCCAAAATCTTGATCCCCTACAAAAAAAAAAAACAAAAAAATTTCGAGGGGACACAAAGCACCTAGGCCGTTGCCATGGGCCAACCTCCCATTTGAATTGTGCGCTCACATCCGCTCATTTTGCAGGTGTCCACAAATTGTCCGAGTTCACTCAGCATACGAAGGGAGGAATCGAGAGATCGAGGGGTCTTCCGGTGATTGCGGTGCCTACGTCGAGTTCGACAGACCACCCGTGATCCCTTCCTCCACCAAGGCAAAGCTACGGCCTCCAGGTAGTCGCCGATCCGGACACGATCAAGAGCCACGCAGATGAATATTGAGGAGCAAAACGCCCGTTTCGCCGCACTTGACGATAAGATCAACGACCTTGCGGCTCAGCTTACTCGATTCGCCGATGACATGAGGGCCGCATTAGCAGCACCGAATGTTGGTCAGACCGTGCCCCAAGCTATTCCCGAGCCGGTGGAGGGGCCTGCAAGAAGCAATATTACTGAAGAGGCATTAGGTTCCACGCCCGTAGTGGTCGAGTTAGACCCCATCTCAGAGGCTGTCACCGCCCGTTTGGAGGAGGAGCACAACAAAAGGTTCGCAAAGATAGAAGAGAAGCTCCGTGCGTCGCGAGGATACCAAGAACATATGATCGAGGACCTGTCTCGATATGCACAAATGAGCTTTCCCGAGAAGTTCAAGATTCCGGACTTCACTAAATATGACGGGACTGGAGATCCAAAGATTCACTTGAAGTACTATTTGAACAGGATGGCAAGATACGCTCAGAATGTCCCATTGATGGTTCAGACCTTCCAAGAAAGTCTGACAGGACCTGCGCTGCAATGGTACATGTTGTCGGAACCCGAGAAGTTCGAGAAGTGGGAAAAGCTAGCTGAGGCGTTCGTCCTGCAATACAAGTACAATACCGAGATAGCCCCTACGCGCGAAGTGCTGACCCGAACTGAAAAGAGGAGGAGCGAGTCTCTCAGAGTCTTCGCTCAAAGGTGGCATACTCTCATCGCTCAAGTTCGACCTCCACTCAGTGAAAAGGAACTGCTCAATCTTTTCCTCAAGGCCCTACCTAGTGATTTCTATTTAAAATTGGTGGGTTCAGGATGCTTGACCTTCTCTCAGCTAGTAGATGTCGGGGAGAGGATAGAAGGGGCCATTCATGACGGTAGACTGAGCGAAGGGGTCAGTCGAAAGGTCCCGAATAGAAAGGAGAAGGACGTGGAAATCGCGTATGTGCAAGCGCCAATCATGACAAGGCCCTCCGCCTCATCTTCTCAAGGCTCGTCCATATTTCGAGATAGGGCGTATCAAAACCAGGAATTTAAAAGGAGAACACCCAGGCAATTCACTCCCCTACCTAGGCCATTGTCTAAATTATTGCCCATGCTGTTGAAAAGGGGGATGGTAGCTAAAGAAGTGCCTCGGGACAATCCTCCAAGATCCCCCGGATTCGATTTATCGAAGTCCTGTGAGTTCCATAGGGGCGAGAAGGGGCATGATGTGGATGACTGTTTCGTCCTTAAGATCAAGGTTCAGAATCTACTCGATAAAGGTATTTTATCTTTTAAGGAATCGACCCCTAATGTTCAACAAAACCCATTGCCAAATCATGCTAGGGATGTCAATGTAGTTACTAAGAAGGGTGGCGAGAGTAAGCAGACCTTTAACGTGGATGCTCATAGATTTTATAAATTACTAGTGTCAGCTGGACACTTTAAAGACGGGGAGGATATTCCGTTGAAAGAAAAACTGAAATGCATCATCCAGATGGTGGACATGGGAGTAATTTACAGTACAAAGCAAGATAGTATGGCGACCATGACGGCTGTTCTGAACTCGTTTCACGAGGAGGAGTTGGAAGAGACACTTGCTGAGCCTATTGAAACCAACAAGCTACCTAATGATGGTACGCCAGAAGATCTAATTGTGGCTGGCGGCGAAAGAGAAAATTTGTACGAGGACTTTGGGCCTCAAGCTAGCAATGTGGATTGGGATTATGAGTTCGTAAAGCTCGCTTGTGAGAACGGGGAAGTAGTCGACACACTGGGTCAGCCTAGCGGCAAATTCGACTATCTCGTGAAGTATTCACCGCCACCCAGTTTCTTCATCGATCCCAAGGATGTTGTTCCCGATGGGTGGGGAGGTATGGACGACCCGCTTGAACCCGAAGAGATGGTTGGCATGATCACCCCTGTGGTGATTGATTTATCTGTTGAGGAGGACTTATGGATGCCGGACGGGGGAGAGGTTGAGCAGTTAGTCGTTGACCTGGCGGCCGAAGAGTTCGCCACCCTAGAGGTCGACGATAGCGTCATGGAGCCAATGGTGATTGAACTCCTGTCTGAGGATGAAGAAGATATAATAGTAGACCGAATCCCAAGTTACGACCCCAAGGCAGTTCCTTGGAGTTATAAGACGAGCGAAATCGATACCATCACACGATCAGGCCGTTGCTATGCGCCTACGGGAGTCGTTGAAAAGAAAGCCGTCTCAGATGAGGAGGCGAAACAGTTCTTGGCGATTGTAAAGACGAGCGAATTCAACATCGAGAATCAATTGAGAAAGATGCCAGCCCAAATCTCTCTTTTGGATCTCTTCAAATCATCTGAAAAGCACAAAAATGCACTGCTCAAGGTTTTGAATGAAGTACACGTCCCTGAGACCATCGATGACACCCAGTTAGAGGAGTTTGTGGGGTCTATCTTGCTGAAAGATTAAATTTCTTTTGCCGATGAGGATTTCCCCTCAGAAGGTCGCGATCATACCAAGGCGCTACTTGTTTCAGTTAAGTGTCGTGACAGAATGGTAGCCAGAGCGCTAATTGACAATGGGTCTGCATTAAACATTTGCCCACTCGCCACCCTTCGCCGTCTGGGAGTGACTGAAGAGAAAATTCTGTCATCTAAGTCCACCGTTCGAGCTTTTGACGGTATGAAGAAGGAGGTCATTGGCGAGATCGAGCTTGAACTACTAATTGGTCCGGTTCTTTTTCTAGTCAACTTCCAGGTCCTGGACATTCCTAGTGTATTCAATTTTCTACTAGGACGACCTTGGATACACACCGCCGGAGCTGTGCCCTCGAGCTTGCATCGGAAGGTCAAATTCATTGTGGATGGGAAGTTGATAACTGTCCACGGAGAGACCGATTTCAAGGTTTTCCATGACACTGCAATTCCGTACATAGAGCCTGAGAACAAGGCTGAATCAAGCTACCAAGCTTTTGAGTTAGTGTCGGTAATCCACGTGCCCGTAGGGACTATGATGCGCAACCCGGAAGTGGCTGAGCCTTCGATAATGTCGAGTAGGGTGTTGCTCGAGAATGGTCATATCCCCGGAGCTGGCTTGGGACTGCACGGTCAGGGTATTAAAGAACCCCTCCAGGTCTCCAAATGGCGCAAAAGGACAGGCTTGGGTTATCATGGAGACGATTCTGGTTGGCGAGGTAGCCATGGAAGACGAGGTAACATCAGAGGTCGAGGTCGGTACGGGGGCCGTCGTGGTCAAGGAGGCCGAGGAAGCAATGAGGACCATGGAGACTACGAGGACCTAGCTAATCATGGGAGTTACGGAAGTCGGGGGAGTTTATTCGGATTAGAAGAAGGTCGGAAGGGTTTACTTCTTCCGCAACTGAAAGAAATATTCCCGAGTCCACCCAAGCTGCTGCAAGAGGAGGAAGAAGCCGTTTTTGGTCTCGTTGATTTATTCGAGGGGGAGTTTGCGTGTGCCGTCATAGAAAATGAAGAGGCCGGGCCTTCTGTTGCCACCGCCGACCCTTTTGAGTAGGGATGCCGCTTTTTTTTTTGTCTTATCTAAGTACGTGTTTGTCCCTTCCGCGAGATGTCTGTTTAGGTCTAGGGTTATTTCTCTCTGTAATCAAAGTCTCGGACTGCGAGCCATCGGTCCAGGACCTCGAGTCATTTAAACGGCTTTATCCTATCAATGAAATCATGATCATGTTTTATTAAGGACGTGCGGAAGTACCCAAACCAGACTGATGATGATGCTTATGAGGCCTGGACTTCCGCACGCTTCCTGTTTTTCAAAATCATTTGCAAATAGGGGCATCCAAGGATATGAGGATGAATCCTTCATTTTCGAAAACTCTTTCAAAACAACTTCGAAGCACATACATGTCAGTAGCCACAGTAATATTTGCCAATTTAATCACTAACCTTCTTTGTGGCATCTCAGGCATAACATGTCACATGATCATGATAGGTGCATATGTGAATCGGATTCGTTCGACGAAAATTTCTCTGGGACCAAGGATGACGAGGATGACTATAACCGAAAAAGCATCGAGCAGGATTGGATTCGGCATGAAGAGTCCAAGCCGTTGACCGCAGAGTCTACCATCACGATAAATCTGGGCGATTCGG
Organism: Syzygium syzygioides; assembly: GCA_031216285.1. NCBI lineage: Eukaryota > Viridiplantae > Streptophyta > Magnoliopsida > Myrtales > Myrtaceae > Syzygium > Syzygium syzygioides. The sequence continues at coordinate 19,184,249 of CM062251.1, forward strand.
AGAATGTTAGAGAAATCAAGATTGGAGCTGGCCTTTCTGAGATCAATATCCAAAGGATGGTCGACCTTTTAAAAAAGTACCAAGATGTGTTCGCATGGTCATATGCGGATATGCCAGGGTTGGATAAAGAAATTGTAGAACATGCTCTACCAATTGATCCAAGTATCCCGCCAAAGAAACAAAGGCTCAGAAGAACAAAGCCCGAATTATCCAAGAAGATCGAAGAAGAAGTCATGAAGTTGTTGAAGGTGGGCTTTATAGAAGTGTCACGCTATTCGGATTGGATAGCCAATGTAGTCCCTGTCATGAAGAAGGATGGTCGAGTCAGGGTTTGTATTGACTACCGCGATCTGAACCGAGCAAGTCCGAAGGATGACTTTCCGCTGCCTCATATCGATGTATTGGTCGACAGCACCGCGGGGTTTGAGTTATTTTCTTTTATGGATGGGTTTTCTGGCTATAACCAAATTCGAATGAAAGAAGAAGATAAAAGTAAAACCTCCTTTATTACTCCTTGGTGGACCTTTTGTTACAAGGTAATGCCCTTCGGCTTGAAAAACGCCGGGGCAACATACCAAAGAGCAATGGTCACCCTGTTTCACGACATGATGCACAAAGAGGTGGAAGTCTACATAGACGATATGATTGCCAAATCCAAACACGAAGAGGACCACATCGAGGTGTTGCGGAAGTTGTTTGACCGACTTCGAAAGTTCAAGTTGAGACTTAACCCCGCCAAATGTGTGTTTGGGGCAAAGTCTGGGAAATTACTGGGGTTCATGGTCAGTAGTCGAGGCATTGAAATTGACCCGTCGAAGGTTAAGGCCATTTGTGACTTAAAGCCCCCTTCTACAGTCAGAGAAGTTCGGAGTTTGCTGGGGAGACTGAACTATGTGGCAAGATTCATTTCTCAACTGTCTGAGACAGCTAAACCTTTTTTCAAGCTCCTGAAAAAGAACGCCAAGGTCAAGTGGGGTACTGATTGTGAAGAGGCATTTGAGAAGATAAAAGAATATCTTTCTCATCCGCCAGTCCTGGTGCCACCTGTCCCCAGAGTACCATTAATACTTTACTTGACTATTTATGAGGAGTCATTGGGGGCTTTGCTAGCTCAGAAGAGACCAAGCGATAGTAAAGAGTGTGCGATATATTATCTCAGTAAGAAATTTACTTCCTCCGAAATAAATTACCCCGGGGTCGAAAAGACGTGTGTGGCTTTGGTGTGGGTATTGCACCGCTTACGCCAGTACACACTTCATCATCGGATCCTGCTTGTAACTGAGAATGATCCCATCAAATATTTGCTGGAAAAACCTGCGTTAGCTGGAAAGTTAGCAAAGTGGCAAGTGCTGGTGTCCGAATTCGACGTCCACAGCGTGACGCAAAAATCTGTCAAAGGAAGGGCTATAGCTGACATGTTGGCGGAAAACATCGAAAGCTCAGAAGACCATCATCAGTCAGATCCCATAGAGGAGCGCGTTGCAGAGATAGTAAGTGATAAGTGGACTATGTACTTCGACGGCGCCGTTAACTTGGCTGGCTCTGGGACTGGGGCAGTTCTTATCTCCCCGACGGGTCAATATCACCCTGTGGCCGTCAAGTTGGTATTCCCTTGTACCAATAATATCTCAGAATATGAAGCTTGCATACTGGGGCTACAATTGGCCGTCGACATGAAGGTTAGAAAGCTACAGGTTTACGGTGATTCCGCCCTCATCATTCTCCAGACAGAGGGCCAATGGCGAACTCGCGATTCCAAGTTGATTCCTTATCACGAATTCCTTGAGGAGTTAATAAAGGAATTTGAAGAGATTTCTTTTGAGTATTTGCCTCGATCGCAAAATCAGTTTGCCAACGCCCTGGCCACGTTATCATCAATGCTGCAGGTTATGGAGGGATTAGACATCGAGCCGCTGAAAATCGAAATACTGACACGTCCGGCTTACTGTTCGATGATTGCAGAAGAGCCTGATGAGAAGCCATGGTATCACAACATCCTGAACTATCTTCAGAGAGGAGAATACCCTCCTGAAAGTGAGCCAACGGATCAAAAATACATAAGGAAGCTAGCATCGAAGTTTTTCATCAGTGGAAATGTTCTGTACAAGAGGTCTTTTGACTTGGTTTTGTTGAAATGCGTCGATGCTAGAGAGGCTAATCAGTTGATGAGGAAAATTCATGAAGGAGAATGCGGTCCGCACATGAATGGCCATCTCCTGGCCAGGAAGATCATGAGATTGGGTTATTTCTGGATGGCTATGGAGACCGACTGCATCCGGCATGTTCGGTATTGCCATCGGTGTCAAATCTATGCAGATAAAATCAACGTGCCGCCAAATGAATTGCGACAAATGTCCGAGCCATGGCCTTTCTCAATGTGGGGAATCGATATGATTGGGCCAATTAATCCTAAGGCCTCCAACGGACATCGCTTCATCCTGGTAGCTATTGATTACTTTACCAAGTGGATCGAGGCAAGCTCATATGCCAACGTCACCGCCAAGAATGTAGTCAAATTTATTCGCCGTGACATCATCGCTCGCTATGAGGTCCCGGATGCGATCATTACCGACAACGGCTCAAATTTGAACAACAAGATTGTAGACAGCTTACTCGGCGAGTTTCATATTCGTCACTTGAACTCTTCACCTTACCGTCCACAAATGAATGGAGCTGTGGAGGCAGCCAATAAGAACATAAAGAAGATCTTGTCAAAAACTGCTGACAACCATCGAGACTGGCATGAGCGGTTGCCCTACGCATTAATGGCATACCGAACTTCGATCCGCACTTCGACAGGGGCGACTCCTTTCTCCCTCGTTTATGGTATGGAAGCGGTCTTGCCCGTGGAAGTCGAGATCCCTTCATTAAGGATTCTTTCACAAGCTGAGCTCCCTGAGGAGGAGTGGGCTCAACAGAGATGGGATCAGTTGAACATGATCGACGAGAAGAGGCTGAAGGCTTTATGCCACGGTCAATGCTACCAAAAGCGGGTTGCCAAGTCCTTCAATCGTAAGGTTCGGCTCGACACTTTGAAGCCGGAGATCTCGTACTAAAGAAAGTGCTGTCCATCACGTCCGAATTAGGTGGGAAGTTCGCCCCAAATTACGACGGTCTATATGTCGTTAGGAAGGTTCTACCTGGGGGAGCTCTAATTCTTGTAGAAATGGATGGTCGAGAGTTGCCAAAACCTGTAAACGCCGATTCGGTAAAAAAATATTTCCCTTGAATGAAATCCAAGGCCTGAGAGCCATCTTCGATGCAATCCGAATCACTGTAGAGTATTCACATCATGCATATCATGCATACATACATACATGTTTACTTTGTAGGTCCCAAACGATCCGCCAAGTGATCACCAAACGACTGAACCATCTTGGCGAGCATCCGGTGAGCTAATTAAGGGGTTACCAAATCACCAGGCCACAGGTGAGTACCCTTTTTCTCAAAACCAAAATTTAAAAAAAAAAAAAGAAACTCTTGATAGCTATCTCGATGCCTGGTGGGACGTTCATTTCGAATCAAAATTCCCTGTGGAGATCAATCAACTCAGGTGATCTTGGCAAAGCTAGAGGAAATACGTTAATCATGCCAAGCGAGGAGTACTTAGGAGGAGAAAAGGCAAGACATTCCCAAATACGTCCCGCAAACACTTTGAGAGTTGAGTGGAAGAGAAAATTAATGTTGTTTAAGAGCAAGAGATTCATTCGCAAGTAGTACATGTATCGAAATGAAAGGAGGCATTTCCTTCTTCTATTCTATACACTACAAGTGATCATAGTTAGCCCATTTGAGCCGTTAAATGTGAAGAATTCGCAAAATACCCCTGTCAAGAACCACCCTACAACGGGGCAAATTTGGAGGTTTTGGTTGACATGCTTTGGAGGAAAAGGTGAGAAAGACTTCTTTGCCCTTACTTGCACTAATCTTTTTGTGGTAACTTCATATGAGTCCTTAAGGAAGCTCGAAACATCCCAAAATGAAGAAGAGCATTCATTTCTCTATCCAAACACTCATACCATTTGTTTAGCCAAATTGAGCCTGAATATTCATTTCTAAAACCCGAATGGTGATTGTCTTCCCACCTTGGAGAAAGGCACATGATTTGCCATGGCAATTGGTGCTTATGTCACAATTAAAAAAAAAATCTTGACAGTCCTAGGAGCTCAAAAGATCCCAATGAGCAAAAGTCAAATGAAAACTAGGGGACATGAAAAAGCAGTGCGCCTGGTAAAAGGAAGGCCAATGCCCATTGTATAAAAAAGGGCTGCATCAAGAGAAAGCTCTTATGTGAAAAAGATGCCAAAAGAAAATGTTGGCAAAAAAAAATTCATTACAAATACAATAGTCATTAGAGAAAGGAGCGAAGCTCTTGTGATGAAAGGATTAGTCAATGGACTTGTCGAGACAAGCTGAATCTCAAATTCTGAATGCCTTCGAAAAGATTGGATGATATGGTAATGATGCCATGATGTTCATTAACTCTTAAACCCCTTTTGTGAATTTCTGAGCCTTTCGAGCATTTACCAAAATCAATGTTACAACCTTTTCCAAAGTCTCTTCTGATTGGGATGGTTTAAGTAGAAATTTGGATGTCCAGAGAAGCTACTGCTTGAAGAAGTTGGGGCAAAGTTGTCTCATCTCATCTTAAGGTTTCTTGACTTGTAAACCTGATGGAGATGCTGATTGAAAGTTGTTTCATTCCTTAGCCGATGATGCTTATCGTTGTGGAAACCATGACCAAACCCACATTACAGTCATTTAAAAGACCTCTTGGATCGGTCAATGCGTACTTATTGCGAATGATTCTCGAATCCTTCGACACTGATGGTGTGAGGTATATAGAGAGATCATGCTTACAAATAGCCTTCTTTGAGAGCTCGTGAGAAGCCCTTTTTGACTAAGCCACTCTTGCTTGGCATATCTAACGAACCCCTTCGCATGAGCCAGGGTCTTTCTGGCCAAGGTTTATCTCCTAAGAGAATTTGATGATCAAGGGCATTCCCCAAGCTCATTGACAATTTTGGGATATCGGATGATGCTAAATGTTTTCTAAATAATTGAAATTGGTTTGATTTGCTCATGCAATTAACGCTTTGCTGGTAATGTTATTCTTTTGATAGTATCCTTCATGACGTCTGAATGATATCAATCTCGTCTGATATGCTCTCCCTATCAGGGCATCTGTTATAACATGTTCCATTAGATGTGCAGTGGCCGTTTCGGAACCTTCCTGATTGATAGGCTTGCAACCTTGAAATTGCACAGTAAGATTTTACAACCTAGAGTACCCTTATTGACTTGGCAAGCTCTTGCAGCCCAGAGTCTTCCTCTTTTCTCGCCCAGCGAGCTTTCGCAGCCTGGAGCACCTCAGCGACCTGGCGAGCTTTCGTAGCCCAGGGTCTTTCTCTTTCCTGGTCCATTGAGATTTCGTAGCGCAAAGTACCACATCGATCTGGTGAGCTTTCGCAGCCAAGAGTTTCCTTCTTTACATAGCAAGACTTCATGTAGTCGAGAGCCCGTTCTTACACGGTATGGCTTCCTTTTCGGTCAAAAGTCCGTTCTTACACGGTATGACCTCTTCATTGAGCCAAGAGCCCGTTCTTACACGGTATGGCTTCCTTTTCGGTCAAAAGTCCGTTCTTACACGGTATGACCTCTTCATTGAGCCAAGACCCCGTTCTTACACGGTATGGCTTCCTTTTCGGTCAAAAGTCCGTTCCTACACGGTATGACCTCTTCACTGAGCCAAGAGCCCATTCTTACACGGTATGGCTTCCCTATCGGTCAAAATCCGTTCTTACACGGTACGACCTCTTCATTGAGCCAAGAGCCCGTTCTTACATGATATGGCTTCCCGTCCAGTCAAAGTCTGTTCTTACACGATGTGGCCTCTTCGTTTAGCCGAAAGCCCGTTCTTACACGGTGTGGCTTTCTTCTTGGTTGAAACCATTCTTACATGGTAAAACCTTGTCGAGTAAAAGAATTTCCCTTTTGGATAGTATTCGTGAAAATAATAATAACAATAATAATCAATCCCATGCCTCCCCCCAACAAAATTTAGGTGTCTTTTGTCTTTGAATGGAACTTCTTTGAACTCCCCTTCAAAGAGGGGCAGCTGTTGACACCTAAATTTCGCTCAAATTACTTAGGGTTTTCTCGCATAAAAATTTGGGCTTAATTCTTTAATCCCTAAACCAAAAATATCTTCATTAAAACTGCATGGCGTATAGTTATTAGGTGCATTTGCATATTTTCCATTTTTCACTTTCAAAAATTAGTTTAAAAAAAAAAAAGAATGAACATGACGCGTGACCAGCATTGACGCTGGTCACGCGTGTTCTCTTCCCCCCTCCCCTTCTCCATGTGGGCCGGCCCTTCTTCCTTAAGGCCTGGCCTGTGTCCGCTCCTTCTCCCCCCTCCATCGGTCAACGTTCTGCAGAACGTGAGGAAGAAGCAGCTGGAATAGGACGGACGTGCAGACGCGGCAGCGATGAAGCCAGACTCCGGAGCAGACAAATCGAGGCACGCCCTGCACGAGGAGGCCGAAAGCGCCATGACCAGAAGCCGAAGCAGGGGCGCAGCACTGCACTTTGACCACGCAGGGACCAAGAGATCTCACGGCCGTTTTTAGCGAAGAAATGGGCGCGATTCAGTCCCCGAAGAGAAAACTGGCCGAGGGCGTGAGCTCGAACGGGGAGGACGCGCTGATCCACGACTCCCCTAAGCTCGAAATGGAAAGAGGGCGCCTCCCGAAAAGGGAGGGAGGAGAAGCAGAGTCCCTCCTTCGGCGGACGTTAAAACAGGGGAGGAGACCCACGGAGAGGAGGGGAGCGAAACGGAGAGTGAGAAGAGAGAATACAGATCTGAGAGAGAGAACGGATGGTCTGCTTGTAGCTTGGCCGCACCCCGAGCATCATTCGACGATTCGCGGCCGTGTTGTTTGAGTTCGTGGTTCCCCCATCTTTGCGTTTAAGGTGGGTTTCATTTCTGGTCTTCTCTTTGAAAGTCTGGAATCATTTCCCCAAGGATCCCGGCTCGGAGATGTTGTGAGGTGACCGGACTAAGTCCGTTATGGCTCAAGTTCGCCCTCTGTTTGCTGTTGCCGAGCCGAAAGGGTCATTCTCGGAGACTGATGCCGAGATCTGTTGTTCTCTGTTTATGTTTGTGTCGAATGTAGATGGACAGCCATTGAATGATCTCAAGTGTGCTTTGGTTGCTGTGTGTTAATGGTAATCTGCATTTCATACTTCGTTTGAGTTCGTGATCTCCCTTTCAATGTCGCATACCACGTGCTCGTCGAAATGTTTGAATGAAATCCGCAAGTTGTTTCCTTTGTGTGTGATACGTTTCTTGAATCTCGGTGTTTCTCTCTTCACTGGCCGTGTCTTGGCCGGACTGGGAAACCAAGGCTCGCTCTTTGTCTTGGGATTCATAGGCATGCTGAATATGGATATGTTGATGTGGTCGATTTTGCTTGCCGCGAGATGACTTTCTCTGGGTCTAGATCTGGGTCCGAGTTCGAAAAATGTTAAATTCCGTCTCCTTAACGTGTGCACACCGCAAGCTTGATCATATGTTTGAACCAGACTCACACGAGCTGGTCTCTGTACTGTGTATACGAACGGACCACCGGGTGTTTGTAATAATGTCTAAATGAAGGAAAAGTTTTTGAACTAAAACACTCGGTCGCGTATTTCATTACTTAAATCGCAACGTTAGCCTTCGCTTCGTCCATTCCACATTCATTCTCTTGCGATGTGAGTCTATGTCCGCGGGCGTCCGCATCCCCTTCGCTTTTGTTGCCTGTCATTATAGCTGTCAACACATGGATTCGTTTTGTCGGACTATCAAAATGCACGTTTGTTTGTCAAGCTTGAAGATGGTGTCGAGTTATATGATCTTCTGAACCGTACCATTTATGGCCAACACCTTCGTTGTTCCATATTTGTCCTTCCTTGTTCTTCCGTCTTTTGAGAGTTCTCTGATGATATATTTGCGTATGTTGACATGTTTGACTGGTCATTGCGATGGGTGGTGGTAAGATTCGCTGACTCTGATGGTTGCTTCGGTAGCGAGAAATGTTGTCACTCTTGTTGCACATAAGATGTTGTTATTGTTCTTAAAGTTATGGCAATTCAAAACAGGTGTGTGGCGTTAAAAAAAAATTTTCTGGGCAGCAAGAGTACGAAGTAAAAGTCAGCATTCTGGGCTTCATGCGTTAGCTTCTAGGCAATGGAAGAAGACGTCCAAAAAAAAAAGGGAAAAAGCAAATGGAAGAAAAAAGGGGGGGAAGGAAAAGTCAAAAAAAGGAGACCAGAAAAAGAATAAAAAAGGAAGAAAAAGAAACGAAAGAAAAGAAGAAGGGGAAAGAAAAGTCAAAGGGGAAAGGTGTCCAGAGGGGTAGAGATAAGGCCACGTGAAAGAAAGAAAGAAGAGAGAAAACAAAAAAAGAAAAAAAAGGGGGAAAAAGAAACAAAGAAAAAAAGGGAAAAGAAAAGAGGGATAGAAAAATCAGAAGAGAAAAAGAAAAATAGATCCTAGGCGGGTCGGAGTAATTTGGGTCCGCGGTCGCGAATCGAGTCGGGTCGCGGGTTGCAATCGGGTAGGGTTTTTGTTTAGTGTGTGGACTGGTTTTAGGGTTTTGTTTGGTGTTTGGGCCTGAATTTAGATTTATTAGGTTTTGGGCTCTTTAGTTTAGAATAAGAATAGTGGGTCTTGGGCCTTCCGCGGATGAACTGAATTGGTGATTTGGGCTGAAAGCTTACCTAGTCTTTTATTTCTAGTGGGCTGGGCTTAGTTTTTTTTTAAATTGTTTTACTTGAGTGTTGGGTTTATTCCGAATTGGGCCCTCATGGAGCCTAACTTGCGGTGGACCTGGGCCGGTGCACCCGGGTCCGTTTTATTTCATTTTAATATTGTATTATCATTTTAATATAAAAATATATATTTCTAAAAAAATAATAAAAAAAATTTCGAAATTAAAAAAAAAAAGTTCCGAAAATCAAAAATAATTATTTAGACTTTGGAATTGGTTTTTCTCGCCTTACTATGTGATGAGTGTCATATTTGAATGCACGTTGTTTGGTCCATGCACTTTGAATTGTGTGTTTTATTTTAATCTCGCTCGTAGTTGGTTATGCATGTCTAGGTTTAGATATTGATTGTCGTTCCCCTTAACTTAGTTAGGAATTGAATTTTGAGACTCACGATTAGCGAGAACATGTTAGGTGGTGAATTGAAGAAGATTAGATACCGAAAGGGCACTAGTTAATCGATTAGTGTAATCAAGTCCCCGTACCCGTCGAATCTCTGGTTGGTAGAAGTGAAGTTCTTCTCCCGTGCTACGCTTAGGTGTCTAATCGACCTACCAAAAACCGATTAGTGGCGACTCCTAAATGAAATTGATTTGCATGTTAACAACTTTAATTTAAGTCGCGAGTTGGTATGGGCTCGGGAGGGCTCGAGTTAGGTTGAACTTAGTAATCCATTAGCCAAACCCCTAGGCCTCGGGACCCTTTCGGGGAGGTCGCGACAATCTCCCCCTTTATTAATCCCTACTCTGCTTTCGCCAAACCACCTTCTTTTTCTCATCTCTATTCCATCAAACAACTCATCAAACGCACACCCCGGGAAGTTAAAGAATATGTTCAATCATCCTGGTTTGACCAACATCCTATTCTTGCTACTCAGCAAGAACATGGTCGAAGATGATGACGATTGCATGGTGGTCGATAGTTATAGGCCGTTGTGGCGGCGGTCCTTGGGGAAAATTACCAAAAAAGTCCTAAACCTTTTACAATTATGTCAATTCAGTCCGAAACCTTTTTTTTTTGCCAATTCAGTCCATTTGGCCGGCCGGTGCTGACTTGGCCACCGGCCGGTTGACGTGGCACCGACCGGAGACCACGTGACAATATTTTAATATTTTTTAATATTTTCAATTTTTTTTCCTTTTTTTTTTCTTTTCCTTCTTCCCCCTGGCCTGTCCGGCCAGGGGGGAGGCTCGCCGGCGAGGGCCCAGCTCCGGCGAGGCAAGCTGGGCCCTCGCCACAACTAGGCGAGCTCGCCCAGCCAAGGCGAGCTCTGCCTCGCCGGAGTTGGGCGAGCTCGCCATGGCAGGGTGAGGTGGAGCTTGCCATGGCTGGGCGAGCTCCGCCTCGCCGGATCTGGGCGGGGCGGAGCTCGCCCAGCCATGGCGAGGCGAGCTGGGCCCTCGCCGCAGCTGGGCGAGCTCGCCCAGCCAAGGCGAGCTCTGCCTCGCCGGAGCTGGGCGAGCTCGCCATGGCTAGGCGAGCTCCACCCTCGCCCAGATCCGGCGAGGCGGAGCTCGCCTTGGCTGGGCGAGGGCGAAGCTCGCCCAGCCATGGCGAGCTCCGCCTCGCCTAGATCTAGGCGAGGCGGAGCTCGCCCAGCCATGGCGAGCTCGCCCAGATCTAGGCGAGGCGGAGCTCGCCCTGCCATGGCGAGCTCGCCCAGCTCCGGCAAGGCAGAGCTCGCCTTGGCTGGGCAAACTCGCCCAGCTGCAGCGAGGGCCCAGCTCGCCTCGCCAGAGCTGGGCCCTCGCCGGCGAGCCTCCGGCCAGGGGGAGAAGGAAAAAAAAAAGGAAAAAAATTCGAAAATATTAAAATATTGTCACGTGATCGCCGGTCGGCGCCACGTCAGCCGGCCGGCCGCCACGTCAGCGCCGACCGGTCAAATGGACTGAATTGACTTATTTATAAAAGGTTTAGGATTGAATTGGCCAAAAAAAAGTTTAGGACTGAATTGGCACAATTGCAAAAGGTTTAGGACTTTTTTGGTAATTTTCCCGCGGTCCTTGTGTGGTGGCCGACGAAGCTGGAGAAGGAAATTATTATGTGTTTTTTTAACTTTTTTATCCAATTAGGGTCTATCACACCCCCTAACCCGGATTACTTATCCGGTCCATAAGACATTGCCAAACATTAGATAGGATATTTTGTCATCGTATCCGAACTCAAATTCGGACTGCCAAATGTAGCCAAAAGGTTTTATCTCATTTTCATCAAGATCTCGGAATCACTGAGATTTAAAACTAGTAGAGAGTATTCCCTCCCTCAGGGGAAGACAAATATACAAGGGACCTTAGGGTGTGAGACATGCGGACACAAGCATATTAAAAATAAGGAATGTGTCCGTAAAGCCCGCTCCACAATATCGGGATAGGCCGTGAAGGCTCTCATAGGAGCGAAAACTTCCTTCCCTAGTGGAGTTACCTCTTAACCAATACTAAGGATAGGTGGGGTCTCTGTCTACGGCATTAAACTCAATATCTACCACAAATGTACACTTGCCTTAGAAAAAGTCATCCCATCTCACAAAATTGGTTTCTCGACTGACTAAATAAGAAATTTCTTCTCAAAATTAGATACCTGGGACCCTCGAAGTGCAAACAAACCTATGTTTTGAGCCACATTTATAAAGATCATAATTTTGGCTCGCGACTTACCTGATAAGTTAAGTTGGCCAAGCATTTTATGGGCGGACTATTACCTGCCTAAGATGAGTTCCCCTCTAATTAGCTGCTTAAACGTATGATCATAGGCCGGTACATTGAATGATTGCAAAGAACAAAAGAGTACGGCTCATTGAATCATTGAAATCAATTGTCACGCGTTCGGGCGCAAATGACGGGCAGGAATGCTCATATGCACGAGAAAGAAAAAAAGGAACTTGTTGGGTATCAAGTTAAACATAGGAATCGACGGATCGTCCATGTGAAGTTGACAGACAGTACAATAATGGACAGTCGAATTGAGAACATGTGTCGCCCTTTGTTACGGACCGTGTTCCCTTTCACCGAAATGGACCTTTGAAAGGTCCATGGCACAAAAACTGTTTTGTAAGAGGGAGAAAGAGTACGTCATAACAGAAAAACACACACGACCCACTTGAGTTTTTGCAGAAGGGCGACCGGGGCCCCAAAATTAAATACTAAAAACTGGCCCTTTGCGCCCAACGAAATTTAGAAAAATAGGTCATGGGCCGTGCTGGCAGGCCCATGGGCCTCGTGCTGCGCCGGCCAGTCGAGGCTAACGTGCCGGCCCGGCCGGTTTGCTGTCGTCGGTGATCGAGCATAGAAAAGTAAGCAAGGATGCTTCGGAAAAGAAAATGGCCTGGTAAACTCACATTATTGTGGTGCGTAATTACAGAAGTGGTGTTGCAAAGTCGTGATTTTGAAGATGAATGATGCAAGGCGGGGCTGAGGTAAAAACTCAGAAGGGTTTTTTAACACGGTGTATCGTGAGTCTCTAGGTAATGCGTCTTTATGCTTGTGCCATTGAATTATCAAAAAGTTATTCAAAAGTAAGATGCTATTAATTGATGTAGCTCTCGCCGTTAATGTCGGGCTGTCGTGACCACATGGCTAAATACTTCGAGAATACTTGCCAAGGAGGCACATGCGGTTCGAAATTGAGGTTATGATGTAGGGAAAAAATCATCAAAAATCTCAAATTTTGCCTCGTGTGACACATTTATCCCGAACTTTTTTTTATGACACCGAAAACCCCAAACTTTCTTATTTGTGACACATTTACCCTAATGTACATTATCCATGGGCTTTTTCGTCTTTTTCGCTTTCTCTTTTTTTTTTACTTTTTTTTCCTTTCCGGCGGGACTGCTCTCGCCGGCGAGGTCTCCGGCGACCTCACCGGCGAGGGCGAGGGACCCTCGCCCCGCCCAGGCAAGGGCTGCCCTCGCCGGCGTCGGGCGAAGCCCGCCCTCGCCTGGGCGAGCTAGGGCGAGCCTCGCCCGATGCCGGCGAGGCTCGCCCTCACCTGGATCTGTGAAGAGAGAGAGAGAGAGAGAGAGGGAGAGGGACTGAAGCGGTGTCTGTGAAGAGAGAGGAACGAGCGATGTGAAGATTCTGGAGAGGATTGACGGAGCGAGTGAAGCGAGAAAATGCTCAAAAGAAAGAGACAGTCACTGGAGTGGTGTCCGTGAAGATTCTCGAGAGGATTGGACTATAGTTAGTAAAAGTGAGAAGTGATGGAGAGAGAGAGCTGGAGAGAAGTGGTGTCTGTGAAGAGAGAGAAACAAGTGATGTGAAGATTGTGGAGCGGAAATTTTGGCTCAATGTGTAATGTGATCCCTAAACTTATAATTTACTCAGTGTGATCCCTAAACTTTAGTTCGATGTTCAATGCGGTTCCTAAACTTTTGGTACATGTTCAATGTAGTCCCCGAATTATATGGAAATGTTCAAAGTAATCCCCCATCTTGAATTAATGAAAAAACTAAATTTGAACATGTACCAAAGGCTCGGGGATTCTATTAAACATGTACCAATATTTTAGGAACCGTATTGCATATTGATTTAAAGTTCAAGAACCACACCGAACAAATTAAAAGTTTAAGAACCATGTTATACATTGAACTAAAGTTCATGGACTATTTATGTTATTTTGTCTTTATTTTTTTGGTCGTTGTTAGTACAATTAGTGTTAGGCATTGTTAGTGCAACACAGGAATGCTCTCTTCTCAATTGCAGCAGCCGATCCCCGCACCTCTCACTTTTTGCGTTCCCACCTCCAAATCCCAACCGCTGGACCGTGTGCTCAGTCCGTAACTCACGTTCAACTGTGCATTTTAGCCTCGTACGATAATCGCGGCCTAACTCTCTATCTTTGGTTCGTTGAATTTCCTTGACAAACAACATTACATTATGAAGATAGATAAGCTCTTTTATGTCCGTAGGTGAGTAATATACACATTATTCAAACTCGCTCCAAAAGGCAAAAGTCCACTCGTGGTTTCTAAACATGTGCGTATTTTTTTTTAACTAAGTCCCTCCTGCTCCGAATCTAATTAGTTAGAGTTGCATGTCCGAATCGGAGCCATCATGAGCCTGAGTAGGAAAAACTTTCTGTCACCGTGGACGTGGACTATTGGTTGATGCCATACACAGAGATCACGACCGCGCTTTGGGCGATCGGGTTTCTTGACATAAACACTGTAAATCGAGAATTCCGCTTCATGCTCGTGTCGATTCCGACAAACACATCCGCTTCGCTCGATGAAATTGATTTGAAATTGGAGGGACTTGATTCGAATAGCCATTCAAGTTTGAGGGCTTGATTGGACCGATTAAAAGTTCAATGACTCGGTTGAAAAAATACGGGAATTCATGGACCGAAAGTGGAATTCAATGGTTTGACCTAGCCAGTATTGAGCCAAAACTGACGTGTTTCTAAATCTTTCTATCTTGCAATATGTTCCAAACATCACTAAACATTCAAAGTCAGAAAAGAGGAGGGGATGAAACTTGGAATGGAAAAATCAAATTCGAACTTCTAGGCTGACCGTTGATTACATGAAAGGGCAAGGTCTCTAAACAAGTCCCTCATTTCAATGGTTTTTAGATTTTCGCCCCAATTTTGCAGAATCAAAAGGGAAGTGTAGCACGACGCCACAAGCAATTTGGTCTATGGACGAAAACAACAAGGATGGAGGCAGGGGCCAAATTGAAAACGCTCGAAAAATGGTGGGCCAGAGAGAAAGGCCTCGAGAAGATGGATATTTAGCCCTAAGTCCACATTCCAAAACAAAAATGGCTGCCTATAACACAACATCCCTCGGGCCTCTTCTCAACTCAGTTCCGCAGATTGTGTGACGGGGTCCAATTTTTGGCTCGAGCGCATCTTTTAGTCCTCTTATTCTCGTTTTCAGTGCAATTTGATCCTCCAACTTTCGATTTCTCTTGATCGAGCCTTCTAAATTTCACAATTTATGTAATCGAGTCCTTCCGTCTAACGCGGATAACATGTTAACACGATGATTTATTGTTAAAACACAAGACTTTGGATCAATCGAAGTTTTGGCCCCCCTGAGCTGAGCTCCCCTTAGTTATGCAACATCTTTCGAATATCAAGCGATATTCTTTTAAAATGACTTAGGTTCAAAGTCCATAATTAATGAGATTATGTCCTGCCGTCCTAATTTAGATTTCTCTAACCCCCGATTTCAGCTAAGGGTGTCAAAAATACCCAAATCGAACTGAGCTAATTCGAAAATTTCGGTTTCGCGTAATTAGTAAAAAGTCTGGGTATCTTGACGATTCGGTTCAGTTCATGTCATGTATCCAAACCGACCCGAAACAATCATCTCTTAATCCCTAAAGAAAGGAAGTGAAGGCGGTACTGTGACTCCCTACCCAAACAAATCTCGATCTTCACCGTCTCTCTCTCACACACACACTCGTTTCTTCTTCATGAACCCCTGTTGCCTGCCTAGGGTCTTCAGCTCTAGCATCTCACTCGCTTCTCTCCTCTGCTTCAAGCAATGCGACTCTTCGTCGCCGATCCCCTCCGGTGTAGCCTTAG
This sequence comes from Syzygium syzygioides, assembly GCA_031216285.1. Classification (NCBI taxonomy): domain Eukaryota; kingdom Viridiplantae; phylum Streptophyta; class Magnoliopsida; order Myrtales; family Myrtaceae; genus Syzygium; species Syzygium syzygioides. Next base: position 19,199,593 of record CM062251.1, read on the forward strand.
TCGGATCTTGATGCCTGCAGGGCGCTCGAGCGCACGTATTCTCTGATTAGAAACTCGTCGCGAATTCACGGCACAACTCTCGCGAGTTTGATTTCGCCTTCCTAACATATTTGTTTCCGCCTTTTGTTTTCCTTTGCGGGAAAACGAGCATGTATATCCCATCCATTGTCCACTCGACAAAGTGGATCCAGAGCCCCCCACCCACACGCATTTCATTTCCTTTTCGCATGATTGACTTCGCCCCCCGAATCAACGGCCTGCCGTTTGCGATGCTGGAAATGGACACCCGAAAACGCCTGCCGTGTTCACGGGGATCACCGCCGTCCACGTGGCAATAGCGCCGCGGCAGCTCCGGTCAAATCAAACCTCGGAACAAGAAAAAAAAAACCCAAAAAAGCATACAGAAAATTCGGCCTCGTCAATCTGACGTAACGTTCGTCTCACGGAAACATCGCTACGAAAAAGAGGGAAGAATTCAACAGGCAATGTCCTTTTGTAGGAACATACCTGATGTTGAATCGGTGCGCACCTAATCGCGGAGCGGTGCCGGTGAAACGCGGTCGTCCCTCGTGCAATATTATGGGAAGAATGGTCCGAGAAACTTATCGAAACGCCGTGAGCTTATTGATCGAGTCCGGGCAGTACAAGGGTGAACAAGTCAGTTACTTACCTCATTCAATTGAATATCTAGCCAATGATAATAATAAAAAAAAAATTTATTCGAACGATTCTAAATCACGTTTAGAACGTCGTCAATTGCCTCGTTGCGATTTACCAATTATACTCACCGCTCGCTTCACGCCAGGTGGAGAGATAATAACATAAATACTGCACTTTCGATCATTATAAAAAAAATCATTATCTTTAGCGCTTGAACTTCTCGTCGAAATCAATTTTCGGGGGCTTTTGCTTTTTCTCGTCCAAAAATCATTGCCGGTCGTGCGTGGGAACAAAAGGCGCGAAGTGGGGGCGTGGCAAAACGGGCACGGGCGACGGCGTGAACCGGGCGGCGAGCAGAGCCGTCCACGAGTCCCGAGGCTCGCGACTTGCGTGCCGGGGGATTGACTCGGTTCGCGGCGCGCGACTTGTCAAAACCGACCGCCGCTGATGCAATCACGCAACAACTGGAGAGGACCCGGCTGCTCGGTTGCGGAGGTGGGTGGAGAAGGGAAGTGGGGAAAAGCCAAGTTTGACTCGGTCCAGTCCCACTCAGTGAGTGGGACTGGAACCGCCTCCCCCTGCATTGATGATGATGGTGAGTGCCGTTTGACGCAGCTTCCTCCGTCGCTTTATCCTTTGCTCGGCTCCTCCCCCCGCGATTGGCTTTCCCCCCACCGCCCCAGAATCAAACGGCCCGCATTTTCGCGTCGGTCCCAAATTACGCCGATGCCCTCCCCGCCTCGCGCGTTGAGATCGCTACAGGACTCCGTCGATGGAAAAGGGCCTCGGGCGTATGACAGCTTCTACCGTCCGTATTGATTGTAGACCCGTCGAAATGGGTTAGAAACCCAATTTCTTAATTCATATTTGACATGATGGAAATGTTTTGGCGATATGAATTTGAGTAAGTGTAAATTTGGTACGTGCCAAGTTGGGTATAGGTCACTAATTTATGTTGCGTAGACATTGATTAAAATGGATTAAACGAGTCAATTTAGGTCGAATTTTTTTCATTGGACTCAAATCTGACGCGACACGCCCGTTTGACAAGTCTAGCATCCATGATAACGAGGCCTTGGCCTTGTAAGATTTAATCGTGAAAATGGCTTTTTTTTTCTTTTATAAATTCCAATAAATACTCTTTTTTTTCAAAAACAATTTCCAATTTGCCCAGCGTGAAAATGGATTTTTTTTAAAAAAAATTTCAATAATAATTTCATTAAATTTAATAAGGTAGGGAATGGTTATGTTGTTTTTTTTTTTGTCTTCTGCGCACTGTTCCTTGTGGTGATGATTACCCAATCGGTCCCATAAATGCTATTGTACACATAACGATTCGATCATAAATTTTTTCAAATTTACCAATGTAGTGCCAAATATCACCGCGAAAATCCCAATTGCTGCCGAATCAGTATTCGTACCATAAATTTAGGAACGAGTCGGTAATTTACCCGCGCTCTTCGTTGTGATACGGCAGGCCTCTAGAATGTGTACAAACGACGCCGGGGGGAATGGCAGTTCGGTCAAATCGACAGGGAGGAGCTACCGGGGGGCCCCCGCCCGTGATCATCGTTCGTCGTGCCGGGGGCCGGCGACAGAGACGCGCGCATCCTTTCGCGATCGCCAAGTATCGAATCGCCGGACCGGGTCGGAGCTGACCCAGCCCCCGTTTTCACACGAAACAAACCCCCCCCGGAAAAGGGTCTCCTTGTTTTCACGCCCTTGACTTCTTCCCCTCCTTTATTTATTTATTTCTCTATTTATTTATCAATATATTTCGAGGATATCTATGTGCGTATTCAAAAAAAAAAATTTCATTTATTTAGAAACTTTTCTGGGATTATAAATTGGGAGAGATTTTAAAACCCCATCTCCCCCAATATTATTCTCCGCCATCTCCTCCGTTAAACCTCCCCCCCCACACCTCCGATTTCACCGCTCTCTCTCTCTCTCTCTCTGTTTCTCTCTGTTTCTCTCTCCATGCGCGTATCTCCATCGTAAGGGAACAAGCATCGCCACCCGCCTCGTTCCCCCGCTCCGCCATGGAATTGACGATCAATGGCCAGCAGCCCCGCGGCGACGCGGCGGCGGCCGCCATTGACGGTCAATCCCCCGTCCCCGGCCCCGACCTCGCCGGCGGGAAGCTGCCCCCTCCTCGGCCCGACGGATTCCTCGAGGTGGATTTGTCCCCCCGCCCGGACGAGGGACCGCCGAGCGCGAATCCCGGCGATCGGGCGATCGGGGAAGAAGGCCCCGTCCCCGAAATCGACGCCAGCGCCAGAGGAGCGGCTCCGGCGTCGCCGCCGGCGCCGGGGGAGGAGCGGGGCGCGGAGGCCGAGGATCGCGAGGATGCGGTTGGTGACGGGGCGAGGGTCGGCGGCGGCGGCTCTGACGTGACCAGCGTGATCCAGCCTCATTCGCAGCTCCCGAAGCCGGAGGCGCCGCCGATGTCGTGCTCTCCGCCGCGGGACGTCGGCGCCGCCGCCGCCGCCGCCGCCATATCGGGCCGATCGCAGTCCATGCCGGGCGGCCTCGCGGCGGTCGACATGCCGGCCATCGGGAAGTTCATCCGGGACCGGAGCAACAGCTTCTCCGCTGCGATCGTGAAGCGGCTGTCGTCTCTCAAGGAAATAGGCAGCGACGACGACGGCGGGAGGGGCGGTTCGGATTTCAAGCCTGACGGGGTGACGGAGATCAACCTCTCGGGGCTGAAGGTGGTGGTGAGGCTGAAGACGGAGGAGCAGCCGGAGAAGGAGCTGCGAGGCAGGATCAGCTTCTTCTCGCGGTCCAACTGCCGGGACTGCACCGCGGTGCGATGCTTCCTCCGGGAGCGAGGGCTCAAGTTCGTGGAGATCAACGTGGACGTGTACCCGCAGCGGGAGAAGGAGCTGATCGAGCGGACGGGGACCTCCCAGGTGCCGCAGATCTTCTTCAACGAGAAGCTCTTCGGCGGGCTGGTGGCGCTGAACTCGCTGAGGAACAGCGGGGGGTTCGACCGGCGGCTGAAGGAGATGCTCGGCGGGAAGTGCTCCGGGGAGGCGCCGGCGCCTCCGGTGTACGGGTTCGACGACCCGGAGGAGGAGGAGCGGGCGGACGAGGCGGTGGGGATCGTGAGGGTGCTGAGGCAGAGGCTGCCGATCCAGGACCGGCTGACGAAGATGAAGATCGTGAAGAACTGCTTCGCCGGGGCGGAGATGGTGGAGGTGCTCATCCACCACCTCGACTGCGGCCGGAAAAAGGTAACCCCGCTCCCTCTCTCTTTCGACTGTTACCGGGGTGGGGGGTGCGCGCGCATCGAGCGCGCGTGCGCACGTGCGCCGAGTTTGTTGAGCCACGCGAGGGTCGTGCGAGGGCAGAGTTTTTAACCGGACTCCTCGAGATCACCCGGTCAAGCTTACACGTTAAGTACAGATTTAGTTTGCTTAATTAGGAAGGATTATGGTTTGGAAGATTTTTTTCCCCTTTTCTTTCGCATTTTGAAATCCCGCTCTCAAGCCGCCAGCAACGGACGGTCAACGACGGTATGTCTCGAGGATCAAGGTGCGAAGTCAAACGCTGGTGATGATGCCAAATGACCATCTCGCCCCCCTCGTCAGCTTCATGATGACTCTCGAGGGCGGTGGGCATCATGTCGTGGAGGGGGAAAGAGGGGGGAGCTGCCTGCACCTGCGAACGCGGTGTAATAATTAAGTTCCGTCGTTTTCACCCGCAAAAAAAGTATCACTCCAGCGGGGCATTTTCGGTAATTTTGCTGGGGGCTTTGGGATTGTGTCGCCAGACCGCGCCTTTTTTCCGCCATGTCCGAATTCGGGAATTCTCTCTCGCATCAATGTCGAGGGGGCACAGTTGAAATGTGGAAAGTGGAATGATTAGATTCGCAATTTAGGAGTGAATTGCGCGTTTTGATTTTCTTCCCCTTTTTTATGGTGGGGATGATGTGGACGACCGATTTGTGGGCACTTTACAGTTTTCAATCGGCTCGTTATCTCGTGTTATGGATAAGCAGCACCTCGAAAATAGAGTTGTTGCTTTTGGAATATGCTCAGATGAAGGTGTCTCTAGCATTCGTGAGAGCCGCCGAATGTGCGGTTGCTTGCCCGGGGAAGTGCATAGAAGGTCTCGTCCACTTTGATGGGTACCCCCAAAAAGTGGGGAGACAATGGGATAGGGCGTAGGGAGCTTGCATTATTGGAGTTTGGTTGCGCGATGGCAGCATCGCTCACCAAACTCAAGCTACTCGGTACAATACTATGATCAAAGCACCGAGTAGAAGGGGACAGATGGAGGGTTCGTCGATCTACATTCGAACGCCCGCTGTTCCCCCTTTTTGTCGTGCTAATCGATTTCGGACCAATTGATATCATCCCCGATATTTTTTGAAGCCTTCTTCAAGACGCATTTAATTATTCTTTGTTTTGTCTGGTAACGGAAAAAGAAAAAGCTTTTGAACGACCGCAAAAAAAGCGAAAAAGAAGAAAGGGTGTTTGTCAGGGGATTTCTGTCGTCATTGTGTCAGCCTTTTGGAGGAGGCTGGCCCCCGTGAGCTGAAATCATTGCTTTAATCGAGGAGGGGAAGTTCAAATAAATGATGGAGAGAGGAGCCCCGACCACGTGACGAGGAATGATACCTTAGGAGGTCGAAAAGTTGGAAGCGTTCAAAACAGTTGTTTCGGTCGGGGGTCCATGTCATAACTTTCCCCAGTTCCACAGTCCCCGAAGCCTTGGCTCCCACTGGCTAAAAGGAACGCTTTGACCCTAAACTTTTTGTTTTTTTAATCGAAGACCCAGAACTGTTCTTGCTTTCTTTTGGGGGGGCCTAATAGTGTCCAAAGGCTTCGGTGTCTTCCATTCTTCAACGTCTCTATTAATACCCGTTGGGGGAATCTGTCCGGAATAAAAAATTTTCACGGTTAATATGGTAAACTAAGCTTAATTAGCTTTTTTCACAGGTTGCGTAAGGTAATGTGCCGTTTATAGTGGACTAGAACCAAGGCGGATCTTCAGTAACTTCCCGAAGTATTTAGTAGATACTACTCAACTGCTGATAACTTGCCTTTTGTTATTCTAATTGTTCTTCACTCATGTGAGTTCACTCCATCTAGCTGTCACATATTCGCACGTGAGATAAAAGGAAGGTCTTCAAAACCTTTTTTTTATTTTTATCTCGCGTGTGTCTATTGAGTTCAGTGAAATTGCTGCAGCTGTTGCCGGTTTTAAGAAAATGTCGGATATGTCATACGTGGGTCGCAATATGGACGTGGTAGATCAGCTTTCATGCTTGGAAATTATTGACATTCTGCTTCTTGTTTATAATGTGTGACTCAAAGCACACCTTAAATGTTGTTTCCTTTGAACCTGATTTTAGCTAACGTTCCACCTGTTATTGTCAAGCTGTTAGGAACAATGTAAACAAATACAAATAGAAAGCGATTATACAAGTAAGGCGCAAAAGAAGTCTAGAATATCTTCTTGTGTCTAGACCTTTTGCAGTTACGCTCTATTTTGCTACTAAGGAAATGCATATATATTCTATATCATTGTAACGTTTTTGGCTGAAGACAAGTATGTTCGTTTCTGATCTATCAAAACTCCCCCAAAACTGTTCTTAATTCGTTCGTTGTGTCTGAGTTTCTCCTCTGTTGCACATTGTAGGCCGTTGAGATTGGAAAGCAGTTAGCCAAGAAACACTTCTTCCATCATGTCTTTGGGTAAGCGGATTTTGCAGACACAGCTAGGTCAATGATCTTATCAATCTTCCTTAAACTCAATAGTTTCTTTGGTATTTCTGCTACTGCAGGGAGAATGATTTTGAAGACGGAAACCACTTCTATCGTTTCATTGAGCACGAACCATATATTCCCAGATGCTTCAATTTCCGAGGATCTACAAATGACAGTGAACCAAAGCGAGCAGCTGAAGTTGGCTTGAGGATGAGCAAGATAATGTCTGCCATACTTGAGTCTTACGCCTCTGAAGATAGGCGCCATCTTGATTATGGAGCCATCAGCAAAAGTGAAGAATTCAGAAGGTAAAGCGACTCTGTGACATTCATTTACCTTGATATAATACATAATGCAATCATTAGCTGAGATCATCGCAAGATTTCAGTATATCTAACTTTCCCTATTGATGCTGACTAGACTAATGAATGTGAAAACTGAGACTTAAAAGGGGTTTAGTTGCCAGAGGTCAAAGTACCAGACAGTTAGCATTTCCTCAATAAGGAAAGTAAGCCATCTTTTGTGCAAAAAAAAACGATGATTTTAGAGATGCGTAAAGAAATTAAACCCAGAAGGCTGCTATTGAGCCGGTGATGAAAAATTATTTTGTATATCGACAGCAACTTATATTTCAACTGAAGCACTGCAGTCAAGTTCTTCATGCCTTTGGCTTCCATCTGTTATGTTCCCTTAAGGCAATGAGTTAACAAGTTTTAAGCATAGAAGATGTTTACAGTTCCTCTTTGAGACATGTTAAAATAAATATTTGATCTTATTTGTCTGGGGTTAGTATGTTCTCCCAGTCCGTGCTACCTTGCCTGACATCAGGGTTTGCGTCTGCTCATGAATTTGCTCTATATGTTTTTAAGATGTGCAAAAGTACAATTCTATCCAAGAAATGCATATAGGATCATTATTTTGTCTTTGCAAATACGGATAAAGTTTAGGTGGTAAACGGTAAGAAACTCTTGCATAGAGTTTACTTATAAAGGGAAAAGCCATCAACACGGGAAATTTACTCGACAAATCTGTGCTGTTCTTTCTTTTTCTCTTACTTTAGCAACTCGGTAGTGCTCTTGTACTTATTTCATAACAGCTTTCATAGATTTCCCCTCATTATATTAAGCTATATGTAGAAGTAGTCCATCCATTATTAACCTTCTTACAAAAGCCCAATCGACTGCTGCTAATGGGCATTTTATTAATTGTTGTTTTCCCTCCTGATTTCCTAATACTGATGGTATGCAGATACGTAAATTTGTCTCAAAAACTTCACCGGGTGGACCTACTGGAACTCTCACCTGATGAAAGCCTGGCATTCTTCTTGAACTTGCATAATGCCATGGTCATTCATGCTGTGATAAGGGTCGGCCTCCCAGAAGGAATCATGGATAGGAGATCTTTCGACTCTGACTTCCAGTACGTGGTTGGCGGGTATCCATTCTCCCTTGGCACAATAAGAAATGGAATACTGAGGAACAACCGGAGACCTCCGTACTCGTTGGCCAAGCCCTTTGGCACTGGAGACAGGCGCTTAGAGGTAGTTGGCACATTCACATAAGCAAGTTAATATCACATATCGTGTCGGAATTAACTGTCTGCTTATATGATAGCAGTTGTACTTGCGGATCTTGATTTGGTGTCGGAAGAAAAATCTTCTAACAGTTAGTTCATATGCTTGCAGCTTGCTGTTCTTAAAGTAAACCCCCTTATACATTTTGGTCTATGTGACGGCACGAGGTCGAGCCCAACCGTGAGATTCTTCTCTCCTCAAGGAGTCCAATCTGAGCTCAGATGCGCTGCCAGGGAGTTCTTCCAGAGCGGCGGGGTTGACGTGGACCTGGACAAGAGGACACTTAAACTCACTCGAATCATGAAGTGGTACGTGACCTCTATTTAGCCTTTCGTCCCGTCTGCATTTACTTCAAAATGGCATCTCAAACGTGACGCGGTTCCGTGTGTTTGTTTCAGGTTCAGTGCTGATTTTGGACAGGACAGGGAAATCCCACGGTGGATCCTCAGCTACTTAGACGCGACCAAGGCAGGTCTCCTGACGCATCTCCTAAGCGACGGGGGTCCCATTCACCTCGCCTACCAAAACTATGACTGGTCTGTAAATTCCTGATGCAACAACCGGCACCTTTCTCGTGGGTAGAAAAATGGAAGAACGCTAAACTTATAAATCACAATGAGCGATGAGCAAAGTCGAGGTGATGCCAATTATATACTGTACATAGCTGAATATTGCGAGTCCATCCCAAGCCATTAAAATGGAAATTCGAGGATACGGTAGAGGTATATGCTTGTTTGTCCCGACGTGCGCGCCGAAGACGACAAGTTATCTAGCTTTCTTATTCTTTTTTCCCGGCATCTGGGCTTTGTTTGCATTCAGTTAAGTGATCTTACATATTACTGTAACGTTTAGACTTGCCAAGAACAAAGTCTAAACTGTTTGAATGGACTGTGCTTTCAAAGTTGACAATTTGCGCTTTGAAATGAGTGGACCGCGCTGGCAATATGGCTGGCAAACCGCTTCTGAGTACGTAACTCGAATGCTTTGGAAAAAAAAGGGTTAATAACCTTAAAAAAAAAAAAGAAGAAGAACCCAAATTGGTATTTGACGACGCCCCGCATTTACTTCGAAATAATTTTTGTCTCACAAAAGAACTGGAATTGGTAACCAATAATACATCTATGACAAACTAATGCTCAACTCACAACAAAAATCACAACAAAAACCACAAACCGATAACCGATAACTCCATGGCATATCTAGCTACGTCGAAATGATTGTCGTCTCGTAAAAAATCTCGAATTGTTACTCTAACCTAAATCCAACCTCCACTAAAATTGTATGTGTTAATGATATGTGAATTTTTCACATATGGTCGATTATCCTCCGTGTCAAATTTGTCTTCCATTCGTCTGCCACTTGTGTTGACGCGTACGTATTTTAATGAGACATCAGACGGAACGTTAATGGAAGTAGATTTGGGCTAGGGGATAATAGACAATTTGGGTTTTTCCATGCGATGAAAATTAAATCGGGTGAAATATAACACGGAGCACCGCTTCGAAATTTATTTCATGAGATAGAATCGGTTTGGGATAAATGTGCGACGGGTACCAATTTGAGATTTTTAATAGTATTAATAAAACAAAAAAACAAAAAAGCGGAACCCGGGCCGAATGATTCGGCCCAAAAGACTCCCTCCAACCAAAATCATTCCCGCCAAAACAACGAGCCCGATGGCGGGAAAATTAGGCGACTGCGAATATTTCAATTGAAATCCCCCACAAAAACTGCGACGGAATCAGAGACGGCGGCCAGATCGGAGATCCCCATCGGAAAAAATGGAGACCGCCGGAAAATCGGCGCCGACGGGATGCTTCAAGTGTGGCCTCCCGGGCCACTGGTCCCGCGACTGCCCGGCCGATCCCATCCAGAGCTCAGGCCCCAACCCTAGATCCGCCCTTCCTCCTCCTCCGTCGTCGATTCCCAACCCCGCCGGTGGTGCCGCAGCAGCCGCTTGGGCCACCGGCTTCGACGGCAAGCCGGCGGCGAAGCCGAAGAAAGTCCCCGCGAAGCGACCCAAGCTCACGCCGGAGCTCCTCCTCTCCGACGACGGCCTCGGTTACGTCCTCCGCCACTTCCCTCGCAACTTCAAGTATCGCGGCCGCGGCCACGGCCACGAGGTTCTCTTTCTCTTCTGGTCATGATGTTGTCCTCGAAAGCTAGCTCTCCGTCGTTTACTCCGATATCTTGTCGAGTTCCTGTGAGGAAGTGTCTAGCAGATTTTTGATTGCATCGACTGCTGATCCATTGTACCAAGCGCTTTATCTGTCATCTTCTACCTCGCACTTTCCATTGTTCTGATGCCTACTTTGAGATATAGGAGAAGAAAGGAGAAAGTAAGATAATTCAAACTGTATTACCTTCTCTGGTTTACTTCAGAGATGGGGTTTGACCAAAGTTGCTGTCAATGAACTAGCAAACTTGCATCCTGCAATTCGCTCATCATGTGTATGTGGCATCCCTCGCTATCATTTACGTTCTAAAGTTTGCTAGCTAGCTGTGTAACCTCGAAGTGCCGAGGGTGGCACTGCTGAGTGATTTGGGCCTCCTAAGATTTAACATTCCCTTTACTGTAGCGAACATTATAAACCATTCCCCAATTTTTAACTCGTGGAAATATATATAGTCCTACCACAGAAGTTTCAATCACCCACTCACTAATTGCATTGCATATTTACAAGTAAGTTATGTGTTGTTTCAGTTGAAGATATCGCATATGACTGCAGTGATGGCCGCCAAACCTCATGAATTTTTATTATGTATTTGTCTGTAATGCTCTCCATAATTGACTTTCGATACTTTCAATAATTTTGCTAGACAGGGTTGATCATTAATTTGTAATTCTAATAACCCGAAAGAGTTGACCTTTGCTAGAGCAACGTAAGAATCGAATGATAAGTGAAAATTCCACGTTCAATTTTCATCAAAATGACTAACTGCAAGCTTATGTTCCAGAGATTAGCATTGTAATTCTTGTATCCTGTTTTGTTCATATGGGAAGTCGGATTTTTGCGAGCAGAGAGCAGGGTAAAATATTCTTTAGTCCGTTTCCCCAAGCTCAATTTTCTGGTTATCAACTAAGTAGTGCAGAAGTATTTCATACAAAAGTTAGAAATAAGATCTTTGTTAATCCACATTCCTGTCGTTTTCTGTTATTTTATAATCTTCAGTTCTTTGATTAGATGATGATATTATGAGCTGTTTCCATCTTTCTACTAAATATATTTTTGACTTTACAAAATTATAATGATGTTCTTTTTCAAGATTTGCAGGTTAGCGATCTGGGAAACTTAATCGGCATGTACCGGGAATGGCACTCTCATTTGATTCCCTATTACTCATTTGATCAGTTTGTTCATAAGGTAGAACAAGTGGCGGCCACAAATCAAGTAAAGGTAATTGATACTAAAGAACTACGAATTTGAGAAGAGATGAGAACTGATTCTTGTACTTAATCTGAACATTACAGGGTTATGTAACTTAGTTTATTAACTATTAACTGACTGAGTCTGCTACTAATCGAAATATACCTCTTTATGGCGAATCTGGACTATCTACTTGTCAGCATCCTATGATAAGCTGTTCTTGGTCATTTCAGTCTGATAAATCAAGCCATAATAAACCTGTTAAACTTACTTTACTAGAACTTTTTCTCTAATATGCTATTCTTGGTTACTTCTGTCTTATATTAATGGAAAGACCCTGATAGATCAAGCTGTAATAAACTGTTAAGCGTACAAGAACCCTTTCCAAAGTAAGAAGATGTTGTCTGCCTTTGAGTTCTTTTAATTGATCTCAGAAATCACACAGCTCTGTGGAAATATAAATTGCGGTCTGATTGCTTGATTTTGAGTGATCTACTTACATGGTTGCCTAGAAAGCTAGATGATTGTCTTCTGTGAACTGCCATGATTGTCTGTCTGGTATGTCCATAAATATAATTGACCAATGTGGGTTATCGAATTTCTTTTTGGAGTAGAACTACTTGTTTAATTAAAGTAATGGCTTGTAATTCATAATGTGCAATAGCCCGCTTTCTTCACATTTTTCGATTGTCTTTATCATCTGTTTTTGGCTTTGTTAAGATCAAATACTATAGGTTAAAAAGTACAATTCAGGGCTTAAGTTACATTGATATTGATGGGTTAAGCTTCTGTCTTTCCTCTTCCTCCTTTCCCCAAACACACTTCTTTCTCTAATTGTCTCAAATACGCATACTGTATAATGCTTCTTTTAGCTTAATTTCATCTCATTTTTACTGTTTTCACTGTATAGTTTGTCTAGGTTTAACATGTGGGGTTTGTATATGATGAAGGAATGTGAGCACAGTCAGAGGCTGTAATGAACATAATTGATTTGAGTGTGTTTTTCTCTATGGTCCTGAAACTTTTGTTCAGGCGCTTTTGTTCTACCTTCAGTTTTATATATTCCCTTAAGTTTGTTATCTAAAAATATAGCAACACATATTTTTCAAGGCAATAAATAGTATATTAGGATCTCTAATAAGAGCAAGGCTTGGTTACAGAAACAGAACTTTCAAGGACTATGAAGACGAGTTCTATTTTGTTTGTTATGGGCATTCATACTATTTGTGACTGATCAAGAAGAAAAAAGAAAAGCAAAGAAATTTTCCATATATCGGTTGATATCCTGTATAGATGATACACCATTGCCTACTTTATGCTTTATTTCAATTCCTTCTCTTTCTTTTTGCAAGAAATAACTGACTTATGACCTCTAATATGAAGAGATGATGACTATCACATATGCAGTTGGTCCAGTGCAGGCTGGACACCAGGCTTAAGAGTGACTATTGAACTTGTAATTTATTTAAGTGGATATCTCTGTCTTCTTTGAGCCACATCGGGCTTTCAATGCTTAATATGGGTTAAATTTCTTCAGAGTGTCAATGTTGTAGTAAAAGGCAAAAAATAAAAAAAAATCATTTTCCCATTAGTCAGTGCCATCACTTGCTAATTCCTGTCCACCTTTTGGCTAAGATCATCTATCACTTGGGAATGTACTTTGACTGATTACCTTTAGCCAATTCTTGCAGATTAACCACTATTGGTGATACTGTGTGATGAATTGTGATCATGAATCTAATGCTTCCGTTACATCAGCCTCTCTAACGTGATTTATAAAATCCGTGCATGGAAGGGACTTTAATCTTGTGGACTTTCAGATGACAGATCTAATATTCAATATGTATGGAGGTAGCTTAAGGATAAGCAAGTGATACTATCTGCAAGGAAAAGTGAATGAACTGAAAAATGTGGACTGGGTGCATTTTTTTGGTGGATAATCCTTTTGATAATTCTCTGTTCAATATTTTGGCAGAAATGCATCAGAGAATTAAGGGAGAGAGTTGCCAGTGGTGGGGATCCAACAAAGTTGCATGAACCACCTCCACCTGAGAAAGATGGCGTCAACAATGACCAAGGTGAGAAAGATCATTTGCCATTTCTTGTGGCCTAAAACTTGTTTTCATTTTTTGTCTTTCTAGGAGCATATGTCTTTTGCAAATAGTTGCTGCTTGCAAATTGTTCCTTGACATTTGAGATCCCATATGTACCTTTTCATCCCACCTAGCTAGATTCTTGTAATGTTGTCTACGAATTTTTGGAAGAACACTTTTGGTCTCATTAACTTCTTCTAACACAGACTCAGTAGGTGCTGCATGTGGAAATCTATGACTTCATAATGAAAGGGTTGGTCCTCATGTACTTCCAAGCTGTTATCCACTTAACAGCTTAATGGAATGCCATTCTTTCTGATGAAAGTAAATGCTTACAGAATGGATTTTAAGATTCATTCCTTTGTGATGGAAACAATCTGCCGCCATTGTTGCAGCTCCAGTTTTCTGGCTGTATATTCAGGAACATCCATTTTTTTGGTTATTTTCTGGGTTTGTTTGATCTTGTTGGTCTGATCAGATAATGCTATCTTTAAAATTCTATGTACTAATATGAAGATTGGTCAGTGTTAGCTTTAGGCTGGCAGCGCAGGTTCTGGTGGTGTGAAAAACAGGTTTTCAATAGTCACTGAAGAGGATCAATTCTGTGTTGTCATTTTTTCTGGAGCTTCAATTGAGCCATCAGGATCTGTACTGAGCATTGGACTAATTCTGAAAGCTAACCTCTAACTTCCTTTCTGCAACAAGATATGTTTCTGAAAGCAGCATGTTTTGGTTGCCCCTAATCCTGTACTACTGTTTCGTAGGACTTTCAACACCTTTCGAACCCATGGATACTGAGGAACCAAGACAAGATGTGAGAGAATTATCAAATAACACCAATGCTGATGACTTACCACAAGACTTACTTCATGAGATCTATGAGAAAGCTACTGAAGTAAGTGTTCACTCTCTATATGCACTCATATTTCCCACAATTTCATGCAGTTGCAGTTAAAGGATTCAAAATGTTTTGGTGGTAGCTGTAGATTTTAGTATGTATCAAAAGTAGAGGATCCATGCCAGGTTGACTTGTTTTATATTATGCTTGTGACAGAATTTACCGAATATATTGACAAAAGCTGGTTTGTCCGGGTTCTCTGGTATAATGGTCAGTCTATCATGTAGATGTCTTTTATTCCTATTCTCAAATTTGTGGAAATTTCGCCAGATATTTAAGTCTTATTGATGCTAACAACTGTGGTTAAAAGACCAAGATTTATTTTTTCTTTTTTGCCGTGCATTTCCATCCTCTCCACTTCTTCATAATCATCTCCAACAATTGTGGAGAGTACTGCGAAGTCCTAAAGTGTACATCCACACACACACCTGTACATAAACTCAGCTGAGTCGACTGGAGTTTTAGTATATCTGAAATGAGTCCTGCCTTATCAGCTTCAAAACCGAGCACCCAGTGCCTCTCCAGGATCCCAAGGAAAAAAAAAATAAAGAAAATTGTCTTCCACCTTGGTGACTTTCAATATCTCTTGTGTGCAAAATAACTTCTTTGCTAGTCCATAGCTTTTGTTAGCCATGGTACATTTCATGCTGCAGCTTGAAGAGCTGACTTACATTTGGTTAGATCTATGTGAGGTTCAATAAGGTACAAACTGGAGTTGAGGTCTTGCATATCTTTGTTCAATCTGTATGTCTTATTTACCCTCATCCTCTCCTCGTTTGGATTCTCTCTTTCTCATCATCCCTTCAGCTTAGAATAAGGCAATCCCTCTCTCCATAAATCCTTTCCTCCCGTGTCAATCCAGTAAATTGACCGAAGACATGATATGGCAAATCTTTTTCTTTCAAATTTCATATGTAGCCGACCAAACGCAAGCTTAATGGTCTCCATTCTTACTGGATGCAGTGGGTTTGTCTGCATTAATATAAATTTGCCGAATCTAGGCAGTATTACTGCTCCTTTGTCAAATATCGTCATCACCTCCGGGACATTATTGCCTGAGGTGTGATGAACTCAGGTTATATGCATGATGTGTATGCTTAGAACTTAGAGGTTTCGTTTTCACCCCTCTTTTTTTGTGATTTCTGCAGGATCCACCTCGGAGCTCACAAAGGCATGATGTCTTGGGTTCAGTAAATGAATCACAGAATCAAGTCTCAAATACTGTAACTAGCAAATCAACCAAAAGCCAGATCTCGGATGAGCAAAAAGCTCGCATGGAACTCAACAGACTCAAGGCATTGGAGAAGGCTGCAGCTCGTTCCCGTTCGCAACAAGGAAGCTAACTCGGGATATTCGTATCGTACATGTCCTCCATTGCTTTTGCTTCTAATGGGTATGGTAGATTAGGAACTCCAGACATCTGATAAGTGTGGTAGCAATAAAATTTTTGATTTCTCTTGATTTTTTATTTATCCCTTACAGGATGTGAAGTCAATTGCCTCTTCAAATGATCCAAACCTTTTGCTCTTTTTATTCCAAGCAAGAAGAATGGATTGTTCTACATGGTGATCTCATTGTTGCAATTGTCTTTGCTATGACTAATCGGAGGTGACTTGCTAGTATCTGTAAATCAAAGGGCTTCTTAGGTAAACCGTGAGTGAAAAGCTCAGGTTTGCATTCTATGCACACTCCTTTAGGAAAACAAATTAATGTTTCTATTTTAATGTTTATTTTTAATTGTTGAATGCTTAAATTAAGATGGTAATTCCGGAACCAACGCAGCTAACACGAGTGGTAATAAATGTTAGTCTTACTCTCGTGATGCGTTTGACATGTTGGACAAAATTAAATTTTAGAAATAGCAAACGTATTTAGGCCACATGGGTCTTTTATTAGGTTTAGATTAAAGTGAAAAAAAATATCAAGCTCTTTCGTAAACCTACTGAAAATCTTTAGTCAGTTAACACGTAAACTGAGATGACTAATGACACTTTCACAACAACGGTAACTTGCATCACAATCACAATAAACGGACTTAGCCTTTGGTAGATAATCGGATGTGTCAACGTTTTGAATTAACGAAAAGATGATTGTGCTAATGTGTATTCAATATTTCGCCACCATAAGGCTTGTGAGTTTGAGTTTTTATTTGAAATTAAGCCAGTCATTTCATGACTTTATTTGAGACGAGGCTCACTTTGAAAACTCTTTCGAGAAGAACAGTACATATTCGGATTGTTATTTGAAATTTTCTTGATTGCCATAACGTGTCACCGACAAAACAATGCTTTGCCCAACCTTAGGCGACTACGAAAGATAGCTATGACCATACATGCTCAAAAAGTCTTTTTTTAAAGAGACTGATCAAAGACAAGCATTGCACTCCAATTGGACCCCAAATCTTAATCCACGTTAGCCCTTCATTAGACCGCCCAACCACCCCTGCTTGCTGCATTATTTCCCAAGACACCCATGTTTTGTAATCTAATCTAACCGATTGAGTATGTACCAATTGCTTGATGAACCAAAAAGGGTTCATGTGGACTGGTACTGTAAGCATGTCTAATAGAGAAAATTTCCAATTTCCAATTTCCAAATAAAATGTCATGAATTTTTTTTGGATTTCCGGGAGTGTTATTAATTGACTGACTAATACATTTCCCCATAAACAATCTCATATAAAATTGAAGAAAAGGTGAAAGGGGGTTTGAATTACATGAGGGTCCACTCAAAGATACTTTTCAGAAGATTTGGTATCATATAATTGGCCTTGAGGGTTTCTGACATTCCACCTAAATCCTGTCTGTATCTTTCTGGACAGGGCCGAGCGGGTCTACACTTCCCAACCTCTTGACCTAAATTCACCTATTATCTACAATTTGTTTGATCTGGGTGTGTTGCGAAGTCTCATCAACCACTCAAAAAGAGATTAAAAATAATAATAATGATAAGAAAACCATTGAAGATTATTCCCAAAGTCTATGGTCTTATACAGGAAAGTCATACTTGCTTTCTGATGACATCGCTCACGCCATTAGAAATTTGCAAACAGATATTTCCCTTTAAGTGTGCGACTTTGTTTATTGTCCTTGTTAACTTGGTTTGTTTAGATTAAGTATAAAAGATGAAATGATGGGAAGTACAGACTGTGTAGTTGACTTGTGTATACTTTGTTTTGGTCTCTAACTAGACAAATTATTTGATTTTTTACTACAGCGTTATTGCATTTCCCTTGTACGCCAGATTAATGCACGGGATAATTATACATATATTAATAAGAAGATGTTCATTTCAGTGCTAAAACTTTTCGAGCTATCACTTTAGTGCTATGTTGAAAAACGATTACTCAAGTGTTGTCGGCGATATATTCCAGCAAAAGTCCTAAGTGGCCTCTTTAATGAATTTTTAAGTCTCAAGTGGCTTTTTTTTAAAAAAAAATTTGAAGTCCAGAGTGGAAAATGTACGAAATGGTGTGGCAATTGGGAGTCCAAAACGACATTTGAAGAAATTGTTACTTTCCCTCTTCCCAAGATTTTCTCTTGTTTCTGTTCTCTGATCCTTTTCAACCTCTTGTTTCTTTCAACATAGCAATGGCAAACACTAGTACACCCTCGAGCTCCAACAAAGGGGTGTGACCACTCCAATGAATGGCTTCCTGAGAAAGAGACAGAGCTCCACAGTGACCACATCTGTTGAATAAAGAAACTGATTCTCTCTCTCTCTTCCCAAAATTTTCTTGCAATTCTTTTCTCTGTTCTTCTTCAACCTCTCATTTTCTTTGCCCAAACCATGGCTAAAGCTAGAACACCCGTAAGCTTCTATACAGATTTGGCCATCCACAAACGAATGACTTCTCGAGAAAGAGACGAGCTCTGTAGTCATTAGAGTCGAAAGAAGCGATGGGCATGTCCATTCAATCCTTGTAGGCTTGTCACGACAGTTCAGTAAGTCTCCAAGTTGTGTCGATTTTTTAGACTCTGAATTCCTGCCTCAACAGCTTTTCAGAGCAGGCAAACACGGTAGAAAAACCGATTCAATCCATCCAAAACAGTATGCATGACTTTAATTTTGCCCCAATATTCTTCACTTTGCCGACAAGCCACATCGTTTGGAAAGTATTGAAATATAGCCATGTCAGATAATCAGGCAGCCTAAATCGGTCATGGCACTAAAATGATCGACTAAAGCATTTGTTCAAAAAATTTTGGTATTAAAGTGAGCGCCGTACAAAAATTGTAACACTTCTACTATCATTTTCCTAATATTAATGCGATCGGATGATGAATAGTAATGAGATGAAATGGTCAAGATGAGTACAAGATGATGTTTATTGGAGGACTTCTAATATCTCTATAGGTTCTTACTTTCCAAATGAACTCAAATCAATAAAACTACAAAAAAAATCAAATAGTAAAGCGATAGTGTGGGTGGTCTAGAATTTCTTCATAGGCAAACTTTCCCTCCATCCACACTTTGCTTTATTTTTCTATTGTCACACTTGATGCGCAATTACTCTTTTATTTAACCTTATGGTAGAATTTAAAAAAATATGTAGCATGAGAACAAATTTTCATTAAGTCTGCATGATCAGTCATTTATAAAACGAATTTGCAATGTCGACATGGTGATTGCAACTAAGATTTAAGATTAAATAAAAATTACCAATCTCAACATTCCTGAAATAAAAGTGCATTATAAGTCGCGCAAGTAGAATACATTATTTTCACTTATGGTCATTTTTTTTTTCCATATCTCCTAATGTTCCGTAGTCCTGTTATTTCGAGCTCTCTTGTATTTCGCGAGCCATCTTTTCTACTTCCGAAATAAATCACGATACAAAAGGTATGCATTGACGAATAAACTGCATTTGATCATAGTATCCAATGTTTGAGGAAAAGAGAATTGATTTTCTAGATGCATTAGAAAATCAATAAAGCATTTTTTGTTCTTTTCATATTGCTTGGAAGTACAAAATTTTAGAGACGAAACTTCCAATTTGATGTTCATTCTATAAATATTTTTCTTCAGGAGAGAATAAAAAGAAATAAACGAAACGATTGTTTTCTAATCATTGCAGTTGAAGTTGCAAGGGCCCCCTGCATTGACATTGATCACACGCCAAGGGTGCAAGCTACGTAATGAATCACATACACATACACAAAAAGAAGATGTGATACCCCAAGCCATAATCACAATGAAAAAAAGTTTCTCAAGACGGTGTTGTAACTTTCGTACGGTGTTCAGTAAATATCAATCGCCCAAATACCTCACAACAGACAATAAAAAGCCGCTTAACCTATGCCTTTAGGTGTCGTGTTTTTTTTTAATGTGTATTGCCAAACATACAAATTATGAAAGAGGGAACCTATTTCTACGATTGTGCTCGTCCAATACAATATCAACGTGTGCCACACATAATCACCGTTGCCAAATTCTGCCACTGCCGTCGCCACCTAATTTTAATTTTAATTTGCCAGCACTTTCATTAGAGGACCCCACTCAATCTCTAGATACCGCTATTCGCCTCGAGAGAGAGAGAGAGACGTGCTCGCGTACACAATGTGTGTGAGCATGGGCGCACATAGACATGCATACATACACACGTTGCAACCATTGACGAGATGCGATGGTGACTCTTAGATTTGAGGCTTCTATGAAAGAAGACTAAAATCACAATTTCAAAGGTGTACAAAGTCTAGGGGGAGGAAAGGGACCGGGCGATGTGGCGGTCGTCCTCTAGCGCACTGGCTAGCCATATCATCGCCCTTTCGTCCAAGGTGACGGTGGAGGCTCCATTGACAGCGAGTAGAGGCTTATAGAGATGAAAGAGATGAGAGAGCCTGTTTTAGTTGAGTGCTGGACTGTCAAGTGACGTACATCCAAAAATTCATTGGGTGTCAATGATACACGACTACAAGGGGTAGCGACACCCCCTTTCGCCCGGCAAATCGCAACACATCAACTCGAAAGATCGGGCGGGTGCGAGTCGGTAAGATATCAAGGTTAGGATGGAGACGTCGGACGCCGTGCGCGTGCTTTCGATCCTAGGTTACTCACGTTCTAGGTCCTGCGTGTTCGGGCAAGTCTCGTGCCTGTCTTGAACAATCCCGAGACATTTGAAAGCCGTGCATATACGTTTGTACAGGACATAAATGAAATGAGATCTAAGGCATTAGATTTTCGACGCCGAACAAAATTAAGAAGGAAGAGGAAGAAGAAAAGAAGAAGAATACAGTGCAAGATTTTGCAGGTGAGAAGAGGGAAAGATTCAAAACAACCGGCGGTATCTTGAAAACATGTCTGAACTGAACTCAAGTCTTTTTGATGCATATGCGTAAGGCAAGTAAAATGCTGCGCTGTTCCCAGGCCCCACCTCGGCAAGCACAGCTGGCATCGGTCGCTGGGATGATGATTGATGACCATCGGCAGAGGAAAGCGTGACTTCCACCTCACTTTTTTTCGCCACGTGTAAGTACGGCACGGGTTCACGAGTGATTCCTAGTTTAATGGAAAAAAGAAAAGGAAAGGAAAAGAAAAGAAGGGAGAGGACACGTTCGTTAATAATAATACAATCAAATATCACGGCAACACGTCATGACAAGAGGTGGAAAATCGACAAAGAAGAAGAAGAAGAAGAAGATGGAGCGCGCGAAAATTGAGTCGGGAAAGGCTAGGAGTCTTAAAGCGAATCTAAAGCGCGAGACCGGAGATTAACAGAGATAATCAACGTGCGATGATGGAATTTGAAAGGAAATCAAAGTGTGAGATTGACCCTGAAGTGGCGCGATGTAACCATTTCATTGGCCATGTGTGCTCCTTCTTCCTTTGATTCTTCTGTTTATAGATCCCGAGCTCCCGTGGAGGTTTGACCTCCATGGGAGTCAAACTCATGTAATGATCTGATCCAATGAGAGTAGGGAGTGGCCGTCGAGGCCAGAAAGTTTGGACATTGAGCGGCTGCTTGGCAGGTTTCTAAGACGGCAAAAGGAAGCGGAAATGAATCGAATTGCGCACCAAACATGATGAGAACGTGCTTGAGATAACTCAAGAAGGTCCTTTTTGAATTAACGGCAATGCTTTAGTTTTGGAACTCTAAAGTTAAGCATGCTCGGGTGAGAGCACTACCTAGATGGATGTCCTCTTAGAAAAATGCCCACCTGTACACCATACGATAGCTCTGAAAGGTTCGTTATACGACGGGCCAAAGGCTCACAAAGCGAACAATTTCTCAAGTGAGTTAAATTCAAGACGTCACAATCCACGTTTTCTCCAATCGCTTGCGCTTTCTCTAGTAATAATAACCATCTCACTTTATAAGCACTCCTTATTGATTGTCCCGCTCTTGCTTAGAACATTCAAATGCCGCTAACCGTTCCCGCCCATTTGGCTAGGGCTAGTGCGAACTATTTCATGCGGACTTTATTAGTACGAGCTAGACTTCTCACATGCTAGGGTGAGAGCCCCAGTCATCATCTTACTTAGGTCAAGCTACTTTTCTAATAGCGCCAACACGGGCCCCTAGTGTTACCACTCGCATTAATCTTGGAACTATTATGTGATTCTTCCTAAGTCAGGTAATCTACTTTACTGTCTCCCTCTATATTCATTTACTAATGCAAAATGAACTATTATATAGTTATAGAAATGTATGGCAACAAAAAATCCAACATGACAATGGAAAGTTGATGTTTGACAATGATGTTTGACAATGACGAGTTTCATTTAACTTAAATAATTGCCCTAAAGTGCTATCCATGTGTGCAGGTATCACTTGATCCTCGGAAGGTTGACGGGAAATGTCGTTCAATCAATTATGACTTTACTGTGTATATATGTCACTTCCATCTAAAACTTTTCAAAATTGCTAACTTCATTCGTATTTTTGCGCGAAATTCTAATATAACCATACAGATCAATTTTCGCCAAAAATTATTAATATGACGGTGCATTATGTAGGATGGCCGGCGATAACTAGACCAATAAATTGATAAAATTAAAAATTTTAGGGCAATATTGACGTGCACACAATAAATTTAGGACTAATGTCTCGAAGGTTAGCACACCTTTAGATCAATATGGTGAATCTTCTATCAAGAAGGTAAGCTTCTCTCTGATCATCAATTCTAAAAGTTCAGGTACAACTCCTCGCTCACATTATTCACTTCAAGTTCCTCAATTAATTGTGATCTTCGTTTCTCCAATCGGTTTTAGCGATCAAAGGGCCAATCTAGGTGAAAAAAAACTTAAATGCCCCAAAGTGCTATCCATGTGCGCAAGTCGGATTCGAGTCGAAAGATTCAGATACCAACGATTGAACCAATTTGTGCATTAATAGTCTTATTTCAACAAATAAGTAAACAAACATGTTAGATTTGAAAATTCAATGGAAGTTCAAGGCGATTTTCCTAGTACCCCCACTAACTATACACCCCAGTCTCATTCGATACGCATCTCCTCTCTTCCATACATATATGCACGTGTGCGTTGATCGCGGGGATCAAACCCTGGACCTAATACTCTCTTGCCTCACTCCCAAACCCTCGACCAGTAACGCTGCATTGCTGTTGGCATGCTCGATGGTTTGAAACGTCGAATCTGTGTCTGGAGTCCAATCCATAAACTCATATACTCATTAAATCGTAAGCAAAGGTCAATCACACGGGTCGCTTATGGAATCGAACGGCCGGGGATGTATCCACTCAACAGACCGGGATCCCTTCTAGACCTTTGCCACGAGTCGGACCCTTTATTGATCGCAGCAGTAACATGCCCAGAGTGCAGGGAGAGCTTGAGGTATCAGAGAATTCAGAAACACACCTGCAGCTGCAATAAGAGACTTTCTTTTCAGTGTTTCATGTCCTCTCTCTGTCTCTCTCTCTGTCTCTCAGTCAATGTATGTTAAGTTTCGGGACCCGAAGAGCCCCACAGCGATCTAGTCTTGACCCAACATTTAGTTGATCGACCCTGTATTTATGGTGTCTCAGCAAAGGGGACCCTCAACCTACAACTCTCTCTCTCTCTCTTTCTGGGTCTCATTTCTAACAGATCTTTAATGGACTGATTGTTCCCGCTGAAGAGCCATTCAAGAAGGGCTTTTTCTTGGAGTAGCCAGCCTTCTCGCACTTCCTTCCTCGCTCGTTGCAATGCTTGCAGTAGCAGAGCATGTGGGTCGTTTGATTTCAGCCACGGCTGCTCGATCCCTGTTTCTGAAAGTTTCAAGATCGATGATGGGGAGCGACTAAAGCGTTTGTTCAGCAGCCCAAGAGTTCCGTTTCAGCTGGGAATTAAAAAGAAAGAAGGTGAAATCGGAGTGCTTTAAGTTAACTGGGACCAAAGATCGCATTTTTATATTGCTGTGGGGGGGATTATCTAGTTTCAATAATGCCTGCAGGTTAGCGAATAAAGAAATCGCGGAGGAGAGAAAACAAAAGGGTTCTGAGATCATCGGCTCAGCTCACGTGAAAGTCTCTCTGTCTCTGTTTTTGTGCGCCCTCCGCCCCGTAGTAATCCGTGAGTTCATGCCCTCAATTAAAGAAAAAGTTTGGGAGAAACGATGCCACACTCACGACCCTCCCTCCATCTCTCTCTCTCTCTCTCTCTCTCTCTCTCTCTCACCCCCTCCGTCTGTCTTCATTTGAATGGAATGTGCGAGGAGAGAGAGCTCACAGTTCCATTCCCACCATTGGCGCTCTCTCTCGCCCCTTAAATGCTCTCTCTGCGACTGCAACTTCAAGGGTTTAATATATTTTCTTCTCCCTATTTCCCCATCTGCCACTGCGAGAGTGAGCGAGTGGTGGGCAAGGAGCATAGCAGGAGCAGCAGAGCAGCCGGTATGGCTACAGTGTGAGTGGATGCACTTTCTTTATTGCCCCTCCCCCCATCATCGGCTCCTTTCCTTTTCACGCCTTGTCGTTTAGCAGCCTAGTCCAAGGAGAGAAGAAGGAAGCACGAACTTAAGCTTCTCTGAAAATGACCCAAATTGGCGGGTCTTCTCTCCCCCCTCATCATGATGAAGGCTCTCTTCACATTTCGACAAACATTTGGTCTTCTCCTTCAGCTTCTTCTTCTTCTTCTTCTTCTTCTTCACAGTGATGAATCTGAAAAGCCCAATTTTTCCTCGCTCTCTCTCTTCTTCAAGATCGATCCCCACTGATTCAACTGTAGCTCATTGAAAAAGACTCGCAAAAATGGGGTCTTTGGTTTCGGGGTACTGCTCTCTCCTCTTCTTGCTCTCGTTCCTCGTTCCCACCGCCAGATCAGGCGACGCCGAGGCTCTGCTCGCTCTCAAGTCCGCCGTCGACCCTCTCGACTCGCTGCCCTGGCGAGAAGGGAACGCGGGCGCCGTTTGCTCTTGGGCGGGGGTTAGAGACTGCATGGACGGCCGCGTCACCAAGCTCGTCCTCGAGTCCTTGAACTTGACCGGCTCGTTGGACGGGAAGACCCTGAACCGGCTCGACCAGCTCCGCGTCCTCAGCCTCAAGGACAACTCCATCTCCGGCGATGTCCCCGACCTCTCCGGCCTCGTCAACCTCAAGTCCCTCTACCTCAACGGCAACGCCCTCTCCGGCGGCTTCCCCTCCTCTCTCACCGGCCTCCACCGCCTCAAGATCCTCGTCCTCGCCGGGAACCGCATCTCCGGCGAGATACCCGTGTCCGTCCTCAACCTGAGGAGGCTGTACGTTTTCTACTTGCAGGACAACGGGTTCACCGGCGGGATCCCCCCGCTGAACCAGACCAGCCTCCGGTTTCTCAACGTCTCGAACAACCGGCTCTCCGGCGAGATCCCGGCGACCCCCGCGCTGTTGAGGTTCAATGCCTCGTCCTTCTCGGGCAATGTCGATCTCTGCGGGTCGCCGCTCGGCGGCCCCTGCAACGGCACCGTGTCGGGAGGCCCGTCTCTGAGCCCCGCGTACCCCGAGAACCCGGCCGCGAAGAAATCGCGTTCGAATCGCTCACGGCTCATCAAGATCGTCGCGGGGACGGTCGGCGGATTCGCATTGCTGTTGATCTGCCTGCTCCTGCTGTGCTCGATCTGCAGGAGCCGCGGGCGGAGGAAGAACAAGGCTCCAGGTTAATTCGCGTTTTTACTTGTCAAAAACTCAGATTACCGATTCGCGTTGATTCAAATCATCGCCGAACGTTGTGGTTTTTTTATCCTAATCGCGATCGCGCTGAGCTGTAATTGATTCGTGCCAATTGATAGGCGAGGCGAGAGCCAAGGGCGGCAGGGTCGAGACAGGGGAGGAGGCAGGGGAAGCGTCCGCCGGCGCCGGCGCCGGCGCGGGCGGCAATAACGGGGCGGGGAAGCTGCCGCCACCGACGGCGGCGGCGGGGTTCTCGTGGGAGGGGGAAGGGCTGGGGAGCCTGGTGTTCCTCGGGGCCGGGGACCAGCAGATGGGCTACAGCCTGGAGGACCTGCTGAAGGCGTCGGCGGAGACGCTGGGGCGGGGCACGGTGGGGAGCACGTACAAGGCGGTGATGGAGTCGGGCTACATCGTGACGGTGAAGCGGCTCAAGGACGCGAGGTACCCGACGATCGAGGAGTTCCGGCGGCGGATAGACGGCCTCGGCAGGCTGCGCCACCCGAACGTCGTCGCGCTCCGGGCCTACTTCCAGGCCAAGGAGGAGCGGCTGCTGGTCTACGACTACTTCCCCAACGGCAGCCTCTTCACCCTCATCCACGGTAAGACATCCCACGTTGCTGTCTTCTTGTCGGTCCATCGCATCTGATTTTTTTGGCTTCCCCAATTATCATCGTCATCATCGTCTTAACTTGTGGCGCGTGTGTGGTGACTAGCACATGTTGCCCCCAGAATTTATTCTCCGGCTGTCGGCCATGCGGGGTTCTCTGAGTTATTAAAAAAAAAAAAATCATCATCATCATCATATTATTACCATCGCTCCTAAGTTTTTCAATTTTCTCGCCGCGGTTTAATTAATTGGCCGGTCTTAATCTTTTTCTTATGGAAAAAAAAGAAAAAAAATTTGGAGGGGACCCGACTTGGGCTGTGCCGTCTTTATTTTGTTCTTATGTGCATTAATCTTGCGCGATGATCTTTAAATATTCTTATCTCGCATCATTCGTGGGGTCTATTAAATCCACGGACGCGAATGCGAATCGCCTCGCCCTTATTTATTCATTTATTTATCTTTCGTAATGAATTTAGCTTATATAATAATCATGGCATTTTGATTAATACGGGATGAAACTTATGTGGGGAAAGGAAAACAATGTAAACGGAGTCTAGGGTTTCTGGATTCTAATCATGCTGGTCATGAATTTTCGTGATTTACGCATCTTTCCATAAAAGCTGCTCGTCTGGAAAATAAAAAAAATAAAATTTTTAAAAAAAAGCCTCACGTGAATCTTGGCGAATTAAATTTTTTTTTTATAAAAATAACCGGCGCTATTTCAAAGTAACTACTTCGAGACTGACTGATTGAATCGGCGGGACCCAGCTGGCCGCGCGTGGGACCCGCGGATCTAACGGCGGACAATCCTTGTGAGGAACTCGTGTTTGCGTTATAGGTGATAATTTCTCTCCCCCACAACGACATTTTTGGAATTAAAAAATAATTTTTACAGAGTTGAGTTTTTTAATATTTTAAATTTACTCATATAGTCATATGAAAAGACACTACTACTATAGTTACCAAACCCGAAAGGCTCGTTCAATTCATACCTTGCAAAAATGAACTCTTGCTTTTCTCCCTTTCCCCGATTTTTTTTTTTCTATTTGTAAAAAGATCACGCAAAAATTAAAAAGAGAGAAAACATTGTTACAAGTTTTTCGTGTCAATATTTATGCATCGCGAGAAATTCTACGCGGTCCACTTGAAGTACGTATCGAATTATGTACGTCGCGAAAGTGCCGAAAAGAATTTCGCCAAAAGACTCTTTAAATCGGAATCTTCTAGTGTCGACCGGCCGGTCTCAAAAGTCTGTTAGGTGAGCAAAGGACAAATTATTTATTTGACCCCCCCGAAAAAAAGGAAAAGGGAGAACAAGGACAAGTCATTTAATTTTTTTTTTGTTAGAGTATAAATCTAAATTCTCTTAAGAGAGCTTCTTGCTTCGAAATTGCCAGCCCGCTCTTGTACGGTCCCCCCATGTTCAACTTGTCTTGTGAGGAGGCTGACTACTCAGCTGTAGGGTTCCTGCTTCACCTCTCCGGTTTGGTGCGACGGCAAAGCGAAAGCTTTTGTCTGGCTGATTGCTGCAGGAAAAGTCAAAGGTAGATTTGTGTCATCGTTTCAAGAGCTCACGTTGTCACGTCTTATTGAGCCGTGCCACTGTTTTTTTTGAGTTGGAGAAGTTTTAACCATCTTGGATCTTTGAGCAATGAAGCATAACGATCCAGAGCAGCTACTAGCTAGGGCAAAACTACAGGTCGTGGAATGTTTCTTTAGAGGATGGTTACTGGGGTAATTGCGCTTTGCTAATCTCTCGATGCAAACCTTGTTTTCTCGCGTTGGCCCGTCACCGCCGTGTCTCGGTATGGTTTTTTGAATTGCGAGAACCGGTGTGGCGAAAATAAGGAAAAGCGAGAAAAGGGTCTTTTTGACAGCATGAGTTTATGTCTAAATCCACCATGACAATGCTATCATCGGCGAGCATTTGGTTAATGTTTTCAGTGGCTTTCTGAGTTCGTTTGTCAGTTGCATTGCATGCTCTCACTCGCGTTGACATGTGCATGCTGCATCACTCTGCACTATGCTTATCAGTCTCTGCTCTGGTGGTTCTTGATCGCATCTCTTTGCTTTTTGCTTTTTTTTTTAATGTCAGAAGACCTGTGAATGTTTTGCTGTCTCTTACTGGTAGCCTCTCGTCTTGCTCTTGGGTGCTACTGATTTGGATTTCTCATAGTGTTGTTATCTCACTTGTCACCACCAGTTTTGTCTTTTGCACATTTAACTAGAACTTTAGCTATATTGCGGACAATATATCAGAGGGAAATTGCTGAGCGCAGTGCAGATTGTTGCTGAATCATATTATGTGGATTCACTGATCGCCTGCTAATGCGAATTTGTAGAACAGATTATTGATGAAGCATATTTGTGCGCTGAATTTGCTTGAAATTTCATTTCTCTCTGCAGGATCAAGGACTTCAGGTGGTGGTAAGCCTCTTCACTGGACCTCGTGCCTCAAAATAGCAGAGGACTTAGCAACCGGACTGCTCTACATCCACCAAAGCCACGGACTAACTCACGGGAACTTGAAATCCTCCAACGTGCTGCTTGGCCCTGACTTCGAGTCCTGCCTCACGGATTATGGCCTCTTGTCATTCCGGGACCCAGACTCGTTCGAAGAACCGAGTGCCATTTCCCTCTTCTACAGGGCCCCCGAGTGCCGGGACCCTCGAAGGCCCATCACCCAGCCAGCAGATGTATACAGCTTTGGCGTCCTCCTCCTGGAGCTCCTCACGGGGAAAACCCCGTTTCAGGACCTCGTTCAGGAGCACGGATCGGACATCCCGAGGTGGGTCCGCTCAGTCCGTGAGGAGGAAACGGAGTCCGGGGATGAACCGGCCTCTAGTAATGAGGCCTCTGAAGAAAAACTTCAGGCTCTTTTGAACATAGCGATTGCCTGCGTCTCCATTGTCCCCGAGAACCGGCCTGCCATGAGAGAGGTCCTAAAGTTGGTTAGAGATGCGAGAGCCGAGGCTCAAGTTTCGTCCAACAGTAGCGATCACTCACCGGGACGATGGTCAGACACAGTGCAGAGCTTGCCCAGGGAAGAACATTTGAGCATATGAGGGCTTAGGCTCCGATGTTCTTTTTTCCACCCATTAATTTGATTTGATTTTTTTTTTCGCGGTACGGGGCGGTGCAAGTCTATTGATGTAAAGATATTAAATTCTCACCATTGTTTCCCGTGTTCTTTTTGTTTTCCGATCAATTCACAACGACTGCATTTAGGTCCGGAGAACTTGGTTGCATCGAACAACTTGGAATGAAACTTTGAGTTAATGGCTCTAATGAAATTTAAAATTTTCAAAACAGTTTGAGCAAGTTCAGATGCTCGTGCATTGCGCTCTTCTTGCAATGACTCCAGCGAAGGTGCAGCCATTACCTGTTTAAGATCAGCTCTACCCTTTCTGTGTCGATCTTCCTTTTGCAGTCGATTCTAGTGTCCCGTTCATGTGTCGAACTTTTTACCTGTCTGTTCATCCGTTTTTCGCTGTTGCATTTATGACAGTTTTTGGTCATGGACTTGAGTCAGCTGAATCTCTCGACTTTTTCCTGTCATCAATCGTCCTCGCTGCTTTTCACTGTTCTCACATGAAGTTGGTTTCTGCTGCCGTGTTGGACTTCGCCTTCGCCTGTTGAAGTTCCTATGATCTCATTGAAGCGTATTTCTGTTCAAGAAAGTATGTGAGCAAATGGAAACGATAAAACTGGGGTACCCAGACAAATGAAAACCTCGAAAGTACTAGGCAACCAAAGAAACTAATCTGGAAGACCAATTATATGTGACAAGAACTTCAGTTCTCACTGCACTTGGTAACTCCAGACATATAAGTTTTCTATTTTGGGTTACTGTCCCATATCCGTCCATATGGGGAGATTTTATGGGCTCCATCCCCACTCCCCATGGGGCAATCAGGCGTCACCGTCTCGTTTGCTTTGTCACATACTTATTTGAACTCTAACTTTAACTTTAATTAGAAAAGTTAATTAAATTTAGTTTTCTACAATTATTCTGATCCTTGAAAAAGTAACAAAAAGTGAATGTCAGCGGATAATCAAAACAGTGACAAAGACTTTCTTTTAAAAAATATATACATGGTAGAAAATACCAAACTTAACCCCATTGCATATTGGTTACTTACCGGCACTTCTAAGAAAAGTGCTAACGTTATTAAACCCTTTCAAGTTGCTAACTATTCCAAAACTTATTAGCATTTATTGTCACATGCTACCATATATAAGTAATGATCAATAAAATAATAGTAGGTAATTGATTCAAATAAAGTTAGCAAATTCATATAAAAGTAGGTAATTTAAGCTCCGCAAATAAGCATGGGGAAATTATAAGAATGGTAGGTAATTTTGAAAGAGAGTTGATAATTGCTTACAAGAGTCGGTAATTTTAACCCATTGATAAGCTTCCAACCAAATTTTGGTGAGTTATGAGACAGTTTGTACTTTTAAAACAATCAAGTTTGAGTCGGTAGCTTTATAACTCAGTGATCTGTGCAAATATATATATTTTGGTAAATTCAGTTGGCTATTTGAAAACTATCAAATAAATATTTGTAACTTACTCAAATAGGAGTTAATATGAGACTTAATAACTTAGGCGCTGCAAATAAAAGTTGCTAAAATGTTGGAATGGTTAGGCATTTTCAAAAAGTGTTGTACTTTCGTATAAACTTTAGTTACTTTAAGGGTTAGTATCACGAAAAACCCAAAACTATATATTTATGATAATTTTATCCTGAACTAATTTTTTGATCATAAAAAACTCAAAACTGGTACACCTGTGATAAATTTACCTAAAACTATTTTTTTGATCATAAAAAATCTCACGTTAGTACATTTGTGATAATTTTACTCCGAACTAATTTTTTTACCATGAAAAACCCTAAACTTGTACATCTATGATAATTTTACCTAAAACTAATTTTTTGACCACTAAAAACCCCAAATTGGTACATTTGTGACAAATTTACTCTCCGTCAGTGTCCATTAAATTGGATTAATATCACAAAAAATCACAAATTAGTAAACTTATTACAAACAATGGAGTAAAATCTCAAACTGGTACACTCGTTAACTATCATGTATCATCAAACTTAGCAATTTGTCACATAGATACTAGTTTAGGGTTTTTGGTGGTAAAAAAATTAGTTAGGGGTAAAATTGTCACAGATGTACCAATTAGGGGTTTTTTGTGGTAAAAAATCAGTTCGAGGTAAAATTGTCACAGATGTATTATTTTGGGGTTTTTTGTAGTCAAAAAAATAGTTTGAGGTAAAATTAATAGAGGTGTACCAGTTTGGGACTTTTCGTGGTATTAACCCTTACTTTAACTTGTTGGCAAGTTACATAAATAATAAGCATAAATTATTGGAATGGTTGGTGCTTTTTTTTTTTTTTGAAGCAATCGAATAACAATTGGTTCGTTTTTACCAAAAAAAGAAAAATTGGTAACCGGAGGCAAATAAGAGTTGGTGGCTTTAATATATTAGTAAGTTATGCAATTAAAAGTTGGTTAACTGTTGAAACAATTGATATTGAACTCATCAAATAAATGCTGATGATTGTCTCAAGTAAGAGTTGATATTTTCATATAGGAATTGGTAAGTTAAGTTCAACAATTAAATGGTGGTAAATTATTGGCATAATTGATAATTTTGAAAAGAGTTGACAATTTCTTAAAAGTCGGTGTATTCATCCCATTGATAAGCTCATTTGTCAACTTCCCAGTTCTCATTCAATTCAGGTTACCATGTACTTGATTATTTCGAAACTAACAATAGTTCCCATTTTACCAAGAACTATTTGCACAACTTACCAACTGACGAAGCTACTAGTTATTGCCCGGAGCATACACAAGGAGCATAGATCTGTGCGTCTTCGGTAATTACCCGATATATATGGGACGAGAGACTATTGCATTATGGGATTATGGGATTAGCCGGGTACTCAAAAATCCCCTGACAATTTTTAGATATCAAAAAAAGAAATAATAGGCTACTAGCCCTTATACGAATTTATCAACCTTTATATGAGTCAACTTACTGATAGTTTATTTAATTGTTTCAAAATGCCAACCGTTCATGTAATTTTACCGTTGGTAAGCTTCGTCGATAATTGACTATAAATTATTGCAAAAATTAGCAGTTTTGAAACAATCTAATTACAGTTGGTATGTGGGCTCAAAAAAGATTTGGTAATTTCATATAACATTTGGTGGCTTTAAGGTGTTTGTAAGCTGTGCGAGCAAATGTTAGTAAGCTATTGGAATAGTTGGTGATTTCAAGACAATAAAAATATAGGTAACTGACTAAAATAAGGACCGATAATTTTGTATAAGTTGGTGACTTAACTTTCGCAGGTAGACTTTGACTAACTATTGGAATTGTTGGTAATTTTGAAAAGAATCTGTATTTTGCCATAACAATTAGTAATTATAATGCATAGGCAAGCTTCGCAAATACATGTTAGTAAATTATGATAAGTTTTAATACTTTTCGAACAATCACATAAATGCTAGTCACATAAAAGTGAATATATTCATATTTTATAAAAGCTAGTAAATTTAACGCATTGGTATTGTTGAGTTATGAAAATAAGTGGTGGTTGATTGTTCGGATCATTAATAGGGGTGATTGGTTCTAGCTAGGTCCGATTCCTGGGTTTTAGTGGAACCGGTTGAGTTCAAAGGAGAGAATGCCTTGCTCTCCATCATCGATAAATCTTTTATCGTCCAATAATTAACTAGTGACGACGTATTGTGCTTGTTGAGCATAAACAAAACTCAAGAGAATAGTTCCGTGGGTCCATTGAGTTCAGAACGTCTTTGTAAGACATGATGGGGGAGATGATGCAAGCGAACGGAGTTTGATAGCTCTTTGTTTCACCTTAAAAGACGCTTTGTCTCCACTCCTGTGAATTCATATGCAAGTGTGGGATCTTCAAATCACGTGTCTTGCCTCTTGGATTTATATGAAATCTTGAACGACGAGATCCCAATCAATGTGATTTCGACTAGTTTTGGGTCGCCCACCTTGGATGTCAACCTCAGTCTCTGTAGTCTCTCCCCATTTCTGGGGCCACTTCTTTTGTCATTTGTTAGCAAGAGCAAGTTGGCTTCGTTTGGCTGGATTTGGAGCATTTAGAGGACTGATCACTTGCAAGTCTAGTCAAAGTGTTAATTGAGATGTGCACGAAATATTTAAAAAAAAAAGGGGTCCAGGCGATTCGATCCCCCCCTTGGAATTGGAATCGGACTATCTGGACACCGATTTCATTTTTAGGAACTGGAAATCGGCCCGGTTCGGTCAGTCCATCTTGCTCGCCCATAATCATTAATAAGAGTTGGTAGTTTTGTATCAGAGTTCGTTACTTGAACACATTAGTAATCTTTGGGTATACAAAAGGGTAAATGATTGGAATAATTTTCAAAACAACATATAGAAGTTGATAATTGACTTAAATAAGAGTTCGTATAACTAAGATTAGTCAGTAGCTCAATCGGTGATAAGTTGGTGAAAGACTCAAATTACAATTGGTAGTTTTGTATAAAAGTCAATAATTTTAACATATTCGTAAGGTTCCGTAAATTAATGTTGGTAAACTATGATTTGGTGCTTTCCAAATAATCTAAGAAAGTAGGTAAATGGCTCAAATAATATTTGCTAAGCGAAAATCAGGTGATAACTTAAGGAGAAAAATATTGGTGAATCACTTAAATTATTGGTAACTTTTGAAGTACAGATAAAAGTTCTTTTTTTTAAAACATGTCATTAACATCCTAAAGAGTTCGTTTAAGTTCATATGTCTGGTTTTTTTTTTCTGGGCAATTTCATATTTGTGCAATCTTTTAACACTTGAAACTCATGAGACTTTCCACATGGCAAATTGCATCCAAACAGGACATTGATCTTTACACAATTACTATTTTCAAGATGAGGAATTGAGCAATTGACAGTGATGAGATCTTGTGAACGATCAAGACGCAGTCTTGCGAATGATCTCGATAAGATTGCAAAAGATTAGCAATTTATTCAGGGAATAATCTCACGGACCAATCCTAAAACATTATTATAAATGGCAAGTTGGCATTATTATTTAAGGGCAGACAATCATGGGAGAGCAAGATCAAGAGCCAGTATACTGCATGTACAGATTAGTGCAACAAAAGATGATATAAGACGAAATCATCTGCTAAGTGGCTCAGAAAAGTTCACATTTTTAAGCTACAGAAGCTGCTAACCACGAGGCTAAACTTGTGCTGGCATTACTTGTCACATGGACATCGAATATTGATGACGCACACAGACCCTTGAATAACTTCTCGGCCAATAGGTTTTGTAGCTATGCAGGCTAGCAAATTATATCAAATGCACGTGAAAAGTCCTTTTCTTTTAATATATAGTTTGGTTTAATTCCATGATTTGATTTCATTTGGGATGGTCCACAATTGAGGATCAAGTTTGCTCTCCGAAAATCACAATTCCTCGAGTAAATAATTAATTTACAGATGGATCTTCGGATCTACATGTTTCCCATCTCAAACCACACTGGAATGCAACTTTTACAAAATCAAAGCCACAAACATATCTGCAAAGTTGAAGGTCAATAAGTAAAAAGTTGAAAAAAAAGACAAGGCCCTTGATCTCAACAGAGTCTGGGCAAACTTCTACTGGTGCTTGGGTGCCTCGCTATCTTGGACAAATGACCCTTCATTTGCTTGCGCACCTTCTCCAACTCATTCACCCTCCACTGCATCCTCTGCAGATTCATTTTCATGTCATGGTTCTCTTCTTCGATGCTGTCGGTGACGATCCCCCCGTGGACCACTATCTGGCCGTTGTTCATCGCGGGGCTCTCTTTTGTGACTTCTCGTGGGAGGAAGTCTTCGGCAGGCTGCACATAGGATTGCTGTGACATGAGTGCTTGTACAGCGATTCTTGGCGGGACTTTGGGGTTCTTTGCCAGGTCCTTGCAGGCCTCGAGGCTTAGCTTCTTGTAGTTCAGGCACCTGCACAGCCTCGACCGCTCCTCAAAGGAAAGGCTCGGGTGCGACTGCAAAATATCCGCCAAAAGATTAGGGAAGTTGTTCCAAATGATTGATCTGTTTTGTAGATTAACTCTGCATATCACGTCATTGCCAAAATGGGTTTAGCTGATTGATTCTCCCGAATCGGCCTACTAGGTGACTCCAATGCTTCAAACATCTAACTGCCAAACACGAGCATTTCATGGAAATATTGAATGCAGCATAAGCATTTAATGGGACATTCCACCAAGTGAATGATTCCCTACTTTTCAGGGCAAGTCGGCCCTACAAGCTTTGTATATTCTAATCAATGATCATACTATAGCATGATGGGCCTGGGAGTACACATTTCTCATGAAAGGTGGGCGCAAATTGAGATCTCAAGTTGAAACACTTTCCCGTAATAGAATGCAGGTTGTCCTCTCAAGTGGAGGACAATTTCACGAAATCGTTTATTAGCGGCAGCGAGTCAAGCGTCCATGAATGAAACTGAGCATCAGGCATGAGAGAGAGAGAGAGAGAGAGAGAGAGAGAGAGAGAGAGAGAGAGAGAGAGAGAGAGAGAAGAACCAATAGAAGCAGATTTGTTTTGATGTAGGCCAAATCACAGATAAGACATGATGCAGTTATTTTAGTGACCGAAAAACTGTCCTACCCTTGTGAATCACGCTCAACAAACGGCATACATGAAGTTCATATGAAAGTGTCTTGGTCCCTACATTACAGATGCTGCTCTGAATTAAAGTTTTCACAAGATGTCAGCTGTAGAACCAAGAAAAAAGATGCCAATTATGCTGTAGCAGTGGAACTCCCTAAAATTTTTATTTTCGCAGAGTATAATATGATAGTGTTAACACCTCTCAACAAGTCGGTACTTCCGAGAGAATCAGAAGTACCAAAAAAATGCAGATATTCCTCACTGAAGCCTTACATGCCTGGATTAGAAATACTGACCCGAAAAAGAAGGAAACTTTAGGTGCTAGGAACCATCACTGGATGATAAGACAATTATTGCTAAAGCATCTTTTGTCTTATTTACTATCTTTCTCATCGTCTTTCATCTCACTAGCTTCCATGTCCAACCCATGTTTCTCAATTATTTTTGTCATCTGGAAAATATTAGGATAGGAAAAAGCAAAGAGAGACAAGGTAATGAGATAGTTCACCTCAAGGAATATATCAATGGCTCTGTAGACGCTATCATAGCAGTCTCTTGCAGAGTCTGGCAAGCTCTCTGCAACCCCAAGAAACTTAGGGATCTTGAGGTTTTGATCTGGGGCTATCTCGCCCAAGTACTTATCCACTAACCTGGCCACTTTCTTCATCTTCTGTGTGGACCACCCATCACCATTAACAAAAACCCTAATCAGCCTCACCACCAAATTCACATCATAAACACCTCTGTCATGGCCAGAGACCAGGAGGTCATCCAGAGTTGCCTGATCGAGCATCCCGCCGATTAGTTTCTCCAGGCCGACTCTGCAATCTTTGCTGATTCCGAATCCCGACACGATTCTCAGCACCCTGAGTAGGCCCCGGCAAGAAAATGCAGTTTTCCCCACCAGGATGACCCCGTGAACCGCCGTGTCCGTGAGACCGATGCAGTCGGACTTTGTGCTCGCCGAAAACCTTGTCGCGTTGCCTTTCCTCT
Organism: Syzygium syzygioides; assembly: GCA_031216285.1. Lineage (NCBI taxonomy): Eukaryota > Viridiplantae > Streptophyta > Magnoliopsida > Myrtales > Myrtaceae > Syzygium > Syzygium syzygioides. Next base: position 19,236,286 of record CM062251.1, read on the forward strand.
GAGACACTGTCTTGAGGTAATAAAGCAGGAATCTTGTGAGGGTCAGGCTGTTGTTTTCGCTCCCATGAGCCCCTAAGCTCTTTACTACCTTCTCGATTATCAGCGGAGACAGGACGGTCAAATCGTCGAACCACCAAGCTTTGCTCGATGAAAATGGGCTCTTAGAGTCAGGTGTCGTCTTTGCGGAAGAGAACCTGAACCTGGAAGCCATTTCAGGGGACGATGACGATGAAGACGAGGAATTAATTAGGTTAAGATCTGAATTCTGAGCGATTTTTGCCAGCAGTGCACAGATGAGCTTCGGGAGCAGGCCTACCGAGTCTGCATAGCCGAGGAATGTTTCGCAGCTCTTGAGGCTCGCAACCACATCATTCCAGGACCAATAAAACATGTCTTCCAGGAACTTCTCAGTCTGTTGCAGGAGATTAGAAGCTGTGACCTTTTCGGACATTCCCAGGAAGACAGCACAGCAGTGAAGGAGGCACACATTGAAGACCGTGATTTCAATCTTGCCGCCGCTGTAACAGAACCTCAAAACCAGCTCGAACCCATTGGAGCCGCCTGGGAAGTCGTCGATCTCGATTCCGGAATTCTTGATCTGGGTCCTCCTCTTCTCTTGCTTGATGATCTTCTTCAACCTCCCCGAGTATGCTGATATGATTTTCTGCAAAGAAATTGGAGGCGCCTGTTAAAATCCATCAAGAACTAGATAGCAAAGGCAGGGGAAAGGAAGAAGAAGGATTTCGGTTGAGCGATTCAGATTACCTCGTTCAGGAAGAATGTCTGTTGACCATTGACGTAAATTTGCAGGTCACAGTGCAGTGACATGTTTTGCCTAGCATCGAATGACCCCACAAGCCCTCAATACAGATAGCGAGAAAATGCTCAAGGCGGTATTATTTCACCGGCAGAAAAATGGTTGTACGTCTGGAATGAGAGAGAGAGAGAGAGAGAGAGAGAGAGAGATATGCAAAGTTCAATGTGTTAAATACTAGAGTATTCTTGCTTAATTATACTGCTGGAAAATAACTGTTATGCTTGGGGATATAGAATAGATTGATGAATAGACTCTCTCTGGTGCATATGTGGGTGTGGTGGCGTGGCTCGGTCACAGGAGTCACAACTCAATTCATGCTGTGTGTTATTATATTGTCATTTGTTCTCTGGGTTTATAAACAATCCAAGCGGTGCTGTTCTTTAGCAGAACAAAAACGAAGACAGAATATTTTCTGTTCTTTGGATAGCGGATTACAAAAGGGAAAACAACCATGTCGGTACAACGAATGGAAAAGAAAAACAAGGAAAATATGAGCGGGGTTTTGTCACTTAGTAGAAGCCCCTCCATTTGAGTTGTTATTCCCTTAGCGCATATGCAGTTTAGGTTCTCTCCATGCATTTGGATTTACATGCTCCACTTTCGGAACATGTGAAGGTGGACCCCGTGAGAGAGAGAGAGATGTTCTACTGATGCTAGGCCAAGCTTGGTAATTTAAATTGATGACAGAAGTGATGAGAGAAAGTTGAAATTTGAAGGACTTTGTGGCTTAAGTCTTGATCGTTATATGTGGAGTATTGGAAAGAGTTAAATCGAAAACTTTATCTTTCAAAATTCTTTCCAAAGGACAAAACTTTGGAAAGGGTGACAAGCAACCCCAGCAAGTATATCCAAGCCAATCCGACAAGTCACCCCTAGCTATAGGGAAAATGGAGATGTGCCTCAGAAGCTGCCTGTGCCAATCAATGGTTGAGGCGGTAGGGCTTGCTCTGGCACTCAATTGTCAGAGTCAACTAGGCGGCCTTCAGTGATCTTTTGCAAATTTAAAAAATGCACGTGACATCTGCAAATTGTGCTTTGAGTTGCTGGCATTTGACCTTGTTTGAGATGAAGGCAACAAAATAAATCGATGTAGCGTGAAGTACTTAATATATCTTGATTTGGCCATTATGTATTGTTTTAAGAGTTAATATTACAAGAAATTCTAAATTGATATATCTATGATAAATTTATTTAAAACTAATTTTTTGATTACAAAAAACCCCAGTTATGACAAGTTTATCTCAAACTAACTTTTTAACCACAAAAAACTTTAAATTAGTACATTTATGACAAATTTATCATTCGTTAAATTGGATTAATACTGTGAAATATCACAAAATAGTTAATTTGTGACAAATAGAGGGGTAAAAACCTAAATTGGTATACCCATTAACTACCCCGTGTCATTCAGTTTCGCAATTTGATGGTAAAATTTAATGGAAACTGATGGAGGGTAAATTTATTACAAGTTTGGGATCTTTTGTGGTTAAAAAATTAATTTGAAGTAAATGTTATAGATGTATTGGTTTGAAGGTTTTTGTGGTATTAACCATTCTTTTAAATTGTTGAGTGAATATAAGTTCAACCGGATATACTTATGGTCTATTGACTTGGACTCTCATTTGGTGACCCTCTTAGGTCAAGTTTTTCTGCACTTACCCAATAGCTAATACCAAAGCCGATGATTAATTGGTGGTTTTGCTCTAAATATGTATTGACATTTGATGAAATAAAAAAAGGAATCTCGCATGTGTTCCTGATAAGTGGTATCGTTCATGGCCTCTCCGAGTGTACGGGCATTTGGTGGAATATCTCAATGAAGGAATCTCATAATGGCTCTGCCTAATTAATCAAGGTGGCATATGGTGTGTTTTTAATAAGTGATATCATAATCAATGGTTAAAAGGTGGCCTCCCTAATCTATATTGGCTTGGTGTTATATCTTAAGATATGAATTTTCGGATGCAATTGAATTTCCCTAATCAATGTGGCATATGGTGTGTTCCTACTAGATTTGGCTAGGCCGAGGCAACTGCGGAGGAGTTAGAAGAGTATATCTAGTTCACCCATCGACATTTGCCAAACTTGGCAGGACAAGGTATGAATTTGAATTGAGATAAGGTTAGTGCAGAAGAATGCTTGGATTAAAGGGGAACGGAGCTAATGCAGAGGGAGATCTGTTGAGGTGTATGTATGAGGATTCAAGGCAATACTCACATATTAGGAATTTATGTGATGCGAAGCAATTAAAGTACCCAAATTCACCATAACTCTTTAGTTAAGTTTCAAGCAAATGTGAGTCCAATTGAATACGACAATGAGTTCAAGCTTAGGCTCTTTCTCTCAGTGATCTTTTCTACTGTGAGTCCCAACAAACCTAATTTCCGGCACGGTTCAATTTGGCTCCATTATATCAACCATTTTTACTACCCCGAGCATGACATTTAGGAGCGAGTTTTCACTCACATATTACCTGTGCAACCGCTCTTACTCTCAACATGAGCCTTCACGTGTCACAAACATCTTAAGCTATAATCGTGATATGGGCGGATAATTAGTATTGTTGACACCTAAATTTTGCCCATCTCATTTAAGGTTTTTATCGCGTAAAAAATTTTAGGGTTTAATTTTTAAACCACTAAACAAAAAATATTTTTGTTAAAATTCCATGGCACATAGACATTAGATGCGTTTGCATTAGCAGGATCGATTAGGACATATTTTACCTAAATTTCAAAAAAAAAGCTGAGTCAGTCGGTCCATCCTTCGTGTAGCCCATTTAGTCTCTTCCTTCTTATTTATTTATTATTTATTATTATTATTATTATTTATTATTTTATTTTATTTAGTCTCTTCCTTCTTGCGCGGGTCGGCCCATTCCTCTCGGGCCCGGTCTGCGCACTGTTCAAACCTGCCCCCCTCCCCCCAGTCAACATTTCTGAGCGTACGAGGGGCAGAAGACCGGAACAGTGGCAGATGCCACAGCCGTAGACCGCAGAAGCCAGAGGGGGCGTGGGGGACGCTGGTGCGATCCTCGGGTCGGGCGTAGGCCGGCCACGGCAGGCTGGCGGTGGCAGGAGCCATGCACGCCTGCTGGCCTGCTCCGTGCCACTGGTCACGTTTAAAATCGAGGCCGGGGACATAGAACAGGAGGGAGTGAGAGAGCGAGAGAGCAAGGGAGCGGGGGAGAAACAGAGAGAGTTCCACAGAGCGAGGGAGAGAGTCCGGAGAGTGAGATCGAAGGCAAACGGTCCCCGGTCAGTGACCGCCGCGCCTCAACCGCGGCCGACGAGCCCCCTTTCACGGTAGGTCCCGATCCCGAGCACTTCTGGGTTTCGTTTTGGTTTGGTCCGATTAGGGGTCGATCTCCCGAGGATCCCGGCTCGTAGGTGTGCGAGGTGCCGGTAGCCCGATCTATCGCGTTCGCCCTCCATTAGCCACCACCGAGTCGAGTAGGGACTGTGGCCGCTGCCCTATTTTCTGCTTGTACTCTGTTTTCTTTGGGGGTGGTCACTGGCAGGAGCTCGCGGCCGTTTGGCTTGTGCGAGTTCCGGCCCGTGACACCTCGGGCTCGATCCTGCTTGTTTATGTATTGTATGTGTGAATTTCGGATATGTTTGAGTCTCAATCGAGCCGGGTAGGGACTTCCGCAACCAAACACTCGCTCCGCAAACCTTTGGTGGCTTCATCCTGTTTTGGCTGAATCAGGAAATCGAGAACCGTTCATTTTGTTTGTCCATGTGCATGCTAGGTTTGAATGGGCTGATGTGTTTGATTTTGGATGCTTGTTGATGATATCTTTGGGTCTGACTCTGAGTTTAAGTTCTGAAAATAGTCAGTGCTCTCTTCTCCCAGTCATGCTCACCACATGTGTGATAATATGCGCAAGCCAGCCTGCGCACATGCTTTGCCAATTCCCCTTTTGTTCTCGAACTTTGCATGTTATAAACCCCTTGTTATTTGTTGAGTGTCGCCTGTATCGTCAGACCAAATCTGAACAATCATTTTCTTGTCTATGCACCCCTTGTTTTGCACATTTCCAACGTGTCTTTGTGGTCCTTGCCGGTAAGGAAACCTTTCGAGTCTAAGCTATTATGTATCGATTTGTCTCCTCGGCTCATGCTTTGTGTATATTTGCTGTTCTATGGTCATAAATGTGAGGCGTCAGTGACCGGCGGTGACAAATGATGTCGATTTTGGGGCGGATAATGACTAGTGAAACTCATTGGTGATTGCGGTGATGGTGGCTGACCATGGCTTGGGATGGTCGGCGATGGTGTCTTTCGGTGATGGTGGTATCACGATTCTAGCCAGAGCATATTCGATGTAGGCCCTAGATGAGGAGGTCGGTTTTGGTTCGGTGTGATGGTCATTAATGAGTCGCTAAGAAGAACATGTTCTCAATGAGGAGTTTCGGGGAAGAAATCTGGGTGAAGACTTCCTGGGGAGAGGATGCCCAGAAAGGGGAAGAGGAGTTAAAGGAAACGAAATAGGAAAAGAAAAGGAATAAAAAATTAGAGGGAAAAAGAAATAGAAAAGAAGAGAAAATAAAAAAAATCAGAAAAGAAAAAGGGGATCCGTGGCCGGTGGCCGGGTAGGGTTCCAGGCGAGTCGGGTCGTAGACCGGGTCGACCGTGTAGGTCTAACTGGGTAGGGTTCGTCATTAGGCTGGTGGTAGGATTATTAAGTTTTATTTGATATTGGGCCTTTTTTTAGTTTAGTTAGGCCTTTTGGGTTAAGGGTTATTTTCGTGGGTGGACTGGACTAGTGAATTTGGGCTGGAGTGCTATTTAGGTTTACTTTTCTTAATGGGCTGGATTTATGTGTTTTTTTTTATTAAATTGTTTATTTGGGTCCTAGAGTTTTCCTAGTTGGGCTTTCGTGGAGTCCACCCAGCGGTGGACTTGGGCCGGTGCCCGGGTCAGCTCCGACCCGGTTCGGATGTGGAGATCCGACCCGGGTTCTTTTCATGATATTTTAATATTTTACTATTATAATATTATTTGATATTAAAAAGATATCAAAAAAATTTCGAATTTTTTAAAAAATAATAATTTGTGTTTTTGGTCAGATCTAACCCGGGTTTGCTTTTATTATATTTTAATATTATTTTATTATAAGTTTTTTAAAAATAAAGATAAAAAGAAAAATTACAAAAATATATATTTTATCTGGATCGGCTATGGAGATCCGACCCAGTCTATTTTACCTTATTTTATTATTTTAATATTAAAAAAATTCAAATTTTTTTAAACAATTTTTTATATTTAAAAAAATTCAAAATTTTAAAAAAAATTAGGAAAATAAAAAATTTATTTGGACTTTGGAATTGGTTTTTCTTGCCCTATTGTATGATTAGTGTCATGTTTAATCGCACGTTGCTTGGTTTACACACTTTAAATTGCACATTTAATTTAACCTCGTATGTAATTGATTTTGCATGTCTAGATTTAAATATAATTGTTGCTTCCCTTAGCTTAGTTAGGAACGGAATTTTGAGACTCCTGATTAGCGAGAACATGTTAGGTGGTGAATTGAACAAGATTAGGTACTGAAAAGGCACTAGTTTGTCAATTAGTGTAATCAAGTTCTCGTACCCACTGAATCTCTGGTCCACAGAAGTAAAGCATTTCTCCTGTGCTTTACTTGGGTGCCTAATCAACCCACCAAAAATCGATTAGTGGTGACTCTTAAGTGAAATTAATTTCCATGTTGATAACTTAAACATAAGTCGGGGAATTGGTATGGGCTTAGAAGAGCTCGAGTTAGGTTTAACTTAGTAATCCATTAGTCAAACCCCATGGGCGGCGAGGCCGGTTCGGGGAGGTCGAGATAGCTTGGCGACTCCGCTGGGGACTCTTTTAGAGGACTTAGGCCGTTTATCTTGTTCGAATACATTCCTAATGTGAATGTTCTTGCCACTGACCCCTTATTTTGCAGGTTTGGGATTTGGGGAATGAATGTTTATTTTTTTAGACGCTTGAAGCGTTGTTTGCTTATAAATTGTTGTGTATGCATTAGATGTTTTAGCACTACACTATGGCACACACAACCATGCTGCCGGACCCGGGCCGTGATAGGACGCTTTAGGATGGTGTTAAGAAAGATACAACCTCGAACGCGAGACCGCGATGTAGAGGTTGCTTTTCTTTTCCCCGAAAGTTCTTTTCTGGTGTCGTAAGTGTTTATCCTTGTTCGCGAGACCGCGTGACTATAGGATATCTCTTTCGACCGAGCCGAAGTTAAGAGGACCTGACACCAACGCGAGATTGCGACGGTCAGATCACCTTCCTAGCTTCATCTTGTTAAACTGTTTAGATAGAAAGCGAACCTCACTTTTCATGTGTGTGTCTTTGTGTTTGCCATTGTTCTCGATAGAGTAAGCCTTTATCTCTCCTGTTATGCAATTCATTTCCTTTTGTTGGTCCATGGCAAATTAAGTTGATTGTTAGTCTCAATTTATATGCGATGAGGAGAGCCGATGTCTAATTCATTTCCACTCCCAAGAAAGAACTTATAGCGTGGTGGGATCAGTTAGATCAAAATGGCCAAAGGCAGGTCGAGGCAAGGATTGGCCGTCTCCTCCCGTTACTCAAGATCAACATCCATTCCGGGGTTATGCAAGCGATACCGCACTTTTGGTGCCCTCAAACATCAACCTTCATAATTGGTGAGTTCGAGCTAACTCCGACCTTGAAAAAATATAGCATTGCCATTAGAATGCCTCTTGGAACTGAGCTTGTCAAGCCACCCATAGGTATAGACTCAATGTCCGAGTTGTCACAATTTTTTAAAGTTAGGGCCGAGGTGGTAAGGAAGGTTGTTAAAGCTAATTGTTATGCATGCTCATTCTCCTTTTTGGCCGAGTGCTTTTCAAATCAACCGATGGCTCAAAAGAGTAGGATTTTCATTTTAGCATTTGTTGGACTGATCATTTTTTCTCATTGTAAGAATGCCATAAATTCTTCAATTGCTTGGGTGGTCAAACACATGTGTGCTGGATTAAACTATGTCAACATGATTTTAGCTGAAACATTGTTGTCCCTTAATCGTTTTAAACAAAATGGAGAAAAAATCATGCGAGCTTCCTCGGAAATTTTGCAAATATGGTTTCTTTCTCACATAAGGGGATTTGGACACCTTATGCAATTGTTTCAAGTAGATGAGTTTAGACATCCAATACAGAGGTTCCAAGTCTTAGAGAAGCATTTCCTTTACAAAGAATATTCCCATTGGATGAATTTTCTAAAAGACCCCGAACCCAAGGTATTTCTATGGCATGCTAAATGGCTCCAAGTCAAGGAAGCCCGATTCGCTCACAAGTTTGCTAACCCGATCCCGTTGCTTGGTCTCTCTGGCGCCACTTCCTATTACCCATACAGGGTGGCCCGCCAATACCGAGCTCTACAAGAGATTTCGTCACCTCTCAAGACGGATATATTCCAAGCTCGCTTCACCCGCACGGATTACGACTACTTCGACGAAATCCGTGCTATTGAGATCGCATGGAGCGAATGCCATCCTGAAAGAATCGCCATGCCTAAGAAGCTGAATGGAGAAGAAGAGATTCACCACGCCTCCACATTCTACATCCGCAACCACCGAATTCCGACCATTCTACGACCACTGATCTCGGAAGTGACTGACAAGCCTACCCAGAAAGCGCAAATTGAGCATCTTGAAAGGAGGGTGGAAATGGACAAGTCTCGCATCTTGAAGTTAACTCAAGAGAACAAGCGGCTTCGCAAAGCTGCGGGTTCCCCATCGCATACAAAATGAGTCGCCCTCAGAAGTTTGAGATGACACTTTCACTAAATTTGTCCCCCTAGTTTCTTGTTTAGGAGGTTCTATTGCTTTTCTAGTCTCAATGTTTAGGGAATTTCGTTCTTCTTATATTCCAGCAGTTTCATGTACGTCCTTAGTGTTTAGGTAATTTCTTTCTTTCTAATTTCGAGGCTTAGGAATCGTTATGTACCTCCTTTGTTTCAATGCCAAAAGAATTTCATTTTCTAATTTCAGTGTTAAGGAGCTTTTATTTATTGTCTATAATGTCTAAAAAACTCCAAAATCTCGATGTCTTAAAAAACTTTCTCTCGAGGGACACAAAACGCCTAAACCATTACCATGGGCCAACCTTCCATTTGAATCGTGTGCTCACGTATACTCATTTTTCAAGTATTCGCAAATCATCTAAGTCTACTCAACGCACGAAGAGAGAAGTTGAGAGATTAAGAGGCCGGAGAAAGAGATCTTCTGGTGATCGCGATGTCTACACCAAGTTTGACAGCTCGCTAACGCTCCTTTCCTCCACCAAGGCGAAGCTACGATTTCCAGGCAGTCACCGATCCGAACACGATCAAGGGCCACGCAGATGAAAATCGAGGAGCAGAACGCCTGTTTCGCCACTCTCGACGATAAGATCAATGATCTTGCGGCTCAGTTCACTTGATTCGCCGATGATATGAGGGCCGCATTAGCAGCGCCAAACGCTTGTCAAGCTGCATCCTAAGCTATTCCCGAGCCCGTGAAATGGCCTACGAAAAGGAATGTTACTGAGGAGGCATTAGGTTTTACACCCGTAGTGGTCGAACTAGACCCTATCTTAGAAGCCGTCACCGCCCGTTTGGAGGAAGAACACAACAAAAGGTTCGCGAAGATAGAAGAGAAGCTTCGTGCGCTACGAGGATACGAAGAGCACATGATTGAGGACCTGTCTCGATATGCACAGATGAGCTTTCCTGAGAAGTTCAAGATTCCTGATTTCACTAAGTATGATGGGACTGGAGACCTAAAGATTCACCTGAAGTACTATTTGAACAGGATGACGAGATATGCCCAGAATATCCCATTAATGGTTCAGACCTTTCAAGAGAGTCTGACAGGGCCTGCATTGCAATGGTACGTATTGATGGAGCCTGAGAAGTTCAAGAAGTGGGAGGAGTTAGCTGAGGCATTTATCTTGCAATACAAGTACAATACCGAGATAGCCCCCATGCGCCAAGTGCTGACTCGAACTGAAAAGAGGAGGAGTGAGTCTTTCAGAGCCTTTGCTTAAAGATGGCGTACCCTCGCCGCTCAAGTTTGACCTCCGCTCAGTGAAAAAGAGTTGCTCGATCTTTTCCTCAAGGCCCTACTTAGTGATTTCTATTTAAAGTTGGTGGGTTTTGGATGCTTGACTTTCTCTCAGCTGGTAGATGTTGGGGAGAGGATAGACGGGGCCATGCATGATGGTAGATTAAGCGAAGGAATTAGTTAAAAGGTCCCGAATAGAAAGGAAAAGAACGTGGAGATCGCGTATGTACAAGTGCCGGTCGTGACAAGGCCCTCCGCCTCATCCTCCCAAGGCTCGTCTGTATTTCGAGAGAGGGCATATCAGAATCATGAATTTAAAAGGAGAGCACCGAGGCAGTTTACTCTCCTACCTAGGCCATTATCCAAGTTGTTGCCCATGCTGTTGAGAAGGGGGATGATAGCTAAAGAAGTGCCTCGGGATAATCCTCCAAGATTTCCTGGGTTTGATTTGTCAAAATCCTGTGAGTTCCATAGGGGCGAAAAGGGTCATGATGTGGATGACTGTTTCATTCTTAAGATCAAGGTTCAGAATTTACTCGACAAAGGTATTTTATCCTTTAAGGAACCGATTCCTAATATTCAACAAAACCCGTTGCCTAATCATGCTGAGGATGTCAATGTTAGTATTGAGAAGGGTGATGAGAGTTAGCAGACCTTTAATATGGATGCTCACAGACTTTATAAATTATTAGTGTCACTTGGACACTTTGAAGATGGGGAGGATATTCCGATGAAAGAAAAATTGAAATGTATCACCCGGATGGTGGACATGGGAGTAATCTATAGTACGAAGGAAGATAGTATGGCGACCATGACGGCTGTTCTTAATTCGTCTCGCGAGAAAGAGTCGGAAGAGACACTTGCTGAGCCTATAGAAACTGACAAGCCACCTAATGAGGATGCATCAGAAAGTCTAATTGTGACTAGCAGCGAAGGAGAAAATTTGTATGAGGATCTTGGGCCTCAAGCTAGCAATGTGGATTAGAATCATGAGTTCATAAAGCTCGCTCGTGAGAATGGGGAAGTAGTCGACACACTGGGTCAACCCAGTGGTAAATTTGACTATCTTGTGAAGTATTCACCGTCACCTAGTTTCTTCATCGATCCCAAGGATGTTGTTCCCGATGGATGGGGAGGTATGGATGACTCATTTGAACCCGAGGAGATGGTTGGCACGATTACTCCTGTGGTGATTGACTTATTTGCCGAGGAGCATTTATGGATGCCGGACGGAGGACATGTTGAGTAGGTAGTCGTCGACCTGGTGGCCGAAGAGTTCGCTACCCTAGAGATCGATGATTGCGTCATGGAGCCAATGGTGATTGAACTCCCGCCTGAGGACGGAGAAGATATAATAGTAGACATAACTCCGAGTTACGACCCCAAGGCAGTTCCTTGGAGTTATAAGACGAACGAAATTGACGCCGTTACACGTTCAGGCCATTGCTATGCACCTACAGGGGTAGTTGAGAAGAAAGCTGTCTCAGATGAGGAGGCGAAGCAATTCTTAGCGATTGTAAAGACGAGTGAATTCAACATCATGAACCAGTTGAGAAAGATGCCCGCCCAAATCTCTCTTTTGAATCTCTTTAAATTATCCGAGAAGCATAAAAATGTACTACTTAAAGTTCTGAACGAAGTGCACGTCCTCAAAACTATCAATGATGCCCAATTGAAGGAGTTTGTTGGGTCTATCTTGCTGAAAGATCAGATTTCTTTTGCCGATGAAGGATTCCCTCCAGAAGGTCGCAATTATACTAAGGCGCTACTTATTTCAGTTAAGTGTCGTGATAGAATGCTAGCAAGATTGCTAATTGACAATGGATCTACATTAAACATTTGCCCACTTGTCACCCTTCGTCGTCTGGGAGTGAGTGAAGAGAAAATTCTATCATCTAAGTCTACCGTTCGTGCTTTTGACGGTATGAAGAAGGAGGTCATTGGTGAGGTCGAGCTTGAACTACTGATTGGTTCAGTTCTTTTTCTAGTCAACTTCCAGGTCTTGGACATTCCTAGTACATTTAATTTTTTATTAGGACGACCTTGGATACACACCGCCGGAGCTGTGCCCTCGAGCTTGCACCAAAAGGTTAAATTCATTGTGGATGGGAAGCTGATAACTGTTCATGGAGAGACCGATTTCAAAGTTTTTCACGACACTGTAATTCCGTACATAGAGCTTGAGAACAAGGCTGAATCATGTTACCAGACTTTAGAGTTAGTGTCGGTGATCCATGTGCCTGTGGAGAATATTATGCGCAACCCAAAAGTGGCTAAGCTTTCGATGATGTCGAGTAGGGTGTTGCTCGAAAATGGTCATATTCCTGAAATTGGCCTAGGATTATATGGACAAGGCATCAAAGAGCCTATTCAGGCTTTCAAGTGGCATAAAACAACAAGCCTAGGTTATCATGGTGGCAATTTTGGTGGCCGAGATAATCATGAAGGACGAGGCGATTTCGGAGGTCGGGCTAATCGTGGAGGTCGTGGTGGCCGTGGAGGTTCTACTAGCTACGGGGGCTGTGGAGTCAATGAAGGTCGTGGTAACCATAGAGGCCTAGCTAATCATGGAGGTAACGGAGGTCGTGGAAATTTATTTGGATTAAAGGAGGGTCAGAGGGGTTTATTCCTTCTGGAGTTGAAAGAGATCTTCCCGGGTCCGCCCAAGCTGCTGTAGGAAGAGGAGGCCATCCTTGGCCTAGTTGAGTTGTTCGAGGAAGAGTTTGCTTGTGTTATCATGGGAAATGAGGAGACCGAGCCCTCTACTATTACTATCAACCCTTATGAGTAGGGATGTTATTTTTCTTTCCTGTTTGAGTCTATGTCTATCCCTTACATGGGAAGTCTATTTAAGTCTAGCCGTTGCTTTTCTTTGTAATCAAAATCTTGGACTGTGAGTTGTCGGTCCAAAACCTTGAGTCATGTAAACGGCCTTATCCTGTTAATAGAATCATGATCATGTTTTATTGAGGACGTGTGGAAGTACCCAAACCAGACTGATGATGATGCTTTGAGGCATGGACTTCTGCACGCTTCCTGATTTTCAAAATCATTTGCAAATAGGGGTGTCCAAGGATATGAGGACGGATCCTTCATTTTCAAAAGCTCTTTCAAAACAACTTCAAAACACATGCATATCAGTAGTTGCAGTAATATTTGCCAATTTAATCACTAACATTCTTTGTGGCATCTCAGGCATAACATGTCACATGATCATGATAGGTGCACATATGAATCGGATTCGCTTGACGAAAATTCCTTTGGGACTGAGGATGACAAGGATGACTGTGATCGAAAAAACATCGAGTAAGATTGGATTCGGCATGAAGAGTCTAAGCCGTTGACCGCAGAGCCTACAATCACAATAAATCTGGGCGATTCTAAAAATGTTAGAGAAATCAAGATTGGAGCTGGCCTTTTTGAAATCAACGTTAAAAGGATGGTCGACCTTTTAAAAGAATACTAAGATGTGTTCGCATGGTCATATGCGGATATGCTAGGGTTGGATAAAGAAATTGTAGAACATGCTCTATCAACTGATCCGAGTATCCCGCCAAAGAAATAAAGGCTCAGAAGAACAAAGCCCGAATTATCCAAGAAGATCGAAGAAGAAGTCATGAAGTTGTTGAAGGTGGGCTTTAGAGAAGTGTCGCACTATTCTGATTGGATCGCCAATATAGTCCCTTTCATGAAGAAGGATGGTCGAGTTAGGATTTGTATTGACTACTGCGATATGAATCGAGCAAGTCTGAAAGATGACTTTCCGCTGCCTCACATCGATGTATTGGTCGACAGCACCGCGGGATTTGAGTTATTTTCTTTTATGGATGGATTTTCGGGCTACAATCAAATTCGGATGAAAGAAGAGGATAAAAGTAAGACCTTCTTCATTACTCCTTGGGGGACCTTTTGTTACAAGGTAATGCCTTTTGGCTTGAAGAACGCTGGGGCAACGTACCAAAGAGCGATGGACACCCTATTCCACGATATAATGCATAAGGAGGTAGAGGTCTACGTAGACGATATGATTGCCAAATCCAAACATGGAGAAGACCACGTTGAAGTGTTGCGGAAGCTGTTTGACCGACTTCGAAGGTTCAAGCTAAGACTTAACCCCGCCAAATGTGTGTTTGGGGCAAAGTCTGGGAAATTATTAGGGTTCATGGTCAGTAGCCGAGGCAATGAAATTGACCCATCGAAGGTTAAGACCATTTGTGATTTGAAGCCTCCTTCTACTGTCAGAGAGGTTCAGAGCTTGCTGGGGAGACTGAACTATGTGGCGAGATTTATTTCTCAATTATTTGAGATGACTAAACCTTTTTTCAAGCTCCTAAAGAAGAACGTCAAAGTTAAGTGGAATAGTGATTGTCAAGAGGCGTTTGAGAAAATAAAACAATATCTTTTTCATCCGCCGGTCCTAGTGCCACCTGTCCCTAGAATACCATTATTACTCTACCTGACTATTCATGAGGAGTTGTTGGGGGCTTTGCTAGCTCAGAAGAGACCAAGCGATGGTAAAGAATGTGCGATATACTACCTTAGTAAGAAATTTATTTCGTCCGAAATAAATTACCTCGGAGTTGAAAAGACGTGTGTGGTTTTGGTGTGGGTATTACACCGCTTACGCCAATATGCACTTCATCATCGGATCCTGCTTGTAACTGAGAATGATCCCATCAAATATTTGCTGGAAAAACTTGTGTTAGTCGGAAAGTTAGCAAAGTGGCAAGTGTTGGTGTCCGAATTCGACGTCCACAGCATGACACAAAAATCTATCAAGGGAAGAACTATAGTTGACATGTTGGCAGAAAATGTCGAAAGGTCGAAAGACCATCATCAGTCAGATCCTATAAAGGAGCGCGTTTCAGAGATAATGGGTGATAAGTGGACTATGTACTTTAACGGTGCCGTTAACCTGGATGGTTCTAGGACCGGGGCAGTTCTTATCTCCCTGATGGGTTAACATCACCCTGCGACCGCCAAGTTGGTATTCCCTTGCACCAATAATATCTCAGAATACGAGACTTGCATACTGGAATTGCAATTAGCTGTCGACATGAAGGTTAAGAAGCTGCAAGTTTACGGCGATTCTGCTCTCATCATTCTTTAGACAAAGGGCCAATGGCAAACTCGCGACTCCAAATTGATTCCTTACCACGAATTTCTTGAGGAGTTAATAAAGAAATTTGAGGAGATTTCTTTTGAGTATCTACTCCGATCGCAGAATCAGTTTGCCGACATCCTGGCCACGTTATCATCAATATTACAGGTCATGGAGGGGTTAGACATTGAGCCACTGAAAATTGAAATACTGACACGTCCGGTTTACTGTTCAGCAATCGCAGATGAACCTGACAAGAAGCCGTGGTATCATGACATCATGAACTATTTTCAGAGGAGTGAATATCCTCCTGAAAGTGAACTAACTGATCAGAAATACATAAGGAAGCTAGCATTGAAATTCTTCATTAGTGGCAATGTTCTTTACAGGAAGTCCTTTGACTCAGTTTTGTTGAAATGCGTCGATGCCAGAGAAGCTAATCAGTTGATGAGGGAAATTCACGAAAGAGAATGCGGTCCGCACATGAACGGTCATCTCTTGGCCAGAAAAATCATGAGACTGGGTTATTTCTGGATGGCTATGGAGACCGACCGTATTCGGCATGTTCATTATTGCCATCAGTGTCAAATCTATGCAGACAAAATCAACGTACCGCTAAATGAATTATGTCAAATGTCCAAGCCATGGCCCTTCTCAATGTGGGGATCGATATGATTGGACCAGTTAATCCCAAGGCTTCCAACGGACATCGTTTCATCTTGGTAGCCATCGATTACTTTGCCAAGTGGATCGAGGCAAGCTCATATGCCAATGTCACCGCCAAGAATGTGGTCAAGTTTATTTGCCGTGACATCATCGCTCGCTATGGAGTCCCGGAGGCGATCATTATTGATAACGGCTCAAATCTGAACAACAAGATTGTAGATGGCTTACTTGGCGAGTTTCATATTCGTCACTTGAACTCCTCACCTTACCGTCCACAAATGAATGGAGCTGTGGAGGCAGCCAATAAGAACATAAAGAAGATCTTGTCAAAAACTGCTGACAACTATCGAGATTGGCATGAACGATTGCCCTACACGTTAATGGCATACCGAACTTCGATAGGGGCAACTCCTTTCTCGCTCGTTTACAGTGTGGAAGCGATCTTACCCGTGGAAGTCGAAATCCCTTCATTAAAGATTCTTTCACAAGCTAAGCTCTTTGAGGGGGAGTGGACTCAACAGAGATGGGATTAGTTGAATATGATCGATGAGAAGAGGCTGAAGGCTCTACGCCACGGTCAATGCTACTAAAAGCGAGTTGCTAAGTCCTTCAATCGTAAGGTCCGGCCTTGGCATTTTGAAGCCGGAGATCTCGTACTAAGGAAAGTGCTGTTCGTCACACCCGAATTAGGTGAAAAGTTCGCCCCAAATTATGATGGCCCATATGTCGTTAGAAAGGTTCTACCTGGGAGTGTTTTAATTCTTGTAGAAATGGATGACCAAGAGTTGCCAAAGCCTGTAAATGCCGATTCGGTGAAAAAATATTTTCCTTAAATGAAATCCAAGGCCCGAGAGCCATTTTCGATGCAATCCGAATCACTGTAGGGTATTCGCATTATGTATATCATGCATACATGTTTACTTTGTAGGCCCCAAACAATCCATAAATTGATCATCAAATGATTGAACCATCCTAGCAGGCATCCAGTGAGCTAAATAGGGGGTTACCAAGTCACCAGGTCACAGGTAAGTACCATTTTTCTCAATACTAAAAGAAAGTAGAATGGAAAATTTGCTTTAAAAAACAAAAAAAAAGAAGCACAGCAGTCGAAGTTGTGAAAATAAACTGTTGATAGTTATCTTGATGCTTGGTGGAATGTTCATTTCAAATCAAAATTCACTGTGGAGATCAATCAACTCAGGTGATCTTGGCGAAACAAGAGGAAATACATTAATCATGCCAAGCGAGAAGCACTTAAGATGAGAAAAGGCAGACCATTCCCAAATACGTCCTGTAAACACTTTGAGAGGAGCGAAAAAAGAAAATCGTGTTTTAGGACGAGAGATTCATTCGTAAATAGTACATAGATTAAAATAAAAATAGACATTTCTTCTGTCCATCTTGCGTACTATAGGCAATCATAGTTAAACCCCTTTGAGCCTTCACATGGGAAGAATTTCTATAAAATACCTCTGTCAAGAACCACCTCACAACGGGGCCAATTTGGAGGTTTTGATTGATATTTTTCGGAGAAAAAGACGAGAAAGACTTCTTTGCCTTCATTTGCATTAATCTTTTTGTGGTAATTTTAGGTGAGTTTCTATAGAAGCTTGAAACATCCCGAAATGAGGAAGAGCATTCATTTCTCTACCCAAACACTTATACCATTTGCTTAGTCAAGTTGAGCGTGAACATTCATTTCCGAAACTCGAGTGGTGATTGTCTCCCTACGCTAGGGCAAGGTACATGATTTATCAAAGCAACTGATGCTTGTGGGACAACGTGCGGAAAAATCTCGAAGGCCCTAGGAGCCCAAAATAGTCAAGAGAGAAAGAGTCAAGTGAAAATTAGAGGGCATAAAAAGCAGCGTGCCTAGTAAAAGTAAGGCCAATGCCCATTGTAAAAAAAAAAGGGAGGAAGTCGAAAGAAAAAGCTTGCACAAAAGAAAATCATTGCAAATGCAAATGTCATTAGAAAGAAGAGTGAAGCTCTCGTATTGAAATGATTGGTCAATGGACTTTTGAGATAAATCGGATCTCAGAAATCAAGTGTCCTAAAAAAATTGGATGATATGATAATGATGCCACGGTGACCACCAACTTTTGAACCCCTTTGAAAATTTATGAGCCTTTCGAGCCTTTACCCAAATCAATGTTACAGCCCTTTCCCTAAGTTTCTTCTGATTAGGATGAGTCAGGTGAAAATAGGGACCTTACAGGAAAGCTGCCATTGAAAAAGTGGGAGCAAGGTTGTCTTATCTCATCTTAAGGTTTCTTGACTTGTAAACCTGGCAAAGATGTCGTTCCATAATTATCTCATTTCTTGGCCGATAGTACTAATCCGTTGTTAAAACCAGGACCGAACCTACATTACAGTCCTTAAAAGACCTCTTCGATTGATCAATGTGTACTTATTGCGAATGATCCTTGAAGCCTTTGGCACTGATAGTGTAAGGTATATAGAGAGAACATGTCTATCCCCCACATCAATAGATGGGAGCAAATAGCTTTCTTTGAGAGCTTGCGAGAAGCCCTTTTTGACTAAGCAATTCTTGTTTGGCATATCTAACAGATCCTTTTCATGAGCCAAGGTCTTTCTGATAAAGGTTTGTCTCCTAAGAGAATTTGATGATCAAGGGCATTCCCTAAGCTCAATGGCAATTTTGTGATATTGGATTATGCTAAATGTTTTCTAAACAATTGAAACTGGTTTGATTTGCCTATGCAATTAACGCTTTGTCGGTGATGCTATTCTTTTGATAGTGTCCTTCATGACATCTGAATGATATCAATCTCGCCTGATATGCTTTCCCTACCAGGGCATCTGTTATAACATGTTCCATTAGATGTGCAGTGGCCATTTCGGAATCTTCTTGATTGATAGGCTTACAACCTTGGAATTGCCCGGTGAGTTTTTGCAGCTCGGAGCACCTTATTGACCTGGCGAGCTTTCGTAGCTTAGAGTCTTTCTCTTTCCTTGCCCGGCGAGCTTTCGTAGCCCGGAACCCCTTATTGATCTAGCGAGCTTTCGCAGCCCAGAGTTTTTCTCTTTCCTTGCCCGGCGAGCTTTTGCAGTCCGGAGCACCCAATCGATCTGCCGAGCTTTCGTAGCCCAGAGTCTTCCTCTTTCCTTGCCTGGAGCACTTCATCGATCTGGCGAGCTTTCGTAGCTCAGAGTCTTCCTCTTTCTTTGCCCGGCGAGCTTTCGTAGCCCGGAGCACCTTATCGACCTGGCGAGCTTTCGCAGCCCAGAATCTTCCTCTTTCCTTGCTTGGCGAGCTTTTGCGGCCCAGAGCACCTATCGACCTGGTGAGCTCTCGTAGCCCAGAGTCCCTTTCTTTACATAACAGGACTTCACGTAACCAAAAGCCTGTTCTTACACGGTATGGCACGCTCTTCATTCAGTCACATGCTCGTTAATTATCTTTCATGCATCTTCTCATGCCCTCCATGAACAAAATTTAAGTGTCTCTTATCTTTGAAAGGAACCTCTCCGAGCTCTCATTCAAAGAGGGGTAACTGTTGACATCTAAATTTTGCCCAAATCATTTAAGGTTTTTATCGTGTAAAAAATTTTAGGGTTTAATTTTTAAACCACTAAACAAAAAATATTTTTGTTAAAATTCCATGGCACATAGACATTAGATGCGTTTGCATTAGCAAGATCGATTAGGACATATTTTACTTAAATTTTAAAAAAAAAGTTGAGTTAGTCGACCCATCCTTCATGTAGCCCATTTAGTCTCTTCCTTCTTTTTTATTATTATTTATTATTTTATTTTATTTAGTCTCTTTCTTCTTGCGCGGGCTGGCCCATTCCTCTCGGGCCTGGTCCGCGCACTGTTCAAACCTGCCCCCCCAGTCAACATTTTTGAGCGTACGAGGGGGAGAAGACCGGAACAGTGGTAAACGCCACAGCCGTAGACCGCAGAAGCCAGAGGGGGCGCGGGGGACGCCGGCGCGATCCTCGGGTCGGGCGCGGGCCAGCCACGGCAGGCTGGCGGTGGCAGGAGCCATGCGCGCCTGCTGGCTTGCCCCGCGCCATTGGTCGCGCTTAAAACCGAGGCCGGGGACACAGAACAGGAGGGAGTGAGAGAGTGAGGGAGCAGGGGAGAAATAGAGAGAGTTCCACAGAGCGAAGGAGAGAGTCTGGAGAGCAAGATCGAAGGCAAACGATCCCCGGTCAATGACCGTCGCGCCTCAGCCGCGGCCGACGAGCCCCCTTTCACGGTAGGTCCCGGTCCCAAGCACTCGCCGGGTTTCGTTTTGGTTTGGTCCGATTCGGGGTCGATCTCCCGAGGATCTTGGCTCGTAGGTGTGCGAGGTGCCGGTAGCCCGATCTATCGTGTTCGCCCTCCATTAGCCACCACCGAGTTGAGTAGGGACTGTGGCCGCCGCCCTGTTTTCTGCTTGTACTCTGTTTTCTTTGGGGGTGGTCATTGGCTGGAGCTCGCGGCCGTCCGGCTTGCGCGAGTTCCGGCTCGTGACACCTCGGGATCGATCCTGCTTGTCTATGCATTGTATGTGTGAATTTCGGATATGTTTGAGTCTCAACCGAGCCGGGTAGGGACTTCCGCGACCAAACACTCGCTCCGCAAACGTTTGGTGGCTTCATCCTGTTTTGGCTGAATCAGGAAATCGAGAACCATTCATTTTGTTTGTCCACGTGCATGCTAGGTTTGAATGGGCTGATGTGTTTGATTTTGGATGCTTGTTGATGATTTCTTTGGGTCTGACTCTAAGTTTGAGTTTTGAAAATAGTCAGTGCCCTCTTCTCCCAGTTCATGCTCACCACATGTGTGATAATATGCGCAAGCCAACCTGCGCACATGCTTTGCCAATTCCCCTTTTGTTCTTGAACTTTGCATGTTATAAACCCTTTGTTATTTGTTGAGTGTCGCCTGTATCGTCAGACCAAATCTGAACAATCATTTTCTTATCTATGCACCCCTTATTTTGCATATTTCCAACGTGTCTTTGTGGTCCTTGCCGGTAAGGAAACCTTTCGAGTCTAAGCTATTATGTATTGATTTGTCTTCTCGGCTCGTGCTTTGTGTATATTTGCTGTTCTGTGGTCATAAATGTGAGGCGTCAGTGACCGGCGGTGACAAATGATATCGATTTTGGGGCGAATAATGACTAGTGAAACTCATTGGTGATTGCGGTGATGGTGGCTGACCATGGCTTGGGATGGTCAGCAATGGTGTCTTTCGGTGATGGTGGTGTGACGATTCTAGCCGGAGCATATTCGACGTAGGCCCTAGTCGAGGAGGTCGGTTTTGGTTCGGTGTGATGGTCATTAATGAGTCGCTAAGAAGAACATGTTCTCAATGAGGAGTTTCGGGGAAGAAGTCTGGGTGAAGACGTCCTGGGGAGAGGACGCCTAGAAAGGGGAAGAGGAGTTAAAGGAAAAGAAATAGGAAAAGAAAAGGAATAAAAGATTAGAGGGAAAAAGAAATAGAAAAGGAGAGAAAATAGAAAAAAAAATCAGAAAAGAAAAAGGGGATCCGCGACCGGTGGCCGGGTAGGGTTCCGAGCGAGTCGGGTTGTAGACCGGGTCGGCCGTGTAGGTCTAACTGGGTAGGGTTCGTCATTAGGCTGGTGGTAGGATTATTAAGTTTTATTTGATGTTGGGCCTGTTTTTAGTTTAGTTAGGCCTTTTAGGTTAAGGGTTATTTTCGTGGGTGAATTGGACTAGTCGATTTGGGCTGGAGTGCTATTTAGGTTTACTTTTCTTAATGGGCTGGACTTGTGTGTTTTTTTTTTATTAAATTGTTTATTTGGGTCCTAGAGTTTTTCTAGTTGGGCTTTCATGGAGTCCGCCCAGAGGTGGACCCGGGCCAATGCCCGGGTCAGCTCCGACCCGGTTTGGATGTGGTGATCCGACCTGAGTCCTTTTCATGATATTTGAATATTTTACTATTATAATATTATTTGATATGAAAAAGATATTAAAAAAATTTCGAAATTTTAAAAAATAATAATTTGTGTTTTTGGTCAAATCCAACCTGGGTTTGCTTTTATTATATTTTAATATTTTAATATTATTTTATTATAAATTTTTTTTTAAAAAAAAGAAAAATTACAAAAATATATATTTTATCCGGGTCGAATGTGGAGATCCGACCTGGTCTGTTTTACCTTATTTTATTATTTTAATATTAAAAAAATTCAAAATTTTTTTAAACATTTTTTTTATATTTAAAAAATTCAAAATTTAAAAAAAATTAGGAAAATCAAAAATTTATTTGGACTTTGGAATTGGTTTTTCTTGCCCTATTTTATGATTAGTGTCATGTTTAATCGCATGTTACATGGTTCACACACTTTAAATTGCACATTTAATTTAACCTCGTATGTAATTGATTTTGCAGGTCTAGGTTTATATATTAATTGTTGCTTCCCTTAACTTAGTTAAGAACCGAATTTTAAGACTCCTGATTAGCGAGAATATGTTAGGTGGTGAATTAAACAGGATCAGATACCGAAAAGGCACTAGTTTGTCAATTAGTGTAATCAAGTCCTCGTACCCATTGAATCTCTGGTCTGCAGAAGTAAAGCATTTCTCCCATGCTTTACTTGGGTGCCTAATCGACCCACCAAAAATCGATTAGTGGCGACTCCTAAGTGAAATTGATTCCCATGTTGATAACTTAAACATAAGTCGGGAATTGGTATGGGCTTGGGAGAGTTCGAGCTAAGTTTAACTTAGTAATCTATTAGCCAAACCCCATGGGCGAAGGGGCCAGTTCGGGGAGGTCGCGACAAGCATGTCCTAACTATGATTACTCGATGTGGGAGTCTTGGAAAATGTGAAGAAAATCCAACATAATAACCTTCAATTTGGATACCAGTTGTTGAGATATGGAACTGACATCCCAGTACCTCATGAGGGAATATCATAACATGAACTCAACAAAAGCGCGAGCTCCTAATATTACTTGGATCAATTTTATTTATAAAAACGAATAATTTGTAACGAATTAAATATATTTCGATTTCTCGGTCTATCTAATTATATGATGTGAGGTTTTTGTTTTTCACTTAGATTTTACAACTATACCATCCACCACCCCCTTAATCTTAAGATTCCATGTTTTTTTTACCATTTATAATGATCCAACTCAATGCACCTAGACGAAACACCTCATTTAGAAGTACTCACATAGTTGTCATTATAATGGTTGGCACTAACCACCGTTTATCTAAGCCCAAAGAAAATTTTTAGTTTTCAGTTAGCTTTATTGTGCATCTTGGAGAGATTTTCTGGCTTTAGATGCATTGGTATGGCTGCTCTGATTGGCTAGTCAATCTCAAACCTCTGAGGTTTTGAGTAGATGAAGTGGCTATGACTCAAACTGTAATATTTGCTCTTCTTTTGACCGGGTCAAAAGATGTAGGCTGAAGGAGAAAAACAAAAAGAAAAGAAAAGAAAAGAAAAGTCAAAAAGCAGAAAAGAAGCTACAGTGGACTCGGCAGAAATAAAAGAGGACAGAGAGCTTCGGGAGGAGAAAACAGAAAGGAAAAACAGAAGAAGAAACAGAGGAAAAGAAACGGAGAAAGGAGAGGAGAAAGGGAAGAAGAGAAAGGGAGGGTTTGTGTGCGCGGGTCCTCGCCGAGCCGTTCCGACTACGTAACGCAACGACTAGTAAGTACTCGTAACCCTCATTAGTCTTATCGGAATAATTTTTCGATTAGGGGTCGGAAATGAGAAATTAGGGCTCGGAAATGAGAGATATGTGGATTTGAGCTGCGTAATCTAAATTTTTGGGTTGCCAAGTCTTAAATATCCATGAAATTGAAAGATTATGGTGTTGTGGGGCTGTACGTTTTGACGGATATTGATTCGGAGTTACGGTTTGTTCGGAATCAAATTTTCAAGTTGAGAGCAAAATCTGGAATTTCGTGAACAGTACTTTCCAGAGCTTTTATTGTTGTTTTTGGACTGTTGTTTGGGTTGGCTATGTTGGGACATCCATAGTATGCTAGATGAGCTTCGTTTTGACTATAAGAGTGTGCAAAACGGAGTCCGGTGGAGGAAGTTAAACAATCAAGACTTTCCTTTTGTGAAATCCATGACAGACCACTAGTTGTTATGTTTTGAATTTTGCGTCTGGATAATTCTGCATCTGAAGAATTTCAACGTCTGAGTCTGAAGAATTTTAGCGTCTGAGTCTGAAGAATTTTAGCGTCTGAGTCTGAAGAATTTCAGCGTCTGAGTCTGAATAATTTCAGTGTCTGCATCTGAAGAATTTTCTAGGTCTGAATCTCAGAACCTAGATTTTTCCTTGGAGCAAGCCATCGTGGGCTCGAGGGTGTCGGTTTATTGGATAGTTAGCCTTAGCTTTTTGAGTCGCGCGTTAGGGGGAAGTATTACTTGGTTTTGATGTCGATTCTCGTTTAATTGTTAGGATTACGATATCATCGGTTCGGGTGAGGGAGGTTAATTGATATTTCGGGATTTCAGGTGAGTGGTACTATCTCTTCTTTGAATTTATAAACTCATATTTTGAAAGTAATAAGGATTTGAGTAATCGTACAAGTTGTGAAAGAACATATTTATTGCATAAAAGTATGGATCGGGCATTTACTACTTTTTATTAGTTGAGAATGATTTGGAAATTGTTTTGGAAATGTATTGTGAAAGGATACATATGTGTACTACATTACGAACTAGTTTATGAAATGAGTTTGGAAATGATTTGAGAAGTGTGTTACGAAATGTATTTATGGCGGATGAGCTGTATTGTGATAAAGTTATTTGTTTGGTTTGTGAAATGTATTCTGGATTGGATTTCTGATATTGGATGATTATTTGATGCTCAATATGACTGTGAACCCATTGAGGGGTTTTGGGGTATGCATACCGGGTTTAGGATATCCTTCTGGGCTGAACCACCGGCTTTGTAGGTGGAGACCTTACCAAGGGGGGAATCTTGGTAGCCTTGTCACAAGCCTTTGTGTCGTGACCATAGTTTGATATTGAGCAATAGATTGGCCAATGGAATGGACCATCGGTATGTGCTTTTGATGAGATTGATCAATGGACTTGACCATTGATGTTTATGATGATTTAAAAAGGGGTATTTTTCTGAATTGTATAAGCTTTGATGAAATGAAACAGCTCTTATATGACTCGATATGTATTTTATGTCTTGAGTTGCATAATGATTGCTCGATCTACTTAGAAGAGATGTACTATTTATTGAGCTGTGGTTGCTCACTCCTTTCTTTTCCCAACCTTTTAGGTTTTTTTTTTTAGCAGCCAATAGAACGAGAGCGATGCCTTTGGGACTCTTGGGTGGTTTGAGGCTGCGTCCTTTGGGCGAAAGGACGGCCGTGTCATTCCCCATCTTGGTTGGTTTTTGGGGTGTGACACAAACCTAGTGGGTGTGAGATCTTTATTACAATGTCAAAGGGGATAATTTGAGTGGTCGTTCCTTTTCGGCCTTCTTTATATTCGAAGGAAAAAGCGAGAGGTCTCTTCAACCCAGTAGAATAGCGCTTTTATTTGCACGTGAATCTCATACGACAATGCATTTGGTGACTTTTAATTTTGATAGCTGATTAAGATGTACTATGATCGTTTCAGTCTCCTAATAGCTAGGTTGCCTAATTTGACAGGGTTGAATCAAGTCAGAATGAAATGGGATTTGCAGTAGAGTGAGAGCCTTGGATATGATCACCCCAGTTTTAGATTTGATAGCCACAGGAAAAATGAGAAATGGCAATGGAATGGCAACACCTTTCTCATATTTGGTATCCCATGCACAGCAGACAGAACAGGATTTTGTGTTAATTCATCGAGTATCAAATCAACTGCATCCTTACAATAATCCATTGACAGACCATTAATTATTTCATGTGATGCACAGGATTTGTCTTCCAAGGTTATAGAATGCGGCAAGAACGATGTTCTTTCACAAGCTGAAATCTGGATTTCTGCCCAAACAAGCCACTCCACCTTAAAAGATACCTTCCAAATAAAGAAAGAACAATGAGTGGGAAGACTAGCTAATCTTGATTGCTTTCGTGAACCCTGATTAACCAGCCATTAACATAATTACCCATCGAATATGCTAACTACAATCCGGCAAAATGTTTTCTGGATTATCCCGCTAATTGGATGTCCTTTTCCACAGTTTAATTAGATGCAAAACCCTACTTATGTGCGAGAACGAGTTGGAAAGTGTTGGGCTAGTGTTAATGAAACGAGGGGCAGGAATCTTTCGATGCTCTCTAGCTGGTAGCAAGGAAAGCTGCCTTCTTGATGGGGTCGGCTTTGAATCCGAGATTGGCATTGCCGGGGTCTTCTTTGAGCTGAGAGTAGTTACTCTATTATTATAGATTGTGGTTGTAATGGAATAGAAAGGAATAGAGAGTGGGGGATGAGCTTCTCCTTCTGGTGTCTTGTAAGTCTCTAAAAGAGAGAAAACGGAAGAGAGAGGAAGATGGGAATTCGCAAAGAAGACTGAAGAGTTCATCGATGCAATTGGAAAGTGATTTCTACCCGACGGCCCGATTAAAGGACATCGACCCGAGACGATGATCTCGAAAACACCATGAAATGCAAGGTACAGAATCGAGCCCGAGTTGAGTCGACTCGACCGGTGTTGAAGGATGATTTTGTGAAAGTTTAGGTCGCTGAAGAGCGTAGACTAGGCCTATGCATTTCGAATATAACTCCGTCGTTGATGGGGGGCCTGGCTATGCTTTGGTTCTCATTACCGGACAAACTGAAAGCATAGTGGAACATGGCTGATGGCTCATTCGGCCCATCCTAGCCAATCGGGCCTCAAGAACTAATTATCCTTCTTCTTTTTTTCTTTTTTTTTGTTGGGTCCTTATGCCGTAATTGCATATTTTCTTTTTTCAAATTTACGGTGCTAGACATTTCCAAAAAACCTAGTTCTTTTCCATGTTGTGAAGCAAATTTATAGATTAATTGCCTAATTTTTAAAAGTTTGAACCCGACCAATTCTTTTACCACAGTTAGATATTTATGAACTTTTACTGGTGTTGTGCATATCACTGTCAAACTTTTTTCTTATAAATCATTTGTTACATACGAAAGTGGGTCGTGGGATGAAAAAAATGAAACATAAAAAGCCATTTTTTTTTAAAGATTTTCCAAATTAAAATCACAATTACATTCTCCCATTTGAAAATTTAAAAGAGGAAATTAAATTAAACCAAAGCTTGGCATAGAATAATTTTTTTGAAAGGACAATTAAATCTCATTTATTTTTGAATTGACAAAGATTAATATCATCTGTGGAGTGTTTAAGAAAAATATCAAGGTATCACGATGTGCAAAATTAGTCCACATCATTGTTTCTAGTGTATCTTCAATACTCTTACATATTCTGTGTAAAAGTATCTTGTTAACAGCAGAAAACAAACGTAACCAACTCTTTGATATAGAAAATCAAGAAATTTGATATGTTTCAGGAAACTAATCAAATAACAAATAACAATTTCACAAAAGGGTGAACCTTAGAGGTAGAAGTCACGAAAAATTAAATAAGTTGCGAAAAGAAGAATGGTGCAAAAGAGGCTAATTTTCAATTTTCTGCACAGCAATAAGTTTAAATTTGAAGGGAATCCATAAAAGGAAAATAACTAAATTATAGAAACCATCAAGGGCGACTATGTCTACGTAGCGAAAATGACGTGGATTTGGTCATGCAGGAATTGGAAATAGCCTCACCCTAATCTAAATCATAAGTTAAGAAGAATAACAAAAAAATTGCATAAAAATAAGGAGTCATGTAAGCTTTCCTTGAAAGTACTACGTCGACTTCAGGCCTTTTCAGTCTAATCTTTTTGGGTCATGACTCTTTAAATGTACCAAAAGTTGCTGCAGTCTTCGTCGGAATGGCTTGTGTTGCCATGGCAACTCTTGGGAAAACTTGGGCAGCCGACGAGTCCAAATTAAACACTTCTCTCTAAGTTTCTTGATCATGCTGTTGTTTATACTACTATGTGTGTGTGGATTAAATCTTGGCACTTTAAGTACCATTCTTTTCCTAATCATGCACAAGTTGAATGTAACTTACTAGCTAAGCTAATGGTGCAATTTCGATTTTGACCAAAAAAGGAAAGTTAATGGTGCCATTAATTCTTTTTGATCATAATATGACTGTTTTCTATTGCCAAAGTTGCAAACAGGAGAGGCCTTTGTTGAAACATCAGCATCATTATTGGGGACAATACCCTGGCTAGGTTTAAACGAGTTTGCAGGTTAAGCTAACCATACTTTATTTCTAGGAAGATGTTTAGTTAGATCTTCAAATTTGACTTCCCTAATTCCCGAATGCTGCAAAATGTTCTCATATTATGGTACCACATAATTTTTTGAATTTTGGTTCACACACTTTGTGCTGGGCAACATTTGAGTCAGCGGATTACACCTCAAATTTGACTAACTGGGTATGCTTGGAAAGAGACCGAAGCAATTCTGTTTCCCAGCACACCACATGCATCCTAACCTTATTGCTTTTCAGTCACCTTACAAAAAATGGAAGGATTTGAGTTTTCGTCTCGTGGGATCAGTTACATAACATAGTTTGTGTTATTGGGGTCCTATTCTCCATAAGGACAGACAATCACGTCACGTGGTGGTATGTAAGCATTTCAAGAAATTATGAATAGACAAATAAAATATCTTAGGCGACTTCTAGGAGTTCATAGTTACCCAAAGTAAAGGCACAACCGCTGATAGTGTACTCACAAAGGATGATGCTAATGAAGGCAAACAAGATAAAAAAAAGTTAAGAAGACTAATGAAGATCAATCTTGACAAAAGAGAAACTGTAATCACAAGCGAATAAATCTTAGTGTCACTTACTAGTAAAATAAATTCGACTTCTGCATGCACTCAAGACATGGGAAAAAGGATCACGAGCCTAGAAAAAATTCACATTGATCTGAAGCCCTGGGGAGCTCATTCAAAAGTGGCAGCAAGCTATCTGGGAGTTGCTTTCCCCATGGAGGATGTATGAATAATTTCTCCAGTACTCCGGCAGTCCTCAATACATTTCTTATAGCTAAGAGTGCTTTATCCCCCAATTGAAATCTACCGATTTTGATCACCTTAAGTGACGATATGAAGCACCGAGGCATGGGGTTGAATATTGCATCCACCGTTTCGGACTCCGCATGAATGCTCTGATTCATTGCATTCACGGGTTAGTTGATCAAATCTCATCAGTACAATCTTCTGGAAACAAGAACAGCAGGACAATTTACATACCCGCGTAAAGCTCAGATGACTCAAGCGAGGACACTTATCAAGCATCGCAACAAGGAATCTAGATTCTAAGAGCAAATCATTAAACGCGTCCAATGCCAGCTCAGTGAGGTTAGAGAAGACCGAGAGAGACTTGAGAAGATTCACACAAGAGCAAATCATTAAACGTTATGTAGAGTAAGACGTTTCACACAAGAAAGATCCTTTAAGAGCTCATATCCATGGTAAGCAATGATGATGATGAGGCCTTTCGCACATGAACATATCAATGCGAGCCACAACCAGGGAGGACGAACTCGATATCGTATAGCGATCAATGAATTGCCAGCTATAAGTAAAGGACTCGATACGAGCTCCGTGGACCCCTACGTCGAAGGTGCTTTCCAAGTTCTTATAGAAGCTATCTTCGGCTATGTCCAGCCTCAAAAGCTTGGGAGCAGAGATATGAAGAACCTTGAGTCTCCTCCACTTGCAGTCGATGAGAGACAACTCCTCAAGAGAAGGGCACGAGAGAAGCTTCTCAACTGAACTGTCGCCCCAAAAGTCAACCCACGCAAGAGTTAAGACCTTGAGGTTTTTCAGACGAACTAAAGCAGGGAGCCTCAGCTGATGCAACATGAATAGACGGAGCTCGATCAGCGTTTCGCAGTTGAAGACACAACTGGGCAACACGTATTCGAGCAATCCTCCGTGTCTGCGCACGTGGAGCTCCTCGACGCTGCGCCTCACCACGGCTGTAATCCAAGCATCGATGCGAGATCTATCGAAATCTGTTTGGCAGGAGATGGAAAACCTTTTCAGGGAAAAGTCCTGGAGCAACAGTGCTCTGTCAACAAAGTTCACGAAAAGCGTCTGCCCCGGGAAATCGCGTTCCGAGGCATCGAGCCTAGGATTGTTCTTGGACAAGTGCTCCCACCTTTACGACAGCGTGCTCGTTCTCACCGCGTCTTTAAGCCGGAGAAAACTTAGGATGTGCCAAAGAATCTTATCGGGCAGATCACATAACTTCATGGAGCAGCGAACATCTTTCCCTTCACTTAAGTGCATGCATTGAGCTTTCCGAGCCAGAGGCCTCACGTCCATGAGTTCCGCAACCTATCGCGTGTTTGTTCGGAGTGTAAACTGAACAAGCTTAATGCGTTCCCTTTGACGATAGGGCGAGAATCAACAGCAAAAAAGGAAACAAATTCCCATGATAGGAATGGTTGAAGCTTAAACAACGACAGTGAAACCCTAAGGCCCGAAAACATAAGAAAAAGAAGTACCTTTTCCGGCGAGGGAATTGAAGCAAGCGGAGGAAGGAGAAGAACGAGCACGAGGTTCGACAGGTAAATACAAAGATATAGTAGATTCCTTTGGTCAACAAGTACAATTAAAGAAGGCAAATCCTTGGATGAAAATTCGTTTGTTATGTTATTCACTGGCAGAGAGATACCAAACAAGATCTTTCCCTTAATTATATAGCAACTAATTGTGCGCATCGGATTTGCGTGCCTGAAAATAAATTATGATTTATTAAGATACTAAAGATTGTCAAACCAAATATTGTCAAACCAATATTTCGATAATTAAGAACGGTTTAGCTTGCCAGAGATAGGGAAGATTTTCATTTGAATTTGAAAAGTGTTAAGGATGAAAGAAATTATGATTTAAAGTGTTATAGATTCATCTTGAATTTTAATTTCGACCTTGTCCCTCACTCAACGACATACCATGCTTTTCATGAAATTTGTCGGAAAAAGTTTTAAGTTTGAAACCTTACATTTGGGTATAATCTAAGGATTTATGTTACCTATCGTACCTGGTTGAATCTCAATATTAAAAGTTCGTCATTTAAATTTGTTTTCCAAAATAAATCCGATAGTTATACATTTGTCTTTCCATTACCAATTAAACAAATTTGCTAATCCTATAGCCCTCTAAATTCATCTCCTAGAATGCTTCGAGTTGTGAAACGCTTTCTTCTTTCTTTGGAAATTTCAATTTTTAGAGGTCTTTGCTTAAGTTCGAGTAATTGGTTTTTGTTAAGTGTCATAAAAAAAAATTCATGAATGATTATATGTTTACACCAATTAATGGATACCATTCGTTCTATATCAAGTGGACATCAACACAATTCGAGAATGAAATCTATACAAAATATCCAAATGAATCTCAGGGAATATGGCATTACTCGAAATAAAAAGTTTATCTCCAAGAATCTTCTTGTTTCTTGGCATCCATAAGTGATAAATCTGAGATTGGTCCGAAAGAAACAAAAAGAAGAGAGTATTAGAGACAGGACCACCATGACCTGACAAGAGGTTGCTTTTTGCTTATTTTGTCCCTTTTTTTGACACTTGAAGATGCCGACTCTGCCTTGTCAATTTTATGCACTTTGCTGATGCCTTTTCATTCTTTTTGCGATAGTCCGTTTCGTCCCCCTTTCAATTTCATGGGATCATTTGTCTTTTTATAAGCTTTTCTTGGATATGCTTTTTTATTCAATTCGATTCTCACGGGCTTCCTAGAAATTATCGGATGTAGGGCTCCTGCATAACATAATACTAGAAAGAAATAAGCAAGCTGTAGACATGAAATATTTACAATCTAGAAGCACGGATATTGACACTTAATTTTCTGTGGGCGCATGCTACCCACCCTTGCACGATGCCTTTTGAATGCTTTTGGCTGTGTATCGTGTTTAGTTAGCCCTAACCTAAATTAGCTACATGGAGGTAGGGATGAGCACTGGATTCATATCGAACCAGCCGATTCTGAGTAGTTCCTGATTCCGAGTGGTAGCCGAACAACTAAGATCAGACCGGTAATTTTTTTTTTTTACAGATATTATTATGGAAACGCATTTCTTGAAAGTTGAGCAAGACTGAAAGAAGCGGAGAACCCAATTGTTAGTGGACCGCTCGAAGCCATCTCCAACTGGCATGTGTTTCCTTGCACAAGCGGCAAGTCACATATCAAGCTCCACTTAGCAGCCTGTGCTTCCTTAGTTCGAAGGCCAATTCGGGCACTGATTACATCCTCGAGGCCATTTGACGTCAGTCCGGCAGCTTGAAATCCCCGTCTCAACATATAATCAGTTAGGCTCTGTTTACTTTGCGAAAAATATTATCCGGAAAACATTTTATTCATTTTTCGGCGCTTGGTTCGCTTAAAAAAATGAGTCAACGGAAAATATCTTCATAGTTAACGGAAAACCTATTTTTATTTTCAAGGAAAATGTTTTCTTCTTTGAAAAATCGTAAAACATTTTTTAAAATATGACTGGATATCAACGCTTGAGCCTGAAACCCTACGCTTGGACACGGAATCCCCATCACTGATTGACGGGTCCCCGACGTTCAGGACCAGGTCTCTAGCGCTTGGACCCGGGTGCATCGAGGCCGGTTTGGGACTCGAGTGCCCGGGCCCAAAGCCTTGGTACCAGCGCCTGATGCCCCGGCACCATAGCTCGGGTCCATAAAGATTGTGCTCGGGTCACTAACACTCGAACTTTGGTCGCCGGCACTCAGGCCTGCGTTCACAAAGGCTCTGCGTGAGTCTTTGATTCTCGGGCTCAGGTCCTTAGATTATGAAATGTTCGTTCTTATAAAGATATATATTCGACGACCTAGGATTGCTTCATGACGGTTGCGACAGTATCAAATTAATAAGTATCATCTTGCCCCCAACAAAAATAATATATATGTGTGCGCGCGTGTATAGCAAATGTCAGTTAGTGAATACAAGCACAATTTGGGCCCAAAAAAGAGTTTTTGTGTTTTTTGTTGCTCATTAGAGACGATAAATAAACATCATTTTGTCGTATTATTTTTTTCGACTATATTGTATTTCCAAAGTTCGAGCTCAAATTTGACTTTAACTGGAGTTTCAAGTAAAATTCATTAGCAAATTATGTTGAGCCATATTAAGCTCGAACTTGTTGCAAACTTATTTAAGTATGGAGCCTTGAGTAATCAATTCGAGTCAAGCTCGAGCTTGTTGAGTACTTATTAAAGTCTAGCTTCGATCCTTGAATGTTTGAGCCAACTCGAGCTCGAGTACCGAACCATATCAAAGTAATTATTATCCGTCATTGATAATTAGCTTTTCCAAAGTTAATCGTAAACAAATTCAATGACATTGTATGATGGGAAAAATGCTATAAAACTTTACGAAATGTTATGGACTCCGCCAATTAGTCTCGCATTAAATACTATGGACTTCACTAACTCATTGATCTATAAGTATTTACATGCGTTCACTGGGTGGTATTTAAACTTAATTACCCGTCTACTTTCTTCATATGGACTGTAATAGACTCCATTATTTTTAGTAAACATAAATTGTCACCTAGCAAAAACCAAATACTCGAACATGTGCAAGCAAACTTAAAAAATTTTAAATTTCGACTTGAGGCATTCTAGAAGATGAATTTAGGGGGTCACAGGATGAGGAAATTTGTTTAAGTGGTAATACAAGAAAAATGTATGACGATTAGATTTATTTTGGAAAACAAATTTAAATGACGGAACTTTAACCTTGAAATCTAACCTAATATGTTAAAAACTTCTTACTCTGGCGGTGCACGTAATGTAAATCCATTGATCAAACCCAAATATAAAGTTTCAACGCTAAATTTTTTTCCTCCACCGCACGCCACCGTGCACTGTAATTTTTCAGAAATGTACTCTATTCTTTTTTCAAACACCGTCGAGTCCATATAATTCACAATGAAATTGTGACTGATTCTTTCTGTCAAACAATGAATTTAAATTGGGTTGCGCCGATAGAGAAATGCCTATGGATTGAGTTTGAAACTTAGGTCGATGTCAAACCATCCGACGCGACCATCGTTCACCATTCATCGCTCGACATTCATTTTCACCCGGTTATCCAATTCCTGATGAGAAATTAACATACCTCGAGGAATCTCGGTTTTCCCAAACAGTGGGGAGAACACAGTGTAATGTCTGCAATGTCGGTTGCGACGTGACTAAACAGTCCCTTTGCAGGTCAAATCCTAAGAGAACTGGAAAATAACTGCATACCATACTCGGAAGAATAGAATAGAAAGGTGATGGCAACCGTTGTTTTGAGCGAATGTTGTACTAGTACTCCGCATTCTCTCCAAAACGAATTAATTATTTTTCTTTCTCGTGATTTCACACACTTTAGACATCGATCTTCCAACTTTGTGCTTTATTTGGAAACCAATGAGGGAAAGAAAATAAATAGGCGGGGGAGGGAATCGGGAAAATAATCAAAAAAGTCTTAAATCTATTGCACTTATGCTAATTTAGTTCTAAACCTTTCAATTGTGTCAATTGAGTTTTAAACCATTTCATGGTTTGCCAATGTAGTCCATCTGACAATTTTTGATCGAAAATCTATGACGTGGACGCTAGCCACCTTATATGGTGCAGCTAGTGTTGACGTGGATAATTTTTAAAATTTCTTTTATTCTGTTTTCCTTCTTCCTCTATTTTTTTTTATTATGGCCTGTGAGGCCCGCGACGCCCTAGCCTAGATTTGGGTGAGGGCTGCCATGATGGCCTTGCTTAGATCTGGGTGAGGTTGGCGTCGCCATGGCCTAGCCTACCATGGGCGAGGATAGCCTCTCGAGCTGCGACCCTTGCTTGTGGTCAATGAGGGCATCATAGCACCTTGCCAACAGCCGACGAATGCATTGTGGCTCTCGCTAGCGGCCAGCGAGGGTCTAGCAACCCTCCTTGGCCACCGTATAAAAAAAGGAAGAAGAAGCAAAAGAGAAGTAAAGAACAAAATTCAAAAAATTCAAAAAAACTATAAAAATATTATTATAAAAAATCTACATTACCGTCGGTCAGGCCAAGTAGGATGGTCGGCCTCCATGTCAATAATTCCATGCCAAAATTGGTTGGATTGATTCAATTGGTAAAACGTGAAAATATTTAGGACTCGATTGGCACAATTGACTTTTTTGGTATTTTTCCTAGAGGAAATCGGTAAAACACTAGAAATCCTATGAAATACATTAACTATACACAAGAAAATCATGCGTGTGCGTGTGCGTGTGTATGTGTGTGTATATATATATATATATATATATATATATATATATATATAAAATCATTTTTCAAAACCTGCAATAAAGAGGGAAAATAAAAATTATGAGGCATAAGTTCAAGAAGCAGACCTTTAAAATTTGTTGCTGATGGTATCCTAGCAATGATTCTGTTTTTTGGGTTGAACTTCATGCAACTTTTTAATGTATGCGTTGAACCAAGACATAACAATTTGTTCGATAGATAGAGAGTGGCGGCCAATACGCCCTTTTGTCTAATTGGACCCTTATGTTGGTGGGTGGAGTCAACCTGAAGCATTGGTCGCTAACTATATGAAGGGAACCCATAGACAATTTTAGGTCAAGAGATCCAGAAAGTGAGGAAAGTGCCAGTCTTTGGTAGTTTTTAAAATGATTAATTGGTCGTTTCAAGAGGGAAAGATGTTATTATTACCAAGGATTTTATTAATAACTGTTTTAAGGACACTCACTAACCATTTTGATAAAGAATATCCATCATATTCAATGAACCGTTCTTCTCGTATGACAATTATATAAAAAACGAAAACATTTCTTCATCAAGCCCGGTGGGCATACTGCTAATACGAAGACACTAGATCTTGTTAATGAGTGCTCCAGGCATGCTAAATGAGGAAATATTCAACTCTCAAAACATAAATTGTGCATATGACAAGAGAAGTCAGTGTATTGAGAATTGCAATCATAATACCACGAATGAGCACACTTTATCTATTAATAATTCTTCCTTAATCGATCCAATCCCAACCTCAGAAGGATTATCAATGAGTTCGCGTCGATCAATTTAGCCAATATTGGTTGATTGGTATAGGTCACGGGTGTCCACCCACGAGACAAAGAAAAATGCACTTGCTGACCAGAAAGAAATTGGCAATAGAGAACGCGTTCTTATCAGGAGATTGAAAAGACACGTCATTTGAGTAAAGAATCATCTATCAGCCAAAAAAGAAGAAGAAGCACAGATCATAAAGACATTGGATAGACATACATCAATTGATACAACTCCGTGGACATAGACTATTTACAATTACCTGACTGAGACATCGCGATCGACGGCATCGTCGATGGCTTTATGAACACCGAGATCGAAAACGGGCACGATCAGGCCGAGGATAACCAGAATTACAGAAGCGAGAATCATCGGGAGCCAACGACACCTCAAGAAAACAAAGAAGACCAACAAAACCGAACGATCACCGGTCCCGTGTATCCTCAAAGCTAAAACCCATCATTATATTGGCATACGCCGAGTACAATACCAAGTTACCAACGTGTAGTTCATATATCATGTAATATGTACGTGCATGAATGCCTTATCATGTATTTAACCACCCAAAATTAAACGAATCGATTTAAACCGCACGATTAAACTTGAAGATAATATCGGATATTTTGTCGAAATTGTAAACACGATTTTTTACAATGCAACCACTTTATTAAGTTGAGCATGAAACAAATTGTGCATTCTCATACCGTGTGGGAAATTGATGAGCGTGCGAGTAATAAGAACGTTAGATATAAATTTCAAAGTACCTAATCTCGACGAGGAGTCTTTTCTTGAGGGAAAGAAATATACATATACGTACCAAAACACGTATCATATTAAGAGAGAGAAAGCTTCTGGCCACTTTCGGTTTTTGCTCAAACAGATCGGAAAGGAGCTTCGATTTAATAATCGAGACCGCTCATTAGTATTAGATATTTCGATATTTAGATGGCAAAGAATGAAAAAGAAAAAAAAAAGGCAGGAGAAAAGATTAGCCCTACGTACGGGTGATGCATGGGATTATTAAATATTAATTTCGCAGTTAGTTTTTTTTCTATTTTTGCTTGTTAGACGACACACCGCGTATTCGTAAGGCGAGAATTCCATCATCCGGCGGAGAATAAATGAGAGAGAGCGCAACCTTTTATCGGTAGACTCCTAGCGCATTGCACCCCCCGAGCACAAATGATTGCACTCTTACGTTATGTAGACTGTACGTATTGTTGGCAGAAAAAACGAGGGTAACCAAAAACATAACGACATCCCTCTTTTTTTTTTTTATTTCTCTTTTATTTCTTTTATTATTATTTTGTCTTTTTACATTTCAATCTCGTTGATTCTTCTTTATAAGCAATGCAATGCAGCACCCTTTCCTTTCCTCCAAACCCAAACCCAAACCCAGCTCCTCTCCCTCCCTCCCTCTTCCCTCCCTCCCTCTTCCTGAGATGGAGGAAGAACCTCCTCCTCCTCCGCCACCGCCGGGCCCAGCTCTCTCGCTCTCCTTTTCCTTCGCTTTCGCCTTTCGTTTTGGTGGAACGGATCGCCCTCCGACTCCGCCACCCCCCACCACCACCACCAGGGGGCTTCAATCTAGCCCAGAGACTGTTTAGGGACGATGCCGATAGTCCTTTTCTCCGTAATCGCCCGCCAGTTCCGAGGGTCCTTCGTGCAGGACATACCAACAACGACGAGGAAGACGCAGCCGTCATGTATTTTTGGTCTCTGTTCGCATGCGAACACTCCATGTTCACGTACGGCCATCCAGCCTCTTCCCACGTATATTTTCCTTTCTTCTTTTCCCCTGATCCACGAGGCGCCTTTTCGATGTACGACGTCTTCTTCTTCTTTTCCTCGGAATGCAGGGACGCCATGCGACAGCTGAACGAGGGCATCATCCAGTATATGGCCGCGTTCTCTATCGACACGACTAGGTTTGCTGAAGCTACGGTAGAACCTTTTTTGAGTCGCCTTACGCTGGAATGGGTGAGGGCCTGGGAGAGAGGGCTGGTGAGGACTGCGTCGGTGACTTTTTTGGACACTCTTTCTGAAGATAGGAATGAATTCGTGAGATGGATGTTAGGGGTGCGGATATGGAATCATCTGAGATATTTGGGATTGGAGGACGAGGCGCAACAGTTTTTGGAGAGAGATGTTAATGAACCGATTGAGGGCGTGGATTTTTTCGTCATCTGGATCTGTTCTGTCGGACAGACGTTGTTGGCAGATCGAGATCGAGTTTCTTCGCTCGGGGATGGTACTGAAGTGCCTCCTGCTTAGGTGATGGTGTAGGGATGTTTTGACAGCTAACCGTCTGGAGTCTTCTTCATCTTGCTTCCCAAAAAGAGAAAGTGGTGGGTTTTAGATTTTCCTGAGCTGAACTTACCGGAGGAAAGGTATTTGGCTATACCCGCGAACCTCTTTGTTCTTTCAAGTCGAAGTTACGCATTTTGTCGCACGTATTTCATTTCGGTTTACTTGAAATCGGCCTTGCGGTTTGGAATTCCATTATGGGTTTGACATGGGTGATTGGATTAGTTCTGTGCTGAAATGCTGCTCTATGTTTTGATCAAGTAATCGAGGCTCGATAAATCATTGTATCTAGGGCTTGTGAATCTGTCCAGCGATTATGAACTTCTGATTTCCGTGATGCACTACGAGGTCCAGCCAACCCGAATAGCTAGCCAAGTAAATCAACGGTCGAGTGCTGGACACGGAGTTGAACTGATCATGCTAGACAATCTACATTTCCCTCAGGCTTTCTGTGCATCACAATGGTGGCCCCATAGCATGAATCTCTTCACCTAGTTTTCTGGGAGAATATGAACCTGCACTTTTGGTCTGATTATGGAATATATGGAATCAAGAAGGTTGGTTTCTTGCGAAATAGCTGGGTTTGCTTGACAGCTTCTGCCCCTGTCCCTATAGTAAGCATCTCATCCTGCTATTATCCAAGTCTTCTCTAGCTCCCCAACTTGTCCAAATAGTTTATCTGCATGTGCACTATTACTGGTAATATCTATTTTGATCTAGGGCTGGCATGCGATTCAGGTAATGCAGACTATGCAAACTCGCGCGAGGAAATAAATTGCTATTAGTATTGCCTGAGCTTCGTCCATTTTCTGTTTCTTATTGGCAATCTTAGGGCGCGTTTGGTAACGTTTCTATTTCTGGGAACAATTTCTTTTCAGAAATAGTTTTTTCTATTTCTATTTCGTGGAAGAGTTTCTGAGCAAAATAATGCGTTTGGTAAATGCACAAAATTTCTATTTCTAGAATAGAAATGCGTTTGGTAACTGTATAAAATTTCTATTCCCAATTTTTTGCATTCAAATCTATATCTTTTATTTAATTATAAGTGCAAGTTATAAGTGAAAAAAAATCAATAAGCATGATTTATTGGTTTGTCTAATCCTTTTTAGGGGTTTAAAACCCCTTTTAATCCCTAAACTAAGGAATCTTCAAAAATACTACTTGGGCACCTCAAAAATTTAAATTTCATTCAAAGTGGGTGGTCACAGGTATTCCAAGCCATTATGTAAATTTTTTTTATATTCTTTTGTGGTAAAATTTATTAAAATTTTTTACTTTCCCTAAATCTGATTCTTTTTATTTTTTCGAAAATTTTTTATGAAATTTTTTTAATTTTTTCAATTTCGGAATTTTGTAAATATTTAAGGGTTTTCTGAGTTTTTCTGATTTTTATGGATCTTCTGAGAATTTTTTTGATTTATATGAATTTTGGGAATTTTTTAATTTTCTAATTTTTTATGGGATTTTTCTGAAATTTTTCTAATTTTTATGAATTTTCGGAATTTTTTAATTTATTCTAAGCCATTATATGAATTTTTTACTTTTTATTTTTTTGGGGAAAATTTTATTAAAAATTTTTACTTTCCCAAAATTTGTCTCCTTTTATTTTCGAGAAAGCTTTTTATGAATTTTTTTAAATTTTTTCAATTTCGGAATTTTACAAATTTTTATGGGTTTTTTGAGTTTTTCTGATTTTTATAGATTTTCTGAGAATTTTTCTGATTTTTAAGAATTTTTGGAATTTTTGGAATTTTTTATAATTTAATTAATTTTTTTAATTTTTTATTATTTCTGCCGAGAATGGATCGGACCGGTGCTTTGAGACGGTTTGCAGACGACGAAGGATGGAGGAGGAGCTAAGGTTGCGGCTTGAAGACCGGACCTTTCTATTTCTATTTCTATTTCTAGGAACAAAGAAGTAGATTTTTTCTACTTCTTATTTCTGCTTCAAATCTATTTCTTGGCCACTTTTCTATTCCAGGAAATAGAAAAATAAAATGCGTTACCAAACGGATTTCTGTTCTTTTTTTGTTCCAGGGAACAGAAAAACAGAAAAATAGAGAAACAGAAGCATTACCAAACGCGCCCTTATAGTGGCATCTTCTCTTAAGTAGCCCGTCATTTTACGGAGTTGCAAAATCAACTTGAGAAATTTTACCTTGTTCTGTTTTCACGAGTTATAACCAAAAATCCCGAGTGACATGAAAATAGTCCTTGAAATATGAATTGGTTCGTGATTTGATTGAGTTCTGTCATAGCCGAGATTAGTTATAGATTGGATTGAGTTTCGTACATTGCTCTAGATACTTGTTTCAAACCGAACACCACATGTTCGATAGAATGCCTGAGCCAAGTTAACACCGATTTTACTTCCGGTTCTGCATTACTTTCAAAAAGTAGTTATGGGAATACCTCGTTTCGGTTATTTCGCAAGTATATACTGAGTTCAAAACCTGTGTTGATACTCGCCTGGGAGACGATCATGGTGAGATGCCGCCTTTGTTGGAGTTGACGAATACTTCGGGGACCCTTGTTTCTCACACCGGGTACGCCCACGTGAGCTTAGGGAAACTGAAGTGTTGTCCGACGACATGTGACCCATGCGTGCGGAATGCGGGGGTTCGGGGGCAGCGCCCCCCAACGGGGGTTCCGCTGCCCGGTCAGCGGACGGCTGTCCCGCTCGCCGGTGAGTGGGCGGGGGCTCGGGGGCAGCGCCCCCGAAACCTCAACGGGTTTGGGCTGGCCCGTATGGTGCGAAATTAAGAGATTTCATATAGGTTTTAGGTTTTGGGCCCGTTTTGGGCATATATATATTTTGCTCGTTTTTCTGATTATTGTAACGAGTTGAGTGGCTGTAAACCGAAAAATTATAGTGAAGTCTCTTTGCAGGACGTAGCCCTATTCAAGGGTAAACCTGGGTAAATTCGTGCATCGTCTATTTTCTCTGTTTTTGTGATCGTTTCTATTTCGGTTCTTGATACATCCCTTCAGCCTTGACACTGCAATAGGATTATCATTTGAGATGATCACCACCTGTTCGATGAATCGTCTTTTAGATCTCAGAGAAGATTTTAGCTTCGTCTTTTGCACAACCCGAAAATACGTCGACTCAGATTAAGAGATCCTAACTGGCTTTCAAGTCATTTAAGTAACGAGTTCTTGTGGTTCCTCAATAGACAAATCTGTTTCTGAGCTCTGGGGTCTCGTTGTTTTTGTGTTTTTACGTTCCAATGCCGATAAATGAGGGTTACGGATCTGTGAGAGCATGGCCGGATTGGTTTTATTCCTATCCTCAGCTCCCTGCCTATCTCGGTAAGTCACAGCACGGGGGGGGGGGGGGGGCTCTAGTGGTCGGAAGTTGATAGCTGATGGCGCAGGCCCTGTGATAAACACAGGCGATCGATTGCGAACGAAGTATATATTCGTTCGACATCCGGATGTTCTGGTGCGATGATCTCTGAATGTGGTTTTGCGTGTTCGCGGTTTGACTGGAGGAAGACGATAGGGACAAGACGATGGGAGGAGAAAAAAAATTGGAAATTAAAAAAAGATGAATAAAAGAAACTAATAATGGGCTCATTTTGATTAAACTGAAAAAGGGGGTTTTAGCACGAGGATAAAGTTTGGGCTTGGCGTGGTCATAATAGAAAAAGGTTTAGAGCGGGGTTAGTGTGATTTTAGCGGAAAATGGTCTTCCTCCTTTTATTAATTTTTCAATATTTTTTTTCGATTTCTTCAATTATTTTACTTTTCTTTATTTTTCCTCCTTTTGCCAGTGACCAGCCACCGGCCATGGATGATGACGAGTTGGCCTCTCCTAGGTGAGGGTCGTTGTCGCCCGCCCTAGGAGCGGCGCGCCTTGGCTGGGCAGGAGCGAGTCCTGGCAAGGGCTTCCCTCGCCAAATTTGGCAAGGGTAGCCGTTGCCCACGCTTCCTCGTCTATGAGCAAAACAACGATCCGAGTAGATGCTTTGGGAACAAATGTCGGGATAATTGGAGTGAAGGAGAGCAGGAATTGTGAAACCGGAACAACAAAGTCTTCTCCAGAGGAGTACGTGTCCATTAGCGAACCTCAGTAGCTAGCGCTGCTTCAAATCCTCACTAACCAGCAATGGTTAAAATGAAAACCTCCTCTCGTTTCTTTGGACATGGCGATTGAGATTGAATAATAGGCGAAACAAAGCCACCCCGACAGTGCGGCGGAGGTAGTATTGCAAAGGAGCGAAAACAGAAGAAGGTTAGGGAGCATCCACACGCTGAAGCCGAGCTCTCTGCTTCAGTAGCTGACAAACACGGGACAAGATGAGACTTCAATCCGATGAGGGTCGGCCTCACCCAGGCCGGGGCGCCCTTGCCCTTGCACGGCCTCGCCTCGCTTATGGTGGGCGACGGTGACCCTCGCCCAGGTGAGGCCAGCCCTCTAGCCGGCCATCGTCTATGGCCAGTGGTCGTTCACCGGCAAAAGGAGGAAAAAGAAATAAAAAAATAAAAAAAGAAACAGAAACAGAAAAATAATTAAAAAAATCAAAAAATACTAAAATGTTATTAGAAATTATCTACGTCAGAGCCGGCCGCGCCACGTAAGATAACTGGCATCCACGTCAACAATTTTTGGCCAAAATTGGCCGGATCGACTTAATTGGCAAAAATTGAAAATGTTTAGGACTCAATTGGCAAATTAAAAGGTTTAGGACCGAATTGGCAAAAGTACAATTTGATTTGAACTAATCTCATGGGGTTGCTGCGTGTAAGGGTGACAAATGGGTGGGCTGGGTTGTATTTAGGTGGGTGATAAATAGGTTCGACCCAAATTCACCCATTTAACTCATATTAATCCATTTATTCCCTAAAGAATTTAGATAACGCAACCCACGCCCAACCCAACCCAACCCACATCCAACCCAAACCCAACCATTCGGGAGGGCCGCAATATGGATTAATGACATATAAACATACATATATAAACATGCATGTGTGTACATATTTACATACATATATAAACCTACGTATGAACAAAGTTTATAAGCTGTTACATGGGGCAAGTGTTGACTTTTTCACAACTGCTTTTGTGTTATTCCACTGGCTCTTAAGGTCCATATTATGGATTGGACACCTTTATTTTCTAAGGTTCCTTTCCTTGATTAGCTTGTTGAATGTCCACGTTTTGTTAGTATTATTTACAACTGGCTATAAATGTGCTTCCTTGAGGATTTCTTATGTGGCCCGCATGGATTTCATGTCCTCGTAGTGAAAGAATGAAAGAATAAGTACCTACTATCAACTATCGCATGTATGATGGTCGAGTGCATATTGTCTCCATGTTGACGGTCCACCATTCTAACACATTTCCATAAGGTACGTGACGTATGTATGTTGCTGGCAGCATCATTTGAGTGGAAACTCATTATTTCATTGTCCTTGAGTCTGATGGGTTATATCCTAAATAGAATCAGAACAATCACACAGATAATAGAAAAAAATTAACACACAAGTTTACTCAGGTTCACCCCAAAATATGATTACGTTCAGCAAAGGGATTCCATTATCATATTTAGGTTTTCAACAACAGCCACTCGTTACAATGATCTCTCATACGAGTACAATATATATAAGACTTAAAATGGGCCCAAAGCCCAAGCTTATCCAAATCCCTTTAATCCGACAACAAACGGGTCAGCAATCCCAATGTTGTTTCGAGGGTGCTAGCCTCGAGCCCCCGTCCGCTCACCAAGGAGCGGAACCACCGCCCGCTGTCCGGGTAACGGGACCCCCAA
This sequence comes from Syzygium syzygioides, assembly GCA_031216285.1. Taxonomy (NCBI): domain Eukaryota; kingdom Viridiplantae; phylum Streptophyta; class Magnoliopsida; order Myrtales; family Myrtaceae; genus Syzygium; species Syzygium syzygioides. The sequence goes on from CM062251.1 coordinate 19,280,107, forward strand.
TATTCTGTGCGTAGGAGTCACATGTCGTCAGTTCATACTTCGATTTCCCTAAGCTCACGTGGGCATGCTTGGTATGAGAAATAAGGATCCCCGAAGTATTCGCCAATTCTAACATTCTTCCACTTGGTGAATACTTCATGCAGATGAGGGCCTTACCAACATCACTCCTTTTCAATCCAATCACAGTAGAGTACCATTCAAACTTCGCAACCATGACAGCTTTAGTAAGAAAGTCTGAACTATTTTTCACTATGTTTATCTTTTCAAGCCGAACCACTTTCTTCTCTACCTTTTCTCGGATAAAGTGATATTGTATGTCAATGTACTTTGTACTTGAGTGAAACGCTGGATTCTTAGCTAAATAAATAGCCCATTGATTGTCGCATCTCACCTCCACGGCACCTTGCTCAAAACCAAGCTCTAAGCACAATTGCCGTAACCATATTGCCTCTTTTTCGGCATGAATAAGAGCCATGTACTTAGCCTCCGTAGAAGAGAACGCTACCACGCTTTGCCTCCTACTCATCTAACTTAGTACAACTCCAAATAATGTGAAAACATACCCGCTAGTAGACCGTCTACTATCAATGTCTCCACCCCAATCTGCATCTACATGACCCACGATATCGATGATGTTTCCATTCCCTGTACCTTCAAAACATAAAGAAAAATTTCAAGTTCCACAAAGATACCTGAAAACTCTTTTTACTGCATTACAATGTTTTCTACCCGGGTTGGACATATATCGGCTCAAGACTCCCACTGCTTGGGCTATATTCGGACGCGTGCACACCATAGCATACATCAAGCTACCTACTGCACTTGCATACGGAACTTAGGCCATCTCTTCAATCTCTTTATCTGTTTTAGGGCACTGTTCCGCAGATAATTTGGTCCTTAAAGGTATGGGGGGTACCAACAGGCTTGCAGTTCGTCATGTTGAATTTCTTCAACATTTCTTTTATGTATTTCTCTTGCCCTAGCCATAGCTTCCGTTTCCCATGGTCCCTGGTAATCTGCATGCCCAAAATAAATTTGCAGGCCCTAAATCTTTCATATCGAACTTCCTAGCCAACAAATTTTTTACAGATTTCACCATCTTCACGCTATTCCCAATTAACAACATATCATCCACGTATAGCATGAGAATGACAAACTGATCTCTTGCCCTCGTCACATAAACACAGTGGTCAGAATTTGAATGCACAAAATCAAGTTGGAGCATGTACGTGTCAAACTTCTGGTATTACATCTTCGGTGACTGTTTCAGCCCATATAAAAACTTTTTCAGCCTGCACACCAGATTCTCCTTTCCTTTTGCTTCAAACCCTTCTGGTTATCTCATATAAATCTCCTCCTCCAAGTCCCTATGAAGGAAAGCCATTTTCACATCCATCTGTTCCACCTCAAGATCGTATGCAGCTTCTATGGACTGAACAAACCATATCGAGGTCAATTTCGCCACGGGGGAAAAAATTTTGTCATAATCAACTCCCTCGATCTGAGAATACCCTTTGGCTACGAGCCTCGCCTTGTACTTTTCCACGGTCCCATCCGGTTTCAATTTCCGCTTGAACACCCACTTACACCCAATTGCCTTTCTATCTTTAGGTAATTTACATAGGTTCCATGTCTCGTTATGATCACGCGATTGCATCTCATCTATCATTGCGAGCTCCCACTGATTCGCGTCATCCATGGATCTCGCCTCTTTTACAGTACTAGGATCATCCCCGATAATGCTCAAAACATGAAACATACTCAATGCACTAAACGAGTATCGAAGTGGTACTCGCCTCTCCTGTGTTGATCTCCTGAGAGCTAACATGCTATATGTGTTCGGGTCTTCATCCGAATCTGCATCCTCAATTTCATTAACCAAGTCCCCTTATTTCGGTTCAGAATCAGACTCCACTGGTGTACCTAGTGGAACCATATCTACAGTTTCAGCTTTCAGGTTTTCTTCAAGCACTATTACTTTCTTGGGCTCATCATTTTCCTGTGTGCTTGCCTGGGATTATTTTTCACGAAAGACAACATCCCTGCTATATACGATGATCTTTGATTTAGGATTCCATAGCTTGTAGCCCTTGACCCCTTCCTTGTATCCAATGAATAAACGCTTTTTAGACTTATTGTCAAGCTTATCCCTCTTCTCCTTGGGCACATGAACATATGCGTCACACCCGAACACCCGAACATGTGACAGATTCGGCTTCTTCCCAAACACTGCCTTGAATGGTGTACGATCCTTCACTGATGAGGTTGGTGATCGGTTCTTCAAATAACTAGCCATGGCTACGGCTTCTGCCCAAAAATCAAGTTTCATACTTGCCCAACTCAGCATGTATATTGCCTTTTCTATGAGTGACCGGTTTAATCTTTTGGCCACCCCATTCTGTTGAGGCATATATGGGGTCATTTTCTGCCTTGCAATACCATTATCCACACAAAACTGCTCAAACTTGTCCAAACAGAATTCACCTCCGTTATCCGTATGAAGTACTTTGATTTTCCTGCCCAATTGGTTTTCAACCAAAGTCTTGAATTCTTGAAATTTTTCAAATGCATCCGATTTGCTTTTAATAAAATAAATCCAACCATATTTCGAAAAATTAGCTATGAACGATACATAATACCTGGATTCTCCAATAGATGGAGTTGTAGTAGGCCCGAAAACATCACTGTGAATCAGCTCCAGAATCTTTGTTGCTCTCGTACCGGCGTGTTGGAAACTAACTCGGTTCTGTTTTCCATGAAGACAGTGTTCACAGAACTCGAAACCCATAGAGCAATCTGGTACTCCCTCTACCATTTGACTCGAAGCTAAGATAGACAGTCCCTTTTCGCCGATATATCCTAGCCTCTGATGCCACAACATGGACATATCATATCCATCTTCTTTTGGCTTTTCAAAGATGAACCTGCCACTAGTAGTCACTGTTTTTTCGAGCAGCTTGTACAGCATCCCGTAACGGACTCCTCGTGCAATCACAATAGAACACCGAGTCATCTTGCATGAATTTTTATCACAACTGAAAATAATCCCTGAATCAGCCATCGTACCAACCGATAACAAGTTTTTACTCATCGAGGGTATGTGCATCACGTCCGGAAGAGTCTGTACTATGCCATTAGACATTTGCAGCTTCACCTTGCCACGCCCGACAATCTGAACTGCAGTATCATCTTCGAGTGTGACATCTTCACCATTATATTACTCATATTCACAAAACCAGTGTCTATGAGGCGTTATATGGTATGAAGCACCGGTGTCGACGAACCAAATATCCTTGTCTGACTGCGCCATACATGCAGCAGCTACATACATATCTCCTGTCTCGACCTCCTTCTTCCCTAAGGATGTTTTGGCTTCTTTTTTAGGAACGGGCTTGTTTTTACAGTCCCGCTTCATATGGCCCCACTCTTCACATTTCCAATACTGTACCCTCCTCTCTCTACTCTTCGATCTCCCACGAGATTTGGATCTGGACCCTTTCGATTTAGCCCCTCCTCTACTGGTCTACCCCTAGCCGCCAACGCCTCTTTACCGGAACTCTCTAACCCCTTTCTTCGTGTCTCCTCTGATAACAAGGTCGAACACACGGTCTCATATGACAGTTCCTTGTCCCCACCACCGATTACTACAATCAGGTTATCCCATGAATCCGGCAGTGAACAGAGTAGTGTTATTGCCTTATCATCATCCGGAAACTTAACACTGATTGATACAAGTTGGCTTATCAATGTGTTAAAGTCATACAGATATGCAGAAAACGAGTCGTCCTCATGCATCCGAAGATTATATTGCTTCTTCCTTAAGAATAACTTATTTATCAGCGACTTACTTTGGTACATCGATTCCAGTTTCTACCATAAATCCCTGGCTGTAGGTTCGTTCATCACGTTCGTCAGGATGGAGTCCGCGAGACAAAGATGGATCAAACCCTTTGCTTTCCGATCGATCTGATCCCAGTCCTCAATCTCCTTTGGATCTGGCTATTTGGGAGTTGCATCCGCTTCCTTGCCTATCACAACACTAGTCATCGCAGCAACCGGCCTTTCCCTTACGATTGCCGACCAAAGATCTCGATCACAAAGAAGATCCTCCATCTTCATCTTCCACAGACCAAACTACTTTCCATCAAATTTTTCTATCTCACTTCGTGACCCTCCTGACATCTCAGATAAACCCTAATTCCTCGAACTTGGCTCTGATACCAATTAATGGGTTATATCCTAAACAGAATCAGAACAATCATACAGATAATAGAAAAAAAATTGACATACAAGTTTACTAAGGTTCACCCCAGAATATTGCTACGTCTTGCAAAGGGATTCCACTATCATATTTAGGTTTTCAGCCATAGTCACTCGTTACAATGATATCTCATATGAGTACAATATATATAGGATTTAAAATGGGCTCAAAGCCCAAGCTTATCTAAATCTCTTTGATCCCACAACAAACGGGTCAGCAAACCCAATGTTATTTCGAGGGCGCTGCCCCCGAGCCCCTGTCCGCTCACCAGGAAGCAGAACCCCCGCTCGCTGTCTGGGCAGTGGGACCCCCGACATTCCGTGCGTAGGGGTCACATGTCGTCGGTTTATACTTCGATTTCCCTAAGCTCACGTGAGTATGCCTGGTATGAGAAACAAGGATCCTCGAAATATTTGCCAACTCCAACAGAGTCAACTTTTTTGTACTTGTTCTTTTAATCGTAGATGTCGGCACAAGATTCATGCAACAGAACAGGAACTACTTGTGTGCTCATTGATAGTATTGACTGTACTTTCGTCATACTTGTGTGCTCATTTATAGATTAGTGGTCCTACAATAATCACGTCACGTGGTGATATGTAAGCATTTCAAGAAATTATGAATAGATAAATGAAATATCTTATGCGACTTCTAGGAGTTCCTAGAGTTACCCAAAGTAAAGGCACAACCACAACCACTGATAGTACTAAAAAAGGATGATGCAAATGAAGGCAAACAATAATATAAAAAAAAAAAGTTAAGCAGACTACTGAAGATCAATCTTGACAAAAGAGAAACCACAATCACAAGTGAATAAATCTTAGTGTCACGTACTAATAAAAGAAATTCGACTTCTGCATGCACTCAGACATGGAAAAAAGGATCACGAGCCTAGAAAAAATTCACATTGATCTGAAGCCCTAGGAAGCTCCCTCAAAAGCGGCAGCAAGCTCTCCGGGAGTTGCTTTCCCCATGGAGGATGTATGAATAATTTCTCCAGTACTCCGGCAGTCCTCAGTACATTTCTTATAGCTAAGAGTGCTTTATCCCCCACTTGAAATCTACTGATTTTGATCACCTTAAGCGACGATACGAAGCACCGAGGCGCGGGGTTGAATATTGCATCTACCGTTTCGAACTCTGTAGGAATGCCCTGATTCATGGCATTTGCTGGTTAGTTGGTCAAATCTCATCAGTACAATCATTGGGAAACGATAACAGCATGACAATTACAATTACATACCCAAGTAAAGCTCAGATGACTCAAGCGAGGACACTTATCGAGCATCGCAACAAGGAATCTAGATCCTAAGGGCAAACGATTAAACGAGTCCAATGCCAGCTCAGTGAGGTTAGAGAAGACCGGGAGAGACTTGAGAAGATCCGGTCTCTCGTGTAGAAACTGAATAAGAAGGTCAAAAGACATAAGTTAATACTGCCGTAACAAATACATTGTCTGATCCAATATCGAAGCTGTGAAGAGTATTATAATAAAAAGACATGTACCTCAACCGCGTTATGTAGAGAGACGTTTCACACAAGAAAGATCCTTTAAGAGCTTATATCCATGGTAAGCAACATGATGATGAGGCCTTTCGCAGATGAACATATCAATGCGAGCCACAACCAGGGTGGACGAACTCGATATCGTATAGCGATCGATGAATTGCCCGCTATAAGTAAAGGACTCGATACGAGCTCCATGGACCCCTACATAGAAGGTGCTTTCCAAGTTCTTATAGAAGCTATCTTCGACTATGTCCAGCCTCAAAAGCTTGGGAGCAGAGATATGAAGAACCTTGAGTCTCCTCCACTTGCAGGCGATGAGAGACAACTCCTCAAGAGAAGGGCACGAGAGAAGCTTCTCTACTGAACTGTCCCCCCCGAAGTCGACCCACGCAAGAGTTAAGACCTTGAGGTTTTTCAGACAAACTAAAGCAGGGAGCCTCAGCTGATGCAACATGAATAGACGGAGCTCGGTCAGCGTTTCGCAGTTGAAGACACAACTGGGCAACATGTATTCAAGCAATCCTCCGTGTCTGCGCACGTGGAGCTCCTCGACTCTGCGCCTCACCGCGGCTGTAATCCAAGCATCGATGCGAGATCTATCGAAATCAGTTTGGCAGGAGATGGAAAACCTTTTCAGGGGAAAGTCCTGGAGCAACAATGCTCTGTCAACAAAGTTCACGAAAAGCGTCTGCCCCGGGAAATCGAGTTCCGAGGCATCGAGCCTAGGATTGTTCTTGGACAAGTGCTCCCACCTTTTCGACAGCGTGCTCGTTCTCACCACATCTTTAAGCCGGAGAAAACTTAGGATGTGCCAAAGAATCTTATCGGGCAGATCACCTAACTGCGTGGAGCAGCGAACATCTTGCCCTTCACTTAAGTGCATGCATTGAGCTTTTCGAACCAGAGGCCTCACGTCCATGAGTTCCGAAACCTATCGCGTGTTTGTTCGGAGTGTAAACTGAATAAGTTTCACGCGTTCCCTTTGACGATAGGGTGAGAATCAACAGCAAAAAAGGAAACAAATTCCCATGATAGGAATGGTTGAAGCTTAAACAACGACAGCGAAACCCTAAGGCCAGAAAACAAAAGAAAAAGAAGTACCTTTTCCGGCGAGGGAATTGAAGCAAGCGGAGGAAGGAGAAGAACGAGCACGAAGTTCAACAGGTAAATACAAAGATATAGTAGATTCCTTTGGTCAACAAGTACATTTAAAGAAGGCAAATCCTTGGATGAAATTTCGTTTGTTATATTATTCAATGGCAGAGAGATACCAAACAAGATCTTTCCCTCAATTATATAGCAACTAATTGTGCGCATCGGATTTGCGTGCCTGAAAATAAATTATGATTTATTAAGATACTAAAGATTGTCAAACCGAACCCACTTGTGCATGGCCGAGTTGATGGGCGCTTTCCTTCCCTCCTAAGAGGTTCTGGGTTCGAATCCCCGCTCGGTTCCGTAATTTAAGTGAGGGGTCCTGGCGGTGGGTTGCTTGGCTAGTCTCTCCCGAGGTATAGGCGCCCCGATTACCTATGTGGGCTCGTCCTCGGGGAATGGTGACGGATCCTCGATTACCAAAAAAAAAAAAGATTGTCAAATCGACATTTCGATAAGTAAGAATGGTTTAGCTTGCCAGAGATAGGGAGGATTTTCATTTGAGTTTGAAAAGTGTCAGGGATGTAAGAAATTATGATTTAAAGCGTTAGAGATTCATCTTAAATTTTAATTTCGACCTTGTCCCTCACTCAATGACATACCATCTTAATTCACCATGCTTTTCATGAAATTTGTCGGAAAAAGTTTTAAGTTTGAAACCTTACATTTGGGTATAATCTAAGGATTTATGTTACCTATCGTACCGGGTTGAATCTCAATGTTAAAAGTTCGTCATTTAAATTTGTTTTCCAAAATAAATCCGATAGTTATACATTTGTCTTTCCATTACCAATTAAACAAATCTCCTAATCCTATAACCCTCTAAATTCATCTCCTAGAATGCTTCGAGTTGTGAAACGCTTTCTTCTTTCATTGGAAATTTCAATTTTTAAAGTTCTTTGCTTAAGTTCGAGCAATTGGTTTTTGCTAAGTGTCATAAAAAAAAATTCATGAATGACTATATGTTTACACCAATTAATGGATACCATTCGTTCTATATCAAGTGAACATCAACACAATTCGGGAATGAAATCTATACAAAATATCCAAATGAATCTCAGGGAATATGGCATTACTCGAAATAAAAAGTTTATCTCCAAGAATCTTCTTGTTTCTAGGCATCCATAAGTGATAAATCTGAGATTGGTCCGAAAGAAACAAAAAGAAGAGAGTTTTAGAGACAGGACCACCATGAACTGACAAGAGGTTGCTTTTTGCTTCTTTTGTCCCTTTTTTGACACTTGAAGATGCCGACTCTGCCTCGTCAATTTTATGCACTTTGCTGATACCTTTTCATTCTTTTTGCGATAGTCCATTTCGTCCCCCTTTCAATTTCATGGGATCATGTGTCTTTTTATAAGCTTTTCTTGGGTATGCTTTTTTATTCAATTCGATTCTCACGGGCTTCCTAGAAATTATCGGATGTAGGGCTCCTGCATAACATAATACTAGAAAGAAATAAACAAGCTGTAGACATGAAATATTTATAATCTAGAAGCATGGATATCGAGACTTAATTTTCTACGGCCGCATGCTACCCACCCTTACACGATGCCTTTTGAATTCTTTTGGCTGTGTATCGTGTATAGTTAGCCCTAACCTAAAGTAGCTACATGGAGGTAGAGATGAGCACTGGATTCAGACCGAACCAGCCGATTCTGAGCAGTTCCTGATTCACCGAATCAGCCGATTCTGAGCAGTTCCTGATTCAGAGTGGGAGCCGAACCGAATAGGATCGGACCGGTAATTTTTTTTTTTACAAATATTATTATGGAACCGCATTTCTTAAAAGTTGAGCAAGACTGAAAGAAGCGGAGAACCCAATCGTGAGTGGACCGCTCGAAGCCATCTCCAACTGGCATGTGTTTCCTTGCGCAAGCGGCAAGTCACATATCAAGCTCCACTTAGCAGCCTGTGCTTCCTTAGTTCGAAGGCCAATTCGGGCACTGTTTACATCCTCGAGGCCATTTGACGTCAGTCCGGCAACTTGAAATCCCCATCTCAACATATAATCAGTTACGCTCCGTTTACTTCGCGAAAAATATTATCTGGAAAACATTTTACTCATTTTTCGGCATTTAGTTCGCTTAAAAAAATGAGTCAACGGAAAATATCTTCATAGTTAACGGAAAACCTATTTTTATTTTCAAGGAAAATGTTTTCTTCTTTGAAAAATAGTAAAACATTTTTCAAAATATGACTGGATATCAACGCTTGAGCCTGAAACCCTACGCTTGGACACGGAATCCCCATCGCTGATTGACGGGTCCCCGGCGTTCAGGACCAAGTCTCTAGCGCTTGGACCAGGGAATTCGAGGCCGGTTTGGGACTTGAGTGCCCGGGCTCGAAGCCCTAGTACCCATGCCCGATGCCCCGACACCATAGCTCGGGTCACTAACACTCGAGCTTTGGTCACCGACACTCAGGCCCGGGTTCACAAAGACCACGCGCGGGTCTTCGATTCTCGGGCTCAGGTCCTTAGATTGTGAAATGTTCGTTCTTATAAAGATATATATATTTTAAAATATTCGACGACCTAGGATTGCTTCGTGAGGGTTGCGACAGTATCAAATTAATAAGTATCATCTTGCCCCCAACAAAAATAATATATATGTGTGCGCGTGCGTATAGCAAATCTCAGTTAATGAATACAAGCACAATTTGGGCCCAAAAAAGAGTTTTTATGTTTTTAGTTGCTCATTAGAGACGATAAATAAACATCAATTTTGTCGTATTATTTTTTTCGACTATATTGTATTTCCAAAATTGGAGCTCAAGTTTGACTTAAATTGGAGTTTCAAGTAAAATTCATTAGCAAATTATGTTGAGCCATATTAAGCTCGAACTTGTTGAAAACTTATTTAAGTATGAAGCCTTGAGTAATCAAATCGAGTCAAGCTCAAGCTTGTTGAGTACTTAGTAAAGTCTAGCTTCGATCCTTGAATGTTTGAGCCAAGTCGAGCTTGAGTACCGAACCATATCAATGTAATTTTTATCCGTCGTTGATAATTAGCTTTTCCAAAGTTAATCGTAAACAAATTCGACGACATTGTATGATGGGAAAAATGCTATAAAACTTTAAGAAATGTTATGGACTCCACCAATTAGTCTCGCGTTAAATACTATGGACTTCACTAACTCAATGATCTATATGTATTTACACGCGTTCACTGGGTGGTATTTAAACTTAATTATCCGCCTACTTTCTTCATATGGACTGTAATAGACTCCATTATTTTTCGTAAACATATATTGTCACCTAGCAAAAACCAAATACTCGAACTTGTGCAAACAAAATTAAAAAATTTTAAATATCGACTTGAGGCATTCTAGAAGATGAATTTAGAGGGTCACAGGATGAGGAAATTTGTTTAAATGGTAATACAAGAAAAATGTATGACGATTAGATTTATTTTGGAAAACAAATTTAAATGACGGACCTTTAACCTTGAAATCTAACCTAATATGTTAAAAACTTCTTACTCCGGCGGTGCACGTAATGTAAAACCCATTGATCAAACCCAAATATAGAGTTTCAACACTAAATTTTTTTTCTCCACCGCACGCCACCATGAACTGTAATTTTTCAGAAATGTACTCTATTCTTTTTTCAAACACCGTCGAGTCCATATAATTCACAATGAAATTGTGATTGATTCTTTCTGTCAAACAATGAATTTAAATTGGGTTGCGCCGATAGAGAAATGCCTATGGATTGAGTTCGAAACTTAGGTCGATGTAAAACCATCCAACGCGACCATCGTTCACCATTCATCGCTCGGCATTCATTTTCACCCGGTTATCCAATTCCTGATGAAAAATTAACATACCTCGAGGAATCTCGGTTTTCCCAAACAATGGGGAGAACACAGTGTAATGTCTGCAATGTCGGTTGCGACGTGACTAAACAGTCCCTTTGCAGGTCAAATCCTAAGAGAACTGGAAAATAAATGCATACCATACTTGGAGGAATAGAATAGAAAGGTGATGGCAACCGTTGTTTTGAGCGAATGATGTACTAGTACTCCGCATTCTCTCCAAAACGGATTAATTATTTTTCTTTCTCATGATTTCACACACTTTAGACATCGATCTTCCAACTTTGTGCTTTATTTGAAAACCAATGAGGGAAAGAAAATAAATAGGTGGGGGAGGGAATCGGGAGAATAACAAAAAAAATCTTAAATCTATTGCACTTTTGCTAATTTAGTTCTAAACTTTTCAATTGTACCAATTGAGTTTTAAACATTTCCATGTTTTATCAATTCAGTTCATCCAACCATTTTTGACCGAAAATCGATGACGTGGACACCAGCCATCTTATGTGGCGCAACTAGTGCTGACGTGGGCAACTTTTTAAATTTTTAAAATTTCTTTTATTCTGTTTTCCTTCTTCCATTTTTTTTAATTGTGGCCAGCGAGGCCCACGACACCCTAGCCTAGATTTGGGCAAGGGCGGCCGTGATGGCCTTGCTTAGATCTAGGTGAGGCTGGCGTTGCCATGGCCTAGCCTACCGTGGGCGAGGATAACCTCGAGCCGCAACAACCCTCGCCTGCAGTCGGTGAGGGAGTCGCAGCCCTCACCAAGAGCCGACGAATGCGTTATGGCTCTCGCCAGCGGTCGGCGAGGGTCTACCAACCCTCCTTGGCCACTGTATAAAAAAAAAGAAGAAGCAAAAGAGAAGTAAAGAAAAAAATGAAAAAATTTAAAAAAACTATAAAAATATTATTTTAAAAATATACGTTACCGTCGGTCATGCCAAGTAGGACGGTCGGCCTCCACGTCAACAATTTCATGCCAAAATTGGCTGGATTGATTCAATTGGCAAAACGTGAAAATATTTAGAACTCGATTGACACAATTGACTTTTTTGGTAATTTTCCCGGAGGAAATCGATAAAACACTAGAAATCCTTTGAAATACATTAACTATACAAAAGAAAATCGTGCGCATATATATATATTATCATTTTTCAAAACCAACAATAAAGAGAGAAAATCAAAATTATGAGGCATTAGTTCAAGAAGCGGACCCGTAAAATTTATTGCTGATGGTATCCTAGTAATGATTCTTTTTTTTGGTTGAACTTCATGCAACTTTTTAATTTATGCGTTGAACCAAGACATAACAATTTGTTCGATATCTTTACCAAAAAAAAAACAATTTGTTCGGTAGACTTTACCAAAAAAAAAAAACAATTTGCTCGATAGATAGAGACTTGCGGACAATACGCCCTTTTGTCTAATTGGACCCTTATGTTGGTGGGTGGAGTCAACCTGAAGCATTGGCCACTAACTATATGAAGGGAATCCATAGACAATTTTAGGTCAAAAGATCCAGAAAGTGAGGAAAGTGCCATTCTTTGGTAGTTTTTAAAATGATTAATTGTTCGTTTAAAGAGGTAAAGATGTTGTTATTACCAAGGATTTTATTAATAACTGTTTTCAGAGCACTTCCTAACTATTTTGATAAAGAATATCCGTCATATCCAATGCACCATTTTTCTTGTATGACAATTATATCGGAAACGAAAACATTTCCTCATCAAGCCTGGTGGGCATACTGCTAATATGAAGACACTAGATCTTGTTAACAAGTGCCCTGGGCATACTAAATGAGGAAATATTCAATTCTCAAAGCATAAATTGTGTATATGAGTCTATGACGAGAGGGGTCAGTGTATTGAGAATTGCAATAATAATACTACGAATGAATGCTTTATCTATTAATAATTCTTCCTTAATCGATCCAATCCCAACCTCAAAAGGATTCTCAATAAGTTCGCGTCGATCAATTTAGCCGATACTGGTCGATTGGTATATGGTATATGTCATGGGTGTCCACCCACGAGACAAAGAAAAATGCACTTGCTGACCAGAAAGAAAACAGCAATAAAGGACGCGTTCTTATCAGGAGATTGAAAAGACACGTCATTTGAGTAAAGAATCATCTATCAGCAAAAAAAAATAAAAGCGCAGATCATAGAGACATCGGATAGACAAACATCAATTGATACAACTCCGTGGACATAGACTATTTACAATTACCCGACAGAGTCATCGCAATCGACGGCATCTTCGATGGCTTTATGAACACCGAGATCGAAAACGGGCACGATCAGGCCGAGGATAACCAGAATTACAGAAGCGAGAATCACTAGGAGCCAACGACACCTCAAGAAAACAAAGAAGACCAACAAAACCAGACCATCACCGGTCCCATGTATCCTCAAAGCTAAAAACCCATCATTATATCGGCATACGCCGAGTACGATACCGAGTTACCAACGTGGAGTTCATAAATCATGTAATACGTATGTGCATGAATGCCTTACCGTGTATTTAACCAACCAAAAAATTAAAGGAATCAATTTAAACCGCACGCTTAAACTTGAAGATAATATCGGATATTTTGTCAAAATTGTTAACACAGTTTTTACGATGCACCCACTTTATTAAGTTGAGTACGAGACATATTATGTATTCTTATATCATGTGGGAAGTTGATAAGCATGCGAATAATAAGAATGTTAGATATAATTCTTAAAGTATCTAATCTTGACGAGGAGTATTTTCTCGAGAGAAAGAAATATATATATATATATATATATATATACCAAAACACGTATCATATTCAGAAAGAGAAAGCTTATGGCGACTTTCGATTTTTGCTCAAACAGGTCGGAAAGGAGGTAGATTCAATAATCGAGACCACTCTTTAGTATTAGATATTTCGATATTTATACGCCAAAAAAAAGGAAAAAAAGAAGAAGAAAAGGTTAGCCCTACGTACGGGAGATGCATGGGATTATTAATATTAATTTCGTAGTTAGTTTTTCTTGTTTTTTTTTCATGTTAGACGACATACGCGCAAGGCGAGAATTCCATGAACCGGCGGAGAATAAATGGAGAGAGCACCTTTGATTGGTAGAGCAATCATTGTGCTTGGGGCTGCAATCCCGTACGTAGGGCTAATCATTGTTCATGGAACTCCTAGCGCATTGCAGCCCCAAGCACAATGATTGCTCTCTATATTATATAGACTGTATTGTTGGTGGCAGAAAAAACGAGAGTAACCAAAAACAGAACGACATCCTCTCTTTTTTTTTTTTATATATATTTCTCTTTTTATTTATTATTATTATTATTATTTTTTGGTCCTTTTTATATTTCAATCTCGTTGATTCTTCTTTTATAAGCAATGCAATGCAGCACCCCTTCCTTTTCCTCCAAACCCAAACCCAGCTCTCTCCCTCCCTCCCTCCCTCCCTCTTACTGAGATGGAGGAAGAACCTCCTCCTCCGCCACCGCCAGGCCCTCCTCGGCCACCGCCGGGCCCAGCTCTCTCGCTCTCCTTCTCCTTCGCTTTCACCTTTCGTTTTGGTGGAACGGATCGTCCTCCGACTCCTCCGCCACCCCCACCACCACCACCAGCGGGCTTCAATCTAGCCCAGAGACTGTTTAGGGACGATGCCGATAGTCCCTTTCTCCATTATCGCCTGCCAGTTCCGAGGGTTCTTCGTGGAGGACATACCAACAACGTCGAACAAGACGCAGCCGTCATGTATTTTTGGTCTCTGTTCGCATACGAGCACTCCATGTTCACGTACGACCATCCAGCCTCTTCTCACGTATATTTTCCTTCTTTTTTCCCTGATCCACAAGGTGCCTTTTCGATGTACGACGTCTTCTTCTTCTTTTCCTCGGAATGCAGGGACGCCATGCGACAGCTGAACGAGGGCATCATCCAATACATGGCCGCGTTCTCTATCGACACGACTAGGTTTTCTGAAGCCACGGTGGAACCTTTTTTGAGTCGCCTTACGCTGGAATGGGTGAGGGCCTGGGAGAGAGGGCTGGTGAGGACTGCGTCGGTGACTTTTTTGGACACTCTTTCAGAAGATAGGAATGGATTCGTGAGATGGGTGTTAGGGGTGCGGATATGGAATCATCTGAGACGTTTGGAATTGGAGGACGAGGCGCAACAGTTTTTGGAGAGAGCTGTTAATGAACCGATTGAGGGCGTGGATTTTATCGTCATCTGGATCTGTTCTGTCGGACAGACGTTGTTGGCAGATCGAGATCGAGTTTCTTCGCTCGGGGATGGTACTGAAGTGCCTCCTGCTTAGGTGATGGTGTGGGGATGTTTTGAGAGCTAACCGTCTGGAGTCTTCTTCATCTTGCTTCCAACAAAAAAAAAACATGGTCGGTTTTAGATTTTCCTGAGCTGAACTTACCGGAGGAAAGGTATTTGGTTGTACCCGCGAACCGCTTTGTTCTTTCAAGTCGAAGTTACGCATGTTGTCGCACGTATCTCATTTCGGTTTACTTGAAATCGGCCTTGCGGTTTGGAATTCCATTATGGGTTTGACATGGGTGATTGGATTAGTTCTGTGCTGAAATGCTGCTCTATGTTTTGATCAAGTAATCGAGGCTCGATAAATCATTGTATCTAGGGCTTGTGAATCTGTCCAGCGATTATGAACTTCTGATTTCCGTAATGCACTACGAAGTCCAGCCAACCCGAATAGCTAGCCAAGTAAATCAACGGTCGAGTGCTCGACACGGAGTTGAACTGATCATACTAGACAATCTACACTTCCCTCAGGCTTGCTGTGCATATCAATGGTGGCCCCATAGTATGAATCTCTTCACCTAGTTTTCTGGGAGAATATGAACCTGCACTTGTGGTCTGGTTATGGAATATCTGGAATCAAGAAGGTTGGTTTCTTGCGATATAGCTGGGTTTGCTCGACAGCTTCTGCCCCTGTCCCTATAGTAAGCATCTCGTGCTGCTATTACCCAAGTCTTCTCTAGCTCCCCCACTTGTCCAAATAGTTTATCTGCATGTGCACCATTGCTAGTAATAGCTATTTTGATCTAGGACTAGCATGCGATTCGGGTAATGCAAACTATGCAAACTCGCACGAGGAAATAAGTTGCTATTAGTATTGCCTGAGCTGCGTCCATTTGCTGTTTCTTATTGACAATCTTATAGTGGCACCTTCTCTTAAGTAGCCCATCATTTTACGGAGTATTGAAATGAACTTGAGAAATTTTACCTTGTTCTGTTTTCACGAGTTATATCCAAAAATCCCGAGAGACATGAAAATAGTCCTTGAAATATGAATTGGTCCGTGATTTGATTGAGTTCTGTCATAGCCGAGATCAGTTATAGATCGGACTGAGTTTCGTACATTGCTCCACATACCTGTTTCAGACCGAACACCACATGTTCGATAGAATGCCCGAGCCAAATTAACACCGATTTTACTACCGGTTCTGCATTACTTTGAAAAAGCAGTTATGGGAATACCTCGTTTCGGCTATTTCGAAAGTATACACTGAGTTCAAAACCTGTGTTGATACTCGCCTGGGAGACGATCGTGGTGGGATGCCGCCTTGACACTGCAAAAGGGTTATCATTTGAGATGATCACCACATGTTCGATGAATCGTCTTCGAGATCCCAGAGAGGATTTTAGCTTCGTCTTTTGCACAACCCGAAAATACGTCGACTCAGATCAAGAGATCCTAATTGGCTTTCAAGTCATTTAAGTAACGAGTTCTTGTGGTTTCTCAATAGACAAATCTGTTTCTGAGCTCTGGGGTCTCGTTGTTTTTGCCTTTTTACATTCCAACGCCGATAAATGAGGGTCACTGCCTGGTGAGAGCATGGCCGGAGTGGCTTTATTCGTATCCTCAGCTCCCTGCCTATCTCGGCAAGTCACAGCAGGGGGGGCTTATGCCTGGAAGTTGATAGCTGATGGCGCAGGCCCTGTGATAAACACAGGCGATCGATTGCGAACAAAGTGTATATTCGTTCCATATTCGGATGTTCTGGTGCGATGATCTTTGATTGTGGTTTTGTGAGTTGAAGTGAGAGAATTTTTGTGTATATTTCTTGCTGTTGAACTACAAGCTAAGTCCCTTTATATAGGGAAAGAATAAAACAAGAATGAACAGTAAACCTAAATTATATATTATATTTAACATCCCCCCGCAAACTCAAGGTGAGTTGAAATAAGTTAACTGGAGTTTGGAGAGAAGACCAAGGAAGCACCCGGGTGGATGTGTCTTTGTGAAGATATCGGCAATCTGATCAGCTGATGAAGTAAAGACAAGTCGTAGAGTGCCACGAAGAACATGAGAGCGGATGAAATGACAATCTATCTCAATGTGTTTGGTGCGTTCGTGGAAAACATCATTATGTGCAATTTGGATAGCACTACGATTATCGCAATGAAGGATTGTCCCGCTATGATGATGGACTCCCATATCTTCCAGTAGCCATCGCAACCATAATAACTCCGATGTGGTATCAGCAAGAGCTCAATATTCAGCTTCTGTACTAGAACGAGCAATAGTGGATTGTTTCTTGCTACGCCAGGAGATAAGCGAAGTGCCTAAGAAAAAACAGTAACCCGTAGTGGAACGACGATCTTGAGGGTCACCACCCCAATCAGCATCAGAATAGGCAGTCAACTCCAATGTCGAATGAGCAGAAAAGTGAAGGCCATGAAATAATGTACCCTTAACATAGCGGAGAATACGAAGAACGGCAGCAAAGTGAGTTGTACGAGGCGCTGTCATGTACTGGCTGACAAGATGAACAACGTGAGCAATGTCAGGGCGAGTAACAGTGAGATATATAAGACTGCCAACTAGCTGTCGATAAAGGGTGGGGTTTTGGAGAGGAGTCCCATCACCGGCATCAAATTTGGCATTGATCTCAAGAGGGGTCGTAACGACCTTGGTGTCCGTGAGTCCTGCTCGAGAAAGAAGATCAGTGGCATATTTGGCTTGCGAAAGATAATATCCGGATGTGTCTGAAGTAACCTCCAATCCTAAAAAATAACTAAGTTGTCCAAGATCCTTCATCTCGAACTGTTGACCAAGATAATGCTTGAGTTTTGAAATTCCGAGACGATCATCTCCAGTAATAACCATATCGTCGACATATAGGAGCAGGAGAATAGATCCATGAGAAGTATGTCGAACAAAAAGAGCATGGTCATGGGGACTAGATGTAAAGCCAAGAGATGTCATGGTGGAGCTAAACTTGGAATACCATGCACGAGGAGATTGTTTCAATCCATATAATGCACGACGTAATCGACACACTTGGTGAGATGAATGAGTGTATCCAGGAGGAGGGACCATATAAACTTCCTTGGCGAGATCACCATTTAGGAATGCATTTTTGACATCCATCTGAAATGCAGGCCAACGCTTAACAGCGGCGACAGCGAGAAGACTACGAACGGAAGTAAGACGTGCAACAGGGGCAAAAATCTCTTCATAGTCAATGCCATATTCCTGAGTGAAGCCTTTTGCAACGAGGCGAGCTTTATAGCGGTCCACAGTACCATTGGCTTTTGTCTTAATTTTGTACACCCATTTACAACCGACAGCGGACTTACCAGGAGGTAGAGCAACTAAGTCCCAAGTATTAGATTTGTCTAAAGCTTGTAACTCATCTGCCATTGCCTTCTGCCAAAGGGGGTTAGTACTACCTTCTCTGTATGTGCGAGGCTCATGAAGGGAAGCTATTGTAGAATAACAATGGTAATCTCGAAGCCAAACTGAAGGTTGACTTACTCTAGTGGGGCGACGGTCAGAGGAGGAAGGAATGACCGCTGGTGGAGAATCCGCGGAAGGTGCAGACACGTCAGAAGTGGGCAAAGTGGGGTCTCCAGAAGGCCGTGCTTCAAGATGAGGCAAAGGTACAGCTGGAATGGAAGAGTCAGATGTGGATGGAGGTGTGGTGTCTTCCGGAAATAAGTCCATGGAAGGATTGGTAAAGAAACGAATATGAGTAGAGGGGTCGAAGGGATGAATAGAGGAGAACATCTTGTGTTCCCAAAAAATGACATGACGGGACACACGAAGACGATTGGAAATGGGATCCCAACATCTATACCCTTTGTGTTCAATGCCATATCCAAGGAAGCAACATACATGGGTACGAGGTTCTAATTTTGTGCGCTCATGTGAATGAAGGTGCATAAAACAGGCACTACCAAAAACACGTAGAAGAGTGTAATTTGGGATACTACCATACAAACGCTCGTAAGGAGAAATGTGACCTAGAATAGGTGATGGAATACGATTGATAGTGTAAACAGCAGTGTGACAGGCTTCCCCCCAAAACCGTTCAAGGCAAGAGGCAGAGATGAGCAAAGTGCGTACGACATCTAAGATATGCCTATGCTTACGTTCAGCTCTACCATTTTGTTGAGAGGTGTCGGGGCAAGAGCGATGAATGATAGTACCATGTTGAGAAAGAATTTGAAGAAATTCTCTATCTCTATATTCCATAGCATTATCAGTACGAAAAATCTTAATATCTCGTGAAAATTGGGTTTTAACCATAGCAACGAAATCACGATAAATGCGAGAAAGTTCAGAACGATTTTTCATAAGATAAACCCAGGTATATCGAGAATGGTCATCCACAAAAATGACAAAGTAGCGAGAGCCACCCACGGTGGGAGTGGGAGAAGGTCCCCATATATCAGAGTGAATGAGATCAAAAGGAGCATGAGACACAGAATCACTAGTCTGAAACGGTAAAGCATGATGCTTTCCCAACTTACAAGGCAGATAGTCAAAGTGTTTAGTATCAATAGAGCCTAAATGACCACTCGAAATTAAAGAGTTTAACCTAGAAAAGGAAGCATGACCTAATCTTGAATGCCAAATTTCAGATGACACTGTGGCAGCACAAACAGCAATAGAGGTTGGAATATTTAGGGAAACAAGCTCAAAGAGACGCCCCACTTTACGGCCTGTCCCAAGTGTCTGTCCCGTCCGAGGGTCCTGGACATGACAACCATGAGAAGAGAAGTGAATATCAAGACTAAGTTCACACAATTGGCCGACAGAAATCAAGTTAAGTGAGAGTTTAGGAACTAGGAATGTGTTAGTTAAAGATAATGTAGGTGTGGAAATGTTTCCTGTATGACTAACTCTCATATGTGAATTATCGGCAGTGAGAATATGAGGTGCATGTAGAGCAGAGGATTTAGACCGAAATAAGGCAGAGTTTGATGTCATGTGATTGCAACAAGCAGAATCAAAAAACCAAGAATCAGAAATACCTGGAGTAGTAGACATAGTAGAAGTGCTAGGAATAGCAGGGGTAAAGGTACCAGATTCTTGGAGAATGATGCGAAGATCCTCTAGAGATACTAGTGTGGGAGACGATCC
The DNA here is from genome assembly GCA_031216285.1 of Syzygium syzygioides. Lineage (NCBI taxonomy): Eukaryota > Viridiplantae > Streptophyta > Magnoliopsida > Myrtales > Myrtaceae > Syzygium > Syzygium syzygioides. The sequence continues at coordinate 19,300,243 of CM062251.1, forward strand.
ATGGGAAGACGCTTCTGCAGTGGTTGCATTGGCAGATAAATGAACAGAGGGACCTCGTGAGGGACCTCGGCTACGAGGCTGAGTGGTTGATCCTGTGGGTTGAATAGGTCGTAGCCGATAACAATTTGATGCTATATGACCATGTCGGCGACAATGTTTGCAAAATGGACGGCGCATGGAGGAAGAACTCGAAGTGGCAAGTACTGCATTTGTAGGCATGGATATAGGCACAGCAGGACGTTGCATTTTCAATGTAGCTAGCCGAGTCTCCTCATTCAGTAAATCTGATACAACTGTCTCAATAGAAGGAAAGGGATCTCTATGTAGAATGGAAGCTCTCACAGGTTCAAATTCATCATTTAGAGCCATCAAAAATTGCATAACACGAATACGATCACAATGTTCAGCAACTTTACGAATATTACTGTCCCCTTCCAAGCGTGGTTCACATAAGGTCAACTGATCCCAAATAGCATGCATAGATGATAGAAAATCATTAATGGACTGACCTGGCTCCTGACGCATGTGATATAAAGTCCCTAACAACCGATATTGATGGGCAACATCTGAACTAGAATAACGACTGTCAAGAAGATCCCAAGTTTCCTTGGCTGTATTAAAAAGGCCAAACTGGAGTCGGATAGATGGGATCGAAGTGTTTCGAAACCATGTGAGAATCTGATGATTTCTACTATCCCATTCATCCAAACGATCCACAAATTGATCATCAGTTTCTTCAACAGTTCTAGTAGGTTCCCTAATTTGTCCAGTGACATAACGCCAAAGCCGGCGTCCTTTTAAGAAACTTGATATCTCTTGAGACCATAAAATATAATTGGAACCATTCAAAATAGTCTGAATTGGCATTGAGACTTCCATTCTATCCGTTCTATCCATGAAAGGCACTTCACTACTATAGAATCAGCGAAATGTAGTATACCGAGCGCAAATACGGGAAACGTAACACCAAAAGCTAGCTCAGGATTTTGGAATACCTCAAGAACTGGTTGGGAAATGATCGAATCGGCCGAAAGAAGGTGACAAACTGTTCTGTTCGACGCCGGTCAACTCCGGTCAACGCCGGTCAACGCTGGTCAAAACGGATGACATGTCGGTGACGTGGAAGATGGCGTGGCGGTGACGTGGCTTGGGCGTGGGCCAGGCGCGTGCCGGTGTGGGCTAGGTGCGTGTCGGCGTGGGCCAGGCGCGTGCCTGACGCGTCAGGCACGTGTGGGCGCGTGGATCTCACGCGCAGCGCTTGGAGCGGCGCGTGAGGGCGCGTCCGGCGGAGGAAGGCGGCGAACTTTGACTGGCGGACTCGACTGAGGGCGGCGAGTCGAGGGTTGATGTTGGTCTTTGGAAAAACACGGCGGAAGATGTTCAAAACACCGGTGAACAGCGGTGAACGGCGATGAGCTTCCCGGGTCCAAGGCGCGGTGGTGCGGCGTGCGGCGGCGTCCGGCGGCCGTTGATGATGAAAATTCAGGATGTGGGTCGTCTGAGGGCGGCGAGTCTACTGGTGGTCTCAGTTTTCCGAAATGAGCAGCGGAAGTATGTCGAGCAAAGACGAAAACCTTCGGTCTTGACGGAGAATCGGGATGGCGCGGCCGGTGCGGCTGGCGTCGTGGCGACCACAATGTGGCAGACTCAATGGGCGATCCTCAGGTAACTGCGGCTCTGATACCAAGTTGAAGTGAGAGAATTTTTGTGTATATTTCTTGCTGTTGAACTACAAGCTAAGTCCCTTTATATAGGGAAAGTATAAAACAAGAATGAACAGTAAACCTAAATTATATATTATATTTTAACATTGTGTGTTCGAGGTTTGGCTGGAGGAAGACGATAGGGACAAGACGATGGGAGGAGAAAAAAAATTGGAAATTAAAAAAAGATGAATAAATGAAACTAATAATGGGCTTATTTTGACCAAAATGAAAAAAAAAGGGGTTTTAGCACGAGGATAAAGTTTGGGCTTGGCGTGGTCATAATAGAAAAAAGGCTTAGAGCGGGTTTAGTGTGGTTTTAGAGGAAAATGGTCTTCCTCCTTTTTATTAATTTTTAAATATTTTTTTTTGATTTTTTCAATTATATTATTTTCCTTTATTCTTCCTCCTTTTGCCGGTGAGCAGCCACCGGCGATGGATGATGACGAGTTGGCCTGTCCTAGGTGAGGGTCGCCGTCGCCCATCCCAGGAGCGGCCTGGCCTGGCAAAACAAATGTCGGGATAATTGGAGCGAAGGAGAGCAGGAATTGTGAAACAACAAGAAGAGAGTTGTAGAGACAGGACCACCATGACCTGACAAGAGGTTACTTTTTGCTTCTTTTGCCTCGATATTGACACTTGAAGATGCCGACTCTGTCTCGTCATTTTTATGCACTTTGCTGATACCTTTTCATTCTTTTTGCGATAGTCCATTATGCGGCATCTTTTTGTTAGGTTTTGTGCGGCAAGGATCTAGCTACTGAACAAACTGCAAACCGGATGATCAGTCTGTTAAGGCAACTACAGCAAACTTTGCCACCATCTGCTTTGGCCTCTGCATGGTCATCTTTGCAGCCCCAACAACAGCTTGCGTTGCAATCAATCCTCTCTTCGTAGAACCGGCAAAAAGAGGTTGACAAGTTGCTCTTCTCAAGGATTGCTGTCCAGTCGGTGTGTTGAATATATGCATTTGTTACCCATTCTTTCCCATAAATGGTTGCCATTGCATGATGCTTCAGAGCATTCCTACGTGATTAAGTGAGGGAATCACCTCTACAAGTGAACTTGTTTTCTGTAGCATGTGTATAGTGCAAGCATTAAGTCTATACTTAAGTTTTGAGCCCCATACTGTGCCATGAAAAGGATCAACTAGACATGGCCACGGGCCGGTTTTGGCCCGGAACCGGCCTGGTCAAACCCGGGACCGCCCGTTGACCGGGCCGGCGGTTCTGAACCGAAACCGGCCCGTGCCCTACGGGCTCGGTTCCGGTTCCCAAAATTCTTGAACCGGCCCGGAACCGCCGGTTCCAGGCCCGGTTCCAAAAAAAAAAAAAAGAAAAAAGGGCGGAGCGCGGACTCCGCGGAGGCGGAGGCGTCGTCGGTCGCCGGCGTCAGGCGAGGCTGGCCTCGCCAGTTGCAAGCGAGGCCGGCCTCGCCCGACGCCAGCGAGGGTCGACCTCGCCTGCAACGGGCGAGGCCGACCTCGCCTGCAACGGGCGAGGCCGGCCTCGCCCGACGCCGGCGAGGTCGACCCTCGCCCGACGCCTGCAACCGGCGAGGCCGGCCTCGCCCAGCCCAGGCGAGGCCGGCCCTCGCCTGAGGCCGGCGGCCGGCCTAAGGAGGCGTCGCGGCAACTGGCGAGCGCCTCCTCGCCGTCCTCGACTCCTCGGCGGCGCCCGGCGCCCGTTGGGCAACGACGGCCCAACGGGAAGAAAAAAAAAAAAAGCTTTGCAGCAGGGCCTGCACGTCTGCAGGCCCTGCTGCGGGCAGGGCAGCGCCCCAGCCCAGCGGCAGCGGGCCCGCCTTGCGGCCCGTTGCCAAACGGGCAAAAATTTGCCCGTTTGGCAATGGGCCAACGGGCGAAAAAAAACGTACAAAAATTATGAAAAATTCTCGATTTTATTTTATAAATACTCACACAATTCTCTCAATACTCACTCAATTCTCTCAAATTCTCTTCTCTCAAGTCTTAAATTTTCTCAATACTCGAAATTCTCTCCAATTGCCAATTCTCTCAATTTTCTCAATCCACGCAATTCTTTCTTAATTCTCCCAATTAATCCGCTCAATTCTCTCAATCCACTCGAAAAATGGCAAGTAGAAGTCGAGTGCCATCTGGCAAAGGTAAGAATATCGCGACGGAATCCCATCATTCTTTTGATCCTCGTGAATATGCAGATTTTCAAGATGATGAAATCAACATTTTTCCCGATATGGAGCGCGTCCCGACTCAAGAAAGTTTTAATCCTCCTGGAGAAATATCTACAACAAAGAAAGCAGAACGAGAATTTACATCTGACATTTGGAATCACTTCACGAAAACGGAAAGGTTTGATCTTAGTGAAAAAAGGTATGATATAATTTGTAAATATTGTGGGAAAATATATAAATATACAGGTGGACAAGGATATGGAACATTTAAACGACATATTAGGAGCAAACATCCAACCGAAACGGGAATCGATATCGGGCAACAACAAATTTCCAGGTACGTCAATCCTAATAGTTCCCCTTTGTTTCGTTTTAATGACAAAACTTATAAGGAAGAATTAGGCAAATTTATTTCCGTTGAGCATTTAGCATTTAATTTTGGAGAAAGATTTGGTTTTAATGAATTTGTACAAAATGCATGTGCTCCACAAGCAAAACGTGTTCCTAGAAATTCAGTTAAACGAATAATTAAAGATCTTTACAAAAAAGGAAAAAAAGATTTACAAAACTTTTTTATGCAATTTAATGGATGCGTGCATATAGGTAGTGACATTTGGAGTGATCCTTGGCAAAGTCATTCTTACGTGGGCATAACATGTCATTGGATAGATGACGAGTGGAGTATTCAAAAAAGAGTCATTGCATTTAGAGTTTTCGATGATAATCATACGGCAAATAATATTTATAGATTAATTAGGCAAATTTTAGAAGAATATTATTTGCTTAACAAAATTTTTTCAATCGGTTTTGATAATGCTGCAGCAAATACCGCTTCAATTGTCGAGTTAGAAAATATTTGTAAACCCGCTTTTGGCGGAAAATTTTTTCACGTTAGATGTGCTTGTCATGTTTTAAATTTATGTGTACAAGATGGTTTGAAAACTCTCAATATTTTTCTTCAACCAATAAAAATGGCGATTCAATTTTTATGGAAACATCCCCAAAAAATGAGAGAATGGGGTAAATTTTGTAGAGAAAATGGCAGAAGGCCAAAAGATTTTCAAAAGATGTTCCAACTCGTTGGAATTCTACTTTCCACTTGCTTACTGAATCTTTAGCATATAAAGATTTATTATGTACATTCATTTCTAATAATGTACCTCAGATTAATTTATATCCACAAGAATGGGATATTTGCCAAAAAATTTTAGATGTTTTAAAGATTTTTAATGATGCAACTTATACTTTGTCTGGTGTTTATTATCCTACTACACATTTATTTTTAGTAGAGTGTATTAATATTGTCGGAATTTTTGATGAATGTGAAAATGATGTTCAATTACAACATACTATACTTGCAATGAAAATGAAGTGGCTACATTATTATATGGAAATTCCCATTATTTATTTAGTTGCTTGTGTTTTTGATCCGCGTTGCAAATTTGATGGCTTAAATGATTTTTTGCGTGTGTATTATCAATGTTTAAATTGTGATGATATAAATGTTACAGCTATAGTACGTAATGTTAAAAACGTAGTAATAGAATTATATAATGAATTTTATACTAAATATAATTTAGATGATACTGGATCTTCTCAATCTATGGAGATACAAAATGACGGTATAGGTAAAATTAGTAGAGGGTACCAACTTTTATTACATAGACAAAAAAAACAAAAGGGAGTAATAGGAAATATTTCTGAATTAGAGAGTTATCTAAACGTTTCATTTGAGATTACTGAATGTGGTAAGGATTTTTTAATTTTGGATTGGTGGAAGGGGCACGCAAGCCGATACCCAATCCTTGCTCTTATTGCAAAACAGATTTTTTCAAACCCTTGTTCCACAGTTGCGGTCGAACAAGCATTTAGTACTGGAGGTAATATTTTGGAAGAACATCGTTCAAGATTAGATCCAGAATCAGTGCAGACGCAAGCTTGTGTTGCTGATTGGACGAAGGCTCAATACCGGCAACAAGAGATAGATCGCAATGCTGAATCTGAATTCTTTAACGATGGAGGAGATACTACCACTACCGGTACTGGAACGGGTAGTGACGATTGAGGGTAAAAGAACTATTGGAGTTGGCAAATATTTCGGGAACCCTTGTTTCTCATATCGGGTACGCCCACATGAGCTTAGGGAAACCCGAGTATAATCCGACGACATGTGACCTCTGATCCCCTGTGCATTGTGCACGGAATGTTTAGGTTTTGGGATCATTTTAGGGCATATATATTGTGTTCGTTTTTTTTATAGATCGTTGTAACGAATTGTAATGTGTTTAATGATAATTTATTAAGTTCAAGTCATGTATTTTTATCCCCAAATTTAATTACAATTTACATTTTAATTACAATTTATATTTAATTTTCTTTTCTTTTCTGTTTTTCCTTTTCTGTTTTTTTTTGGTCTTCCTCCGCCGGCGCCGACTAGGGCCGGCGGAGGTCGCCGGCCTCAGGCGAGCCTCGCCGGCGTCGGGCGAGGCTCGCCTGAGGCTGGGCGAGCGAGGCGAGCCTCGCCCGACGCCGGCGAGGCTCGCCCTCGCCTGGATCTGGCGAGGGCCAGCCTCGCCGGCGTCGGGGTCGGGCGAGCCTCGCCGTCGCCTGGGCGAGCGAGGCGAGCCTCGCCCGACGCCGGCGAGGCTCGCCCTCGCCTGGATCTGGCGAGGGCGAGGCTCGCCGGCGTCGGGCGAGGCTCGCCGTCGCCTGGGCGAGCGAGGCGAGCCTCGCCCGACGCCGGCGAGGCTCGCCCTCGGCCCTCGCCTGGATCTGGCGAGGGCGAGCCTCGCCGGCGTCGGGCGAGGCTCGCCTCGCTCGCCCAGGCGACGGCGAGCCTCGCCCGACGCCGGCGAGCCTCGCCTCGCTCGCCCAGGCGACGGCGAGGCTCGCCCGACGCCGGCGAGGCTCGCCTCGCCCTCGCCGTCGCCTGGGCGAGGCTCGCCCTCGCCTGGCGAGGGCCAGCCGGTTCCGAACCGGTTCTGAACCGTCCGGTTCCGGTTCATGAACCGGACGGTTCCGGTTCATGAACCGGACGGTTCCGGTTCGTTATTGGCCACGAACCGGAACCGCCGGTTCCGAACCGGAACCGATCGGTTCCGGCCCGTGACTATCACTAGGATCAACATCCCTTTGGTGCATCCGGTTTGAGGATTGTCTGGCAGGCAATTCTTGTGGCAGTTTTGTTCCCATCTTGTTTTCATGTCGTCAGTTTTTGTTTCGGCTCATACTTGCTGGCATAATGTATCGACTGAAGTCAAGCATTGTAATTCTTTCACTGGGTCTGCACCTTGTATTTGAACACTGGGCTGGTGGGGGCTGGTGTCGCTTCTTGAATTTTTGTGAAGAATTAAATTATATTCTTGAGGTTTTTGAGTTTTGGTATACAATGCGGAGTTCCACTATAATTTTCTGGCAATTGTCCATTTTTGTTGCCAATGCTCTAAGCAGTAGGACTTTGTGGAATTTCGCAGTCATTAGTAAATTGCATGGAAGACCTGTCTGGAAAGATCTGAGGTCCTCCGTTGCATTGCTTCCATCAAAATTCTTTCAAGCTTCAAACCTTAACGATGTTTTTGTGTAGACAGATGGATGGATACACCCGAAACGCAAAAATGGATGCACCCTAAGTGCCCACTGTAGATCGGTTTGAGCGCTTGGGGATCTAATCTGCTGTCTCGTTCCGAACTCATCGGCTTTACCGTTTTTCCGTCAGGCCGTGTCTGTCTCATACTCATGGTCTCAATTCGTGTAAGAACACCTAATAACAGTAATGTGTGGGTTAGCAGATGTGAATCCTGATGCATGTCTATAGGCTTGGCAAGGGGATCTGGTGGACAAAGTATTGATTTTCATGCAGTTTGAGTGGAGAATTCCATTGCACTCCCCCAATATCTTTGATGACTCCAAAGGAGCCCGATTATAATAAAAAGCAGAAAACTGGACGACCCTTTGGGTTTTGACTGGGCGCGATATGGCCGAGCGGAGCGGATCATTTTATGCTTCTATAGTAGAGAGTTACCGTTCCCTTGGATGAGTTTGAAATTTGACTCTTGCAATTGACAAATTGCGAAACTTGGGTGCTATATTTGTCACAGTGGGCGATGGAGTCGATGCGAGCTCGGCGTACATGACTAGCCGGAGAGGGGAACAGAGGCGATCGCGGCGGTTGCTTGAGGAGACACTTCCCATCTTGGGCCTGGTGATGATGATGGTGGTCGGAGGGGGAGGGGAGGCAAGGCAGGGGCTAAATTTTAATGGGCTAGGCGTGTGCAGGAGGAGATTTGTAACAGCCCGAATTTCGACTAATTTTTAGGATTTATAGAACGCGTGAATTGTCAGTGTGCTTATAGTAAAATCTCGCCCCGAAAACTGATCACTCTCGGTTACTATTTTAAACTAGAGATTTTGCTAGAATCGCACTCGATCGAATTTTGTCGTTATTTAGACCTCGAACTTGGCAGTCGATTTTTGGGAGTTTCAGAAAGAAATAAATTGGACGGTGTCGATATTATTGTGGCCAACGTCGAGATTATCAGGGATAGTTGAAAAGTGTATTTTCGAATCGAGTACGAATTTGGACTGGTAGACCACCCTTGCAGTGTGTTTTTATTATCACAAATTTGGTCAAATCCTAAAATTCTTTTCATTAGGATTTTTCGGGGTCCGTCGGATCGTTTTCGGGTTTAAATTGTGTCCGTTGGATCGCGATATTGACGAGTGTGACTTGTCTTTTCTCTCTCTCTCCCTCTCCCCAATTCCCGCCGGTTCCCCCTCTCCCCTACGCCTGCCCCACCTACCCCACCTACACACTAGCCATCACTTCCCCCTTTTTCTTTCTTTTTCTTTTCTCTCTTTTTTTTTTCTCTTCTTCTTTCTCTTCTGCTTCTCTTCTCCTTCGCTGGCTTCCTCGCGCGCACGTTCCTGCTTCTGATTTTCCTTCGCTGTGGTCCCAGCTCGTCGGAACCAACCGTCGCCGTGCGCTGCCTCCTCGCCGGTCTAGTCGCCGCCCGTCGCCAGCGAGCTTCGCCGGCCTTTTCGACAGCCCCGTCGCAGGCCTGCCCACGATGCACGTGCAGCAGCGAGCACACCGCCGCTGCCGCCGCGCCCGTTGCCACGCCTGACCGCTGCGCCTCGCAACGCCCGGCCGCCGTACGCTTTTCCCCAACCACCGTTTGGCCGCCGTCCCCATCCAGTCGCCCCATCTCAGCCGCCTCTTTCCCTCTCCTCCCCTCCTCTGTTTTTTTTTTTGGCTCCGCCGGTCTTGTTCCAGTCGGAGCCGCCGTCCGCGCCGGAGCTGCTGAGTTCGGGCCGCCGCCTCCCGGTCCCGGATGCCACCCCCAGCTCGTCAACCTCTCCCTCAGACCGTTTCGCCTCACCTCAGCAGCCGTCCCAGGCCGAACCGAGAAGAGCTCCGCCGGTTTTGCCTCGCCGGTGCCGCGCCGCCCGCCGCCATCGCCGTGCACCGCCTGCCGCCGCTCACCTCCGACTAACCACTCCCCTGTTTTGGGCCGGAGAGACCGCGACCCCGCCGGCGCCGTGTGACCGCCGGCTTGCCCCCGGAGCGCCGCCGCCGATTCTCACCGCGAGTCGGTAATCGGCCGCTCGCTCCCGTCGCCTCGAGTCAATTTTAGGCGAGTAAAAATTTCTAAACCATAATTAGCCTAATTGTGAATTTTTAGGGGTAGATTAACGGGGTAATTAAGCTAATTTGGGGCTTATTTGTGTGGGAGTGTGCATGAGCTGATTATAAGACTTAATTGGGACTTAATGAGGAGGTTTAGGCGTGATTTGGTGGCCATTTGAGGGCTGATTCGGTACTGTTCACAGTAGACCCGAATTTGGATTATTTCGCCTAAGTTGAAATTAATTGGCTCAATAGGTGACGACGTGAATTTGGGCAATGTATCAGTTAATTTAGGACTTGTTGGGGGTCTTAGTGGGCGTTATCATATTCAGGATTTGATTGTGGAGTGTGGTTGGTCACGTCGAGTCCTAAACCGATTGGATTGTTCGTAATGCTAAGTTGTGTATTTAGTGCCGGGCGTAAATAGGCTAAAATGAAATGAGTTAGGCGTGCCGACAATGTGCCGACTGAGTGGGAAATTGTGATTCATTGATCTGGGCACATCGGAGTACGGCTATTGATTCGAATTCCATGACATGTGTATTTGCATATTATGTTTTAATATAGTTGAGATTGAATACAGTAATGCACATGTCTGTCGTGAGTAAATCGGGCCTTCGGGTGGAACAACTGTGGCCTTCGGGTCGGGCCTTCGGGTCGAAACAACTGTGGCCTTCGGATCGGGCCTTCGGGTCGAAACAACTGTGGCCTTCGGATCGGGCCTTCGGGTCAAAACAAATGTGGCATTCGGGTCGAAATAGTTGGGGTCTTCGGACCGGGCCTTCGGGTCGAAACAGTTGGGGTCTTCGGACCAGGCCTTCAGGTCGGAACAAACTGTGGTCTCCGAGCCGGGCCTTCGGGTCTGTTTAATGGTTATTGGCCTTCAGGTCGGGCCTTCGGGTCGGGACAATTTGTGGCCTTCGGGTCGGGCCTACGGGTCGGGATAGATTATTGGCCTTAGGGTCGTGGCGTCGATATGACTGCTTACTCTGTTTATATTGCTACTGAAAGTCTTACCTGCAGGATGTTATAGTGAATTGGGCCTTAGGCCCGGATGAATTGACATTTATTGTTGCACTGGTTCATTTAATTATGTATTCTATTTACCCTCTGGAGGTACACTTAGTCTAGTTTGGGATTAGAAATTTATTACTTGCTGAGTTTCTCACGGTTGTGGTAAAATCGGATTTTTCAGATCCCCGGCCATGAATTTTGAGGCTGAAGAGCAGGACCGTGAGCCGAGACAGAGTCTGAGGTTATGAGCTCAGAGGAAGAGCCAGGGCAGTCCGAGAGTTCTTTTGAGACGTCTAGATTTGACCCCGACTAGGAGCCCTAGTTTAGGTCCCAGCCTTAGGAGTGAGGGCCGTCACTTTTTGATTGTAGCCCTTCCCGATAGACAGTTTGATATCCCTAGGCCACCGATCCCTTTTTGCTTCGTGGCCCCTTTGGTGTACCTTTTTGTAGATAAAGGGATATTGTTTGTAAGTTTGTAAAGAATATATACTATGGTTTAATTTCTCGTTTAATTGTCATCTCCAGCTATTCATGGTTGCGTTTTTAAATGTCCGGGTGTATATACTTATCTTACATATGTATAAACGTCGTTTCCGCTTTTGGCTTGTTTTCTCTAACTTGGGTATACGGGTCTCTGTGTCGCAATCCTGGGAGCGTCGCACTCTGTTTAGACCCCGGGCGGATGTTCATGCTCACGTTGGGTGTGGGGCGTGACATCCCCTCTTGAATTGGTATCAGAGCAAGGACAGCTCAGTCCAATTTAGCTAAACCCTGGAGTGATAAGGAGGAGTGACCATGGGTAGCCATAGGTCGACCTAGTGTACTAAGTGTGCCTCCAGATTGTTTGTGTTTGAATGTTGTGGTGATTATTTGAACCAGTATTATGCAGGTGCGGTAGGACCCAAGGTAAGTGTGCGAGTCCTTGGGTGAAAATTCTGTGCCGTTGTGCTAGTTGCATGCTGAGTGTTTAATTGCTTTTCTGTTGATACCTGCTTAGGACTTAGACCGGTTAGTTGGTTTAGGTCTCTAATTCCTGGACGGAATTATATCAGGTAGTTGAGCACTCAGACTTAAAGAATGAGCAGCGAAGGAAAAAATATGGGCAGAGTTCCAAGGAGGGGCACAGGAAGTGGAACCAGAGGTGGAGGTCGTGCTCGAGTTAGAGCCGTAGAAGACCTCGGGATGGGCGCTAGAACAGTAGAAAACCCTGGATTTAATGCTGGAGCTGCAGCAGACCCTAGGATGGAGCAAGTGATCGAAACCTTAAGAGAAATAGGGAATGTTATGGACAAGCAAGCCCAAGAGAGAGCAACAGTAATTGCTGAGGCTGCAGCAGTAGCTGCCATTGTTGGGAATCAAGCCCAAGCCCAGCAAGCTCAAGCTCAACCAATGGTAGCAGCAAGGCCAATGTACTAGTTGGTAGAGCAGTTCCTTAAGCTGAAACAGCCCAAGTTCACGGGTAGTAGGGGTAACCCAGAAACCGCCCCACGTTGGGTGGAGGAGTTAGAGAAAACATTCGACCTGTTGGGATGTACTGAGACAGAAAGGATTTCATTGGCGACTTACCAGCTGCAGGATAATGCCCACGACTGGTGGAAGGCGGTTAAGGATAGAGTATTTCCAGAGAATATGGAACAGACCTGGGCAATATTCATCGAGCATTTCTATGGTCAGTATTTCTCAGAGAGTGCCCAGGAGAAGAAAATGGCGGAGTTTATGATACTTCGTCATGGGCCAATGACAGTAGTTCAGTACGAGGCAGAGTTTTAAAGGCTGTCTAGGTTTGCCCCAAGGATGGTTGAGAATCCACTGGATAAGGCTCGAAGATTCCGAGATGGACTGAGGCCGGATCTTCGTACCTAGATGCTTTTGCTGAATATCAGGGATTACAAGGAATTATATGAGCGAGCTCAAATCATGGAGAGAGATCAAATGGAAAGGGTAACAGCATCGGGTTCAAGGTTTAATCAGAACAGGGACAATCGTCGCTTTGGAAAGAAACTGATGACTGACAATAGACAGTTTGTTTCACCACCGAGGAAGAATATCGGGAAACCCAACCAGACGCCAATGAGGTTTGGAGCTTGCTTCCGTTGCGGGAGGTTGGGACATCAGATAAAGGATTGTCCGCAGCAGCAATTTTCGGGACCTTCAGGACAACATCAGCAACCCAGAGTGGGAAATCAGGCCGGAAATCCCCCGCTAGCTATCCTGGGCAGACCACCGGCATAGGGACGTGTATACGCAATGGAGCGCAAGGATGTCGAGGACGCGCCAGGCGTGGTCATAGGTACCGTGTCTCTCTGTGATCATGCTGCCTATGCGTTATTTGATCCCGGGGCAACGCATTCGTTTATTTCCGAGCAGTTTGTTAGATTGGTTGGTGTGGAGCCTGTATTACTTGAAAACATGTTATGTGTGACGACCCCACTGCATGATAGGGTGTTAGTATCTTTGGGGTGCTTGGATTGTAAAATCGTGATGGGGAGTGTAGAGGAGAGGATTGATTTGGCTGTGTTAGCCATGTATGATTTCGATGTGATCATCGGTATGGATTGGCTGACGAAACAGAAAGCCGTTATGGATTGCGGTAGTAAGACGATCCAATTCAATCCGATGGGACATCCTAGGTTTGAATTTCAGGGAAACCGAGGAGGAACCTTGATCCCTTGGATTTCCTCAATAGAAGCAACTGAGATGCTCGAGGAAGGTTGTGAGGGATATTTGGTTAATGTGAAGGATCCGACTTTGGTGGAACCTAAGCTAGAGGAAATCCCTGTAGTGTGTAATTTCCCCAAGGTATTTCCTCAGGAATTGCCAGGCTTACCGCCAGAGCGGGAAGTGAAATTTGTAATAGAATTGACCCTAGGTACTGAGCCAATTTCTAAGGCCCCGTATCGAATGTCTTTATCAGAATTTAAAGAACTGAAAGTCCAGATGCAGGAATTATTAGACAAAGGGTTTATTCGTCCTAGTGCGTCTCCATGGGGAGCGCCAGTCCTATTCGTGAAGAAAAAGGACGGGACATTGAGATTATGTATAGACTATCGGCAGTTGAATCAGGTGACCATAAAGAATAAGTATCCACTGCCAAGGATCGACGACTTGTTCGATCAATTGCAAGGAGCGTCAGTGTTCTCTAAGATTGATCTACGGACCGGGTATCATCAGTTAAGAATTCGGAAGGAGGATATACCCAAGACTGCATTTAGGACAAGGTATGGGCATTACGAGTTTACAGTCATGCCATTCAATCTGACGAATGCCCCCGCAGCTTTCATGGATCTGATGAACAGAGTATTTAAGGAATTCCTGGACCAGTTCGTTATTGTGTTCATCGACGACATCTTGGTATACTCAAAGAGTCCGATAGAGCACGAAATGCATTTGACTGAGGTACTGCGGACATTGAGAGAACATGCGCTTTATGCGAAATTTAGTAAATGCGAGTTCTGGCTTAGCAAGGTAGCATTCCTTGGACATATTGTGTCAGGAGAAGGAATAACAGTGGACCCGATTAAGATCGAAGAGTGCTTAAGTGGCCCAGACCGACATCAGTGACGGAAATTAGGAGTTTCTTGGGATTAGCTGGTTACTAACGACGATTTGTAGAAGGATTCTCGTCGATAGCCATGCCACTAACAAGGTTGTTGAAAAAGGAAACTAAGTTTGAATGGGATGATAAGTGCGAGCGAAGCTTTCAGGAACTTAAGCACAGGCTGACAACAGCTCCAGTTTTAACTATTCCATCTGGACCTGGTGGATTCGACGTATACAGTGATGCTTCACTTAGAGGACTTGGTTGCGTGTTAATGCAGCATGGGAAAGTAGTTGCGTATGCGTCACGTCAGTTGAGGCCACATGAATCGAACTATCCGACGCATGACCTAGAGTTGGCTGCCATTGTTTTTGCACTCAAAATTTGGAGACATTATTTATGTGGAGAAAAGTTCCAGATTTATACGGATCATCAAAGTCTCAAGTGCCTGTTTTCGCAGAAAGAGCTAAACATGAGACAGCGTAGGTGGATGGAACTTCTGAAAGATTATGACTACGACATCATGTACCACCCTGGAAAGGCGAATCGAGTGGCTGATGCGCTAAGTCGCAAATCGAGTATGGCGCACATGATGATCAAGGAGTGGACGTTGTTAGAAAGGCTTCGAGACTCAGAATTTAAATTTGAATTGGGCCATGTGTCGAATCTGCTGGCTACTTTGAGAATTGAGCCGGAGATTCAGACCAAGATTAAGACGTTGCAGTCCACTGACCAGGAAATTCAGAAAATCGTGGAAATGGATGCCACTATAAGGAAGCCAGATTTCCAAGTAGCAGATGATGGAATTCTAAAATTTAGAGGACGATGGTGTGTACCCGATGATACTGAGCTTAAGGAAGAGATACTAAGAGAAGCTCGTCGCAGCAATTACAGTATACACCCCGGCAGTACGAAAATGTACCAGAATCTACGGCAACATTACTGGTGGAACGGAATGAAGGCAGATGTGGCTAGGTATGTGGCTAAGTGTTTGACATGTCAGCAAGTAAAGGCGCAACACTGTAAACCTGGAGGACTGCTGCGACCGTTGGAAATTTCTGAGTGGAAGTGGGAACACATCACCATGGACTTCGTAACAGGGTTACCAAGAAGCTAGAGAGGGCATGATTCCATTTGTGTAGTCGTGGATCGACTTACAAAATCGGCACATTTCTTAGCAGTACGAAAGGATTTTGAGTTAGAAAAGTACGCAGAACTTTATGTGAGGCAAATTGTCAGACTGCATGGAGTGCTGGTGACGATTACATCAGATCGTGACCCGAGATTTACGGTAAATTTCTGGAAAAGTCTGCAGTCGGCTTTGGGAACAAAGGTGCAGTTCAGTACAACTTACCATCCGCAGACTGACGGTCAATTAGAAAGAACGATATAGATCCTTGAGGATATGTTGAGAGCATGTGTACTGGATTTCCAAGGTAAATGAGAAGAACAGTTGCATTTGGTGGAGTTTGCGTATAATAACAGTTATCAGCAGAGTATCCAGATGGCCCCATTTGAGGCTTTATATGGCAGAGCGTGTAGGACTCCAATGTGCTGGGATGAGGTAGGTGAGCGAAGCATTACGGGCCTAGAGTTAGTACAGCAAACAGTGGAAGTTGTCGAGGTTATCCGAGAAAGACTAAAGACAGCGCAAAGTCGACAGAAAAGCTATGCCGATCGGAGACGTCGACCTTTAGAATTCCAAGTTAGAGACCATGTGTTTCTCAAGGTGTCACCTATGAAAGGGTTATCCCGATTTGGCAAGAAAGGGAAGCTGAGCCCGAGGTTCGTCGGACCGTTCAAGGTTTTAGAAAAGATTGACGATATGGCGTATAGACTTGCTCTGCCACCTAACTTATCCCAGGTACACAACATCTTCCACGTGTCGATGTTAAAAAAGTATGAACCAGACCCGACGCACGTTCTAAGATATGAAGAAATAGAGGTGGACGACAAGGTGTCGTGCGTGAAGAGACCAGTCAGAATTGAAGATCGGAAAGACCGGGTTCTGCGGAATAAGACAATCCCGATGGTCAAGATAGTCTGAGAACACCACGGGACAGAGGGCGTAACTTGGGAAAGTGAGGAATCGATACGGCACCGGTACCCCCATCTGTTTGAGTAGTTTGATTGGATTGTAAATTTCGAGAACGAAATTTTTGTAAGGAGGGAAGAATTGTAACAGCCCGAATTTCGATTAATTTTTGGGATTTATAGAACGCGTGATTTGTCAGTGTGCTTAAAGTAAAATCTCGCTCGAGAACTGATCACTCTCGGTTACTATTTTAAACTAGAGATTTCGCTAGAATCGCACTCGATCGAATTATGTCGTTATTTAGACCCCGAACTTGGCAGTCGATTTTTGAGAGTTTCAGAATGAAATAAATTGGACGGTGTCGATATTATTGTGGCCAACGTCGAGATTATCAGGGATAGTGGAAAAGTGTATTTTCGAACCGAGTACGAATTTGGACTGGTAGACCGCCCTCGCAGTGTGTTTTTATTATCACAATTTTGGTCAAATCCTAAAATTCTTTTCATTAGGATTTTTCGGGGTCCGTCGGATCGTTTTCGGGTTTAAATTGTGTCCGTTGGATCGCGATATTGACGAGTGTGACTTGTCTTTTCTCTCTCTCTCCCTCTCCCCAATTCCCGCCGGTTCCCCCTCTCCCCTACGCCTGCCCCACCTACCCCACCTGCACACTAGCCATCACTTCCCCCTTTTTCTTTCTTTTTCTTTTCTCTTTTTTTTTTCTCTTCTTCTTTCTCTTCTGCTTCTCTTCTCCTTCGCTGGCTTCCTCGCGCGCACGTTCCTGCTTCTGATTTTCCTCCGCCGCTGTCCCAGCTCGCCGAAACTAGCCGTCGCCGTGCGCCGCCCGTCGCCAGCGAGCTTCGCCGGCCTTTTCGACAGCCCCGTCGCCGGCCTGCCCGCGACGCACGTGCAGCAGCGAGCACACCGCCGCTGCCGCTGTGCCCGTCGCCGCGCCTGACCGCCGCGCCTCGCAACGCCCGGCCGCAGTGCGCTTTTCCCCAGCCACCGTTTGGCCGCCGTCCCCATCCAGTCGCCCCATCTCAGCCGCCTCTTTCCCTCTCCTCTCCTCCTCTGTTTTTTTTTGGCTCCGCCGGTCTTATTCCAGTCGGAGCCGTCGTCCACGCCGGAGCTGCTGAGTTCGGGCCGCCGCCCCCCGATCCCGGACGCTACCCCCAGCCCGTCGACCTCTCCCTCAGCCCGTTTTGCCTCACCTCAGCAGCCGTCCCAAGCCGAACCGAGAAGAGCTCCGCCGGTTTCGCCTCGCCGGTGCCGCGCCGCCCGCCGCCGTCACCGTGCATCGCCCACCGCCGCTCACCTCTGACCAGCCACTCCCCTGTTTTGGGCCGGAGAGACCGCGACCCCGCCGGCGCCGTGTGACCGCCGGCTTGCCCCCGGAGCGCCGCCGCCGATTCTCATCGCGAGTCGGTAATCGGCCGTCCGCTCCCATCGCCTCGAGTCAATTTTAGGCGAGTAAAAATTTCTAAACCTTAATTAGCCTAATTGTGGATTTTTAGGGGTAGATTGACGGGGTAATTAAGCTAATTTGGGGCTTATTTGTGTGGGAGTGTGCATGGGCTGATTATAAGACTTAATTGGAACTTAATGAGGAGGTTTAGGCGTGATTTGGTGGCCATTTGAGGGCTGATTCGGTACTGTTCACAGTAGACCCGAATTTGGATTATTTCGCCTAAGTTGAAATTAATTGGCTCAATAGGTGATGACGTGAATTTGGGCAATGTATCAGTTAATTTAGGACTTGTTGGGGGTCTTAGTGGGCGTTATCATATTCGGGATTTGATTGTGGAGTGTGGTTGGTCATGTCGAGTCCTAAACCGATTGGATTGTTCGTAATGCTAAGTTGTGTATTTAGTGCCGGGCGTAAATAGGCTAAAATGAAATGAGTTAGGCGTGCCGACAATGTGCCGACTGAGTGGGAAATTGTGATTCATTGATCTGGGCACATCGGAGTACGACTATTGATTCGAATTCCATGACATGTGTATTTGCATATTATGTTTTAATATAGTTGAGATTGAATACAGTAATGCACATGTCTGTCGTGAGTAAATCGGGCCTTCGGGTCGAAACAACTGTGGCCTTCAGGTCGGGCCTTCGGGTCGAAACAACTGTGGCCTTCGGGTCGGGCCTTCGGGTCGAAACAACTGTGGCCTTCGGGTCGGGCCTTCGGGTCGAAACAGTTGGGGTCTTTGGACCGGGCCTTCGGGTCGAAACAGTTGGGGTCTTCGGACCGGGCCTTCGGGTCGAAACAGATGGGGTCTTCGGACCGGGCCTTCGGGTCGAAACAGTTGGGATCTTCGGACGAGGCCTTCGGGTCGGAACGAACTGTGGCCTCCGGGCCGGGCCTTCGGGTCTGTTTAATGGTTATTGGCCTTTAGGTCGGGCCTTCGGGTCGGGACAATTTGTGGCCTTCGGGTCGGGCCTACGGGTCAGGATAGATTATTGGCCTTAGGGTCGTGGCGTCGATATGACTGCTTACTCTGTTTATATTGCTACTGAAAGTCTTACCTGCAGGATGTTATAGTGAATTGGGCCTTGGGCCCGGGTGAATTGACATTTATTGTTGCACTGGTTCATTTAATTATGTATTCTATTTACCCTATGGAGGTACACTTAGTCTAGTTTGGGATTAGAGATTTATTACTTGCTGAGTTTCTCACGGTTGTGGTAAAACCGGATTTTTCAGATCCTCGGCCATGAATTTTGAGTCTGAAGAGCAGGACCCTGAGTCGAGACAGAGTCTGAGGTTATGAGCTCAGAGGAAGAGCCAGGGCAGTTCGAAAGTTCTTTTGAGACGTCTAGATTTGATCCCGACTAGGAGCCCTAGTTTAGGTCCCAGCCTTAGGAGTGAGGGCCGTCACTTTTTGATTGTAGCCCTTCCCGATAGACAGTTTGATATCCCTAGGCCACCGATCCCTTTTTGCTTCGTGGCCCCTTTGGTGTACCTTTTTGTAGACAAAGGGATATTGTTTGTAAGTTTGTAAAGAATATATATTATGGTTTAATTTCTCGTTTAATTGTCATCTCCAGCTATTCATGGTTGCGTTTTTAAATGTCCGGGTGTATATACTTATCTTACATATGTATATACGTCGTTTCCGCTTTTGGCTTGTTTTCTTTGACTTGGGTATACGGGTCTCTGTGACGCAATCCTGGGAGCGTCGCACTCTGTTTAGACCCTGGGCGGATGTTCATGATCACGTTGGGTGCGGGGCGTGACAAGATTAAGGTTTCCATTTTTCAAAAACATGGTATCTTATATCGCTTACGAAAATGAATGAACGATAAATATTTTTATCGTCCACGAAAATGTTTAAACTAGTTATCGATAATGAAAATATTTTTATTGACTAATTATCTCAAACAATAAAAACAATCAATTTTAGGAAAATATTTTTCAAATAATTTATTCTTCGCAAAACAAATGGAGCTTAAGATTATCTACTATGTAGATGAACAATTGGAATTTCTATTAGAGTCACTGTGTGGGAGTTGATAAAAGAGGAAGTGCGTAGTCTTTCCCATACAATCAAGCAGTTCAAGTTCATAGCCACAACAACTAGGGCTGTGCAATAGGTCAAATTCTACTCCAGAACCAGACCAAACTGGTCATGGAAATAGGTTCGATTCCTGGTTTAAGAGAAAATAGGTCCACACTAGTACTGTGCAAGGAGGCTCCAGGTTTTGGTTGCTGAACCCACCCGCTCGAGAAATGACGGTTGGAACCTATTTATGAAGTTGGAAGAAAAAAATTTATCTTTCATAAATGAACTCTACTTCCTTGTTTCTTTATATTTCTGCTTGTTTTGTATCAATAATTTAACATTGAGCCATTTTTTTCCTTGTACTATTTTGCTGAAGCTGTTATTAGTTCCTCATAGATTTTTGCTAAAAAATAAGAAACCGGTTCTTGGGTAGACCCTAAAACCAAATTGGAAAAAAAAAAGCTAGGTTCCAAAGTCCAAAAACTGGAAACTAGTTCTAAAATGGTAGGTTCCAAATTTCAGATCTGGAACCTACTAACTCTGGAACCAAATTTCCTAAAAGTAATGTTGATATTAAAGTTTCTCGTTTGTGCCAAAATGAGTTGGCTCAGTTGGAAAGGATTGGATGCTTCGCATCATGTCCGCAATCCCTTTTGATAGGCTATCTGTAATATGACCTTTCTGGCGTTGGCATGGGGTAACCTCCCTACCTTCTAAACTTTTTCTTACCGGAAATAAAAAAAAGTTTCTCATTTGTGAGTAACTTGTACACATTACCACAAATGAATCATCCATTCAAGCGAAAAAGATTGTAGTGGCCTTAGAACTATGGTGTCCACATTACCACAAGGTTTTTCACCAAAAAGAGCAAAGTAACAGCTATTTGTGGACTAGTTTGATGAGAAAATATCGAGATAATCCCGAGTTTGCGGAAATTTGAAATGAAGAATATTTATTGAGTTGGTTCTTGGAAAATTTCAAAGGGATCATCTGTACTTACTTCAAAAAGGGAGTGCGCGAATATTATTTTGTCCATAACTCTCTGCATATTAACAAGGCGATGGCAGCAAGAGATTCCTTGATGCAAACCCACGAGCCGAAGGAAAGGGTTTTTGCTTGCGTGAGATTCTGTTTCATATTTGAAAGTTGCCATTCATCTCTCTCTCTCTCTCTCTCTCTCTCTCTCTCTCTCTCTCGCGTGCGCGCAGGGCCATCTTCACAACCAAGGAGAGAGAGAAATGGGAGACTTTGATGGTTAATTGGGTCGTGGAGTGTAGGTGACGATACAGTTGGGTCAGGGATCAGCTGCCCAGGTGACCAGAAACATGCTCAAGGAGAAGGGTCTTGATGCTTTCTATAAGGTAATGCTTTTCCTTACTGTTTGAAGCTTCAACGTGACATTTTTTAAATGACAGGTCTTCTGAGGAACCGATGCTTTCGCGATCGATCTTCATGAAATCTTCACGTGGTGTTCTTTCTTCCAGGAAACGAAAACATCAGGCTAGAATAATAAGTGGAGTTGTCAAAGAAATACTGATCCGTTGGTTAGCTTCGAGGAATGACCAGTTAAGATGACCGGTGAGTATTGTTGGTTGTTGCCATCGAGAGTCAGCTACGATGAGCAGGAGCACAATGCGGCTTCACTTTTGAAACTTCACATGCTGCAACAGGTCCGAAAAGAGAATGATTGCTTTGATATTTCAAATCTGATTTGTCGCTGGCTAGCAAGAAAGTAAATCTGGTTTTACCATAATGCTCGTCGAAGTAGCACTCGAGGATAAACGGATTATCAAATCACTGACAGGGGACAAGAGAAAGGAAAACTAACATGCTCCCTTTCTTTTTAGAATTGAGGATTGCAATAGATTTGGAACTTTTGTGGAGAAGAAATTGAAGTTAAAATGTAAATAAATTGGGCGCATTCATTATATCGTTAATTTTCTTGCATTTTACCGAGGTGAATATTACCCATACCGAAAGGATGTTTATTAGGTTAATTACCGATGTAAAAATTGGTTTACACATTTACTGTTGGATATTGATATGTGCAAGAATTCGATTGTATTATTATTTTCAAGTACACAAGGTCAAATATCCAACGGTACGCGTGTAAAAACTTTGCTACACTGACGCGCGGGCGGTGGACCTAACAATTATCTACACTAAAAATATTATTTGACCCGCATATAGAATTTACTAATGAGGCTTATTTTCTTCCCGTTAACTGTAAGTCTGCCGCAAATTTTTTTCTGAGTTGTAAATATTATCATTCAATAGATATTTCCTTCTCTCTCTCTTTTTTTTTTATCACGTCTCATATAATTAACGTTACTAATGATCTTAAATTTCAAACACTAATGATAAGTAAAAAAAAACTACATTCGTGAATGTGACTATGCAGATTGCAATTTACTAGAAATGGAAGAATATCTACTTAGCTAGGACCTCAAAATGGTTCTATTCAATCCATTGGATCGGAGGTTGTGTTCCTTTTTGCTTTTTTCCGGACTTGTTCCCTTTCGCTTTTTTTCGGGCTTCTTCTCATTCTTCTTTGGCACCTACGGTAGAGATCGGAGGTATTTGGCCCCCAAAAGGGATTTGAGTTTTAGATCCTCGGGAAATCCTGGAAAGCACCTACACCTAATGACTTAAACTGCTGTTCCCATTTCCTCGCTTACCCATTATGCAAAAGGTACGCTGTTAGAGTAAGTACGCTTTACTACGACAGTGAAGGAAAAGGAGGAGTAGGAGCTAACCACTCAAAGCACTGAGTGTTAAATACTAGTAATAATAAACAGTAAAGATCACTTTATGTAATGCACTAGCACACCTTTTCTCTATTTGGATCTCATAAAGATCACGTTTCATGCTCTTCAGAAAAATGTTTCAAGCATAAGTTCATCCAAAAAAAGCAGCATTCCTAAACTTGAATAACACTGGATACCTTCATGACGACACGTTAATTCAACAAACAATTAAATCCACAAGACTGTGTCATCAACACTGAACCGTTGCTGTGTCAATAGAGAAGTTATTTCTCAGAACATATTCGTTGGCCTTCTAACTTTCAGTATCTCAAAAAGAGTTTGCTTTAATCTTATTTGGAGACAGCCAAGAACATAACCTCCAATATCTTGCAATCATTCCTTTGCCCTGTAAACGGAGCATGCGTCAACATTCCTAGCGACTGTGAGGTTGTATATATTTGACCCAGGAGGTAGCTTCGAATACAAGCAAAACATAAGTGGTGAAGTTGATTTCAAGTTTCAGACTACCACAACGTATATCCAGACTTACCTGCTCATGTAAGAGTCGTCCTCTGTATTGACAAGTATAGCTTCACCATTTTCAATGAAAGCTGGTACCTGTAAATGTGCACGAAATTGTACCAGTACACAGCGCTCAGTCTCTGCATTCTTAAAGTACCTCAGCAGCGTTCATAAACAAATTCCCAGGAGGATAATGGACAGCATCTTGAACAGATGATGGCTAACTCAAGAATTGATGCTGGAAAGCTCAGAAAAACTCAGTTTCATGAAATATGAGGGCTTTGGTAATATTCAGGGAGCCTACAGATCCGACTATGTTCGGTTTGATCAATGTGCATCACAGGATACTTGCAACCAATGACACCTTTTACCAGCAGCATCCCACGCATTTCCCCGCTTTGGTTGCTCCCTGTTCTTTCGAATGCCAGAAAAATTCGTTTTGAAGTTTAGACATGCACTTACTACTTTGATGAATATATGAAGCCATCCCCAATGAGTATGCATCAACTTCCTCTTGTAGAATCTGTATTTTATTTTTGTGGCACTGCTGTGTAATAGTTCAGTTCAGGTAATTGCTTATCTAGAGTATGTCAAAATTTCCAGGTGCATGTGCATTGAGTCTATTTACTACTCACACAAACTTGTTGCAATGCAAGCAATAATTAGCACATCGGATAGAATATTTAGCAATTTAAAAGCATCAACACAGAATACTTAACATCATGAACGAACTACAGGAAATTAGAAATAAAACCATCTTCTGTAGCTCATTTATTGAAAAGAATACAAGATGAAGGTCATCCCTACTCACTTTCACCGTCAGACCATTGTCCAGTAAAGCCCTTTTCTCCCTGCATATGAAAGCTTTTTTCTTCTCAGCCAGATCCATCATCAACAGGGAAAAAAATCAACAATGGAAAGAATATATGCCGCCAAAAAGTCTTGAAAGAATAGATCAGCATAAACCATGCAAAATCCTAGTCACCGACCACCTGACGAGTGTTGAAATTATAGAAACTTGAAGCATGCTGGTCACGTTGGTACTTGCCAATATTGTTTTATAGTTATCGTGATAGAAAGATTGACAATTCAGCACTACCATGTGTCATTAGCAAAGCTAGCAAGAGTCACCATTACGAAATAAAGAAATCAATAGTCAACAGCATGACTGTAATTTTATAGGATGTTCCTAAAGAGAAGATCATAACTTGCGGTGAGATGCATGGCACAAGCGCACAACCCAATCAAAATAACACTGGCCTAAAATTTGCCAACTGTATAATTGAAAAGGAGAACCTTGGAAGACATCGATGTTGAAAAGTAAAATTAGTTAATTTTCATCAGATTTCATATCTAGATGTAACAATTAAACATAATCATTCTATTTCCCTCGGTACTTGACACACTCATGGCACTGTTCTTTTCCACTGGTCGTCTTTCTTAAATGGAAGCTAGTCAGGGTTTTTTCTTTTTTGTAATCAACATAAAAAGATAACAATCTCAAAGCTGCCAGCAGCATATACATGCATATAGTAGTGTTGTTCCAGGATATGCATGAGAAAAATCTTGTGCAAGACTGAAACAAGTTACATAGTTCATATAGCATATACATGACAACAAGGAATAAAAAGGACAGGAAAGCGCAATTAAACCGAACATACACAGGTGTAGCTGAAACCCCTTTCAATGGAGGTGGAGTATCCACAACAGTGCATATCACACGCTTGGGAACTGATCCTGACAATGGTCTATCGTCAAAGAACCGCAACATGACCTTCATTTCCTCTGTCAGTGAAACATATCATGCCAACCTTAATTATAGATTAAGTAGCATGGAATAAAATGAAGTGATTAGAAACTGTAATTTCCTCTTCTTGTTCGAGTGTATTTAAAATAGAAAAGAGTGGAGGGAAATAAAGTAAGAAAATGGACTAAAAGAGGCTCTACCAATTCACATGTGTAGACAACATAAAAGGTAGTTGACGGAATTTCCCTCTCATTTCCTCCCATTTTTGGGAGGCCAAGGGCCAAGAGGAATTGGTTACCTCCCATTTTTCCTCTTTCCCACCAACTTTATTGAGAAAGCAAGGGAATAAATTCCCTATGTTATCATTTTCCTTTAATTCCTTCCAATATTCTCAAAGCAAACGCGGAAGGTAATATTCTACGTACCTTTCAGGTAAACACCAGCTTTTCCAAACAAATCCCTTTTCACATCCACTTGCTCAAATGTCTGAAGGCTGATAATAAATGAAATTACATGTGGCATATACAAGGTGAAGACCTAGCTTTTACTAGAAAGAAAGGAGGGGGGTGGTGTAGCTTACTCTATCAAGGCGACTTCGTCCGCCATTGTGCACATGCATGTGTAGGACTTCTCCTCGACAAATACTTCTGGATCAGATGAAAGATAGAGAGAAAATTACTTCACTTTATTATATATGCATTGAACAATAATAGTTCATTCTTCTCTTTTTGTATATTGGAGTTTTTTGAGAAGGTAAGACTAAAACGGCTTGCAATCAGCCCAATTAGGACTAATCTTGGTGATCTTGTCTACTCTTTAATGGAAAAATACTCTAAAGAGATTCAGTCACATGATTAACTATCGAAAAGAATTCTCATATAGGTCAACTTGTTCCACAATGAAACAACTCCAGGGTTCCAAATGCATCTTCAAATGTGAGTTCAGAGCTAAGGCTGACGAACGACTGTTCAG
The DNA here is from genome assembly GCA_031216285.1 of Syzygium syzygioides. Classification (NCBI taxonomy): domain Eukaryota; kingdom Viridiplantae; phylum Streptophyta; class Magnoliopsida; order Myrtales; family Myrtaceae; genus Syzygium; species Syzygium syzygioides. The sequence goes on from CM062251.1 coordinate 19,325,798, forward strand.
AGCTAAGGCTGACGAACGACTTAGGTGATTAATAATTGATCATTCTCTCTATTTGGAGTGATCTGACAAGGCAACCTGTTCCACAATGAAACAACTCCAGGGTTCCAAATGCATCTTCAAATGTGAGTTCAGAGCTAAGGCTGACGAACGACTTAGGTGATTAATAATTGATCATTCTCTCTATTTGGAGTGATCTGACAAGGCAAGCCTCAAATGATTTGCGATCGGCCCAACTAGGACATATGTGATGGCAACATACTCTAATAGATTTAGTTTCATGATTTAACTATTAAAAAGAATCCTCCTATAGCTCAATCTGTTCAGCAATGGAACAACTCCAGGGGATAAAATCCATCTTCAAATGCAAGATTAGAGTTAAGGCTGACGAATAAGTTAGGTGATTAAGTAGATTTAGAGCTTGCTTAGGTTTGCCGTGACATTTAGTGCTGGAGTTATTGTGCTTTACAGGGTTGTATACTCGTAAGGTAGCTCTAGTGTAAAGGGCATTTTGTTAGAAAAATCCTAAAAATGCTGCACTGAAGGTGCTTAATAAAGTTTTTGACAAGTAATGCTGTGAGGTATTATCTATTAGGAGTTCAATAGAACACACAATATAACTTTGCAAGACTAAATTTGTTTGTCCAATACTAAAAACAAAATTTTTATTAAAGGCTTTTAAAATTTAAAACCACTGAGGTCTGAAGAAACTTTCATATATGAAGAAGAGTAGTAAGTATAAGCTGCAAAAGCACCCACAGGTCGCTTCTTAATCACAACTTCTAAAGTAGAACACCCTTATTAAAGCACTACCAAATTCAGTCAAGACTCCACAAACCACAAACCTGAAGCTAAAAAACAAATCGATGTGACTAAACTTAATTACAATTTCTACCAAAAAAAATTACAATATTAATTTAAGCTTTCTAAACTAATAAACAGGAAAAAAAAATTACAAAGGCTCTCTGCTATTGACTAAATTATAATTCAGAAAAGGTAGAAAGAAGTGCCTGCTCTAATTTTAATATGGCAATGGTCGACTGGATCTGACTATGTCAGAGGAGGACATAGTTCCACATCAAAACCCAAACATTTGTATGTAATAAACTTCTCTAATCTCTCTAAGTTAGGCTAATATTTGCATGAAAGGAAGGGGAAGATGGATGCGTACTTTCAATAGATTCATCTGTATTAAACCGTGCATTCGTTTTATTTCCACTCTCAACATCACGGAGCTCCACCTATGACAAGCAATCAATTTAGTGCAAACTCAAAAGCAACAAAGAAGAAATTAACATAAAGTTACCAATAGAGAATGAACATAAAGACATTATACTGCGATCAGGCATTCAGAATCTTCATAAGAGCAACAGAAAAGAGTACATAACTTTCATTCAAGCAGTTAAAGATATTGTGGAAACAACAATGATTATTGCAACATTGGTTGATCAGTATAATACCTACCATAAAGAGTTTAAGATTGTAGAAAGCCTTGGGCAACAGACAAAAAGGGAAATGAGGTTTTAAAATAAACATCAGGAAAAAAAACAGAGTCTCCTTTAAAGTTAAATCCATGAACATACACCCACCTAAACGTTCTCCAAGTTGAAGCTAGCTATAATAATCCTTGTCTAATTTTCCTTTGGGTAATCAACTTGCACCAAGGGACAGCAGCATTTTTGGCACAGACACGTCAAATAATGTCAACTTTTTGTTGCAAAACAAATTAATCCAGTACAAGTCCTCTTCCAGGTGATGATCAGTGGCCGTGTGACAACGAAGTTCTTCGTTGCAACCTAAATCTGTCCTAGCTCAATGGTGAAAAGATGTAGATGCGCTAATTTCTCCTTCCCCGCTAAAATCCACTCAAGATACTCGTGTTTGTTCATTCACTTAAGCAACTTCAAATGAACATCAGGACTTCAAGATTGCAAAATCAATAACCGAATGGTCCCGCATCACTAGCAAGCATCAAATAACATCAATCTGACCCGTAAGGTTCTATGCCACTTGATCAAACGTTCCACGTACCCCATGTAATTAATATCAAAACATTCTTGGACTAATTTGGGATAAAATTCTGAGAACAAAATCTCAAACATTTCACTAACAGTTATTTTTGCCTCTTGCAGACCAACCTTAATAAACAACTGAGAAAATCAAGTATTGCCCTTTATACTTTTAGGAGTGCCTCAGTCAACCTCCTGAAGTTGTATTTTTTCCTCAATGTGGCTCAGAGCCTAGTTCCAATCCCACTCAAAGCCCGTGGCATAAAATGAGCAAATTCGACCCATGGGTAAGGCTAGAATACTTTGCATACTCCTTCTCTAGCTTAGTAGCTTATGACATTCAAAAATCACATGCTATTTTTTAAATCACTCCAAATTAGGCGAAGAGGAGACATGTACTTCACTTTGGAATTCTATTGTAGAGAAAAGATGTTGTAAACATAACATGCCTCAGAATGTCATATTAGAAACCAGGGTAAGAATTTTGGACCAAACTTAGATGAAATAAAATAATGAGTTGACTAAGACAAATTAAATCATAAGGGATTGAGATAGCCATGGAAGATCATAGGCCAAATGTAAACTGTGTGTTTGTTTCATAAAAAAGTAATGATTTGTAAATATATTTTCCTAAAAACAATTTTCTATATCGTTTAGAAATACTAGTCAAAGGAAAAAACTTTCATTATAAACAACAAATTTATGGTTAAACATTTTTGTTGATGATGAAAATATTATTCCTTAATTTTTATAAGCAAAACAAGTGATCGATATTAGAAAAGTATTTTCCAAATTGTAGATTCTATGGGAAACATACACACCCTAACTGTAAAACAATTGATGCCAGAAAAATATCACAATATTCCAAAATAAATTGTGAAAGCATGTTGCAGAAACATGGACATTTTTTATAAAACCTGTATCATGGCAGATCCTCGGCCCTGTTGGTTATGATCAGCTTTCACAACCTAAACAAATGCATCTAACAATATTAGAGAAGTTATCATATTTAGACATGTTTAACAGGCAAAATTTAAAATGAATAGACTGAACCAACCTCATAGAGACGACCTGAAACGCACATCAATGTACAGAGATGAGTGAAGTCCATCAGTATGTTGAAGTTAAACAAAAAGTGAAGCTATAATAGTCCGTACTATCACGATGCAACCTTTTCTTTCAACAACATTGCCAGGTCTTACCTGCAATATTGAAGATGCAATTGGAAATGAATAAAGATACGACTGCACGAATAATACCAAACTGAACACAATGATACGCTCACTCAATGCACAAATCCTGATTTACTACTTAACAATCAAGTCCAAATAAGAAACAGCTGATACTCATCAAACTGGCTACCCTGTATGCTGTTTGATGTTTGTTGGATATCCCTATCCAATTATTTGGAAGAATCTCTCACAGTCACACCAAACTTATCCTGCCGCATCTCGAATCTAACTATCTCAAAATTCGCAACCTGAAATGTCAAGTTCATCAACTGGGGACTCACCCTGTTGCGCAAAACCTACAAACCCATTTAAATAGACCGTCGACTCACTAATCTTGTTAGTAAGCATGTTCGGAGTACGAAATTCGACCAATGACCACAGTGCAGCCAGCACAGAGAAATCCATGAGAATAAGAACAATTTACCCACAGAGGAATAATCCGATAATCACATAACAGCAAGGCCATATACGTAACTACCCAGGAATCCCTATTCGCATCTCCAATGAATGGAGCATAACATCAAACACATCACGCGCTCTCCAACCGCTTATCTCAACAACTCACGACCTCATACTTTAAAGAATGAAAAGTTGAAATCAAGACGCCCTGAGCATTACAAGACCTCAACTCAGCTGGGCTTTCAAGTATCAAAAAACCCATTGCGCCAAACTGTTCGCGCATCGAACGAACCGAAACTATTGCGAATTCCGACGCCAACCCAGCAAGATGGGGGAACCACGCAAGCCGAGCGCGTTAAGCTATCTGCTGAAAAACGAGTTCTCGCTAGCCTGCACCGATGCACGCGCGAAGAGGAACTTACGTCGGATCCGCGGACTTTGACGCCGCGTTGCTGGAGGACGGACCATGGGGAGTGAAAGAGAGGCCTGGCTGCGCCATCGCTCTCGGAGGATGGCGGAGGCGGCGGGTGCAACAGCGAGGATGCGGCGGTCGTCGTCGCCGCCGCCGACGAGCGGGGAGCGGAGGAGGCAGCAGCGGCGAACAGAGCTCGAGAGAGCCGCTTGCTCGCGAACGATGCGTTCATGGAGCGCGCAAAGCAGAGACACTACTCTCTCTCCCTCTCGATGCCGGGGCCTCTTGTGGGAGCCGCTATGTTTTACCGAAATGTGTGTATACGTATACATACATACATACATACATATGTGTGTGTATATATATGCGTGTGTATTGTGTTGATCCTACCATTAAAAACATTAATGAAATGCTGACGTGGCCGTTTAAGAACCATATCGATTTTTCACATATCAGGCCATAGTGCTTATGTGGCTAAAAAATTGAACACAAATTATATTGACGTTATTTGCAAAGAACGTGAAGAGAAAGAAAAAAAGAAAGTTATTTCACCAACGGAGGATGGCGGGGTCGCCTCGTAATAGCCATTGGCGAGAACCCTCGTCAGGGCTTGGCAAAGAGAGAGAGAGCATGTAGTCCAAGCAAGGCTACAGCCCTCGCTGGCCTCGCCACTAGTCGGAGAGGGCCCGCAACTCTCGTGTTCGCTTTAATGTCTCCCTTTATTTCCCTATCTAAAGGAGAAGGGAAAATGATTTCCTATCATTTTCCCACTTTTGAAGGTGTGTTTTTTTTTTTCCATCGAGGGAAAATAGATTAGAAAAATTTGCCCGGATTAGGTTGTTAGATTTTAGTATTCGAATTAGTTTAGTTTCAATTAGATAGTACACACCTAGCTCAAAAATTTGCGATTTTCAATAGTTTAAATATATGAAAATTAATTTCTTTAAAAAAATTGAATTTAATTTGAACTAAGCTCATGGGAGTTGCTGCGTGTAGTGACAACAAATAGGTGGGTCATAAATGGGTTTAACCCAAATCCATCTATTTAACTTAGGGGTGTCAACAAAACCCGAGCTGACCCGGCCCGAACCGCCTCGGCCCTAAAATTTAGGGTATTTTGGGGTCGGGTGTCAATTTGACCCTAAAACTTGTGGTACCACTAGGGTTGGGGTATAATCGGCCCACCCATTTATACTCTGGGCCGACCCACTGACTCTCCCTCTCTCAGTCTCTCTCCCATTCTCTCTCCGCTCTCTGCGCGCATAGCACTGCAAGATGAAAAAACCCTAGGTCTAACGTCGTCGTCGTCGTCCTCTTCGTCGCCCTCGATCTCCAAATCGTCCTCGTCCTGGAACACCCAGCGGGACTCCGTCGTCCGACAGGCTCGTGCCCCTCTTGAGCGGGCTGGGGGAGAAGTCCGGCAGCGGCGGAGGCGGCCCGAGGCTGTCCATCGGCGGCGGCGGCGGTGGAGGCGGAGGCGGAGGCGGCGGGGGGGCGGCGTCCAGCGGCGCCTGGCTGCGGAGGGCGCGGTCGAAGCCCTCCTCGGCCTCGCCAAGGCCGTAGTCGCTGAGCGCGGCCCCGGTGTTCTTTAGGCCCATGGCGTACCCGGTGTGGCCCGCCGCGAAGGCGTTCCTCGCCCCGACCGCGTCCTTCATGAGGTTCCTCCGCTCCTTGCAGCGCGACACCGACTCCTCGTTGTCGATCTTCGACTGTACGCACCCCATCTCTTCCCCCGGCCGGCGAGCTCCGGCTCCAGAACAGCTCACCCGGAAAAAAAAAGAATAAAAAAAAAACCTCGGTCCGAGCTCGGAGTCGATGGGCGCTACCTCCGCATTCGAAGCTCAAGCGAAGCAGCTTCAATGGAGGACGAAACCCAATTGCCGCTTTGCTTTACGCGAAGAGAGAGAGAGAGAGAGAGAGAGAGAGAGAGGAGAGAGAGAAGCAGGGTGCAGTTTTCTGCAGAGGAGTGGACAGAGGGTGGCAGCGGGGATTCAGAGAGAGAGAGAGAGAGAGAGAGAGAGAGAGGGGGCGGTGCTTGGGGACAAGGACGCGCCATGTGAGTATGTGTGCGGGAGCGGTACGCGCGAGCTCCTCCGTGCTCATCGGCGTGTGTCCACAGCCCGGCCCGACCCGACCCGGCCCGACCCGGGTCTTGGGGGGTGTACGGTGAACAGGGTCTTGGGTGGGTCTGGGCGGGTCAAGCATGACCCTGTAGTTTTCGAGTCGGGTCGGGTATTAAGAAAGTCCGACCCGACCTGACCCGTCAACACCCCTAATTTAACTCATATTAACCCATTTATTCCCTAAAGAATTTACATAACCCAACCCAACTTAACCCACGCCCAACCCAGCCCACATCCAACCCAAACCCACCCATTCGGGAGGGCCACAACATGAATTAATGACTTATAAACATACATATGTATAGATATAAAAGCATACACGTGTGTACATATTTACATACATATATAAACCTACGTATGAAAAAAGTTCAAAAGCTGTTGCGTGGGGCAAGTGTTGACTTTTTCGCAACTGCTTTCGTGTTATTCCACTGGTTCTTGAGGTCCATATTATGAATTGGACACCTTTATTTTCTAAGGTTCCTTTCCTTGATTAGCTTGTTGAACGTCCTCGTTTTGTTAGTATTGTTTACAACTGACTATAAATGTGCTTTCCTGAGGATTTCTTACGTGGCCCGCATGGATTTCGTGTCCTTGTTGCGAAAGAATAAGTACCTACTACCGGCTATTGCATTGCTGCTCTATGTTGACGGTCCACCATTCCGACACATTTCCATCAGGTACATGATGTATGTTGCTAGCGGGCATCATTTAAGTGGAAACTGATTATTATTATTATTATTATTTGATAACCCAGGGAACCCCTACACGGCCAACAGCCGGGGAGTAAACCCTGGGAGCGACACGTGCTAGCCACCACACACGTGCCACCGGTTAAGTCACCCTGCGGCGCCCAGGATTCGAATACTCAACCTTTTGCAAGAGGAAGAGTGCGCGCTCCAGCAGCGCCACCCAAGCGGGTGGAAACTGATTATTTCATTGTTCTTAAGTCTACTTTTTTGTACCTATTCTCTTAATCGTGGACGTCGGCAGAAGATTCATGCAATAGAACAGGAACTACTTGTGTGCTCATTGATAGTATTGACTGTACTTTAGTCATACTTGTGTGCTCATTGATAGATTAGTGGTACTAGAACAATTACGTCGCGTGGTGGTATGTAAGCATTTCAAGAAATTATGAATAGACAAAGGAAATATCTTATGTGACTTCCAGGAGTTCACCCAAAGTAAAGGCACAACCGCTGATAGTGTACTAAAAAAGGATGATGCTAATGAAGGCAAACAACATGAAAAAATGTTAAGCAGACTAATGAAGATAAATCTCGACAAAAGAGAAACTGCGATCACAAGTGAATAAATCTTAGTGTCGCTTACTAATAAAATAAATTCAACTTCTGCATGCACTCAGACATGGGAAAAAGGATCACGAGCCTAGAAAAATTCACATTGATATGAAGCCCTAGGAAACTCCCTCAAAAGCGGTAGCAAGCTCTCCGGCAGTTGCTTTCCCCATGGAGGATGTATGAATAATTTCTCCAGTACTCCGGCAGTCCTCAATACATTTCTTATAGCTAAGAGTGCTTTATCGCCCAATTGAAATCTACCGATTTTGATCACCTTAAGTGACGATATGAAGCACCGAGGAGTGGGGTTGAATATTTCATCCACCGTTTCGGACTCCGCATGAATGCCCTGATTCATTGCATTCACGGGTTAGTTGATCAAATCTCATCAGTACAATCTTCTGGAAACAATAACAGCAGGACAATTTACATACCCGCGTAAAGCTCAAATGACTCAAGCGAGGACACTTATCGAGCATCGCAACAAGGAATCTAGATTCTAAGGGCAAATCATTAAACGCGTCCAATGCCAGCTCAGTGAGGTTAGAGAAGACCGAGAGAGACTTGAGAAGATTCGGTCTCTCGTGTAGAAACTGAATAAGAAGGCCGAAAGACATACGTTAATAGTGCCGTAACAAATACATTGTATGATCCAATATTGAAGCACTGAAGAGTACAATAATAAAAAGATACTTACCTCACCCACGTTATGTAGAGTAAGACGTTTCACACAAGAAAGATCCTTTAAGAGCTTATATCCATGGTAAGTAACACGATGATGAGGCCTTTCGCAGATGAACATATCAATGCGAGCCACAACCAGGGAGGACAAACTCGATATTGTATAGCGATCGATGAATTGTCCGCTATAAGAGAAGGACTCGATACGAGCTCCGTGGACCCCCATATAGAAGGTGCTTTCCAAGTTCTTATAGAAGCTATCTTCGACTATGTCCAGCCTCAAAAGTTTGGGAGCAGAGATATGAAGAACCTTGAGTCTCCTCCACTTGCAGGCGATGAGAGACAACTCCTCAAGAGAAGGGCACGAGAGAAGCTTCTCTACTGAATTGTCGCCCCCAAAGTCGACCCACGCAAGAGTTAAGACCTTGAGGTTTTTCAGACAAACTAAAGCAGGGAGCCTCATCTCATGCGACATGAATATATGGAGCTCGATCAGCGTTTCGCAGTTGAAGACACAACTGGGCAACACGTATTCGAGCAATCCTCCATGTCTGCGCACGTGGAGCTCCTCGACTCTGCGCCTCACTGCGGCTGTAATCCAAGCATCGATGTGAGATCTGTCGAAATCTGTTTGGCAGGAGATGGAAAACCTTTTCAGGGGAAAGTCCTGGAGCAGCAATGCTCTGTCAACAAAGTTCACAAAGTGCGTCTGCCCCGGGAAATTGCGTTCTGAGGTATCGAGCCTAGGATTGCTCTTGGACAAGTACTCCCACCTTTTCGACAGCGTGCTCGTTCTCACCACATCTTTCAGCCGGAGGAAACTTAGGACGTGCCAAAGAATCTTGTCGGGCAAATCACACAACCGCGTGGAGCTGCGAACATCTTGCCCTTCATTTAAGTTCGTGCATTGAGCTTTTTGAACCAGAGGCCTCACGTCCATGAGTTCCGCAACCTATCGCTTGTTTGTTCGGAGTGTGACGCAGCCTGGTGTAGGCTACTCAAACGTAGGATCGGTAGAGTGACTTGCACACGTGGAACAAGACGAACAGTAATTACATTCCTGCGCAAGCTCGGGAAAATGGATGTAATTTCGTCGATACAGATCGGAATGACCTGATTTCAAAGCCAAATGAACAAAGACTTCTGGATTAACAATTTCTCTGTTTTGAGTTTTCTCAAATAAGTACTATAGGAGGGACGTAATCGGGGTGGAAGTGGACAGATGTAAAGGGACAGAACAGAGGAAAAGATAGAACTTCGATGGTTGCTCTTCTAGGCCTCCAAGGAAGTGGATAGGGCACCGATTTTTCTAGATCGATGACTGCAACTCTTCAAGGATGCAGATTTGAAAACCTCCGACTCTTCAAGGACGGAGTGAAAACTCTTCTAGGTTTTCAGGGATATGAACTCTTCAAGGTTCAAGATAATTGCTTGATGCAAAATTTTCATTAATCAAATTCGTCTGTCGAATACATAAATTAGATGGACTTTTATAGCCAAAGAAAAAACAAATGAAAAGACTCAAGCAAATGAAGAGACTAAAGAGCATTAAAGACCCTAGAAAGCATAAAACATTAAAGAACTTAGAAACTAGAAACTAGATAAATGCCCAACGTGTTCTTGATCATCCCAACACTACAAAAAAACACACTTTTTCCAACGAAAATTTCCAACGAAAATTCTGGAAAATTCGTTGGAAAGGGAATTTCCAACGAATTTTCCAACGAAAAAAAATTCGTTGGTAATAGCTCGTCGCAAATTTTTCCAACGAAAAATTTTAATTTTCGTTGGAAATTTGCGACGAATTTTCCAACGAAAAAAAATTTGTTGAAAAACTCGTGGCTAAATTCGTTGGAAACGAATATTTTTTTCCGACGAATTTTTTTCGTTGGAAACCACAAATTTTTTTTTTGGTTGAAAAATAGTGAAAATTTTTTTCCATCGAAAAAAACTTTTTGGTGGAATTTTTTTTGGTGAAATTTTTTTTTCTGGCGGAATTTTTTTTTGTGGTAAATTTTTTTATTTTTTGGTCCAAAAATCGCCCTCGCCGGCCCCGTCGCCGGCGAGGGCTCGCCGGCGACGGCCGAGCTCGCCCAGATCTGGGCGAGCTCGAGCTCGCCGGCGGCCATGGCGAGCTCGCCCAGATCTGGGCGAGCTCGAGCTCGCCGGCGGCCATGGCGAGCTCGCCCCTCGCCATGGCCGGCGAGGGCCAGCCCCGTCGCCGGCGAGGGCCGAGCTCGCCCAGATCTGGGCGAGCTCAGCCCTCGCCGGCGACGAGCTCGAGCTCGCCCAGATCTGGACGAGCTCGAGCTCGCCCAGATCTGGGCGAGCTCGGCCCTCGCCGACGACGAGGCTCGGGGGCGTCGGGGGGCGTCGGGGGCGTCGGGGGGCGTCGCGGGCGTCGGGGACGTCGGGGTGGCGTCGGGGGCGGCCCATGGTGGCCTCGGGGGCGTCGGGGGCTGCCCTGATGGCCGCGGCGGCGCCTTTGGGGAGGGAGCCGACGTCGCGGAGGAGGAGGGGGCAGCGGAGTCTTGGTGTCCATGGCGCCAGAGCCGGTGCCGGAGCCGGAGGAGGAGGGGGAGCAGCGGGGAGGAGGCAGAGGGGGAGGCGGAGGGGGAAACGCAGGGAGAAGTGAAGGCGAAGGGGTTGGACGCGAAGGGGAAGACGCAGGGAGAAGGTGAAGGCAAAGGAGAGAGAGAGAGAGAGAGAGGAGAGAGAACGAATGTGAAAATTGACCGAGAACGAAAATGTTGAATAAGAAATAAGTAGGTTTTTCGTTGGAAAATTTGTTGGAAATTCCAACGAATTTTCCAACGAAAAATGTACACAATAAAATAATTTCCCGGAAATTTAAATTTGTTGGAAAATTCGTTGGAAATTTTCAACGAATTTATTTTCGTTGGAAATTTCCAACGAATTTTCCAACGAAAAATGTACACAATAAAATAATTTCCCGAAAAATTCAAATTCGTTGGAAAATTCATTAGAAATTTCCAACGAAAATAAATTTGTTGGAAATTTCCAACAAATTTTCCAACGAATATAAAAAAATGCCAAATTGCACCGGGTTTTTTTGAATTCGTTGGAAATTTCATTGGAAATTTCCAACGAATTTTCCAACGAAAAATGTACACAATAAAATAATTTTCGGAAATTTTAAATTCGTTGGAAAATTCGTTGGAAATTTTCAACGAATTTATTTTCGTTGGAAATTGCCAACGAATTTTCCAACGAAAAATGTACACAATAAAATAATTTCCTGGAAAATTTAAATTCGTTGCAAAATTCGTTGGAAATTTCCAACGAAAAAAAATTCGTTGGAAAATTTCTAACGAAAAAAAATTTGTTGGAAAATTTCCAACGAATTTTCCAACGAAAATTGTACACACTAAAATAATTTCCCGGAAAATCAAATTTGTTGGAAAATTAGTTGGAAAATTTCCAACGAATTTTTTTTCGTTGGAAATTTCCAACGAATTTTTCAACGAAAAATGTACACAATAAAATAATTTCCAGGAAAATTTAAATTCGTTGCAAAATTCGTTGGAAATTTCCAACGAAAAAAAATTTGTTGGAAAATTTCCAACGAAAAAAAATTTGTTGGAAAATTTCCAACGAATTTTCCAACGAAAATTGTACACACTAAAATAATTCCCCGAAAAATCAAATTCGTTGGAAAATTAGTTGGAAAATTTCCAACGAATTTTTTTTCGTTGGAAATTGTCAACGAATTTTCCAACGAAAATTATACACACTAAAATAATTGCCGGAAATTCAAAATCGTTGAAAAATTCGTTGAAAATTTCCAACGAAAAAAAAATTCGTTGGAAATTTTCCAACGAATTTTTTTTCGTTGGAAAATTTCCAAGGAATTTTCCAACGAAAAATTTTTCGTTGGAAATTTCCCACGATTTTTGTGACTAAATTTTTTTCGTTGGAAATTTCCAACGATTTTTGCGACGAAAAGTTTTTCGTTGGAAATTTCCAACGAATTTTATTTTTCATTGGAAAATTTGTCGCAAATTTTCCAACGAAAATTTTTCGTCGCAAATTTTCGTGGCAAAAAACCGATTTTTTTGTAGTGCAAAGTATCTTTTAGGCTTCCAATGTATAGGGAAAGACAAGGACTTTATTGTGGCATGGACTCGCGAATGAGACTCTTGGTCTTCGAATTGCATCCCTTCGATATCTCCAAGACTAGTCGAGTGTCTTGTCGAGCTCGAATGTGGGTTGATCTCCTTGGTCGAGTGAGCTCGTCTTCGATGCGGGTGGCATTATCAATCTGGCCTACATCAGAGTGTAAACTGAATAAGCTTAGCGTGTTCCCTTTGACGATCGGGCGAGAATCAACAGCTAAAAAGGAAACAAATTCCCATGATAGGAATGGTTGAAGCTTAACAACGACAGTGAAACCCTAAGGCCAGAAAACAAAAGAAAAAGTTGTACCTTTTCCGGCGAGGGAATTGAAGCAAGTGGAGGAAGGAGAAGAGCGAGCACAAAGCCCAACAAGTAAATACAAAGATAGAGTAGATTCCTTTGTCAACGAGTACATTTAAAGAAGGCAAATCCTTGGAGGAAAATTCGTTTGTTATATTATTCAATGGCAGAGAGATACCAAACAAGATCTTTCCCTTAATTATTTAGCAACTAATTATGCGCATTGGATTTGCGTGCCTGAGAATAAATTATGATTTATTATGATACTAAAGGTTCTTGAAACGAGATTTCGATAAGTAAGAATGGTTTAGCTTGCCAAAGATAGGGAAGATTTTCATTTCAATTTGAAAAGTGTTGGGGATCTAAGAAATTATGATTTAAAGCGTTAGAGATTCATCTTAGATTTTATTTTCGACCTCGTCCCTCACTCGATGACATACCATCTTAATTTGCCATGCTTTTCATGAAATTTATGGGAAAAAGTTTTAAGTTTGAAACCTTATATTTGGGTATAATCTAAGTATTTATGTTACCTATCGTACCAGGTTGGATCTCAATGGTAAACGTTCATCATTTAAAATTGTTTTCCAAAGTAAATCTGGTAGTTATACATTTGTCTTTCCATTCCCAATTAAACAAATTTCCTAATCCTATAACCCTCTAAATTCATCTCCTAGAATGCTTCAAGTTGTGAACGCTTTTTTCTTTCTTTGGAAATTTCAATTTTTAAGGTTCTTTGCTCAAGCTCCGGTATTCAAAAGGGATAATTGGACTAGTCGTTCCTTGTAACCCTTCTTAATGTTAACATAAAAAAGCGAGAGATCTCTTTTACCCCGTAGAATGGCTCTCTCATTTGCATGTGAGTCTCATATGACAATACATTCAGTGACTTTAGAGTTTGATAGTCCATTAAGATGAACTATGATCTTCTTAGTATCCTAATAGCTAGGTTTTACCCAATTTTACAGGGAAAAAGATACTACAAGTATCACAACTTTCATACGGCATTCACTGAGTGTCATAACTTTTTTTTAAATCACTTGAGTGCTATAATTTATACATAATGCTCATTTGAGTACTATAACTTTTTTTCGGTTGCTTGAGTGCCATATAACTTGTTAATTGATTACTTAATTGCCAAAACTTTTTGAAAATGTTCACTATAAGTGCTATGCCATGTCAAATTTCCAACACTTGGATGAACACTTTTTAAAAGTTTTAGCACTTAAGTAATCAACTGAAAGTTATCACACTCAGGTAAACGTTTTGTTAGAAGTTATGACACTCAAATGGTTGAAAAATAGGTCATGACACTTAAGTGAGTGCCATACAAAAGTTATGGCACTTGTTGTGTCGTTATCTCAATTTTACATGAATGAATTAAGTCATAATGAAATTGGATTTGATGTAGAGTGATCCTTGGATATGATCGATCCATTTTCAATTTTGATAGCCACGAAGATATAAGATATGGGAATGGAATGACAATTCCCACTCTCATGTGTTGGTATTGCATGCACAAAAGAAAGAATTGCATTTTGGTCTAATATGTCAACCATGTAATCAATCGCATGCTTAAAATCATCAATTGACAGATCTAATGATATTATTTCATGTGATGCATAGGATTTGTCTTCCCAGGTATATAGAGTGTGTAGGAATGAGATTTTTTCATGAGCCGAAACCTGGATTTTTGCCCCAATAGCTACTCAAGCGTAATAGTTTGTAAAATTCTGCACGTGTCAATGAATGTGTTGAATAAGTAATACAATGATAAGAAGAGTATCATTCCACAGAGATATATGATAATAAACCAATTAAATATTAAAAATAGACTAATTCTAAAACTTATTTAACAGATCAAAAGAGAATAGAGAATAAATAAAAATTGACAGTTTTTAAAACTGAAATTTTATAAACTAAGGGCAAATAATCAATTAGGTAAAATATGTTAGAGCATCCGATTTCACCATAACCGCTAGATATGAATTTTAAATTTTATGCATACAAGAACAATATGAAACATGTGATAGCGGAATTTTCTAGTCTATTTGCTATTTTATCTTTAGGTATAACAAACCTACTCAATTTATCAATTCACTATATCTATATGTGAATTTAAATAAACATAAGTGCATTAAAATCTGTGAATATTTTTTATTTACAATGAATCTTTTGGACCACCTTATCACCGAAGGCTACACAAATAACATAGTATATTTCTATTCACATTTTATTCTTGATTATATATTATAATGAGTAATTGTATATTATCACTTTTCAGTCTCAAACATGCATATTAGATCATTCAAGTAATGGCCAATCACTTAAAGGCATTAAGCATAATACTATATAACTCACATGAATGAAATTAATTGCAAAGCATAAAAAGCACGAAATTCATATCATCATGGTTAGATTACGTCGTAACTCTGGCAAAGAAAATTAGAACATAATAAAAAAAGAAACGAAAATATAAATTAAACCAAACATCTTGAATCAAAGAACAAGAATTCTGTCACCACTTTTGTCTTCTCTTCAAAATACTTGAAAAAGTCTCAGAATACTAAAAACAAAAACGATCTAAAAAAAACTTATTGTTCCCCCAAATTATCCTATTTATATGATAACATCAAAGACTTCTCTCACAAGGCAGTTGATTCTTTTTCGCATAAAAGTAGGGAATAAATCGCAGAATTCTCAATGTGATCTCTACCTTCTAACTCTTCTCTAGGTAGCATATTCCTTTCATTCATTTTGCCATATTTTCCTTATTTTCTCCATATCTCAATATTCTGCATAAATAAGGAAAAATTAAGTAAATAAAAAGAAATCAAAATATATTCTAACAAATATTGCATTATTTATTGCCTAGAGTAGATAAAATAACTCTATGTTTATAGAGTTATCAAACCCCCAAACTTAACATTTTGCTAGTCCTCGAGCAAAAGTAAGATATAAAACATACTCAAGCTAACAACCCCCTCCATGACTTCCTTCCATAATTGCTCGAAATCACAATTCAAAGAAAAACACAAATTTCATCCAAACATTGAAATAGATTCATAAGTTAAAACCAATTCTAACTATGTGATCCAAGTGTGTGTGTGTGAGTCTTCATCTTTTTGAATTATATGCAATCCAGATAAGTTCATATTGGTATGTAACCTCTCAAAAACTCTATATAATTATAACCAAATCTCGTAGGTTTGCTTTTCATTCCTCTCTCCACTAATGTAAGTTAATCATCCGACCAAAATCAATAGGACTTTCCTTAAGTTGCAATGTAAGGCTGGGCTAACGGTGATATAATGATAAATTTATGCTCAAATCACCCATGAACACATTGATTTCTAGGATCTAATTAGAACACATGCCACTATCCTTAATTTCACATCTTCAAAATAAATTTTCTGCCACCACGTATCATCATTCTTTCTCTTTTTTTTTCTTTTTTTTTATTGCTTTATGGTGAAGTTCCTCCCTAAGTCCCTCCTAATATAACGTGAACATTCCCAGCCCATTGAGTATCCAAGAGGCTCACTCAATTGAAAGTTGGATATGGAACCATAAAAGAAATGGTTTTTTTTAAACGATACACCTAAACAACCATAGCAATCAATTACTTACCTTACCAAAAAAAATAAAAAAACAACCATTGCAATCAAATTATTTCCATGCTCCACCCTACCTCCTAAATTGCTACTATGCTCAAATAAAATTTTATCTAGAAAAAATCAACATGTTCACAGGGCGTGGGACAATGATATAATTTGGCAAAAGGTAAGCTAAAAAATGTATGCGGGTGCCAATGAAAGATTGGATAAGAATTATGGCTCAACGGGGTGACTATGGATAAATAAATAGGGTTGGCTTGGAAGACTCAATCGATCCAAAAATTGCCAAAATCATTTTCTCAGTTAAATGTAGCCTAGGATTTTGCCTCAAGAGAAAATCAAACAAATTCTAAGATTTGGGTGAGATTTAAGAAAAGCACATACTTCACATGAATGTTTTCTAGATGCACACACTACTAAAAAATTAAGGACTTTTAGTGCTCAATAAGTAGATCAACATAATCAGAATCAAAATTAACTCACATATCATTCACAAGTTTGAACAAAATTTAAATTTTCCTAAGAATCGCAAAAATTCACAACAAGGAATGCAATCATGAAAAAAAATTCAGATTTAGCAAAAAAAAATTTAGTAAAAATTTTGTCTCCACCCAAACTTGAATGAAGCATTGCCTTCAATGTGAAAAATAAAAGAAACAAAAGAAAAATAGGAACAAGAAAAACTCCCCTTGCTGTAGGATGTGTCCATGGATGGTCTTCATGACTAAACTCCAAAAAGGTTATCCTTTAAGAAAGAAAATTAACTTGGATAAAAAAAAATGAACATAAAAATTAATGAGGAAACATAATAAAAATGATTGGGTTGCCTCCCAAGAAGCGCTTGTTTTATATTTTTCAGCCAAACTATCTTAGATGTCCTTATATTGGAGGATGGAGTTGAATAGTGGTCTTCTGCTTGTTGTAACCACCATCGAAGTAGGGCTTCAAACGTTGACCGTTCACCTTAAATGTGCCTTCGGTGTCATATGCAATTTTAACTGTTCAGTATGGAAATACCTGTGTGACTAGAAAAGGATCAGACCATCAAGAACATAACTTTCCTCGAAAAAGTTTAAGACGAGAGTTATAAAGTAAAACTCTCTGGCCAATTTTGAACTCTCTTCTGAATATGTATTTATCATGCCATTGTTTTGTATGCTCCTTGTACATAATAACATTTTCATAGGCCTCATTGCGAAATTCCTCCAATTCATTCGGTTGTAACAATCTTTCTTCACCTATAGATTGCATGTCAAAATTCAAAAATTTTAGTGCCCAATAGCTTTATGCTCTAATTCCACCGGTAGATGACAAGCCTTCCCAAACACTAGCCTAAAAGGAGACATCCCAATTGGAGTTTTGAATGCTATCCTATAGGCTCAAAGTGCATCATCAAGTTTCATTGACCAATCTTTCCTAGAGGCCTTCACTGTTTTTTCTAAAATTCTCTTGATTTCCCTAGTTGAAACTTCTACTTGATCACTAGTTTGAGGATGATATGGTGTTGTAATCTTATGTGTGACTCCATACTTGTTCAAAAGTGCTTTAAACTGTTTATTGCAAAAGTGTGTCCCCCTATCACTTATGATTGCCTTAGGAGTGCCAAATCGTGTAAAAAATATTTTTCTTTAAGAATTTGACAACAGCCTTAGCATCATTTTTTGGCAATGCTACAGCTTCTTCCCATTTAGACACATACTCTACAGCTACTAAAATGTATAAATTATCATAAGAAGGTGTAAAAGATCCTATGAAATCAATATCCCAAACATCAAATAATTCACACACAATAATGTTGTTTATTATTGACACCTATTTCTAAATTTGCCCAAAATTAATTACACAAAATTTAGGAGTTAAATTCATTTAATTCCTAAAAAAAATATTTCTATTTAAATGCATTGCATATAGAAATTAGGCATATTTGTATTTAATAGGGTCTATTAGAATGTCTAATTAAAAAAAAAATCGCGCTGGGCCGGGTCGGGGCCTGGTCGACCTGACCCATTTCTCCTTTTCCTTCCCCCCTGTGCACGGGCCCCCGACCCTTTTTCTTTTTCTTTTCCTCTTCCCCCGGGCCCGGTCCCTTTTTCTTTTCTTTTCTCCCCTCCAGGCGGGCCCGGGCCTAGCTTCTTCCTTCTCTCCCTTCTCCCCCCCACGCTGGCCCAGCTCGCCTTCTCCTTCTCTCCCCCCGCGCGGGCCCAGCCCCAGCCCAGCTTCCTCTTCCCCTCCGCCACGTCGCTTTGCTCTCCTCTGTTCACCTACATTCGCTGCGTTGGCGTGACGTCGCTGGAGCCGCCGCGTCATCGTCGTCATCTAGTCAGAGGAGTCCTTAGGGAGCACGCCAACGGGACTGGCCTTAATGGCCAGTCCCATCCGCCCCGGATTCCCGGGCTCTCCCCCCTCTCTCTCCCTCTCTGCCATCGCCAAACTGGCGCTCCCCCTCTGCATCGGCCTATGGCCGCGGATTTCGCGGGGCGTAGGCCGGTGCAGGCCGTCGTCAGCCGACGTCAGGGAGTGGAACAGTGGCCCTCGGCCACTATAAAGAGCACAGAGAGAGACGGAGCGGGGGTCAGCTATAGAGAGAGAACATAGAGAGAGAGATAGAGAGTGAGAGAGAGCCGAGAACACAGAGAGAGAAAGAAGGAGCCGAGATCGTCGGAGCAACCAGCCGCGTTGCCGTCGTCCTCAGACTAGTCGGAACGCTCCGACGTGCCGTCGACAGGTGAACTCCCCCCGGTCTCCCCTGACCTGCCCTGTTCTACTCTGTTTTTTGGCGCTGCGTGGCCGGGACTCGCGCCGGCCGTGTCGCACAAATCCCGGCCCATGCCGTCGCCAGTCATGGTCCCTGGTCCCAGCTAGAGACGAGCCGTGGCCGTTGGAGCCAATCCAATCGCCAGAGAAGGTCGGATTCGACCATTTTTGGTCGCGCCCGCCAGGTATTCGATAAAATCCCCAGAGAAGCCGATTCTGATTTGGCTCGCCGGCCGGCGAACCGATGGTCGGACGGTGAGCCAGGCGGTCGGAGACATTAGTGGCGGCCCCAGGGGTCATCCCCGGGGGCGGTGCCAGTCTAGGTCAGCCGGCGGACGGTCGATTTTGGCCTCGCCTGCGCCCTCTCCCTGCAGGTCTGCAGATCCAGGTTGGACTCAACTCGAATCAACAGATCCGACCCAGTCAACGCCCCGGTCGGATCCGTTGACTCGAGTCGGTTCCAACCGACTCGGATCAATCGACCCAACCAAGGTCAACACCCGGGTTGGACCGGTCCAACCCAGATCTGCCGACCCGATCCGGTTTAATTATATTATATTATATTATATTATTATCTTATTTAAAAAATAATAATTTAAAAATTTTGAAAAAGTTTTTTTTCTTTTTTTCTTCTTTTTCGGTATTTAGTTTTTTTAAAAAAAATTTTTAAAAAATATTTCCTTTTTATTTTCTTATTTCATTTTTTTTATCTCGATAAAAAATTTAAAAAAAAAGAAAATAAAGAAAATAAAATATTCAAAAATTTTTTTATTTGACTTATTTGAGTGTTCTAATCCTTTGTCATATTATTATGCATCTATTGTCTTGTTTAAATTAGATAAGCTTAAGATTGTGCGATAGTATTTTGCATATTATTTTTATTACCGTTGTATTATTATGCATGTTTTTAATACAATTGCATGGACTGTTGTGTTTCTGAATGTCATCTGACTTAGTTAAGGTTAGAACCTTAGGCTGCATAAATTGTTGTGTTTTTGACTGCTAATCACTTTTGATTATGCACTCGCTTGATCACCTCACATGTTAGGAGAAAGGTCCTAAAATCAATCCAAATCACCTGATAAATGTTTTCAAAATATGAACAGGATAAAATGGTACTGAAAGGGCATTAGTTATTCAACTAGTGTAACCAAGTTCTCGAATTCAATTAATCTCTGGTTCGCAGGAATAGGGTGATTCTCCCATCACCTTATTTGGGTTTCTAATCGTCCTACCCCAAATCGATTAGTGGCGACTCCTGCATGTAAATCACCTAAATGTTAAAAACTTAAACCCTAAGTTGCGATATGGTATGGGCTTGGGAGAGCCCGAGTTAAATCCCGAACCTAAACTTAGCACATACCAGGCGAGTCCCCCTGCTTTTTGCATGTTGTCCAAAAAGGCTCGAGAGTTCAGTCGCGACATTTATACACATCTCATTTTCTCTAGAAATATTTCCAGTTCTTTGACAGAGATCACATGATGCTACATAGGAGTAAGCATCTTTAAAAAGTGTAGGCCAATAAAATCCAGATTGTAAAACCTTAGCTGCAGTTTTGGCGGCATCAAAATGACTACTTGCCTCTTTATCATGACAATAATGTAGAGTATTTGCCTTTTCTTTATTTGGAACACATCTCCTTATGACATGATCTGCACATACTTTAAAAAGAAAAGGTTGTTCCCAAAAATAAATTTTAACATCAGAAAAGAATTTTTTTCTTCTGTTGATATGACAATTTAGGAGCAAGAATATTACTAACTAAATAATTCACAAGATCAGCGTACCAAGGAATTTTTGTGGATTTGATGGAAAAAATTTTCTTACCAGGGAACTCTTCCATAATTAGACTTACCTCTTCGTTTAAATTCGGAATTCTTGACAAGTGATCTGCAACTAGATTTTCAGTCCCCTTCTTATCTTTGATTTCCAAATCAAATTCATGTAGCAATAGAATCTACCTGATTAAACGTGGTTTTGATTCTTTCTTTTCAAGCAGATAATTAAGAGCAGAATGATCAGAATAAACTATAATTTTTTAGCCAATTAAATAAGAACGAAATTTATCAAAAGCAAAAACTACTGCCAAAAGTTCCTTTTCTGTTGTTGAATAATTCAATTGTGCACTTGACAAGGTTCGGCTGGCATAGTAAATGATTTGAAAATTTTCATTCTTCCTTTGTCCCAAAATAGCTCCCACTGTAGAATTGCTAGAATCACACATCAGCTCAAAAGGTAAATCCTATTCCGATGCTGCCATGATTGGTGCTGATATTAACTTCTCCTTTAAAATGTTAAAAGCCTGCACGCATTCATCAGTAAAATTAAATATTGCATCTTTTACCAAAATATTAGATAGGGGTTTAACAATTTTTGAAAAATCTTTTATAAACTGCCTGTAGAATCCCGTATGCCCCAAAAATCCTCTGACAAGTTTTACAGATGTAGGTGGAGGCAATTTTGCAATAACCTCCACTTTGATTTGAACAACTTCTATTCCATTTCTAGAAATCTTATGCCTGAACACTATTCCTTCCTGTACCATAAAATGACACTTCTCTCAATTTAAAACAAAGTTAGTCTCCTCACATCTTTGTAAGACCAAAGCAAAATTATTTAAACAAAAGTCAAATGATGAGCCAAAAACAGAAAAATCATCCATAAAAATCTCAATATATTTTTCAACCATATAAAAAAAATAGCCATCATGCATTTCTGAAAAGTAGCTGGTATATTATAAAGACCAAAATGCATTCTTCTAAAAGCAAAAGTACTATAGGGACAAGTGAAAGTAGTTTTTTCTTGATCTTCTGGTATAATAGAGATTTGATTATACCCTCAATATTTATCAAGAAAGCAATAAAACTTATGTGCTGCAAGACTTTCCAACATTTGATCAATAAATGGTAAAGGAAAATGATCTTTTCTAATGGCATCATTCAATTTTCTATAATCCATGCACACACGCCACCCAGTAAATGTCCTAGTATGAATCGAGTCATTATTGTCATTTTTCTGAACATTCAGACCTCCTTTCTTTAGCACAACTTGCACAGAACTTACACAGAAACTATTAGAGATAGGATAGATGATCCATACATCAAGTAACTTAATTACCTCAACTTTCAACACTTCTTGCATTTTTGGGTTCAAACTACTCTGAGGTTGGATAGTGGGTTTATGCTGTTCCTCAATCAATATTTTGTGCATGCAAAGTGAATGACTATCAGCTATTTTCCATCCAATTGCACCTTCATGCTTTCTCAACACTTTGAGCAATTTCTTCTACATTAAATCTGTCAAAGAAGAAGATATAATTACTAGTAAAGAAGAAATTCCATCTAAATAAGCATATTTCAAATGAGAGGGTAAGGGTTTGATTTCAAGAATAGGAGGCTTTTCAATTGATGGCTTAAGCTTCGTTGTGTGTTGTTCCAACTCCTCAAATTGTGTTGCCTTATGCCTTGAATATGTTGGATTTGCCTCCATAAAATTTGCGTACTCCCTTATCTCCTCATTCTCAATTTCTCTATCTTTTGATTGAACCATACATGTTTTAAGTGGATCTTTAAAAATATTTTCTTGAAAAACCTTGTTCACCAACTTGTCAACTGTCTCAACTGTAAAACAAGAATTATCATCATAGGGATATTTCATTACTTTAAAAACATTAAAAGAAACATGATCATCTTGAAGTCTAGGAATCAACTTCCCCTGTTGTACATCAATAAGAGCTCTTCTTGTTGCTAGAAAAAGAATAACCTAAGATAAGTGGTACCTCAAAATCTTCATCCATGTCAAGAACTATGAAATCTACGGGAAAAATAAACTTGTCAACTTTTACCGATACATCTTCTACAATACCTCTTGGATATTTAATTAATCGATTAGCCAGTTGAAGCGACACCGTGGTTGCTTTTACTTCATCCAATCCTAATTTCCTGAAAATAGAGAAAGGCATCAAATTAATACTTGTACCTAAATCACACAATGTCTTTTTAAAGTAAGAATCCCCAATTGTGCAAGGAACTGTAAAACTCCCTGGATCTTTTAACTTCGCAAGTAATTTATTTTGTAGGATGGCTGATCATTCCTCATTCAACTTCATAGTTTCATAATCCTCTAGCTTCCTTTTGTTTGCCAAAATCTCCTTCAAAAATTCTGCATAGCTAGGCATTTGCACTAAAGCATCTACAAAAGGAATATTAATGTGTAATTTTTTGAAAACATCAAGAAATTTAGAAAATTGTTTATCTATTTTATGCTGCTGGAGTCGTTGAGGGAATGGAACTGGCAGCACGTATGGCTTGGGATTATCCGGAAAAAATTTGCTCTTACCTGTCTCCTTTGGTTGTTTCTTGACCTCTTCTTCTTTGTCTTTGGAAATCTTTTGTTCAGCATCTTCTTCACCCACTTGTTTACCACTTCTTAGGGATATAGCTTTTACATTTCAATTGGATTTTTCTCTGTGTTGCTAGGCAAAAAACCCTGTTGTCTCCCCGACATCATATTTGCTAACTGCCCCACTTGCATCTCCAGATTTCTAATGGAAGCCTATTGGTTTTGAAATCTTACGTTTGTGCTCTTGATGAAGTCTTGAGTAGTGTTGGCAAGTTTTGTGACTATATCTTCCAATCTAGACTTTGTCTCTTCTCGTTGTTTCAATCACGGTGGCGATTTCGTCACATTCTGTGATCTGTTAAAATTCCCAATAAAGTTAGCATTTTCATTAGGTTGTGCAAAAGTATTACCTACCTGACATTCTGTGCTAACATCTCCTCCATCGCAAAAATTGCATGTCATATTCTGAATTTTCATGCATGAAACACTCATATTATATATCTTTTTGTTGAGTGCTTCAATTTGCGCAGTGATTGCCGTGACAGCATCCATCTCGTGAACTCTACTAGCTTTGCGCACTGGTATTCTCTCAGTAGGCCACTGATAACTATTGGATGCCATCTCCTCTAATAAGTTGTAGGCTTCTTCTGGTGTTTTATTATTCAGAGTTCTCCATGCAGCTGCATCGATCATAGAACAGAGATTTGTACTACACCCATTATAAAAAGTTTGTACCTACATCCATACGGGTAGTCCATGATGTGCGCATCTCCTAAGAAACTCCTTGAATCTTTCCCATGCTTCATACAATGATTCATTGTCCGTCTGCATAAAATTAGTAATATTGTTACGTATTTTTGCCAATTTTGCAGGTGGAAAGAACTTACCAAGAAATTTTTAGGTCATATTATTCCACGTAGTGATCAATCCTGCAGGAAGAGAAGAGAGCCAACCCTTAGCTTTGTCTCTAAGGAGAAAATGGAAATAATCTTAATTTAATAGCATCATTTGTAACTCCATTATATTTAATTGTGTCACAGATTTCAAGAAAAGCATCAATGTGAGCGTTTGGATCATCGCTTGGTAGCTCACTAAATTGCACTGATTGTTGAAGCATCTAAATCAATGATGGCTTGATCTCAAAGTTGTTTGCTTGAATTGCAGGTCTCCTGATGCTTGATGTGGCGCTCTCAACTGTTAGCCCCGCATAATCTTTCAAGAGTCTATGTTGATTTCTACCATCACCAACTTCCTCCATCTTTTTAATGTGATTTCTTTGTTCTCTCAGTCACCTTTTAAATGTACGTTCGATTTCTGGATAAAACTCAGCAAGTTTTCCTTGTTCGCTACGTATCATACACCAATGTATACTCTGAAAAAAAGAAGAAGATAAAAGCTAGATTAAACTTAGAATTATCCAGTATCAATGTTAATTGGTATTAAGTAAGCAATCCTCAGCAACGGCATCAAAAACTTGTTTGTAAAATTCTGCACATGTCAACGAACATGTTGAACAAGTAATACAATGATGAGAAGAGTATCGTCCCACAGAGATTGATGATAATAAACCAATT
The DNA here is from genome assembly GCA_031216285.1 of Syzygium syzygioides. NCBI lineage: Eukaryota > Viridiplantae > Streptophyta > Magnoliopsida > Myrtales > Myrtaceae > Syzygium > Syzygium syzygioides. Next base: position 19,350,676 of record CM062251.1, read on the forward strand.
AAATATTAAAAATAGACTAATTCTTAAATTTATCTAACAAATCATAATAGAATTGAGAATAAATAAAAATTGACAATTTTTAAAAACGAAATTTTATAAACTAAAGGCAGATAATCAATCAGGTAAAATATGTTAGAATATGCGATTTTACCATAACCACTAGATATGAATTTTAGATTTTATGCATATAAGAACAATATCAAACATGTGATAGTGGAATTTCCTAGTCTATTTACTATCATATCTCTAGGTATAACAAACCTACTCAGTTTATCAATTCACTATATCTCTATGTGAATTTAAATAAATATAAGTGCATTAAAATCTATTAATATTCCCGGTTTACGATGAATCTTTTAGACCACTTTATCACTGAAGGCTATACAAATAACATAGTATATTTCTATCCATATTTAATTCGTGGTTATATATTATAATGAGCAATTGCATATTATCACTTCTCGATCTTAGACATACACATCAGATCATTCAAGTGATGGCCAGTCACTTAAAGGCATTAAGCACAATAATATATAACTCACATGAATGAAATTACTTGCAAAGCATAAAAAGCATGAAATTCATATCATCATGGTTAGGCTATGTCGTAGCTCTAACAAAGAAAATTAGAACATAATAAAAGAAGAAATGAAAATATAAATTAAACCAAACATCTTGAATCAAAGAACAAGAATTCTATCATTACATTTATCTTCTCTTCAAAATACTTAAAAAACTCTCAGAACACTGAAAATAAAAACGATCTAAAAAAAAACTTGCTGTTCCCCCAAATGATCCTATTTATATGATAATATCTAAGACTCCTTTCACAAGGCAATTAATTCTTTTTCGCATAAAAAGTACGGAAAAAATTGCAGAATTCCCAATATGATATCCATATTTTAACTCTTCTTTGAGTAGCATATTCCTTTCCTTCTTTTTGCTATATTTTCCTTATTTTCTCCATATCTCAATATTCTACATAAACAAGGAAAAATTAAGTAAATAAAAGGAAATCCAAATATATTCTAACAAATATTGCATTATTTATTGCCTAGAGTAGATAAAATAACTCTATGTTTATAGAGTTATCAATAGAAACCTTCCAAATAAAGAAAGAGAATTATGCTCAGTTTGTTTCGCGAAAAACGAGTGATTTGGAAAATATTTTTCTTAAAATAATCGTTTGTATTCTTTCAAATAATTAGTTAATGAAAAATATTCATAATTGACAGCAATTAATGTCTAAATATTTTCGTAAACGATGAAAATATTTTTCATTGATTCATTTTCGCAAGCGATATAAAAGATCAATTTTAGGAAAATATTTTATAAATTATTAGTTTTTACGAAACAAACGCACTTTTAGTGGAAAACCTAGCAAACCCCATTCTAATTCCATTTCTGTGAGCCCTAACTAACCAGCCATTGGCCCATCATCATAAAACATTCATTGAAAATGGTGATTACACTCCAGCACATGGTTTTCTGGATTATCTGATTAATTGGATGTCCTTTCCACAGATTAATTAGCTGTAAAACCCTAGATATGTATGAGAACGAGTTCGAAAATCTAGAGTTGTTATTATTAAAATCAGGTAGACCCACAATTAGAGATGATGATCTTGAAAACATCATCAAATGCGAGCTATGGAATCGATCCGAGCCGAATTGACCTGATCCCATTTAACGTGTCTTTCGAGGTGGCCAGTGATCTTGACCGACGTTGAAAGATAACTTTGTGGAATTTCGGGTTGCAGGAGAGTCTAGACAAGGCTATTGAGTAAGGTCTGATTTCATCGCTGGGCCTATAATTTTGGAATAAGGAAGATGTCACGCTCCGCACTTCTCGGTGTGCCACATCCCTCGCGGAGGTCGATTCGTGTGCGACGTCCCAGGACGCGTCGCCGACCCAAACCCAACACAGAGATTCAAAGCGCATGCAGAAGTAATTAAAACCACCCGTACATAGATAAACGCATAACCAAGGATAACCATAAAATCAATACTTGTACTAAGACTGGAATTCATTTACAATATCCAAATACAGCCCAGTTACCAAAAATCAAAAACGATTCAAGGCCACTACGACTAGCTGGGGCTCTTCCCAAAAATGCATCAGTACGTCTGTCGTCCTCAAGGTCGGGGATCTGAAAAGTCGGTTTTACAACAACCGTGAGAATAAATCTCAGCGAGTAGTTCCCTAAACCTAAACTAGGCTAACATGCACCTCCTGACAAGTACTTAACAGCACATACTACACACACAACTGACTCAGGCCCTCGGGCCTAAATCTAATCCCACTAGACCCTGCAGGTTAAGCGTCAAATCAACAAAAGTAGCTACACGACATAAATTTAATCACAGCACATACACGCGCATTTCTATGTCACAACGCATGTTATGCATATGCTAGTGCTCGCACTCATGCTCATGCCTCATCAATGCATTATCGCACACTTGCACACTAGCATTCAGCCATTTCTCAATTTCTCCTCCGACCGGCGTTAAACGCATCAGGTCCGACCCGCGTAACACGCATTAGGTCTATCACTTCGAGATCGATCTCTGGCCCGCGTAAAACGCATCAGGCTCATGACACATTATCCGCGTAAAACGCATCAGGTTGGTCATCTTCCGGTAAACCGGGCATCGTCCCGCGTAACACGCCTCAGGACGGGTTCACTACCCCGCGTAACACGCATCAGGGTTTATTGTGACCACACACTCACAAGCACCAATTCTTATCTGAACCCCGCGTAACACGCATCAGGGCATTTTAGGTGATCACAATGCACATGTCACTCAGGCACACTTATAAATGCAAATGCCGTGCCAATGCTTAAGATGTGTACCCATGGCCATAAAGTTTACACTTGGGCATTCACATGCGCGAATTACGATGTAACATACTCAACTTGTACCGCGCATATTCAAATTCATAAATCAACATGCCCAAAGCAGACAATCAATTTAAAGCAGCCATAGCATCAAGTCAGCACACTATCCATGCACAAATTCACATAACCGGGTCAACAAGCACTCGCGCATTCGAGGCTCACCAAACTAATCCATTTCTAGTCCTGCTGGACACGCGACAGTACACCATCAAATTAACCACATCCGAGGCCCAATTAGCCATTCAATTACACGAAGCGATCATTCTCAATAATTGCCCGATTAAGCCCCAAATTGGTCGCGCTTCGCCTAAGTCAAATCCATCGTGTCCAGTCACTATACCACAAGTTCTAGGCCAATAATTGTCATCAAAAGGCTCAATTAAACTCCTCAAATATTATTCTAATTGACCACCACAAAATCAAAATATGGCGTGCACTATAATCCACATATTAAATCCGAACAATCCCGAACTCGGCCCGATTTAGTCCAAACTAACCAGCCCATTTATCGCGCCTCTCGGGCCACAAATCCTCAATTAATTTATCATACTAATCCACCCATTCGACCACAATCAAAATCCCTAATCACTTTCACAATTTAACCCATAAATTACCCTAATTAACCCATAAACCCGTCTAGAAATGTAAATTAGCCTAATTAGGGTTTAGGGTCAAACTCACCGGGTGTCCTACGCTTAAAATGGTCGGATGAACAGCAACGGACCCCGGATGAACAGTGCTCGCCTGTGAACAGTACTCGCCGGAACAGTAACGCCGGCGATGAACAGTGACTGGCCGGAAGATGCACAATGACGGGCCGGAAAATGGACAGTGACGGGAACGGCGGGACAGGTGGGCTCGGGGGCGGCTCAGCAAGGCCGGGCGACTGGCTGGTCGGCCGGGGCGGCAACCGGCGACGGCGGTGGCTCCTCCAGCGAACGGCGGGAGAGAGAGAAGGAAGGGAGAGGGGAAGGGCTGAGGTGTAAGGGGTGGCAGACCGGTGGTGACAGCGACGGCGGCGAGCTGGACGGCGGAATAGGCCGGCGAGCGGCGACGATGGGGCTGGCTGGGCCCGCCGCGGTCACGGAGGGCGGCGGCGACAGCTTCCTGCCGCGCATGCGTGAGGGAGAGGAAGGGAGCAGGTGGGGTGGCAGGGCTGATGGATGGGCCGGCGAGGCTGGCCGGCGGGGCGTGCGGCGACGGCGCGCGGGCGGCGAGTGGCAGCGGGGCTGGCTCGGGCTCGTCGGGGAGGCGGCTGAACAAGGCTGTTGGTCAGGAGAGAGAAGGCAGAGGGGAGAGGGGTGGCGGCGCGGAGGACGGCGGGGCTACTGGTGATGGCGGCGCGACAACGCGGCGGCACGGCGACGCGGCGGCACGGTGAGCTCGGGACGAGCAGGGCAGTCGCAAAGCAGAAACGAGAAGCCGAAGAAGACGAAGAAGAGACGAAGGAGAAGAGGAAGAAGGGAGGAGAGAGGAGAGAGAGAGACAGGTCCGGTCAGCAGGGGGGCAGGTAGGCATGCAGAGGAGGGGACGTGCGCATGGGGAAGGAAAAAAGAAAAGAGAGAGAGAGAGAGAGAGAGAGAGAGAGAGAGAGAGAGAGAGGGTAACGTGTACGCGGGGAAGGGGACCGGCGGAGAGAGAGAGAGAGAAGAGAGAAAGAGAGACAGAAGGGGTTTAAATTTTCAAAAATTAATCGCGATCCAACGAACACGGTCCAAACTAAAAATCGACCTATCGGTCCCGATTTAATTCGGGAAAAGGCCTAACAGTCCCCAAAAAATCTCAACAATATTATAGGGCACACGGCTAAAATAAAACAACCCAAACCACACTACGAGGGAGGTCTACCAGTCCAAATTTGTACCCGATCAAAAAATCTATTTTCTCACTTTTCCTGATAACCTCGACACTGGCTGCAATAATATCGACACCGTCCAATTTATTTCGTTCCGAAACTCCCGGAAATCGACTGCCAAATTCAGGGTATAAATAACAGCCAAATTCGATCTAGTGCGATTCTAGCAAAATTTCTAATTTTAAAAATAAGAACCCGAGAGTGATCAGTTCCCGGGCGAAATTTCATTATAAGCGCACTGACGAATTACACGTTTTATAATTCCAAAAAATGGGCCAAAATCCGGACTGTTACAGAAGAGCCCAAGCTCTGTCGTTGACGAGGCCTAGCTATGCTTGGTTCTCAAGACCTGGTTTGCTCCAGCTCTCTCAGATAGCCGGCCAAACTAAAAGCGTAGTTGATTATGATTGAAAGACAATCTAGCTAAGCGGCCATAGACAAGCGATTTCCTTCCGAGGCTTAGTTAGGCCAGCTTAACCATCCAGGCTCAATCATTTCAAACAATTATTATACTTAAAATCATGGATGAGTCTGGACAGTGACTTTTCGATCCAGTTCCCAACACAACATTGTTGGCTTATTGATCAAGTCAATTGGAGACTGTTGATTCGATTGAACCGAATCAATGACAAGATGATCCGAAAATCCATGATGAGTTTGGTCTAAGCAATTAGATCCCCCCTCTCTCTCTCGTGCATGATGTTGAGGATAAGCGGTCAGTTGAACCCTCGAAGTTCCAATATTTTTAATCAAATCACTTAATTTTCAATCACTTTCATTGCTCACTTCTTCAATCATAAATTAATAAAAAGAAAAAGAAAACACTGCAAACGGATAAGGAGTCACAGAAGCTTTTCTTAAAAGTACTACGTCAACTCTCTGTTCTCTTTTTAAGAAGCTTTTACAGATTCACAAGATCAAAAGTACTATGAAGGCTCGGTGAATAGATTAGATAATTTGAAAGCCTGGTGAAGTAGCAGCATGCAACTTTGAATCCATTGACGAAAAGATGATGTTACTCCATAGTCTTATCTCTCTACACACGGCATTTGAACCATCGTCCTTGTTTCCCGGCTTTAAGTTGAGAAAAACTTCGCGGATTCTCCATTAAAGTAGCTGTTCGTGCAAGGAAGTGACTCAAGCTATTCTAGAAAGTCTTCCGTGAAGGAAGGAAGCTGGGGACTTGGCTTTTACGTTTCTCCTCCTCAAATGCGACGACTCGCTGTTGAGCTTGCTCTCGGGGCAAATCCAAGACCGGCGGGTCAACAAATTAAGAGGGTAAATTCGAATGCGTCTTCGAGAAAAAGAGAAAAAGTACTGTAAAATGGAAAATTAGTTTCCTGTCAAGTTCTTCGATCTCTAAGCAAGTCTTCCGTGAAGGAAGGAAGCCGGGGATGTTACGTTTCTCCTCCTCAAATGCGACGACTCGTGGTGGAGCTTGTTCTCGGGGCAAATCCAAGACTGGCGGGTCAACTAATTAAGAGGGTAAATTCGAATGCGTCTTCGAGAAAAAGAGAAAAGGTACTGTAAAATGGAAAAATAGTTTCCCGTCAAGTTCTTCGATCTGTACTCGCTCACACAAATCTTTCCTCACGGTAGACTTTGTGAAGGGAACTATTGCAGTCATGTGTCAAACCATGGCCTTAGACTAGCAGCAGAACTTTCAGTTTTCATTTCAGGTTGAAATTTGAAGAGCAGAAATCAAAATCTTACGAGAATCAATTCGAAGTGTGGAAATTAGGATTTCTGATTGAGAATGATGAAGACCATTGAGTGCACTGCTGGTGGTAAGACCAGTGCACTGATTGCGAAACATCCATTGCCACCCAGTATATAAGTTGGAATCAAGAAGTCATCATAGACCTGCTTTAGAGGCTAAAACCCTTTCCACATTCCTGATTAGTTATGATAAAGTATCTGCAGCCATTGATGTCTTTCGGACAATAATAATCCCAGACACAAAGAATGTCCGGTAAAATTGGATTACCAAGTCATGATATGGGTGTTCAAATAACTGAAATGTATAGATTTTTTTTGTTTGAAAATGTAGGTATTATAGAGTAAATGAAGTACATCAGTTTAGGGGAATCCCGTGCATTTCAAATAGAGCTCATAATTCAAAAAGATGGAGGTCAGAAGTCTCCACGTAGTAGCCAATACAATATCTATCTGGGAAGGACTAATTTTTTGGTAAGAGTGAAGTACTACCTCTTATATTTTTACGCACATTGGCCAAAATAATATGGATGTTGGTTGACTTATTTTGAAATCGTCTATGGTTGCACTCAATCAAAATGTAATATGTAATTGCTAGGAAAGATACGTTAAGAAGTCTCACCACCAATTCTTTGCCCTTTGTTGTCCTAATTATCCATTGAAGTTTCTCATTCAATTCTCCTAAAGAATGCCTAATCCCATGTTGCGCAAGGATACTATGCCAAATGCTGCCTGTCCAAGATGTGCTATGTCTTTTATACTAGCCATGCAAAATTACACTAAATATCAACTAAGGTCATCCATCATGCTACGATCTCTACTGTCGGTAGTCTATTTTTGCAAACTAACTAGCCAATAAAATGTATCACCCCCTCCCCCTCCCCCGCCACCCACCCCCCTCCCTTGAAATGCTATATGACATCTTAATTATTTGAAAAAAATTCCGAACTAACTTGGCATGTGTCCAAGTAAGAAACCATAGTTTGCAAGAAACTGATTATGCAAGTCAAGCGAACCGTTAGACTAGCATGCATGTTCCGACTTTGGTGACTGCCGCTCATGCTCGCCGAAACATCAACCTTGTAATGCCGACGATAGCCAGCAGCACAATACACAAACACAATGCGGCTCCTCATAAGCCTTCTAAATATCGTAAGAGTGCGAAAACAATTCAAATTACAAATCAAACACAAAATCATGTCGCGGGGCTATATATGTCAAAGCCAACTTAACCGATGTAGTGGCAATTACGTGAACCAACATTGGAACTTGATGAGCCCTAAGGAAGATATCTTGTGTAGTTCAGGCAAAGGTTGATACGTGCTTGACTCCCCGTAATCTAACTTTTCACACGACAATGTACGAGCAAAAATTTGCAACGTACTAATCAATATTGCACATATTAACTTAAAAGTGGAATGTTCTTCATGCTATAAGTCTTAATTTAAAGCAAGTTGTGATTTTCTCATGTACTTATCAAGAGTATGTTCTTATGGAATGACGATGAGGGGAGGCCAACGACAGAGGAGAAGGTCTGCAATAGAAGAAATCAAACGGAAAAAACAAACGAAAAAGGAAATTGGCCCCCTAACTTAAGAGGATGGCAATCCTTTCACTAAATCATTTGTTGCGAAATAGATGCGGAAGAGCAAACACAGAACACAGGGATTTACATAGCTCGATCACAACGTGATATACATCCACGGGTGAGGCAATAAAAGATTCCACACTACAAAAAAAACGCATTTTTGCCACGAAAATTTTCCAACGAAAAATTTTCGTCGCAAATTTGCGACAAATTTTCCAACGAAAAATAAAATTCGTTGGAAATTTCCAACGAAAAAAAATTCGTCGCAAAAATCGTTGGAAATTTCCAACGAAACTATTTTCGTCGCAAAATTCATTGGAAATTTCCAACGAAAAATTTTTCGTCGGAAAATTCGTTGGAAATTTCCAACGAAAAATTTTTCGTCGCAAAATTAGTTGGAAATTTCCAACGATTTAAAATTCGTTGGAAATTTCCAACGAATTTTAATTTTCCGGAAAATTATTTAATTGTGCACAATTTTCGTTGAAAAATTCGTTGGTAATTTCCAACGAAACAAAATTCGTTGGAAATTTCCAACAAATTTTCCAACGAATTCAAAAAAACCCTACACTATTCGGCCTTTTTATATTCGTTGGAAATTTCGTTGGAAATTTCCAACGAATTTTCCAACAAATTTTAATTTTTCGGGAAATTATTTAATTGTGCACAATTTTCGTTGGAAAATTCGTTGGAAATTTCCAACGAAAAAAATTCGTTGGAAATTTCCAACAAATTTTCCAACGAATTCAAAAAACCCCTACACTATTCGGCCTTTTTATATTCGTTGGAAATTTCGTTGGAAATTTCCAACGAATTTTTCAACGAATTTTAATTTTCCGGGAAATTATTTAATTGTGTACAATTTTCGTTGGAAAATTTGTTGGAAATTTCCAACGAAAAAAATTCGTTGGAAATTTCCAACGAATTTTCCAACGAATTCAAAAAAACCCTACACTATTCGGCCTTTTTATATTCGTTGGAAAATTCGTTGGAAATTTCCAACGAATTTTCCAACGAATTTTAATTTTTCGGGAAATTATTTAATTGTGCACAATTTTCGTTGGAAAATTCGTTGGAAATTTCCAACAAATTTTCCAACGAATTCAAAAAACCCCTACACTATTCGGCCTTTTTATATTCGTTGGAAATTTCGTTAGAAATTTCCAACGAATTTTAATTTTCCGGGAAATTATTTAATTGTGTACAATTTTCGTTGGAAAATTTGTTGGAAATTTCCAACGAAATAAATTCGTTGGAAATTTCCAACGAATTAAAAAAAACCCTACACTATTCGGCCTTTTTATATTCGTTGGAAAATTCGTTGGAAATTTCCAACGAATTTTCCAACGAATTTTAATTTTCCAGGAAATTATTTAATTGTGTACAATTTTCGTTGGAAATTTCCAACGAAAAAAAAATTGTTGGAAATTTCCAACAAATTTTCCAACGAATTCAAAAAAACCCTGCACTATTCGGCCTTTTTATATTCTTTGGAAATTTCATTGGAAATTTCCAACGAATTTTCCAACGAATTTTAATTTTCCGAGAAATTATTTAATTGTGCACAATTTTCGTTGGAAATTTCGTTGGAAATTTCCAACGAATTTTTTTTCGTTGAAAATTTCCAACGAAATTTCCAACAAATTTAATTTTTCAGGCAATTATTTTAGTCCGTACAATTTTCATTGCAAAATTCGTAGGAAATTTCCCACGAATTTTGCAACGAAAACCTAACTACTGCTTATTCAAATTTTCGCGCTCATTATTCCCCCGTTTTAAAATTTCTCTCTCTCTTTCTCTCTCTCAAGGATGAGAACAGCGTGCATCGGTGGAATGGGAGGTGCGACAGGACAGAGGCCTACCTTGAAGGTCTCCCCCGAAGCCTTCTCCCTCGCTGGTCTCCCCCTTCACCTTCTCCTCCGGCTCCGGCCCGACGTCGGCTCCCTCCCCGCGGCGCCGCCGCGGCCAACCAGGGCCGCCCCCGACGCCCCGACGCCCCCGAGGCCACCTGGGCCGCCCCCGACGCCCCCCCCCCCGACGCCCCCGACGTCCCCCCGACGCCCCCGACGCCGCCCCCGACGTCCCCCCGACGCCCCCGACGTCCCCCCGACGCCCCCGAGGCCACCTGGGCCGCCCCCGACGTCCCCCAATGCCCCCGACGCCCCCGAGGCCACCATGGGCCGCCCCCGACGCCACCAAGCCTCGTCGCCGACGAGGGCGAGCTCGCCCCTCGCCGGCGACGAGCTCGCCCAGATCTGGGCGAGCTCGCCCCTCGCCGGCGACGAGCTCGCCCCTCGCCGGCGACGAGCTCGAGCTCGCCCAGATCTGGGCGAGCTCGTCCCTTCGCCGGCGACGAGGCTGGCCCTCGCCGGCCATGGCGAGGGCCGAGCTCGCCATGGCCGGCGAGCTCGAGCTCGGCCCTCGCCGGCGACGAGGCTAGCCCTCGCCGGCAGCGAGGGCGATTTAAAAAAAAAATCGTGGAAAAAAAATTTCCACGATTTCCAACAAAAAAAAAATTATAATTTTTCCAACGAAAAATTTTTCGTTGGAAAAAAATTTTAACTATTTTTCGACCAACAAAAAAAATTGTAATTTTTCCAACGAAAAATTTTTCGTTAGAAAAAAAAATTCCACGATTTTTTGACAAAAATATTTTTTGTAATTTTTCCAACAAATTTAGCCACGAATTTTTCAACGAATTTTCCAACGAAATAAAATTCGTCGCAAAATTTCCAACGAAAATTGAAATTTTTCGTTGGAAAAATTTCCAACGAGCTATTACCAACGAATTTTTTTTCGTTGGAAATTCCCTTTCCAACGAATTTTCCAGAATTCTTCGTTGGTAATTTTGTCGGAAAAAAAGCGATTTTTTGTAGTGCCACTATAATCAAAGAGAGTACAATTTTCAGAAGTCAAAATAATGACAAAAGCTCACGGCTCACAAAATTCTCGAAAACAAAATTCTCTCTGTACGTCAATGAGAAAACCTAGCCGCGGTATAACTAGTGCTAAAAAAAAAATTTCCCTAGGGGCTACGCTTCCGAACCCTCCGAGATATTGGTTCGCTTGCTCCAGCTTGGGCGGTCCGCCATGGAGATTTGTTCGCTTGCTACGAGTTGGGCCTATCGGCTCAATCTTCCGCGTCGCGAACTAAATCTCAATTTTTCCACTACTTTCGAGTTGCACAAAAAATATGTCGGGTCGGGTGAGAAACTAGACCGAGTACATAAAATTCAAGACATATTTAACAAATCTCCACTTTGGCTAGAATTTCCCAAAATAAAACAATCAAGAAGCCCAACACATTCTCTCAGCGTCTCTAAGCCTACGTGAGCTAATTCGGTGTAGGAAACAAGGGCTGCTATAAAAGAACATATCCGCTTCAGAAACAAATGTAGAACTGTCATTTACCTCTCCACCAAAGTCCCCACAAGGGGCAAACTCAACTAAGCATGCCAATCAAGTTCAAGCAATGCTTAAACTTGTTGGCGGGGACTGGCTTGATCAACATATCAGCAGGATTGTCAGCTGTACCAATCTTATTTACCGTCATATTTCTCTTCGCAATTACCTCTCGAATAAAGTGATACCTGACATCGATGTGTTTAGTCCTCTCATGATATGCTTGATTTCTAATCAAGTATATAGCCCTTTGATTGTCGCAAAAGACAACTGAATTGTCTTCCTGCTGGAGCCCAAGTTCCTGAACAAGATTCCTTAACAATATACCTTCTTTCGCTAATTCTGCTGCTGACATATACTCTGCCTCTATAGTAGACAAAGTAACTGTCAACTGTAAGGTTGACCTCCAACTAATAGCTGAACTAGATAGTGTGAAAATATAGCTAGTCAAAGATCTCCTCTTATCGAGATCACCTGTAAAATCACAATCCACAAATCCCACAACTGAGGTACCGTTGGAACTGTTTCTTTCAAACACTAGGCCCAACTCTGCGGAACCTCTAAGATACCTAAGTATCCATTTCACGGCCTGCCAATAAACCTTTCCAAGATGCGCCATATATCTACTAACCACACTGACTGTCTGCGCAATGTCTGGACGAGTGCATATCATAGTATACATAATGCTGCCGATTGCACTGGAGTATGGGACACGAGACATTGCAGCCTCCTCGACCTTTGATTGAGGTGAATGTAGAGCTGAGAGTCTAAAATAGAATGCCAACGGTGTATTCACGGGCTTAGCATTTTGCATGCCAAACCTCTCAAGTACCTTCTCAATATAATTCCTCTCTGAGAGATATAACTTCCCTCCTTTCTTCTCCCTCTGAATCTCCATTCCTAAGATCTTCTTGGTAGGACCCAAATCTTTCATCTCGAACTTCTCACTAAGCCGTTTCTTCAAGAACAACACTTCTGACATGTTCTTTGCAGCAATGAGCATGTCATCCACGTATAATAGAAGACAGACAAAAGATCCATCTGAACCCTTCTTGAAATAGACACAACTATCATAGTTGCTCATATGATAACCACTCCTTATCATAAAACTGTCGAATCTCTTATACCACTGTCTTGGTGACTGCTTCAGACCATACAAGGATTTCTTCAATTTACAAGCATGATCTTCCTTGCCTTCTACATAATAGCCCTCGGGCTGGGCCATATAAATAGTTTCCTCAAGCTCGCCATGCAAAAAAGCAGTATTCACGTCAAGTTGCTCAAGCTCTAAGTTAAATTGAGCAACTATAGCCAGCAACACACGAATGGAAGTGTGTTTTACCACAGGGGAGAACACTTCATCATAATCAATTCCCTCCTTATGATTGTAGCCTTTAGCTACGAGCCGAGCCTTGAATCTAGCATTTTCAACACTTGAAATTTCTTCCTTTTTCTTGAAGACCCATTTACACCCAATAGCTCTTTTTCCCTTAGGCAACTGCACCAAGTCCCAAGTCTGGTTCTTGTGTAGTGATTCAAGTTCCTTAACCATAGCAACAGCCCATTTCTCTGATTCTGTACAAGTAACAGCTTCCGTATAGGTAGAAGGTTCCTAAATACCCATATCTTCTGTTGTTGTAAGAGCATAAGCCTCCAGATCAAAGAACCCATATTTCCGAGGGTGCCGGGTCTGTCTCCTTTCTTTGCTAGTAGCAATAGAGTATGGCTGCTCCACCTCATCTATAGCTTCCTCATCTGAACTTGAATCAACAGGAGCATTTTGCTCGTTCAAAACATTCTGAGAGATCTTTTCTCGAAGCTCCACCTGAACCTCCACCTCATTCATAGCACTCTCATGTTTTCCTGCAGACTCATCAGCAACTTTCCTTTGATCAAGCATATGCATTTCATTAAGTGTAACATCCTTACTAATAATGAACTTAGGTGAGTTAGGTTTCTGGCACCATAAACGATAACCTTTCACCCCATCAGCATACCCAACAAAGATACATTTCTTTGCTCTAGGTTCTAACTTACCATCCTTAACATGATAATAAGCAGGGCATCCAAAAACGTTTAGATTAGAATAATCACAAGGCTTACCTGACCACATCTCAAGAGTCTTGTATTCTATTGCTGTTGAAGGAGAGAGATTAACAAGATAACAAGCCGTGTTAATAACTTCAGCCCAAAAATCCTTTTCCATGCCAGCATTAGAGAGCATGCATCTTGCTCTCTCCAATAGAGTTCTATTCATACGTTCTGCCACTCCATTTTGCTGTGGAGTGTGCTTAACTGTACGGTGTCGAACAATACCTGTATCTACATAGAATTCATTAAAATTGCCACCACAGAACTCAAGACCATTATTGGTCCTAAGACATTTGATCTTCTTCCTTGTCTGATTCTCAACAAGGGCTTTTCACTTTTTGAAGGTTTCAAACACATCACTTTTTCTTTTCAGAAAATAAACCCAAACCTTCCTGGAATAATCATCAATGAACGTCACAAAGTAAAGAGCACCACCCTTAGATGGAACCTGTGCTGGTCCCCATAAATCAGAATGGATATAGTCGAGTGGGCTCTTTGTTGAATGCATCCTTGTACTGAATCTGACTCTGCATTGCTTGCTAATAACATAATGCTCACAGAAATCTAACGAGGTCGTCTGCTCCCCCACAAAGTAAACCACGTTTACTCAAAACTGACATGCCACGTTCACTCATGTGACCCAAACGCATGTGCCACAATTTCGTTCTATCATTGTCAGAAACAGAATTGCTTGTGCTAATTGAAGGACCCAAAACTGTGCTACCCTATAAATGATACAAGTGATTCACCTTACTTCCTTTCATCACAACTAGATTGCCTTTTGTAACTTTAAGAACTCCACCTCCACCTGAGTACACACACCCAATGGAATCAAAACTGTTTAACGAGATAAGATTTCTCTTTAAGTCTGGTATATGTCTTACTTCAGTCAAGGTTCTTACTGCTTTGTCATGGCACTTAATCCGAACAGTACCAATACCCACGACTTTGCATACATCATCATTCCCCATCAAGACTGATCTACCATTTAATGGCTCGTAAGTAGTGAACCATTCCCTGTTTGGGCACATGTGATATGATGCTCCCGAATCCATCATCCAAACATCATTAGACAAATTAATAGCAGAGCATACCGTAAGAACACTGTCTGATGCATTAGCCTCATTTTCGTTTGCAACATTCGCCGAATCTTGTTTTTTACTATGCTGCTTATCCTTTTTCTTGAGCAAAGGACAATTTGACTTGTAATGTCCCTTTTTATGACAATAGTAGCACTCAACATTCATTTTATCTTCAGGTGGCTTAGATTTTGAACAACCAACAGATTTCCCTCGGAAAGCTTTATCCCTACACTTGGTCCAGCCTCTCACAAACAAACCATCTGCTTTGTTTTCACTGGTATTCCCGTTCAATTTCATTCTCAGTTCTGCAGAATTTAAAGATGCTTTGACATCCTCCAAAGTTATGGAATTACGTCCATAAAGCGTCAAGTTCACAAAATTCTCGTATGAGGTAGGCAGTGAACATAACATGATCAAAGCTTGATCTTCATCCTCGAGTTTAGTATCTAGATTTTTCATATCCAAAACAATTTTATTAAACTCATCCAAGTGTTCCTGAACAGACGTACCTTCACACATCTTTATGGTATAAAGACGCTGCTTCAAATAAAATCTCGATGTTAGAGATTTCTTCATGTAGAGATTTTCCAGTTTCTTCCATAGACCGGCCGCTGTTTCCTCATCTGCGACTTCTCGCAAAACCTTGTCATCTAGAGACAACTGGATCGCGCTCTACGCCTTCTCGTCCATCTCTTCAATCTCAGCCGAGGTCATATCTTCTGGATAATTTCCGTCCAGCGCCCTAATCGTATCCTCTCACCTCAATAAAGCCTTCATCTTTATTCTCCATAATCCAAAATTGTTCTGTCCGTAAAAAGATGAGATCTGAAACTTCAAAGATGCCATCTCAAAGAACCCTAGAATCAAACGCTGCTCTGATACCACTTGTTGCGAAACAAATGCGGAAGAGCAAACACAGAACACAAGGATTTACGTGGTTCGATCACAACGTGATCTACATCCACGGGCGAGGCAAGACAAGATTCCACTATAATCAAAGAAAGTATAGTTTTCAGAAGTTGAAACAATGACAAAAGCTCACGGCTCACAAAACTCTCGAAAACAAAATTCTCTCTGTAAGTCAATGAGAAAACCTAGCTGCGGTATAAATAGTGCTCCCCAACAAAAAAATTTCCTCTGGGACTACGCCCCCAACCCCCCCCCCCCGAGACATTGGTTTGCTTGCTCCAGCTTGGGCGGTCTGCCATGGAGATTTGTTTTCTTGCTACGAGTTGGGCCTATCGGCCCAACCCTCCGCGTCGCGAACTGAATCTCAATTTTTTCTCCACTTTCGGGTCGCACAAAAAATATGTTGGGTCGGGTGAGAAACTGGACCGAGTACATAAAATTCAAGATATATTTAACATCATTCATGTCTAATATAATCCAGCATAGGTGATGCTCGACAGAAGCCCAAAATAACCATTAAGCATAGGTGAGAAACTGGACCGAGTACATAAAATTCAAGATATATTTAACATCATTCATGTCTAATATAATCCAGCATAGGTGATGCTCGACAGAAGCCCAAAATAACCATTAAGCATAGGTGAGAAACTGGACCGAGTACATAAAATTCAAGATATATTTAACATCATTCATGTCTAATATAATCCAGCATGGTATAAAGACGCTGCTTCAAATAAAATCTCGATGTTAGAGATTTCTTCATGTAGAGATTTTCCAGTTTCTTCCATAGACCGGCCGCTGTTTCCTCATCTGCGACTTCTCGCAAAACCTTGTCATCTAGAGACAACTGGATCGCGCTCTGCGCCTTCTCGTCCATCTCTTCAATCTCAGCCGAGGTCATATCTTCTGGATAATTTCC
The DNA here is from genome assembly GCA_031216285.1 of Syzygium syzygioides. Lineage (NCBI taxonomy): Eukaryota > Viridiplantae > Streptophyta > Magnoliopsida > Myrtales > Myrtaceae > Syzygium > Syzygium syzygioides. The sequence goes on from CM062251.1 coordinate 19,367,138, forward strand.
GTCCAGCGCCCTAATCGTACCCTCTCACCTCAATAAAGCCTTCATCTTTATTCTCCATAATCCAAAATTGTTCTGTCCGTAAAAAGATGAGATCTGAAACTTCAAAGATGCCATCTCAAAGAACCCTAGAATCAAACGCTGCTCTGATACCACTTGTTGCGAAACAAATGCGGAAGAGCAAACACAGAACACAAGGATTTACGTGGTTCGATCACAACGTGATCTACATCCACGGGCGAGGCAAGACAAGATTCCACTATAATCAAAGAAAGTATAGTTTTCAGAAGTTGAAACAATGACAAAAGCTCACGGCTCACAAAACTCTCGAAAACAAAATTCTCTCTGTAAGTCAATGAGAAAACCTAGCCGCGGTATAAATAGTGCTCCCCAACAAAAAAATTTCCTCTGGGACTACGCCCCCAACCCCCCCCCCCCGAGACATTGGTTTGCTTGCTCCAGCTTGGGCGGTCTGCCATGGAGATTTGTTTTCTTGCTACGAGTTGGGCCTATCGGCCCAACCCTCCGCGTCGCGAACTGAATCTCAATTTTTTCTCCACTTTCGGGTCGCACAAAAAATATGTTGGGTCGGGTGAGAAACTGGACCGAGTACATAAAATTCAAGATATATTTAACATCATTCATGTCTAATATAATCCAGCATAGGTGATGCTCGACAGAAGCCCAAAATAACCATTAAGAAAATCGCGAAGAGGAAGTTCCTGTCCTAGACTATTAACAAATTTAGCTAGACTTACCTTCATTTTAAAGTTAGCTTAAGTTGTTGAACGATGATGAACCGACTAGATATATGAATTGTTTATCTCAAATGTATACTATTTGATGAGACTCTCACAAATTTGTAGCGAATTCTTCATATATGCTTGTGAGCCTTTTATATAAATCCAACTCTTGCTTATAATGCAAAGTCAAGTATCCCCAACAGGTCGTCCAAGCAGTTGTGTATTGCAATGGGAAAATTACCAATTTTTTTTTTCTAAATTTATTGTACGGATATAAATTTAGTTCTAAACCTTTCAATTTAGTCAATTAAGTCTGAAACCTATTAACAATTTGCAAATATAATCATTCCGGCTAATTTTTGTTGGAAATCGCAAACTTCAATGCCGGCCGTCCTACATGGCATTGCCGATATTGACGTGAATAATTTTTGCAATCTGCATTAGCAAATCGTCAAAAATTTTAAAATTGAATTGATATCCATACAATAAGTTTAATATTTTTTTTTTGTAACTATCCCTATTGCAACTCTGCTTAAAATTGCACACCCCAAATCACCAAGACTAGAATGTTGTCCTTTCACTTGGGAGATCAACAAGAGAGCTTGAGCCCAAACTCATCAGTATAACCGATTGGATTCACAGTCATTCCAAAAATTTAAATCGACGGTCGACTTAAGAGCCAATTAAGAAGTATTAATTGTTCCAAACCATATCAATATTTCAATATGGTATTCGACTGTTGCGTTGCGCCTTTACGCGTGCACTCACCAAGCATAATAGTACACTCACCATCAATCTGAGGAGTGAGTTTCGTCTTGACCCCGAACAAAGGAAAACGGGGAAAATGTATGCATTCCTTTTGTACATAGAGCTGCTGGTTAGTTTGGACCGATCTACACAACATCCATGTACATAATTGGCTATACTTTGTTTATATTTTCGTGTGTTGATGATACATTTGAGTGTACATGCGTGGTGATGAATAAAGTTGGCCAATGCAATACCAAAAAAAAAAAAAGTTGGCCAATGCCACCTGACATCTATCCAACATGTAGACTTGTGTGTGTTATTTCAGGTCGTCCTCTCTCTTTTTATCGAGCTTGGTCTTGATAAAGTGAACTTTACATTACGTGGGTGGTGCGTCGCGTCTTTATAATTTGCTCAATTAGCTACTACCCTTTCTATACTTTTGGAAGAAAACCTGCGAGTACGTGCATACAAGACTAAAGCTAGGATGGTCCCAAGAAAGCAAAGACACCCCCAGATGACAGACGTCGTGTTATAACTCCATCCCCATGCACTTCTCGCCGCCGCTGCTGGCGGTTCGGCGGCAGTAGAGAAGCGCGGCAGCATACCCGAAGACAAAGGACCCGATCGGGATGTTGGCGACCACGATATTGTGGTTCACACTGAAGTTCTTGGTCCCAAAAAGCTCGGTGGTGGTTGCCACGGCAATGGACACGATGGCCCCGGTGCAGACGCCGATCACGGCTGTGCTCACATAGAGTGCCACCATGGCGGGGCTAAGGAGCAGGAAGTAGGCCCCCACCATCAGTGCCATAAATCCTGCTATTGACGCCGGTCTCGCCACCATATACTTACTCCTGAAAAATATACAAATAAAAAACAGACTGGTTTTGTTATTGACTTTTTTGGACCAAAAGTCTCGAGACGCTTAACAATCATTATATATATATGTGTGTGTTAACTAACAAAGAAATGAAAATGAACCTCTAACAATGCAAATTGAACTATACAAAATTCAACTCAAAAGTTTAAGTTATTAGATAAAAGTATAATTTATTATTTAATATTTTAATACTCCCTATCACACATAAGCTGGACTTTGGCCTAAACCTAAAGTAAGGAAATATATAATTATGAGGCAAATAGGAGCCTGGAAGATTTGAACTCAGAATCTCCTATTCTGATATCAAGTAAAATGTTGAATCAATAGAAACTGTTATAAAATCTTAAACTGATTGGTGAAAAAAAATTACATGAATATAAAGAGTATTTGTGACTTGTTGTAACAGGGGACAATACTTCAACACTACAAAATAAATTGCGTCTTAAATACCTTGCTAAGAGGCAGTCGAAGAGAGATGGAATCAACCGCCCAAAGAACCCGAACGGCGACGACAGTGCGACGGGCGATGAGGTCTTCGAGCACCCGCGGGACTCTGCAATCTGTCCCAGGTTGTTCAGGAACACGAGCCCGAGCGTTCCCCCAACAGGTACACGAAAAAGTAGAGCCAGAACTCGACCCGCCTAACCATGTCTCTCGCCCCAAGCTCCTCTCTCGCACCAATATCCGTTGCCATTTCCTCGCAAGGAGCAATCACAATATCCTCCTCTTCTTGGTCGCCGGCCGAGGCGATAGGCCTCAGGTTTGAGCCCACTCTTGTCTCGGCCGTGTTCGCCGTTCTCTTCCACGCTCGCCACGTCGTGTTCCCTCTTTCGGGTGAGGGCTACAAAGTGCTTGAGGCCCTTGGCGAGCGGCACGACGGCGGGGACTGCAAGGAATATGCCCATCCCCATTGCGTTGTTAAGTGCTGGCGACCAGCCTGATACCGCCCCCATGCTGCTCACCACTGCGTAGAGCCCGGTTGCGATCGTTATCACGAACAGGATTATGAACCCGCCGTGCGCGTTTCTGCCTGCCCCTAGACTGCCTGCATTGACGTCCCTGACGAAAAGCGCAGTCACCAGGGACGTGGCCATCGGCAGGACCCAGCGGAGGAGCAGGTAGGCCCGAGCCCTGGCCACGCCACCACCCTGGTTGAAGGCAGCGTCAACTATATCGGTGTAGACGCTTGTGCTCAGCCCCTGGTAGCTGGTGGTGAGCCCAACGACGACCTGGCGGTGGAGCAGGAAGTTGCGGATAGCGACAACGTAGCACACCGTGTTGATCCAGCATATGCTGTTCCCAGCGAGGGCGCTAAGGAGGAACATGGCGGGGTACGAGAGCGAGGTGACCTTGCCAGCCAGGAAAAGGTACTGGACACCATACCCGACCAGCCCAAGCGATGCGCCGATCAGGAGGACGAGCCAGAGCGGGAGGTGCGCTGCGGCGAGGCCCAACAACCACCCCAGGAGCTTGCCAGCATCGGAGGTGAAGGCGAGGTTGTTAAGCTGGACTTGGGGGATGGAGAGGATCTGCTTGAGCTGGGACGAGTAGGCGGGGAAGTTGGTGTTTGTCCCGGCCACGGATTGTAGCCAGATCATGGCAACGAGGCTGAGCCACTCCTGCATTGTTTTCGGCTAAGTATTCGTTCGGAAGAGTGTTCAGAAGCTAACTTATTAGCTGGGTATAACGAAATGAATCTGGTTCGCCATATATATGCACTCCATGAGGTCTACTCCACGGGGTGAGGGCGTGGTGGTGCATGCTGGTTCTCTTGCCTAGCTCCAAAGATTCCCTCTTTCTTGTTTTTTAAATGGTGCCGGAATTGATGAGCTCGACTTGACAAGAAACCTTAATCTAGGAATTAAGGTTTGATCGTGACTGCACATCATTTTACTTCTGTTGTTTAATGGTTGGACTTAAGAGCTGTTGGTACTTAGCATGCTCCTGCCCAGAATGTGGTGAGCGCTGGATCCATATGCTACTCCAAGCCCTCGTCATTTGTGTTTAGAAAGGAAACGATCTCGCTGTGTGAATCAAGCTGATGATGAAAATCGGCAAGAAAAAGGGCTGTCCGTGGCCTTCCATCTCCCACTGCTGTAATGTTGCAGCAGCAAGCATGGGTTGGAACGTCATTCCGAAGAGCGCCCACGCCATTCACGAGTCATTTATGCAAAGCACTAAAAGACAGATGAGAACAATCGCAAGCACTTTGCCTTCTGACACCATTTGATCGGTAGAGGTGTTGGGAAAATATTGTACGGGGAAGAAATGGAGTCGAAATTTAATCGGACTTTGAGGCGTGTAATCACTTTCTTTTAGGATCAATTTGCCCCACAAAGTTGCTATAGGTTTCTGGCAAATTCCCTTCAGGATACAACAAAGTCACGTGAGATTTTTTGGATAGCAATTCCAGAAAATCTCCTTAAACTCTCTAAAAAACAAAAAACCGGATCAAAAGCTGTGTTTTTCTTTCATATATATATATATAACAAGTGAAACAATCGGACACACCTGTTCATGTCCGAAAAATAAATTTCGGACATGACTCTTCGTTTGTGATAACCGTCGTTCGAACATGACCATTCGCATTCGGAACTTGCAATTCGGACACACCTTTTCGTGTCCTAAAACGGACGATTTTTTCCGAACAGTCACAAATGAAAACTATGTCCGAACAATCACAAGCTAAAAGGAGTAAGGTTAATTCATTTCGAAAATAAAAAAAATTAATGAATTGTTGATTAAGGTTAATTTTGGTCCACGGCGCGCAAAGTGCTAAGTGCGTCTAATAAACGAGTCAAAAACGCGCAATTACTCGCGCACCCGCACGCGGGTATAGTGGGGTCTAGCCCACTAGCCCATTTTCTTATTTCAAAATAGTATAATCCACTTTACACTGATAAAGTGACCAAAGCATTCCTTTCTTTCCTATGTGGGACAAGGAAAATACCTTAAGTGTTTGTTTTACAAACAAACATATCCAACAAGAGGTACGTACTTAAACATCTTCGATTACAGAACCGAATCAAAATAAAGACAATTCAACATCGAATCTGTCGTGCGCGGTTGTTATCGAAATCTTCCCGATTTGGCTTTGGTTTAGCCTGAGATTTAATGTGTGGATCAGTAAGCGCTAGGTTTGAATGGAACCCCGGTTTGGTATAGTTAGTTGGGACGATGGGAGATTTCCATCTCAGAAACTAGAGGTCACTTGTTTAAATCCCACCACTTGTATAAAAGCTGTTTTATGTTATACAAAAACTGTTTTATGTTGGGGTCACATGCATGGTTCAAAAACGTGTAAAATAGAATTATCAAAGCTAGTAAAGTTACTTTTTCTTTTTTCGATTTATTCAAATCTATATTTAGCGTATCAAGTTAATAAAGAGGAATCACTTCTTGCATCATCATACTTTATATTAATAGTCTAATTTGGCAGAATATGACTAATTTGGATTAGAGACAGATCTAATTTATCCTTTGAACTATTTATAATACTAAAAAAATAGAAAAAGCCTTGCTCATTAGCGACTCAAAGAAAAATGTATGACTCATACTTGATAAAGAAAGTTTTCCCTTTTCAAAACTTGAATTACACGCTTTATATAAAAGTTGATGCATTGAAAGCTATGATATCTTCATATCATTGAATGGGTGGGTACCCGTGGCCTTCGACATTCGCTTCAGGTGTAATATCCTCATATGTGGTTACTATAACATTAGAATGATCAGCTTCTCATGTAATCGCCCCAAAGTCTATGTACGAAGTTAGTGCATAAGTTTGTTCTATATGATCGAACAAATAGTAATTTAAAAGATCTCGAGTTTTGGCCTAGTTTTTTTTTTATATTTTATGTGATCAGCTCACCCCATCAAGTTATCATTTATAAACTTTCAAGGTGGCTTGACTAAACTGACTGGGTAAAAATATCAATTTTGGTGGAGGCGTCACACTGGGCCACCACTCCATGAGGTCTGCCCCACGGAATGATGGCACGGTGGGGCATTCGTGTCTCTCTCCCTTTCTCATAACCTGAGGTGTCCGAATCTTTTGACTTGAATAGTTTCATAAAAACATGTAGATTGCACCGTCTACACGAATTATTTAAGATTCAGCCCACTAAATGGCGAGTGTCATATTTTATTTCAATATAACCAACTAAGAGATATTGCGATTTATATATACGTTTGTTTTGCGAAAAATAAATGATTTAAAAAGCCTAAAATGATCGTTTGTATCTCTTAAAAAATTAAAAATATTTTCATCGTTCACGAATTTATATAAACATAAATTGTTGTTGATAATAAAATTTTTTATTGATAGATTATTTCAAGTGATGCAAATAATTAATTTTAGGAAAATATTATTTAAATCATTTATTTTTTGCTAAACAAATCGAGCCTTAATCACGGGATCCGCCACATCCAAATCTCATTACATCCATAAGCGTGGGAATCTCACTAGGTTTGAACTTTGGTTGTGCCCTCGAGTCACCACCACCTATGCCACTAAATGAATTGCAAGCGACCGAGACGTTTTTCGCAAATAGCGTTTTCTCTAATTAAAATTTTTAAGTATAGACATACTAAACCTCGTCTATTAAATATTTTTTACTCCTTTCGGAGTACGTAAATAGGCACACTAGCATATGGTAATCACTGATGAAGTGCCACATTATTTAACAAGCTAGTTTAATAGACGATCTCGCCGTTTTACTATCCAAGTATTTCTCGTACGGAGATATTAAAAAGTAGTCAATACATGTCATCAAGATTAGTCCGTAGTACTTCTAGACAACTGATTCATTTTTGGATCGTTGACTTATATAAAATAAAATGAATTCTGGCCTGAATCATCGAATGAAATATTTCGTGTCAATGTCTCTAAGTCTTCTTCCCCAATAGTTTAGTTTGAATACGCAATATTCAACCTTGGAAAAGAAGGCTCTAAACTTAGACGTGTGACGTTTGATTAGATGGATTTTGAGTAATTCAAGTCGATTCTTGTCCTTCATGAGTTTCCGGTCGCACTAATGTCCTACCTATTTACGGATCAATTACAGTCCGACGAAGAACCATCAACCGATGTATCTAGACTTGTCTTGCTAAAGCAAAAGGATGGGAGGGGGCGACCGGCATGAAAATCAAAGCGGAGGAAATGATGTTTCAATCGCTTTCCTTAGTATTATTGTTAAAACCTCTAAAACTATCTAAGTTGAAAAAATAAAGATGAAAGGAAGACAGAAAGAAGAGATAGCTATAGTTATTGAGAAGTTAAATTCATTTAATGCTTAGACAAATTATTGAAAAGTAAAACTTCGTGGTGCGCATGCATACAAGCTCTTTTTTCATTCGATTTTTCCATTGTGGGTCTTGTTTCCAAAAATATTAGCATCGCTCCCTCCACCAATTAGTCTCGTACGGGCTACAAAATGTTCGACTTTAATACACTGAATGGGTCGTTGGTTAGTAACATTCATGACCTTTTGATTTGAGATAACCAAGTTTCGTCGCGATAATCACATCGAACTGCCAAAGGTGCCAAACCCATCCGCCAACACTCTTACTTCATTCAGTTTTTCCATTGTGGGTCTTGTTTCCAAAAATATTAGCATCGCCACCTACACCAACAAGTCTCGTGCGGGCTATAAAATGTTTGACTTTATGACACCGAATAGGTTGTCAGTTAGCACCATTCATGACCCTTTGATATTCATGACCTTTTGATTTGAGATAACTATGCCTTGTTGCGATAGTCACATGGAGTTACCAAAGGTCCCAAACCCATCCGCCAAAGTGAGAAGCACGCACTACTGCCTCTTTTGAGGTCAAACTCGCAAAATCGCGTTCGGGAATATCGACATGTACCAACAGGTCGCTACTAAATCTAGCCATCATGTGCTTGTTTAAGGATTGGGATCTTTTAAATTTGGGAGATAACTTTGCCATGTAAAGTTGCTCCTTAATGACTCGAACGCCCTCACTTGTTGGAAAAATACACACAACAAGATGCAGTTCCCAAAAAACCTAATCTCTTCCCCATTCTCTCTTCCTCCTCCACATTCACTCACCGTCGGCCTCTGCCCTGCTCCGCTGTTGACGTCGCTCCCCTCCCCTATGCCATCGCCGGTCCTCATCGCGTCCCCTGCCTCCACCCCATGGTGCCCCGACTCCCGGCATGTCCCTCTCGTCTCAATCCCAAGCATGATGGGTTTACGCTAGTGTAAACTTTAAGCTAAACAACTTTATTTGGCTTCGCATTTATGTATTCCGTTTATCTCATACAAATAAGTCATATACATACGCACATTAAAGTTCTCTTGATGCATCCTAGCTAGTAACAAACACCCTCTTGAAAATACGACGGAAACCCTCTTCGATTTAAGCCTTTGTAGGAACTTGACAAACACCATTCAACGAAAACATAGAAAAACAGCCAGTATAGCAATAATCAAAGTATACCTTAGCTTCAGCATGTCGGAGTGATGCGCGGTCCACGAGGTTCAATGCATTCTAGAAATATAAAGACGGCATGAATTAGCACGCATTGCAGCAATTCAAGTTCAGACCTTCTCATCGCGCCGCTGCTCATCCGTAGAGCAGACAACTTGTACATTTTCAACTCCGTTTTCTTCGCGTCATATCATCATGACATTGTATGCGGTCGGAGCGAGCTGTATCATTTAGCTTCCGACAGGTTTAAGGAAAGAGTCTTACACGAGTTCTTTTTTTTCCCACGTTGGGTCGAGCTTCCGGCACGTTGACGTCGAAACTCGGACGGCGGCTGTCATCCGAGGAAATAGAAGGCAAGTGTGATGAACAAGAGCCAAAAAGTCTTGCCACTTATAGATGGCGTACGAACGGTAAGTGGGTTGTGTAGGATGTGAATTTCCACACGTCACTATCTAAATCAAGATGAAAATTGAATCCCTTTTGGATAACTCTCTCCTGTTCCTTCCGCTTTACAATTTTCTATGATACGAATGATGACAGGGTACGTACAGCCAATCGAAATGGGTATCCATGCAATCTTGAAATTGGTACCGTTGGGAGGCTTTGCAAGTTGCATTAGCTCGCAGCTAGTGGAGTCTTTGATGATCGTATGTTCGTTTCCTTTGGTGCGCCAGCGTAAAACAGTCATGTACTTTCTTTATGGATGGGGTAAACACGAGCCGAAACTCGACGGATGGACCAAAAGTGCGGGACTAATTGCTTATACTTAACCATGTGAGGATTGAACTAGGTGATTTTGCGATGCCCGAAATCTTACATCTAATGGGAGATGGCTTGTGACCTGATTTATAAGTGCGACTCGTCCTTAAACAGTTACCACCTCAAGTGGCATGAGTCCATATTAATGATTTCCGATCAAAATTGACTGGGTAGACTCAATTGATTAAAAGTGAAAAGATTTAGGTCTCAATTAGTAACATTAAAAGATTAGGACTGAATTGACAAAAATGTAATAGATTTATGACTTTTTGGATAATTTTCTCCTCTTTGAAGGCCTACCTCTAGAATTAATTCCTACCTTCCTAGTGCAATCGTGGACTAAGACGCCAACACTAACAGGGCGTTGGTGCTATAAATGATGGCATTTAAAATCCCTTATGAGATGGGATAGGACTCGTGGCTTGACTCATAAGTGCGATCCAGTCTTCTTAGAAGTCGCCACATCAGTAGTTTGTTTGATTTTCGAGATTTGGCTCAAGTGGATCGAGCTGGGTCATCGCAAATTCACATAACTACTAAGGTAAAGTAAATTTTACATTGGGGGGGTTGTATGCATATTGTTGCATATCGTTGTCAAGCTAGAGAGAAGAAACGCTTCCATCTACCTCATGTTAGCATTTAGAGAGTAGTCTTATCTTGGGGATGAGATCATCATATTCTATCTGTATATTATTAAGATAAAATACATCTACATCTCATTTTTGTAGTTTCTATTTTGCACATAAAGATGGGTGAGAAAAAGCAATGTATTTATTGGAAAAATCAAGATGAATCCAAGCAAGCAAAAATTGAAAATTTCTGGATTTATTGTCCTCGTATTAATTAATCAGATGATACAAAAGCAATCGTGCTTGTGCCTAGCCTGTGTACAAGGCTTAGAATATAGGGTTAATATCATGAAAAACTCAAACTGGTAAATTTGTGACAAATTTACTCTAAACTAATTTTTTTAACCATCAAAAATTCAAAACATGTACAATTGTGACAAATTTACCTACCATTAAATTAGATTAATACCACGAAAAATCACAAATTAGTAAATCCGTGATAAACGGAGGGTAAAACCTCAAACCGGTCCGTTAACTACCACGTGTCATCCAACTTAAAAATTTGACTATAAAATTCAACGAAAACTAACACAGGGTAAAATTGTTATAGGTATACCAGTTTTGGATTTTGGTAGTCAAAAAATTAATTTGTGGTAAATTTATCACGTATATATAAATTTAGAATTTTTTGTGGTATTAACCCCAGGATATATCTATCACGCAAAACCGTTCAATTTTTTTTTTCTGGTCTTGATTGTGTGCAAAATATGGAAATTGGTCATTATTATTTGCCATCTTCATATACCTAACGTTTGATAAAGATTGCAAAGGAGAAATGGTGTAGGACAAAATTGACATTAATTACTCAAAAATCAACCAATCCACGTCACGCAACCGCAGATTTCAAACGAGTTCTGTGTTTTTCCTTTAAGCTGAGGTTGTGTTTAGCGCATTCAATCCAAATTATTTGGAAGAAAAGAAAATGACATTCTTATAATAAAAGGTGCCGCGATTCCAACCACAACATACAATCCCAATTAGAAAATCGAATTTGCACTAACAAATTCCATATATAAGTCTCAATGAGATGCATTCGCCACAATTTTATTTCTCCCTAGTAAGCTCGAAATGATTCATAAGAAAACAATAATGATAGCAAAACTCATATAATCTTATGAGGCATTACGCGCACTCGATTTGGATGGTACTAAGTTTTGAGATTCAAATCACGGGATATCTTTATGTTATAATCGAGTTGAGGATCACATTCCTTAAACATGCATGTGTAGCCACGAGATCAATCGAGATGAAGAGCTCAGTTATCATTTGATCACGATCTCAAGAGAGAGAGAGAGAGTGAGATTTTTGGACTATGACTTATGTGCTCGGACATCTCCGACCCCGTGCACCGCCGTGCCATCACCGCGTGAGGCAGACCTCTGCTCACGGGACCGCAAGCAGCCCCCCTCTCCTCCAAAGCATCTCATCCGTCGCATCTCACTCCTGACGTCATAATTGATGTGATCTCCTCCTTGTCCCATCCCTTTTTTTTAATTTAATTAATCTATTTACTGTTGCTTTTGGGAGTGCGTTTGTACAGGCCGGAACACAAATTGATATTTCACTAGGATTTAATTAAGCTATGTTGTTCCGAGGCTTTATGTAGTTGCATGTCGTGCTACAGCAACATTTTGTTCACCCGGCGGACAGTATTATATAATGCGGAGCGAAAGGGACAGGATGATCGGATGTTTTATTTATATAATTTACGAAAAATATTCGGACATAAATCGTTATCGACCGTTAAATATTTTTCATTGATTAATTATTTCAAGCGATATGAACGATTATTTTTAAAAAAATATTTTTAGAAATCATTTATTTTTCGCGAAAACAAACGCATTTGTAAGTTATAATTTCACACACTAAAATTCGAGAAAACTTAGTAATGAGAAGCCCATCATTCTATTGTTGCGCTACCTAAATTCAGGTGGGCAGTTGGCAAGAGTGAATATCTTGAAAATCAAAGTGTACCTAATGTATGTGATTGCGACACCAAAGTGTCTCGACGACTATCGAAAATTGGGGCACACTTTATCATTCACTTTTATCTTTGTAAGGCGTGTAATTACTTGTTTTTAAAGTGGAAACTGTCCTCTCATCGAGCACACTTTCACTCGAAAAATACAAAAGGATTTTGCTTTTAAAGTATACACAGTTCTTGATTTCGGCAAGCAAGGTCTTTTTGTTATGCCGATGGATGAGAGTTTCCGCTTCACGACTACCTCGACTAGAACGAAATTTCATAATGACGTAGTGACGACTCGTTTCTCCAAAGGATGAAAAAGCATGTCGCGTGGAATCCTGCGAAACTTCTCCTTTTCCCCCTTTTTGCGTGTTTCACAAAAGCTTTTGTGTGTGAGTGCACGACTAATAAAGAGACTTTAGGGAAAAAGAAAAGCATTTAGTGGAACAAAAATTGACCTCCCATTCCTAATTGTCTATGTATATTTTTATTTCTCATGGAAAGAAAATACCCTTCAAAAGTTTTTCGTTTCAGTGATCCTGATATCCGGACAATAACCGAAATGAATTTTTTTACGGACATGCTTAGATCTACATGGCTAATAAAGAGAATTTAGGTAAAAGAAAAGGGTTTAGTGGGAACAAAAATTGGCCTCCCACCTTCAATTCTCTGGCTATCTTTTTCTTTCCCATCAAGAGGGAATACTCTCTATAAATTTTTTATCCCAATGATCCCGAGATTGGAATGAGGACCGAGATAGAGCATTTTTAAGGACGTGCTTAGGTTCGCACGACTAATGAATAGACTTTAGGGGAAAAAGAAAAAGACATTAGGGGAACAAAGATTTATGTTTCAGGAAACCTAGATCGTTTTTAGTCGTGTGCTGCCAAGATTATTGTTTTCGCTGGAACAGCTTGGGAAAACAAGCTGATTTCGCTCTGAACAGGCAATATAATTATACGAATACTTTGACAAGCACAAGCTATCGAGTCGAGATTTCATTTCCTCAATAGAGATTTGCACAAACTCTCTCGTCAGGACGAGTTTGCTTCCTTGCAGGAACCCGAGCTCCCCGCCCGCACAGGACGCAGGCGAACCCTACTTCCTCCGTTCACACACGAACCCAGCTCCACGCTTCGATGGACTCCAACCCCACAAGCCCCGAGGAGAGATCACTATATAAGCCCTTGTTGGACACCCACCTCAGGGAACCATTAATGTGGCCTCGAAAGTGATGGCCTTCGTGTAACCACAATGTCTTCGGCAGAGGCACATGTCCATTGAAAAGACAGCATCGTCGGTCTCTCGCTGCATCCCTCACTGCTTGTCCCTCCCCAGCCTCCATCTCCCACCTTAGAAGCCTTGTACGTGATCCTCACCGTCGTCGATCTTTCCTCTGTCCTTTTGTTTTTTCAGTCTGTTTCTGTTCTCGTCGCTGCCCGATGTTATAAAAGGAGGACCTGCGCGCAACACTTGGAGCAAATATTAACCAAGAACGATGCCTCCATCGCTGGCCCAGTGGCTCTGCCTCGTGGCCGTGATCTGGCTCCAGACCATCGCCGGGACGAACACCAACTTCCCGGCATACTCCTCGCAGCTCAAGCAAGTCCTCTCCATCTCCCAGGTCCAGCTCAACAACCTCGCCTTCGCCTCCGACGCGGGCAAGCTCTTGGGGTGGTTCTCGGGGATCGCTGCGGTGTACCTCCCGCTCTGGCTCGTCCTCCCGGTGGGCGCGTTGCTTGGGCTTGTCGGGAACGGCATCCAGTACCTCTTCGTGGCTGGCAAGGTCACCTCGGTCTCGTACCCCGGGATGTTTCTCCTCGCCGTCCTCGCCGGGAACAGCATCTGCTGGATCAACACGGTGTGCTACGTGGTTGCGATCCACAACTTCCCGCTCCACCGCCAGCTCGCTGTCGGGCTCACCACCAGCTACCAAGGGCTGAGCGCTAGCGTCTACACGGATATAGTTGACGCCGCACTCAACAAGCGCGGCGGGACTGGGGCTAGAGCTAAAGCATATCTGCTTCTCAATTCAGTCCTGCCAATGGCCGTGTCGCTAGCCACCGCGCCTTTTGTTCGAGTTGTCAATGCAGACGGTCCAGGGGCGGACAAAAATGCTCACGGCAGGTTCATAATCCTATTCATCATAACGATCGCGACCGGAATTTATGCGGTGGTGAGCAGTATGGGGTCAGTGTCGGGAGCGTTACCGGCGGTGTACAATGCTATGGGGATGGGCATCTTCCTCCTGATCCCCATCATTATACCGCTCGCGGAATGCGTCAAGCACGTCCTAGCCCGCACCGAGAAGAGGGTACACGACGTGGTGACCGAGCAAGAGAACAGCGACCACGGCGGAGACGAGAGTGGCCTCAAGTCAGAGGCCCATCCCCAGGTTGGCGACCAAGAAGAGGCGGTTGTTGTGGTTCCCCCAAGTGAAGAAGTGGCAATTAATGGTGTCAGAGAGGAGGTTGGAGCCAGAGTGATGGTGAAGCGACTCGAGTTCTGGCTCTACTTTTTCGTGTACCTGTTCGGGGCGACGCTCGGGCTCGTGTTCCTCAACAACCTGGGGCAGATTGCCGAGTCCCGGGGCAGCTCAAAGACGTCGTCGCTGGTCTCTCTCTCGTCATCGTTCGGGTTCTTCGGGCGGCTGATCCCGTCTCTCTTCGACTACCTCTTCAAAAGGTAATTAGGACCGCCATCTCCCCTTTATTAGTGTTTCAATTAACGTTGTTAGATTGTCAACTGAGCGTGGGTGGAGTTCATCAACTAGTCCAGAGTTTGAAGTGGACGGACAACCACGGCATTTGCACGTAAATGTCTTGCTTGATCGGGTGTGGACTTTAAGTCTAGACTTCATGGCATTCAGCATTAATTGTCCTTATTTCCTAGCTAGTGAAAACACATGCAAGCCAGGCCGCTCTGAAGGCAGGAGGGACTGAAGCCTGATAAGAGGAGATTTCTACAAGAGATGTTAGGCACGTTCTCCATAAGAGATTTCTATGCATACGAAGATAAGATATTGTTCAGTGCATGTCGATTATAAGAAGCTGTTTTCACGTATGTGCTTGCATCGGATGACATAATATTACATTACTCGAAGAAATTCGCCCTATGAATTATCGCTTTCTTGCATTTTTGTCCGTCCACTTTTGGGTGAAAAGTTGGCTTTTTTGTTCCAATGTTGGAGCGAGGATCAATGTCTGTTACATTTGAACGGACACAAAAGCTTTTGGGACAATGTTCTTTAACGTCCTAAGACTTTAAGTCGCGGTCCAAAAGCTAAGTCATAAAGTGAACATTTTTCTTTTTCTCCGTTTCAGCAGAAAGTACGTGGTATCGAGACCGGCATCAATGGCGGTACTGATGGCACCGATGGTCGGTGCCTACTTCCTGCTCCTCAGCCCTGCCACGGCAGCGCTCTACGTGAGCACCGCCATCATCGGCGTCTGCACTGGGGCCATCACGTCCATCGCCGTGGCGACCACCGCCGAGCTCTTCGGGACCAAGAACTTCGGTGTGAACCACAACATCCTTGTCACCAACATCCCTATTGGGTCCTTCATCTTCGGATATGCCGCGGCGCTACTCTACCGCAGCCGGCGAGGCAATGACGGGAAGTGCATGGGGATGGAGTGTTATAGCACGACATTTGTCATCTGGGGATGTCTATGCTTGCTCGGGACTGTCCTCGCTTTAGTCTTGTACGCACGTACACGCAAGTTTTATGCAAGAAGTATAGAGAAGTAGTAGCTAACTAAACGAATGCACTCTAAGATGCAAGTTAGGATATACTCCTTTTCTTTTATTTTGCCAAATATCTTCGCTCAAGGAAAAAAATACTCCTGGACACGTATGTATGTGTTATTGATCGAGAAATCAGCATTATATAATTCACCTAATCTAAGATACAAGTGTTTTTTTGGTCGGAATCTAAAGTGCAAGTTCAATGTGCGGTTTTTGAACATTAGGGTATTAATCAGACTGTTATCATGTCATTAAAAGAAAAACACAAGTATTGCATTGACACGACATATGATACTCGACTCGATAACTCGATACAATGGCCATATAGTCTTACGCACCCACATGATAATGCACATGACTACTGAGATATTTTAGCATGGACGCAACTTCGCTTTAAAACTCACATAATGAATTATGAGTAATATAATATATTATTCATTGCTTTTCAACCGTACTAATTTGGTTGACCAAAAAAAAAACCTCACTAATTTGTCGAGAGAATTCTTTGCATTCGTAGCTCACACGCATTATCCTAAAAAAAACTGACCTTTTGACTCATTGACTATTATTTTTATGCTGCTCACTCGAACAGGACAATTATTCTTTATTTAAAAAAAGGAAGTATCATGGGTCAGGACCTGTGACTTGTGAGGTTAATTTGTGACTTCACATTCCTTTTACTCCGCTGAGAGTGCAAGTTGGGCTGACCAACGTTGTCAAGATGACCGGCCATGTCTTCTAAAACTAATCAATTCCTCAATAGACTATGACACAGACACGAGTTTGTTCAAACTAAGAATGACAGATCACTTCTTCTGTAGATACAAAGTTAGTCCATTGTTCTAGACATACAGCGTTCGCTTACAGAGGACGTGACGCACCACAGTTTTCTGCATCAAGCCCGAGTTCATTTCAATAGACAAGACTCGTTCGTTCTTCGGCTCCGAAGAAATTTATGGTGGGTGGTTCCACAATTATTCGTCCACCGAGGTGGGAAGTTGGCAGAACAACTAGAAACATCGAACGGTTGTCTTGTGGCATTTTGCCAACCGTCCATTCCTGCCTACTTATGTAGGAGTGTATAGTGGCTTTTAATGTCTTTCCGTCGAATAAGGAACTGAACAAGATTCATGCTCTTTTTCCAATAATCAAGGAACATAGTTACAGAGATCCGACTATCTCAAGATTTATTGAATACTCCGCAATAGGACTTTGGTCCTCATAGATGATCTTGGCTCGTAGCAGTTTGCATGCAGTTGATGGGATTTGAACAAGTGACATATAATTCATGAGCTAAAAATCTCCTCGCGGCCTACCAAACCACGCCGCTTCTAGAGGGCGTCTTTGGCGTTAACTGGGATTTTCATTTGAGAGTTATGCCAGAAAGACACTCGAGATTTTGATTGACGTACTCGGTGAGAACTGGTGGCATATAATGCCAGGCTTGGGTTCGAGAGAGCTTTTAGTCTAAGCTTGTAATTTCCGTTGATCATGACCGAACTGTCACTGCCACTGTCCCGTGGACTACGTTCCGATAACTTTTCACCACTACCTGACAAATTGACTGGATGACGAGAACACGAGATGGCCGAAGTGCAAAAGCCGGTGGTTGCCGTGATGGATTGCCCGGTCAGGGTTGACGTCTCTTTACGAGGTCGACGTTTCAGATTGGATTTGCCTTCAATCATAAGACTCTCAACAAGAGGGAGGGTCTTGGTTGACCTTTTGAACTGATCTTTCTCTCATCGTGAGGGGGACGGAGGATGTTGGGTGTGAAGAACAAAAGAGAATCTAACTGTGTCATCTTTTTGGCACCATTTGCGGAGCGACATTACTTTCGTTACGCACATATTTCTTCGCGAGTCTTAAAGTTGAGTCAAAACTTGTGTTAACGATCGACATTTCGATTTAACCCTAATGGCCGGTGGATGTGCTTTGTGTACATGCAATCCCGGCCAAGGGAGGTAAAAACTCCAACACTGGAACGTGGCAAAACGAGAAACCGTCCGATGAACCGAATACATAAGGTAATAAAATAGACATGAATCACCGTACATGATGAGGCCCTCCAACTTGAACGGTCAAAATGCAGTTTAAAATAGACGTTATATACATGAAATAATCACGGTTGAGCAATGAAGTCTCATTTTTTTTTATTCAAGTCACTTATCTACTTGATCATCCACGGTCAAGCGCTAGGCTCTCAATTTTCTTTCAAAAGAAATTAAAATATCTCGACAAAAATTTGACCATCATGATCGGTTGGCCGAACAGATGATTGACGGGGTTCCTCCGAGCTCGCATGTTTCCGTCGATTCTCGTTTCCATTTCAGTCAAAGCTACCGATTTTTCTCGAACCAGAAAAGCAGATAGTAGATTTAGATAGTTGTGAGAAAAATAATATTTTAGTAGATTAAAGAAACGATCTTAAGTACCTACGTGACTACTCGAGCGTCTTTATGCGGCCAATAAATAAAGGAATAATTGAAGATATATCAAAAACAATAAATATCTACTCCGGTGGGTCGCCTCCCCGGGGAGCTCGACATCAACGCTTAACAGTAAGTAAGATATGAAAGGTGCGGAATCGAATGTGGCCCTCCTGACGTCATCGTGACGATCGCATTGCCTCACCCCTCGGGGGGCCCAAATATTTTGTGATTTCTTTCTTAAATTATTTTTTCTTTTTTTTTTTGCAGGGACATTGTCTTGTCTCGAACGAGTATTTGACACTTTACGGCAGATCTATTCACGGTTTGTTTTTAGTTTTTTTGGGTCTTTTTTACTTGTCTTCTTTGTCAAAATTTGGAAAATGATGCGAACCCCCGTCGACTTTTTCTCACTTAACAATGATGTCAGCTTCACTTTTTAAGGTATCATTTCAACTAGTTCCCCATGGTAAGTTCTCATCCTCAGGATTGGTGATGGTCGAGTCACAAAAAATGGCATTATCAGAAGCGCACTCAGCCGGATGTTGGAACATTTTCGAATTTAGGATACGAAGGCAAAACTATAACGAGTCGGGTTTGTTTGCAGACTTAATCGATCCATGACGTTGGTATGAGTTGAAAACTTGGACTTAGTTAATTCACAACGCTTGGAGGATGCTTACATGAAACTTTAGATAGTCGGGTCTCCATATTCGTGTCCTAAATCATTTAGTGTAAGTACAATATTTTAAGGACCGTGGATCGTGTTATCGAGAGATTACAACCATCCGTCTCGCGTTTGAGTCGTATTTTATTACTTTAGGATAAATAAAATTAGAAATAGCAATTATGGAAAAGGATTGTTCCCTCAAGAGAATTTGGAAACCTATTTCGCATCTGGGTATTGTGTTTTGATTAAGTTAACTAAAGTGTTTTTTTTTTGTTCGAAAAGTGAACTTAAGTTAGAAATGACGCATTTGAGAGGTTCTGAAAATCAAAGAAATATACACATTCTTCTGGATGTGATTGATGAATAAGTCACATCTATGACATTTGTCATAATAAAGACACTTCTTATATAAAGATAAGAATAGATCCAAAATAAGATATCTCTTTTAGGAATCTTACTCCAACCAAGAAATCATTCAAATAGAAATTTACTTGAATTAGGAAACTTTTCTATACCAGATCAAACTCGAAATATATTTTCAACTATTTCTACTTAGATTCGATATTTGAGCTAAGTTACAATTGTTTCACTGAAATCTGAACTTCATTACAACCCCCACCTCACTTGAACTTTGTCATAATTGTGGACATCATAAGAACACCAACACAACTTATATCTTTAGCTGTGCCACAATTGTTGCGGAAGCCAATCAATCAAATAATAAAATTCACAAAATAAGAAAATTAATTGGATACTAGATTAACGTGGTTCGGTCATAATGGACTACGTCCACGAGGAGAGCAGCACGAAATTCTATTATAGATTAAGCAATATAACGGATATTATAACCACACTCAAGTCACTCAAACACTCTAAGTGTTTTTCAAGCCCCAATTACACCCAATAACTTATGCAGTATTAAACTTTCAATTCCTCACAAAATAATCTCTCAATCTCGCAAAAGAATTATACACAAATCTTACCATAATATTTACTCGCTACTAACACTTGAATTATGGTGTAATTCCACGAACAAATCCACAAACCCATTGTCAAGCACTCGTAAGCAAGCGGTGCTTCAAGAATTTTACTTCACGTATACATCAACAAAGGCGTAAATATATACTCAGGAAGAAAACGCGGCAGACTCAAAATTGGAAACCTGGATAATTCGGTCAACCAAGCTTGGCTTGGATTTTCCCTCCGTTGACTGTGAATCCCAGTAGAATTAGGAAAGAATACTTCTATTCTTTCTATTTTCTTTCTTTTATTTCTTGCCGACTCCAACAGAGGAACTAATTTTGTTTTTTGTTGATTTCTTTCTTCTTCTAACATATTGACCGAGTCATTGTGTAAATCAAAGTCGACTCGGACATTCCAATTTGAAGCCACATACTCCAACTCTAATCTGGAAACTCCCGTCTCTTTTGCTTTGCTTGATTTTAGATGACCGCAAAATATCTAATTTAAAATATTTAGATTTTCGTTTTGAGCTCAAATTCGAGACATTTTTTCAATAATCTCCACCTTGGCTCAACATTTGAGCCAAGTTACAATTGCTTTCATAGAATTCGAATTTTGCTACTACTCTGTCATAACTCCAATGGGCTCAATCGCCACATACGTCTTTCAAGTCTAAGCCTTGCTTGAATTTCGCTATAGCTGTGGACCTCATCAGAATACCAACTCCACATGCACCTTTAATCACTCCACAAGGATTTTCCGACATAATCTCCTCAATCGTAGATAAAGCAAAACCATCCTTACATCCATATCTATCGGGAGATAGAATACGCACCTTGTCAATTTCAGTAGTTGCAGCAACTATTGACTCTATAGGCTCCACCTCGCTATAAGCACCATCCGTGTCAATTACTTCGCTAGTACCTGCTACCTCGGGAGTTTCTAGTTGCAACTCCACCTCAAGCTGAACATCATTTAGATTCGTATAAACACTGTTATTAACACTCTTAACCAAAAGTACTGAAAACTCGTCAAATGTAACTTTTCTGCTGACAACAGGTGAATTTAATTCCGGGCACCACAACCGATAGCCCTATTCATCTTGTGCATAACCTAGGAACATGCACTTCATTGCCCTTCCATCGAGCTTACCATCACTAACTTGAACATAATATGGGCAATCAAATATTCTAAGAACAGAATAATCAACAACATTACCTGACCACACTTCTTCGGAAGTCCAATATTCAATTGCAGTCAACGGGGATCTATTTTTCAAGTAGCTCGCCATACTAAGTGCATCCGCTAGGAACCTCTTAGCTATTCCAACACTAGAGAGCATTTTATGGGCCGTCTGTAGTAATGTTTTGCTCATCAACTTTGCAACCTATTGTAGTTCATTGATACTAGTGCGGTGCCTCACTATGCCTTCTTTCATGCAAAATTCGTTTAACAGCTTTGAGCAAAATTCCATGCTACTGTTAGTCCACACATGCTTGATCTTCTTACCAGTCTCCTTTTCGATCAAAGCTTTTAACTGCCTGATCCTGACAATAGCATCAAACTTGTGCCTTAACACAAACACCCACGTCTTCCTCAAGTAGTCATCAATAACTGTCAGCATAAATCTAGCGCTCTTCCTCGAAGAAAATCGCGACAACCTGCGATCATCCAAGTGAATCAATTCTGCAATATTCGTGATTTCTCTAACAACCGTACTGAACTATACTTTTCATCATTGATCTAAATCACAGCACCTGCATACATTCAGTTTGTTAGCCACATAACCACATAACAAATTTTTTTCACTTAAAACTTTCAGGCTTGTCTCACTAATGTGCCCCAAACGCATAAACCACAATTCAAACTCTCGAACAGATGCATTTGACGTCTCCGCAGCGAATTCCGTCGCTGTCTCACCTTAAAGCTCATACATGTCACTATGCTTGATTCCTTTCATTATCACTAAGGCACCTCAAACAACTTTTAAAAGTCCACATTCTGAAGAATAGAGACACCCAGCTGAATCTAGGGCACTCAAGGAAATCGAATTTTTCTTCAACTCTGGAACATGCCTCACTCCAATCAATGTTCACACGATATCATCATGCATTCTGATTCTAACGTCACCAACACCTATAACATCGCATTTAGAATTGTTCCCTAATTGCACTTTACTACTATCCGTACACTGATAAGTAGTAAACCAATTCTTGTTTGGTGTAGTGTGGAAAGAACAACCAGAATCCATAATCCATCCGCTAAACGACGAATCATCAGTGACAAACAAGACATGATCAGCATCATCCGAATTACCATTAGCTATAGCTGCAACATCATCCGCAGGATCAACTCTAATTCTCTTACCCTTGTCGTTTTTTAGTTTAAGGTAATCCCTTCTAAGATGCCCCCTCTTGCCACAACTCCAACAGACAATATCACCAGTCTTAGACTGACTTCGTCTATTCGAGTTGATACTACTTCCGTTAATACGTGTACCGGTTCTTACTCTATTTTCACCTACTAAAGCAGCAGATACATGTTTGCCAAATTCTTTTCTACGGATGTCCTCACTCAGAATTAAATTTCGAACACCATCAAACGTCAAACTTGTTGACCGAGAGGAATTACTAACAGCAGTAACAGTAGTATTTCAACTATCAAGCAATGAGGATAATAGAATCAAAGCACATACCTCATCTTTAAAATCAATATCAACTGAACTCAATTGACTAATAATTACATTGAATTCATTAATATGATCAGCAACTGACGCACCTTCACTCATCTTTGAATTAAATAGACGTCACATCAAATAGACTTTGTTGATTGTGGATGGCTTCTTGTACATATCCGACGGGGCTTTCATCAACCCGTAGTGGTCTTCTCATTCACGATGTTAAACGTGACGTTACGTGCTAACGTCAGCCGAATAACACCCAAAACTCGTCTATCCAGCAATTCCCAATTAGCTTGCTTCATCGTCTCTGGCTTCTCCCCATACAAGGGCAAGTACAGTTTCATTTGATATAGATTATCCTCAATCTACATCTTTCAAAAATCAAAATCCTTCCCATCAAATCTGTTGATTCTCACTTTTCCTTCTTTTGTTGCCATCGATTCGCTTCAACTTAAACAAATCTAGCTCTGATACCAATTGTTGCAGAAGCCAAGCGATCGAACAATAAAATTCACAAAATAAGAAAATTAATCAGATATCAGATTCACGTGGTTTAGTCATAGTGACCTATGCCCACGGGGAGAGCAGCACAAAATTTCACTATAGATCAAGCGATACAATGGAGATTACAGCCATACTCGAGTCACTCAAACACTCTAAGTGTTTTTCAAGCCCCAATTACACCCAATAACTTATGCAGTATTAAACTTTCAATTCCTCACGAAATAATCTCTCAATCTCGCAAAAGAATTATACACAAATCTTACCATAATATTTACTCGCTACTAACACTTGAATTATGGTGTAATTCCACGAACAAATCCACAAACCCATTGTCAAGCACTTGTAAGCAAGCGGCGCTTCAAGAATTTTACTTCACGTATACATCAACAAAGGCATAAATATATACTCGGGAAGAAAACGTGGAGGACTCAAAATTGGAAACCTGGATAATTCGGTTAACCAAGCTTGGCTAGGACTTTCCCTCTGTTGGCTGTGAATCCCAGTAGAATTAGGAAAGAATACTTCTATTCTTTCTATTTTCTTTCTTTTATTTCTTGCCAACTCCAACAGAGGAAATAATTTTGTTTTTCGTTGATTTCTTTCTTCTTCTGACACATTGACCGAGTCATTGCGTAAATCAAATTCGACTCGGACTTTCCAATTTGAAGCCACGGACTCCAACTCCAATCCGGAAACTCACGTCTCTTTTTCTTTGCTTGATTTCAGATGACCGCAAAATATCCAATTTAAAATATTCAGATTTTCTCTTTGGGCTCAAACTCGAGACATTTTTTCAACAGCAATGATTCTCGACACAATCCTCTCAACCTTAGATAAAGTAAAACTATCATTACATCCATATCTATGTGGAGATCAAAAAATTCATGAGTTATAGCAACTGTTGACTCTACATGATCCACCTTTCAGTTACCATGCTAGCATCCGCTACCTCGAGTTTCTAGTTACAACTCCATGTCGAGCCAAACATTATCCAGATCCATATAAACAATACCCTAAACTCTCATATCCATAAGTAATAAAGACTCTTCATATGTAACTTCTCTACTGAAAACATGTGAATTTAATTCCAAGCACCACAATAAATAACCCCACTCACCTTGTGCATAGTCTAGAAATAAACACTTTCTTGCATTTTCATTTAACTTACAATCGCTCACTCGAATATAACATGGATAACCAAATATTCTAGTAACTAAATTAATAACCAACCTTACTTGACCACATTTCTTCAGAAGTCCAACAGGTAATTGCAATCAATGGGGATTTATTTACAAGGTAGTTCATTGTACTAAGCACAACAACCAAGATTCTATTAGCCATACTAGTGCTAAAATGCATTTTATAGGTCGTCTCTAGTAATGTACTACTCATCAACTCTGCAAAATGTTGTGGTTCACTAGCATTAATGCGGTATCTTGCTATCTCTTCCTTTATGCAAAATTTGTTTAACAACTCTAAGCAGAATTCCGAGCTAGTATCCGTCTGCACATACTTGATCGTTTTCCCAATCTCCTTTATATATATATATATATATATATATATATATATATATATTAAAGCTTTTAACTATCTAATCTTGACAATAGCATCAAACTTGTGTTTCAGTGCAAACACCCAAGTCTCCCTCGAGTAATCGTCCACAACTGTTAGCATAAATCTAATTTCTTGAATGAAATTGCAATAGCATGGTACATCCAAGTGAATCAACTTTGCAATCTCCGTTGTTTCTTTGACAACAATACCAAATGCACTTTCCGCTGTTTGCTCAAGCCACATCACCTGCATATATTCAATTCCTCAGCAACTTAACCACACAGTACATTCGTTTCCTTAGAACTTTCAAGCTTTTCTCACCAACGTGTCCAAATTGCATATGCCACAATCCAGACTCTTGAATAGATGTATCTAACAGTTTCGTGACGAAATCCATCACAGTCTCACCTTGAAGCTCATACAAGCCATTGTGCTTGATCCGTCTTGTTATTACCAAAGCATCTCGAACGACTTTTAGAACCCCACTTTATGAAGAATATCGACACCCAGCTGATTCCAAGATGTTTAATGAAATCAAGTTCTTCTTCAATTCTAGAACGTGATTCACTCTAGTCAATGTCCTTAATGTACACCATCATACATTCTGATTATAACATTGCCAACACGTTCAACATCACACTCAGCTTTGTTCCTCAACTGCACATTCCCAAAAGAGCTCTTGTAGGGTGAGGGTAGCCCCGAAGGCTTTTTAACAGAGGGGCTTGGTTTCTCCCAAGCGATGTAGGACTCCCTTCCGCAGGGGCTTAACATACACCCGAATCTAACGAAACCAAGCTCTGATGCCAACTAAGGTTCTCATCCCCAAAAGAGTTCTTGTGGGGTGAGGATAGCCCCAGTGACTTTTAAACAAAGGGGCTTGGCTTCTCCCAAGCAATGTGAGACTCCATTTTGCAGGAGCTTAACATACACCTGAATCTATCGAAACTTGGCTATGATACCAACTAAGGTTCTTATCCCCAAAAGAGTTATTGTAGGGTGAGGGCAGCCACGGAGGCTTTTAAACATAAGGGTTTGGCTTCTCTCAAGCGATGTGGGACTCCCTTAGTAGTAAACAAGTATCTTTCTGGTGTAGCATGAAAAGAACAACCCAAATCCACAATGCATCCATCAAATAACGAAACCTCAGTGACAGACAAGATATAATTACCAACATCCGAGACACTAGCAGAAATTATAGCAATATCATCATTAGACTCAAAACTAACTCCCTTATCTTCTCATTCTTCAAGCTTAGCAATCCCTTCTAAAATGCTCCCTCTTGCTTCAACTCTAATGGACAACACCACAAATTCTAGGTATACAATGCTTGTCTCAATTCACATTGCGCCTACTAACATAAGTATTAGTTCTTTCTCTACCTTCACTTATTAAAACAACATGATTAATTTATCAAATTTTCTCAAATGGATGCCTTCACTTAGACTCAAATCGTGAACCTCATCAAATGCCAAGTGTCTTGGCCCAAGGAATTATTGACAACAAGAATAATAATATTCCAACTATTAGGCAATAAGAATAATATAATTAAAACATGTACCTCATTATCAAAGTCAATCTCAACTAAACTAAATTAACTAACGACCACATTGAATTCATTGATATGTTTGGCAATCGATGCACTTTCGCCCATCTTGAAGTGAAACAGATGTTGCATCAAGTAAACCTTGTGATCGTAAAGGGCTTTTTCGTACATGTTTGATCGGGCATTCATCAATCCCATAGTGGTATTCTCTTTGACAATGCTAAACGCGACAATACGAGCCAACGTCAGTCGATTACCACCCAATGCTTGTCTATCTAATAATTCCCAATCAACTTGCTTCACTGACTCTAGCTTTTTCCTAGATAAGGATAAGTGTGAATTCCTCCAGTAAAGATAATTCTCAGTCCACATATTTCAGAAACCAAAACCTTTCACATTTGCTTAACCAAGCATAGCTCTAATATCAATTGTTAGTAGATTGAATAATAAAATAACCAGAACAAGAAAACAAATCAAATACCAAATTTATGTGGTTAAGTTAGTATGACCCACATCCACAGGAAGAGCAGTAGCTGACTCTACTATAGATTAAGCAATACAATAGAGATTACAACTATACTTGAGTCACTTAAATACTCTAGTGTTTTCTAGCCCCTATTTACACCTGGTAACTCACACAGTGTCTAGCCCCAAAATTCCCCACGAAATAATCTCTTGATTTCAAAAAAACATTCACAAATCTAACCACAAGATGTATTGACTTCAACACTTTCGAATTGCTTCGGGATGTATTTCATGAAAAAGTCATCTTTGGATGCTCTTTATAAGAGTTAGATCTTAAATAAGAATTTCTTTTGGAATTCCTACTCCAACCAGGAAACCACTCAAATAGATAATATACTTGAATTAGGAAAAAAAAAATTACGGGCTCAAACTCGACATATATTTTTAACACCTTAATGTTCCTTCTCATTGGGAATAGCATTTGCTTGATCAACATGGTGTGCTATGTCGTTGCAACCCACAACTTTCTGCTCCACTGCTAGGTCGCCGTCTTGCTTGCCACCGGCCGCCGGTGGCTTATTGTCAGCATCTACACTAATATAGTCCACGACGCACACAACTGGTGCGATGGGAGTGGAGCTAGAACATAAGCATATCTGCCCTTCAATTCGGTCTTGCCAATGGTCATGTCGCTAGCGACACTGCCGTTTGTTGGGGTGGTTGATGCGGACGGTCCAGGGCCAGGCAAAAAAGCGCGCAGCGGGCTCATAGTCCTATTCATCATAAGGAACACCACTTGAATTTACGTGGTGGCTAGTAGCTAGATCGTTAGATAAGCGTGGAGTTCATTGATTGCCGCCAAGTTTCTCGTGGACGAACGACCATGCGATTCGTACGTAAATGCCTTGGCCGATGGGGCGGGTCTCAAAGTGTACTTCATGGCAGTCGGCATTAATTGCTCTCTGCCTTATTGAAGAAGACAATGTAGCTTGATTTTAATTTCCTAGCTAGTCCGACCGCATATACGTAGCACGGAGCACCGTCTCGATACAATCTTTTTTTTTTCTTCTTTTCTGTCGAGCAACAAGAAAACAACCCGATGTTAGGCACGTTCTAAGCAAGATGTTCATATGCATGTGAAGATAAGATCTTGTTTAGTGCATTGTCGACTATAAGAAGCTGCGTTTACGTTTGCGCTTGTATAGGATGATGTAACGTTCCATCACTCAAAGAAATTCGTCCTATGTATTATCGCTTTCGTGCATTTTTTTCCGTCCACTTTTAGGTGAAAAAAGTAGGCTCTTTTGTTCAAATGATGGAGCGAGGATCAATGTTGCGACATGTGAATGGACGCAAACTTTAGGGACAAAATTCTTAAACGCCCAAGAATTTGAGGCATGGTCCGAATTTAAGTCATAAAATGCCCACTTTCTTTTCAACCCATTTTTTTCGGGAGGAAGCACGTGGTGTCGAGACCAGCACCGATGGCAGCATTCGTGGCACCGATGGTTGAAGCCTACTTCTTGCTCCTCAGCCCTGCCACGGCGGCGCTCTACATGAGCTCTGCCATCGTCGACGTTTGCACCGAGACCATCACGTCCATCTCTGTGGCAACCACCACAGATCTCTTCGGGACTAAGAACTTAGGTGTGAACCGCAACATCCTGGTCGCCAACATCCCGATCGGGTCCTTCATCTTTGGGTATGTCATGGCGCTGCTCTACCGCCACCAAGGGAGCGGCGGTGACGGGAAGTGCATGGCAATGAGGTGTTATAGTACGACGTTCGTCATTTGAGGATGTCTTTTGCTTACTTGGGACAGTCCTAGGTTTAGTCTTCTACGCATGTATGCGCAAGTTTTATCCGAGAAGTATAGAGAGGTTATACCTAAACGAGCACATTCATTAGGTTTTTCCATACGACCTAGGATGTACTCATTTTCCTATTGTTTAACAAAATATCTTTGTTCATACAAACGAATATCCATATGCATGTATGTAGGTATTATTGAGTGAGAAATTGGCATTCCATATTTCACTAAATAAAAAAATACAAGTTTGACGCGTAATTTTTTTAGAATTGGGGGTATAAATCAGAGTGGTACCATATTTGAGAAAACGTATTTAACAATCGTATTAATGATATGATGTATGATACTCAATTTGATAGAAGGGACCTGATCCATACACGTCCATGTAATTATACTTATTATCACTAACTAAGATGCTTTACTGTGAATCCAATTTCATAGAAAAAAAATTACTCAATAGATTATGATTAAGTTGGTATATCACTTATATCTTTTTAGCTATATTGATGTGTTGAGAAATACTTGTTTGTACTTATACCCACTTACTTTCTTTTTTTCGAACATTGATTGATGCTGACCACTTGACCGGGTCAATTTTTCTTCTTCTTTTTCAAGAAAGGGTCCATGGGGGAAAGGGACATGTGAGGTCAATGTAGGCCTCCACGTTCCGTTCACACCGCTGAAAATGCAATGGACAGGCAAATGACACACGTCCACTGTCTTGCCCAAAAGCCAGTAATAGCTTGATAGTCTTGGAAACAGACCTAAGCCTGTCCAGATTAGAATGACATGACGGATCACTTCTCCCATGACATGAAGTCGTCATCCTTGTTCTCGATTTATCTAATATAGGCTTACAAAGGACGTCACGCACTGCCGACCTAATGTGGAAGTTTTTCTGCATCGAGACCGAGTTCCCACAGGCAAGTTTCGTTCGTTCGGTCCGGAGAAAATTTGCATTGGGTGGTTCCACTGTTGTTCGTCCATGGAGGTGGGAAGCTACCAGAACAACCAGAAATGTTGGATACTTTGTCACGTGGCGTTCACCTATCGTTCGTTCATGCCAATTTCTGCAGGAGTGTATACCGACTTTTGATGTCTCTCTGTTTCACGTGGAACTCAAGGAGGTGAATGTGCTTTTCGAACGATCCAAGGGTACAAGCACAGAGATCGATTAGGTCCACGAAACATCTTGCAATAGGATTTTGGTCTGTACATGTGACCCTTATTCAAAAAGGTTTGTGCACAATTAGTGAGACATGAATGAGCGATCTCTAATTCATGACTTGAGTGTGTCCCGATAATCCTAACAAACAGGCCCATTCTTGAAGGCTATTGCCTAGTGTTTTCTAAGGTTTCTCTCTAGGAGTTGGGTCAAGAGAACATTGCGATTGATCGATTGGATGTAATCCGAAGCCTGACTATAAGAGAGCTTTCGATCTAAACTTATAATTTCCCTTTTTCAAGGTGTAGTCATCGCTACTGCTTTCCCTATCAAAAAGGTTTCGACACTTGGCTTGAACCACATAAATCCCAATGCGTTGTTTCCTCTTTTTCTCGCATCTTTTTTTTTTTTCCGTGAATCATACAAACTTCTTTCCGTGACATTACTCCCTAACAACAGAAGTCTAAATAGGGATGAGTGTGGCCACCGATGGACGAAAACATGAAACGCCCAACGTGGGGCGGAGGGTGGGCGGTTGCCGTGAAGGAACTTGATATTGTGCAGTGGAGGTTGACGTCTCTTTTTAAGGTTGACGTCTGACATGCTCAGATTCCAAGCTTCCAGATCATCATCACCTTCTTCTTCTTCTTCTTCTTCGCGTGTGATCAACACGATCTCATTGAATGATGACCGAAGCATCGATCGCAAACCACAAAAACCCTTCAACGAGAGCTCTTAGTCTCCGCTTCAACTTGTCTTTTGACGGTTTTCGCTGGATGTGAAGAATATGACAATCTATTTTTCGAAACTTTTCTGGCCCCGTGGTGGAGAAATCGGACTTTGAATCCGTCGCATATCTCTTTCGCACTTGTCACTGACAAGTCTAGAAAGGTTGAGTCAAAATTCGTCTGAGGACACGTCGCGAAGCCGGTGCATGTGCGCTTTGTCTCTACGCATTTCCAGTGGAGGGAGCCAAAAACTCTACCGACCCGTTCGATCAACCTAATATGTATCAAAATAAAATGGACACAAATCATCACACCACGAGATCCATGAATTTGAATGTACACTGTGTCCATATAATAGTGACGGCCGAACACTGAAGTCTCATTTTTATCTAAGTCGGTTATATACTTAATTGACCGTCAACGGTTGAGCACTAAAGTCTCATATCTTCTTAGGGAAAGAAACATATATATCTTGATAAAACTTTAGCACTCCGAATCCACCTGTTTCCGTTTGTTTTCGTTATTTTTTCATAACCAAAGTTACTTAATTGATATTTCTTGAACGAGAAAAGAAGATTTTACACTTTAAATGGTTATGAAATTTAGAGGTGTGCAAAATGGATAGCCCAAATTGGAAATCGCTTGGACTGGATCGAATTGGCCGGTTTGGTCCGGTTCGGTCTGGTTCTTGGGAGTATAAGTTCAGTTCCCAGTTCCAAAGGGAATCGGATCAGACTAGACCGACTATATATACATTTTTTTTATTTCTTCAAAAAAATTAATAAAATATGAACCAAATCCTAAGTGAAGTACTTTTTTTTATTCCCCTTTTAAATTTGAGGATACTTAATTCAACACGAAAAGATGGCATTAAGTAGTGAAAAAAAAAGTGGTCGGTTCCATTGGACCGATGGTCTGGTCCAATTCCTGATTTTGGGACCAACAGATCTCCTCCCAGTCCGGTTCTCAATTTCACTTTGGAATCTAACCGGACCGAGAATTGATTATTCCTAATGAAAATAGTTTAGTATATTAAAGATAGATCTTATGTGTCCATATTGATGTTTGGAACTGTTTTTGCTACTGGTGATCATAGCCAAAGTTCCAAGTTTCAAAAATGAAAAAAATTGAAAATAAATCACAACATCAATGCAATCCCAACATAAAGTAACTAATGGATGATAGGTGAGGAATTTAAAGAGGATTGCTGACGTTAGTATGATGATTGCATTGCCTCACCCACGGGGCGAATTTGTGTTTCCTTTCTTTTTAGTTTAATATTTTTCGCACAAGCATGTTTTTTTTTTATTGTATTGAATGAGTGTTTGACTCTTTGCAGTAGCTTTAATTACGGTTTTTTTGTGTGTGAGTGTTTGCGTCGTCTTCCTGGTCGAAATTTGAAAAATGATGCGAAGACCATCTAATTTTTCTCAGTTAAGAATGATGTGGGTTTCTCATTTGCGGCATTATTTCTACCGATTCCCATTGATAAGAGGATCGGAATCTGTCAACATCGTTGTTGAAATCTTGAGAAGGTTTGTGTCGTACGATATTTGATAAGGGAATAATGATAAAAATGCCATTTAGGATGAGCGCAGTTGATTAGATGTTGGAGGATTTCCGGTTTAGGACCCGGAGGCAACCTATTGAAATCTCACTAACTGTGGTTGGGTGTTGGAGGATTTCCTGACTTAGGATCTAAAGGCAACTCATTGAAACCCCACAAACTGTGTGCAAACTATTTTGGATGGGGATTTTTTGCACAAGTCAAAGACTTGGACTTATGGTCCATGATGCTTGCTTGTAGGGTGTTGCATGGATCTTTAGGTGCTTGTACCTCCATGCCCTAGATCAATGAGAATAAGTATAACGTTTTAAGGATAATGGATTGTTCTATCGATAGACTATAGACACCCCCTTCGCATTTGAGTCTTATCTTTAAAAGTGCACTGGGGCACGGCTTAAGTTACCTAAAATTAGGAGTAGCACTTTTCCAGAGGATTGTTCTTTCGAGATACCATAAAAGCCCATTTCGCATATGACTCTTATGTTCTAGTTAAGTTTAACTAAAATTAGAAATAAAATATCAGAACGATTGATAGTGAGAAGGAAAGATATACTCATAAATTTCGAGTGATTATAATATTTATCCCAATGTTAAATTGAAAACGATAAAGTTTTATACATTTCTATTGATTTTTTATTATGAATTTGGGTGGCGTGACAATCCAAAACCTAAAAAAAAAGTAAGCCCAGCCTCCACTTTCTGTAAACTTGTAAAGTGTTTGCTCAGTGATGGGCCAGTGCAAATGAATTGGGGGTGTTATGCTTGATGGAAGCATGTTGACAAATCACTGTCCCTCATCGTGTAGAAACAGCCCACTTCATCGGACAACGAAGCCCAATCTTAAATCAATAGTTCCATTTTCTAAATTTTCCAAGATTTTTTCTTATAATTATCTAGAAACTCCTACAAGAATCCCTTGTGGTAGTTTAGATTAGTGGATAAATTAAATTGTCAAGGGTTAAAGCATGCAAATGGTAGGCACAATTAAATCAAATAATCTCTGACTTAATATTAGACACACTAATATGAAAATCTGACAGAAGCTAACATCTCTCATGATATCAGGATTTTTTTGGCTGATTCTTAATGTCCCATTATGATTATTCATAATTTAGTATCGGTAACCTTACAATAAGATCTTGGTAGAGCACTCGGTAAATATATTTAATTAGGAATATTTCAATTTCCAAGATACTAATAACACATTATACCCAAAAAAAAAGCAGTACGAAAATCCAATTCAATAAGTAGGCAACATTCAACGAGCTCCTCGACCTTGTATCTTGAGAAACTCTGAGCAAATTATGAACCTTTTTTTTTTTTCGAATTGGACAATTTCTCGACAAAATAATTCCATTCCCGTTATAAACTCATGTTTAGAGTTTTAATTAATTGTCAATTATTGAGGTATTAAAATTTCTGGCGCGTGGCATATTCAACGAGTTTTACTTCGTGATGTTGAATATGAGATGTGAGAGACGAGAATGACGGCAAAAGTCTATGTGAACCAACAAGTTTACTGCCAAATGAAACTTGTAACATCATAATTATTGGTTTTTTTGAAATTCGAAACTTTTTTTTGGTCGAAAAATTTTAAATTGACTTTGGCAGAAATTTTAAATTGAATTTGCTATTCTTGAACTTATTTTCTAATTTGACATTCTTTTGGCCTCCCAAGTCCACTTAGGGGTGTCAATAAAGCCTAACCCGACCCGGACCTGACCGGCCCGCCCCGGCTTGGCTCGAAAATTTAGTGCTTTTTCGGGGCGGGCCTCCTTTGGATTGAGTAAGAGCTATAAATTTTCTATATTATCCCTATTTCGGGCCGGACCGATCCGGGTCGGGCTTTTTTTACAGCCGGCCCGTGACTTAAAAAAACCCTAAATGGTATCACCTCCTTCGTCTCTTTTGTCTTCAAGCTTCCGCTCACCCCTGTTTAGAAAATCAGAGCTAAGCGTAGCGCATGTGGTCCATATGCCATCAGCTCTTACGAGTATGAGGGGGAAGATCTATCTTCAATCGAGGAAATCCCGGATGAATGCCTCTTTGAGATCTTCAGACGGCTTCCCAGCAGTAGAGAAAGGAGCTCCTGTGCCTATGTCTCCAAGGACTGGCTTTTCCTTTTGAGATACTGGTTAAGATCTTCGAGCCATTAAGCCCCGGTGCGAGGTAGAGCAGACTGTTTGTCTTTGCTTGTCGCTTTCGCTGATCTCATTTTGGGCTTATCTTGCTCAGTGTTCTATTTCAATTTGGTGAAATTTCTGAGTAGCCTTTTGTCTTTCTTGGTTCAATTCTTCCATGTTCTTCTTGGTTCTCTCTGTTCAAATCTCGCGCTGGTTTGTGTTTATGATTTCGAAAGTAGCTTTTCGTCTTTCCAATCTATGATCATACGTCGTAGGATGAACAGGAGGGTGTGAAATTTGGGTATATTTCTATTGGGTTGAATTGAATCTTGAGAAGTAACCATGAAATTGAGAAACCCATCTGGTGGTGCCTTTTTGGCAATCATCAGTAAAGTTTAGTATGTGGTGAAGGAGTACTATGGGTCTGCTGTGGTCATTCTTCTTTTGCTGAAATGTTGTTTGGAGTGCAACATAGCTTTATAGTTTTCTTTGCTGCTCCATGGTGTGGCTGCGATTATTTGCATTATGCGCCTTGTGTTGATTGTGGTCCGTTAGTTTGAATCTTAATCTTGGTTCACTGATGCATCAAGTCTTTTGTACACTGGAGCATGGCTGACTAAGCAACTGCACAATTATCTTTCAGTCATTCTCCTCTCTAAGAGGTAGGGATTTTTTGAATACAAGAAGGAAAATCTCTATGATTTGATATCAGAGGCAGTATTATGAAGTCCTGTATCATAAATGCGACTTACAATGGGATATTGTAAATGATCTCGAGAAAAGATTGTGTGCAATTAGATTCTGAGATGATACTTTTTACAACATCCTGTTGCTAATACAGTCCCTGAGGAGGAATATTGGAGATTTAGGTTAAGGCTGAATGAGAATTTCTAGTAATTTCTTGGTAAATTTTGCTTTAACAAATTTCTTTGGCTTTGAATAAACTTTCTCGACTCCACCAGAATTCC
This sequence comes from Syzygium syzygioides, assembly GCA_031216285.1. NCBI lineage: Eukaryota > Viridiplantae > Streptophyta > Magnoliopsida > Myrtales > Myrtaceae > Syzygium > Syzygium syzygioides. The sequence goes on from CM062251.1 coordinate 19,402,231, forward strand.
TTTTTTTCCTGAAATCATGTTAAGTTCCTTCTGGAAACATTCATGTTTCTCTTAAGAAATGCTGGGTTGATCTGTCTGCCTATAGATTTACATGAGTGCTTATAATACTTAACTTGATTGTCACTAGAGAGATCGTAAAATTTTAGTTAAGCTACTTCTACTTTGCGTCTAATTATCTCAGTCAAGTCTAGTAGACTTTTCCTGACAAAGTTATTATACTAAAGAGATTGCCTGAGCATAGACACAGCAATCCTGCATGTTGATCCTCTACCTTACACTTGCATTAGATAGAATGCTTCTCTCTAATTATTTTTCCTTAGAATCTTCAGCTGTTCCCATATGTCTTCTCCTGGACTTGTGAATATTATCCGAGACTTTAATTGTTTTTACTCTTTCTCTTACCAGGTGAATATGGAATCTATCATGAGAAATTGAGAATTGACTGAGACGAGGATGACTGCAAAGTATCGTAACCAAACTGGACAACAATATTTGGAAGAAAAATCAGAATTGGACAAATATTTGGAGAAAGGATATGAAGGTTGTAACCCAAACTTTGATATCTTAAGTTGGTGGAAAGTAAATTCTTCAAGATATCCTATCCTTTCTTCCATTGCTTAAGACATCTTGGCTGTGCCCATCCCAACTGTAGCATCAGAGGCCGCATTTAGCACAGGAGGTCATGTGCTTGATGTGTTCCATAGCTCTTTAATCCCAAGCATGGTGGAGGCTCTTATATGTGCTCAAGATTGGTTACGATCTACGCCACTTTCACATTCGATTGAGGAGGACTTAGAAGAACTTGAAATCTTTGAGTCAGGTGAAAAAATATGGTTGTGGAATTTTGTACCCTTTTATATTTCGATGGATACATTAATTCTCATTTTTATCATGAATTTAATGCAGAGTTACCAACTACAACTATGGAGCCAAACTCGATTTCTCTAGATGATTGATGAAATTGGAGATTGGTATTTGTTTAACCAATTTATACTTTGTGTTAAAGTGATTTCGCATCATGAGGAAGTTGCAGTTGCTCTTTGTTGCGCTTGCCAATAAATTTGCCAAACGCGATCTTAATGCATGTTTACCATTGTTGTTATTGTTTTTCTGTTTTTGTTTTAAAGGTTTACAACTATTTAAACAGCATATGTCTCTATGTGGAGATTGGTACTTGTTAAATCATCTCTCTTGCTGGCTGTAAGTTCTATCAATGAAGTATGGTTACACATGTAGTGACTGACATGTTGTAACCAAATGCTTACTTCAAGGGATTTTCGGTTAACTATGAATGGATTTTATCACCGCCTGAAATTCACCATGTCCCTAGTATTTGCCAGATAGAACTTAGAGGAGTTGGATGGACTAGAGAGATGATAAGCAGCTGGAGGAGTTAGTAACACTGGGGCTTCGGACCTGTCGACTGGTCCTGTGATAGCCGAGCACGAGCACACATTGATTGACAGATTGACAAGTTATGGGAATATGCACAGGGGGTTTTTGCTCACTAGATCTTTTTGTTCAGTCACCTGATTAACCCTTCTGGAGCCAAGGTAGTTTTGACAAATGGCCACCAAGCTGAAGCGACTCAATAACTCGTGTTCTATTACGGCCCGATTTTGTAATTATGACCGTTAAAAGCGACAATTTGTAGTTCGAGTAGATTATGAATCTGTTTTCTTTTCCTATCTATCGAGCAGTTCGCTAGGGCCATTTAATGATTAATATTGGAAGAGAAACAGAGTAGGCTAGTTGATGTTGATGCTATAGATAGAAAGGGAGGAACATTTCATTCCTCTCGCTAGTAATGATCTGTCATTTTGGAATTTCTTCAACCCGGCAGCATTATTCCAAAAGGAGAGTTAAATCTGCTTTCTTTCAAGTTTGGCTTGGGACTTTGTGACATTCACATTGCAGTGTTGATTATGTGTCGAAGTTTAAGTATGCTATCTTTTTCATATTTTTTATCTTATTCAGCCAGCTTGACAAAGATTATAAGCAGCTTGCAATTTTTACTATGGCTTTTTGGGGTTCACACCCACTTTGTACTGGTTTATACGTTTACCCACGAAAAAAAAAAATCCAAAATCAGGCCTGGCCCGATCCGGATTTTCGCTTTTGGTTCTATGCGTTTTGGGTCAGGCCAGGTCAGAGAGAGCATGTGCCCCTTGTGATTTGGGTTGGCTCGGGTATCATAGAAACCTGACCCAACCTGACCCATTGACACCTCTAAAACATACATATGTATAAATATATAAACATACATGTGTGTACATATTTACATACATTTATAAACCTACGTATGAAAAAAGTTCAAAAGCTGTTGCGTGGGGCAAGTGTTGACTTTTTCACAACCACTTTTGTGTTATTCCGCTGGCTTTTATGGTCCATATTATGGATTGGACACCTTTATTTTCTGAGGTTCCTTTCCTTGATTAGCTTGTTGAACGTCCTCGTTTTGTTAGTATTGTTTACAACTGACTATAAATGTGCTTTCTTGAGGATTTCTTATGTTGCCCGCATGGATTTCGTGTCCTCGTAGCGAAAGAATAAGTACCCACTACCGGCTATTGCACTGCTGCTCCATGTTGACGGTCCACCATTCTGACACATTTCCATCAGGTATGTGATGTATGTTGTTGGCAGGCATCATTTAAGTGGAAACTGATTATTTCATTGTTCTTAAGTCTACTTTTTTGTACCTATTCTCTTAATCGTGGACGTCGGCAGAAGATTCATGCAATAGAACAGCAACTACTTGTGTGCTCATTGATAGATTAGTGGTACTAGAACAATTACGTCACGTAAAGGCACAACCGCTGATTGTGTACTAAAAAAGGATGATGCTAATGAAGGCAAACAACATAAAAAAAAAAGTTAAGCAGACTAATGAAGATAAATCTCGACAAAAGAGAAACTGCGATCACAAGTGAATAAATGTTAGTGCCACTTACTAATAAAATAAATTCGACTTCTGCATGCACTCAGACATGGGAAAACGAGCCTAGAAAAAATTCACATTGATCTGAAGCCCTAGGAAGCTCCCTCAAAAAACGGCAGCAAGCTCTCCGGGAGTTGCTTTCCCCGTGGAGGATGTATGAATAATTTCTCCCGTACTTCGGCAGTCCTCAGTACATTTCTTATAGCTAAGAGTGATTTATCGCCCACTTAAAATCTGTTGATTTTGATCACCTTAAGTGACGATATGAAGCACCGAGGTGCGGGGTTGAATATTGCATCCACCGTTTCAGACTCCGCATGAATGCCCTGATTCATTGCATTCGCGGGTTAGTTGATCAAATCTCATCTCGTCTGGAAACAATAACAGCAGAACAATTTACATGCCAGCGTAAAGCTCAGATGACTCAAGCGAGGACACTTATCGAGCATCCCAACAAGGAATCTAGATTCTAAGGGCAAACCATTAAACGCGTCCAATGCCAGCTCAATGAGGTTAGAGAAGACCGGGAGAGATTTGAGAAGATCCGGTCTCTCGTGTAGCAACTGAATAAGAAGGGCGAAAGACATGTTAATAGTGCCGTAACAAATACAATGTATGATCCAATACTGAAGCACTGAAGAGTATAATAATAAAAAGATACGTACCTCACCCACGTTATGTAGAGTAAGACGTTTCACACAAGAAAGATCCTTTAAGAGCTTATATCCATGGTAAGCAACATGATGATGAGGCCTTTCGCAGATGAACATATCAATGCGAGCCACAACCAGGGAGGACGAACTCAACATCATATAGCGATCGATGAATTGCCCGCTATAACTAAAGGACTCGATACAAGCTCCGTGGACCCCTACATAGAAGGTGCTTTCCAAGTTCTTATAGAAGCTATCTTCGACTATGTCCAGCCTCAAAAGCTTGGGAGCAGAGATATGAAGAACCTTGAGTCTCCTCCACTCGCAGGCGATGAGAGACAACTCCTCAAGAGAAGGGCACGAGAGAAGCTTCTCTACTGAACTGTCGCCCCCAAAGTCGACCCACGCAAGAGTTAAGACCTTGAGGTTTTTCAGACAAACTAAAGCAGGGAGCCTCAGCTCATGCGACATGAATAGATGGAGCTCGATCAGCGTTTCACAGTTGAAGACACAAATGGGCAACACGTATTCGAGCAATCCTCCGTGTCTGCGCACGTGGAGCTCCTCGACTCTGCGCCTGCGGCTGTAATCCAAGCATCAATGCGAGATCCGTCGAAATCTGTTTGGCAGGAGATGGAAAACCTTTTCATGGAAAAGTCCTGAAGCAGCAATGCTCTGTCAACAAAGTTCACAAAGTGCGTCTGCCCCGGGAAATTGCGTTCTGAGGTATCGAGCCTAGAATTGTTCCTGGACAATTACTTCCACCTTTTCGACAGCGTGCTCGTTCTCACCACATCTTTCAGCCGGAGGAAACTTGGGACGTGCCAAAGAATCTTATCGGGCAAATCACACAACTGCGGGGAGCTGCGAACATCTTGCCCTTCATTTAAGTTCATGCATTGAGCTTTTTGAACCAGAGGCCTTACGTCCATGAGTTCCGCAACCTATCGCGTGTTTGTTCGGAGTGTAAACTGAATAAGCTTAGCGCGTTCCCTTTGACGATCGGGCGAGAATCAACAACCAAAAAGGAAACAAATTCCCATGATAGGAATGGTTGAAGCTTAACAACGACAGTGAAACCCCAAGGCCAGTAAACAAAAGAAAAAGTTGTACCTTTTCCGGCGAGGGAATTGAAGCAAGTGGAGGAAGGAGAAGAACGAGCACAAAGCTCAACAAGTAAATACAAAGATATAGTAGATTCCTTTGTCAACGAGTACATTTAAAGAAGGCAAATCCTTGGAGGAAAATTCGTTTGTTATATTATTCAATGGCAGAGAGATACCAAACAAGATCTTTCCCTTAATTATTTAGCAACTAATTATGCGCATTGGATTTGCGTGCCTGAGAATAAATTATGATTTATTATGATACTAAAGGTTGTCAAAACGAGATTTCGATAAGTAAGAATGGTTTAGCTTGCCAAAGATAGGGAAGATTTTCATTTCAATTTGAAAAGTGTTGGTGATCTAAAAAATTATGATTTAAAGCGTTAGAGATTCATCTTAGATTTTATTTTCAATCTCGTCCCTCACTCGATGACATACCATCTTAATTTGCCATGCTTTTCATGAAATTTATGGGAAAATGTTTTAAGTTGGAAACCTTATATTTGGGTATAATCTAAGTATTTATGTTACCTATTGTACCAGGTTGGATCTCAATGGTAAACGTTCGTCATTTAAAATTGTTTTCCAAAATAAATCTGGTAGTTATACATTTGTCTTTCCATTCCCAATCAAACAAATTTCCTAATTCTATAACCCTCTAAATTCATCTCCCAGAATGCTTCGAGTTGTGAACGCTTTTTTCTTTCTTTGGAAATTTCAATTTTTAATGTTCTTTGCTCAAGTTCCGGTATTCAAAAGCGATAATTGGACTAGTCGTTCCTTGTAACCCTTCTTAATGTTAACATAAAAAAGCGAGAGATCTCTTTTACCCCGTAGAATGGCTCTCCCATTTGCATGTGAGTCTCACGTGACAATACATTCAGCGACTTTAGAGTTTGATAGTCCATTAAGATGAACTATGATCTTCTTAGTATCCTAATAGCTAGGTTCTGCCCAATTTTACAGGGAAAAAGACAGCACAAGTACCACAACCTTCATATGGCATTCACTAAGTGTCATAACTTTTTTTAAATCACTTGAGTGCTATAGCATATATATAATGCTCACTTGAGTACTATAATTTGTTTTTGATTGCTTGAGTGTCATATAACTTTTTAAACGATCACTTAATTATCAAAACTTTTTGAAAATGTTCACTATTAGTGCTATGCCACGTCAAATTTCCAACACTTGGATGAACACTTTTTAAAAGTTTTAGCATTTAAGTAATCAACTGAAAGTTATCGCACTCAGGTAAACGTTTTTTTAGAAGTTATAACACTCAAATGGTTGAAAAATAAGTCATGACACTTAAGTGAGTGCCGTATAAAAGTTATGGCACTTGTTATATCATTATCTCAATTTTACATGAATGAATTAAGTCATCATGAAATTGGATTTGAAGTAGAGTGAGCCTTGGATATGATCGATCCATTTTTAGTTTTGATAGCCACGAAGATATAAGATATGGGAATGGAATGACAATTCCCATTCTCATGTGTTGGTATTGCATGCCATTTTGCCAGTTTGTTATTCCGTCGAAAAATCTTTCGTCGAACACTGCATTTCGAATTTTATTAGAGGAGACCAGGGTCTTGAGTCAAGCTTGGACAGAGAATGTCAAATGCATTTATTAATCCTAGTTTAGATCTTACACCCTGACTCGATATGATGTCGAACTCGACAATATTAATTATGAAATGACAGCTTGCAAATATTAAAATTAAGCTATGCCGGAATTTAATCAACGACACAACTCCAAAGTACGTCAGAATTTAATCAATGACGTAACTTGAATGAATATAGCTGGAATCTAATCGACAGCTATATACCAAACACAGTGTCGGAATTTAATCGACAACACTGAGTTAGTACCTCAATACTGGAATCTAATCAACAATACTGAACCTGATAAAAACCCTCATCGGAATTGAATCTACGACACAGAATTTGGAAATTAAGACTAACACTACTCCTAATATGCTTAAAGATAAATGCTAAATAAAGGATGTGTTGTGTTGTTTAAGAAGGGTCCCCTCTTCGTAGGAAGTTCGTGAGTATTTATAGAGCAGCTTGACAACTGTTCCTTGAAAGTTGTTTTCCACTTCCTTACGTTTCGTGCTTCAACTGTTTCTTGACTTGTTGGTGTTGCTTACGCTCCTTGGGCATCACGTAGTAGCTAATTTTCTTCTACGTATCATTTTATTTCTTGTTATTCTTGAAGCCCACGGTCGTGTCATTCCCTTTGACACGTGTAAATGAATTTTCTACCATGTATCACCATGATTTTGCACAAAACTCGCGATTCTGAACTTTGTTGACATCATGTGCGAAGCTCGTGATCTAGGACTCGTCGACGTTACGTGCAAGGCTTAGATTGGCTGACATCACGTGCAAAGCTCATGATCTAAGACTCGTCGACATTACGTGCAAGGCTTAGACTTGTTGACATCACGTGCAAAACTCGTGATTTTAAACTTGCCGACACCTTTATGATGTGTTCTGCCGACAACCGCTTCTGGGCCTGACTTAAGGCCTTTCTCATATTTTTTCCATATAGGCTGTATTTTATATCTTTTGTAACTTACGGATGACCCATTCCCATTAAGGGTAATTTTGGGTGTCAACATATGCCCCTTTTTAAAAGGAATAAATTTGAATTTGTTTCTTTTAAATGTGTACCTTTCTGTGTACAAATTCCTAGGTGATGATCACGCTTTTCTGTCCTTTGACATCCTTTCGAGCAGTCTCTACGAATTCCTCATCCAATACCCGTTAGACACATCACCTTGTCTCTTCCTTGAAAAGTTTTGGCTTTTTCAATCGTCTTCTTCATCTTCTATTCTTGTAAAAAAAAAACCTTGTTTCACCATCGCGTCTTCTTCTTTCAACTCTAAAAATCCTTCCTTGAGCCTTTTCGATGGCGTCCAAAAAGTCCGAATATTCATTTAGCGATTACATCGCAGCTTTTGATAAGTTTCACGACGATCCGCATGCTGATAATTATTTCTTTCGTTTACCAGAAAGCCGTCGAGGGTGAATATAACTATTTCTCTTTGGGTCCCAGTTTCATGGACCATCTCAATATACCTGTGAATCTCTAATTCCACTTCCTGTATAAACACAGTGAGACCTTGGCACTGCAACATTCTTTTATTACGGATGTGTGGTCTACTGGGTCTTCTCGATTTCGAAGTTTCCCTTCTTACGAAGAGGACTTTCACAAATGGTTTATTCGGCTGAAGGCTGACCAAGAAACTCGACTTTTATGGACAATTGCTAGAATCGACATCGCTCTTGAGGTCAGTATGTCATCTTATGACCTAGAACGTGGGTTATTGGGTTCTACCATCACTTTCTGGTCCTCTTCCAGCAGCTGTTTCTTTTTCCCTTGGGGCCACAAGTCTATCACTATGCTCGACGTCTTTGCCATAGTGGGCTTTGAATTGTTTGGTCATGTCGTCGAGGATTTGCCCGTACTGTCCACTCCTTTCATCTCTGAGGACGCTTTGGCATATAGCAATTTCTTGTCCCGGTTTTACCAAACTTCTGGTCCCGTTACCCAAGATGAGCGTCTCTTTTTCTTGCTCTTTTGGCTATCAAAATATGTGTTCTACAGTCTTGCCCTTAAAGTCTGCAAGGACTATTTGCAAATTGCCGCGGCCTTAGCCACAGGACAATGTCTTGCCTTGGCCCCTCTTGTTTTTGCAGTTTTGTATAGAGGCTTTACCCACACCTCTCGAGCAATGAAGTTTGAGGATTCTTGAACCATTTCAGGCGCTTTTTGGATACTTCAAGTATGGATGGTTTTGTATTTCCCTTCTCTCTTTGGTAAGAACACTTGTCATCTTCCCCATCTATCTCTGCAAGGATATAGACAACCTATACCTTTACCTCTAGGCTGTCGGCTGCTGAGTCGTTCTCCTTGACATATCTCTTCTTCGGCGCCCTCTTTTATCTTTTATCTTCGGGTTCTTCTTGAACTGAATCATGACCAAGTCATTTTCTTTAAGTATGTTTATGGAGAATTTGATTATTTGTTCGATCCAGCTCGATTCAACCTCTATAGGCTTTTCTGGACTTGCGTTTTTATCTGCAGTAGATCTTCCCATATGGACTTCATTGAAGGGTTGATTCTATCCTGGGTTTAAGGTATATTCTCCGCAATATTGTGCTAGGCAATTTGGACTATGGCAAGCAATTTCCATGCCAATTCCTTACTCAATGGGCTTATCGAAAGGAACCGAGAAGAAGGAATATTCTTTCAAGAATCGAAGCCCACTTCTCTGTTGTATTAAAATTGCCAACACAATGCGTACCCATTATAGTGCAGACCTCTATAATGTTTTCAGAGCTCATCCAAGACACCTTGCTGAATGGCAAACTTGGTGGTATTCCTTTGCGTTTGAAAGTACATACGAAGAGGCTCTCCGGTCTGCGATTGGTCGTGTGAAGCGGAGTGGTTCTAAGAAACCGATTGCTCAAGGTACAGATATCATCACTTTATGTTCCTATTCAACTTCACTTTGGCGCATCTTCTAATCTTCCATCTCTTAACTCAGGAACAGAAGAAGACTTAGATGCAGAGGATGTCGACACTGTAGAAAATGCTACTGATGGTAACCCTCTATTTTTTTTTCCTCTATGCCAATCCACTCTGTTCTTCTTTGTGTTAGTTGGTTACTTATAAGGTCTTTCTCCCTTTTGGATTGTCTTTGGGATAAATAAAGAGGAGACGTTCTTACCAAAAAAATAAAAATAAAGAGGAGATGTTGGAAGAGATGGTATCATTATTGAAAAGGAAAAGGAAAAGATCTTTCCCTCTTTCTCCGAGGAAAAATTTATCCGTCGAACCATCTGCTAAGCCGGTCGCATGCGATGTGGTTTCTTTAGAAGCTATTGCTTCTTCGGATAAAGGTCTAAAGGATAATATCTCGATTCCCATTCAGAATCTTGTTACCATCTTGGCATCTATTGGCCTTCCTTTTGCCGAACGGGTTGTTAATTTCTCAATTTCATCAACTGGTATTTTTAACACCACTCTAGTCACAACTACCTTAATATCTCCCAGTGACATTGTTACCAGTTTGATGGCATCCTAAGTATAGCTCTTATCTCAGCTTGGTTCATCCACTCTTACGACTCCTGGTAAGCTTTTGCTATTGTATGATATATTTTGCTCGCATTATTTGCTTGACTTATTCTTCTTTTCTTTCCAACTATTGTTTCCACTTCTGCTCCGATACTTGATTCTATCAATATCGCTCTTGGACGTGGGACAACCATGCCTGAGACTGGTATATATCTCTCAAACCTTATGTTGTCTTAAATTTCAATAATAATACTATACTGATACATCATTCTGGTTTTATAGCATGAGGCCTGTCAACAAATATTACGGCTCAACGGACCACTATTCTAGCCACTATGGTCAATCATTCTACGGTTTCTCCGTCGACATCTACTCCAGTATTCGTAACTTCGACTTTCACAACTAATTCTGCCGAGGCTTTATCATCGACATCTGTCTCACCAACTCCTGATCATCAGTCAACTGCTACCTATACGGGCAAGGCAATACATGCTATAAATGAAGCTGAATTTATTTTGGCATTTAATCCATATGACTTATCGCCTCATTCTGGCCAATCATAACTGGCCATTGTTAAGAAGAAGATGGAGTTGACGCGCTTTTTAGACTTCTCTATAGGACGATTTGCGAGGATGTCGTATGATGCCACAGCTTTAGAGCAGTTCAAACTCCTTATTAAGCATCTTGGGAATGACGATGCCGAAGTTATGTCTATTCTTCCTTCGACACTCAGAGAACGACTCAAGGTTTTCTCCCAAGAGTTTCAAACTATATTCGATAAGTATCAACAACTCTTAAGTCACGTACAAGAAGCGTCTATTCCCACAGAAGTACATGAAGAGCCAGTTGATCTTGTGAAGGAGGCTAGTGAAACAATAAGCACTCGCCGTGAGTCCCTTCGGGCTATCGCGGACAAAGTAAGTGTCCTTGTCGAGGAGGAAAGACATCTTATGGAAATCCTTGAAGGTACTCGTCGACGGCGGGAGGCGATGCTTCGTCAACAGGTAGAAATTGAGTAAGAACTGCGTTACTATGTCGGTGTCTTGAAGAGTTTGAAGCAACAAGAGCACATATGAATAGTAAACTCCGCGATAGAACGCCATCAAACTAAATGCGCATGTACTTCAGAGATGAGTAGATTAGAATCCCAACTGTTTTTACTCCAACGAGGGATTCATGACTTTCTGTCGGATAAACCTTATTCTTTTTAATGAAATATTCTTATTTTTCTTGAGTGTCCCACGTATGCCACGATCATTGATAACTAATTTTGATAATGGGTCCCGAGCCTTATGCTTTCATTTATGTGCATGTCACTAGTTAGTGGGCCTAACTCGTCGGCCAAATAAATTAGTATAAATACCTTATAGCCGTTAGTAAATTTCTTTGCTTGGCCCATCATAATGGCTAACTCCTCTTCTTCCCCAATTAATGCTCAAGCTTTCTTTCATCTGAATTGTTTTGAGAAACTTCGGAGTTTCGAACGACAAGGATGCCTTTCTCTATCTTTTATGGATTACGACGCAAAAGCTCGCCCTGTGATCCTGGGTCCGTACTTCAAGTCAACACCTCCACCGTCCACCTTTATTGAGCATTTCCGTCGTCATTACAAGGAGGTACTTCCTATTAGTCAATCTCGACTTAGTATCTCTGCTTGGGCAACGCCAAATTCTTGCTTCAGCTCGTATCTGTGCTACAACGAGCAATTCTCTTGGTGGTACCAAAGAATGAAACCAGAAATGTCCAGCATTTGAAAGGCGGCAAAGATAGAGGAGGCTTTATCACTGAGCTGTCTTTCCATAGAGCCTGTAGAGTATAGGCTTATCGAAGCTCTTTGCTGTCTCTGGTCACCATCGACTAATTGCTTATTCTTACCCCCTGATCCGGTAACCATTACTTTGCTCGATATGTGGTTACTGACTGGACTATCACCTTTTGTGGAATTTTATAATCAAAAGTCATGGTCATGTCCATATTTTTATGGCTTCTCTTTTGCTGATCTCTTATTTCCTGATTTCATCAAGAAATTTGGCCAGCTAGATGGACCCGTAATGCCTCAAGAATATGTTGCATTTTTGCTTTATTGGCTCTGTCGACACGTCTTTTGTACTGCTTCCATATCATGCAAACTTATGGACATCGCATATGCCCTTACTCAAGGTGTTGACGTGGGTTAGGTCAAATAGCCTTGTCTGCCTTGTACAAAGGCCTAACTGATGCACAATCTTCATTATTTAATGTGCATCATGACCCTTTCATTGGTCCGCTGTGGATATTGCATGGTTGGATTCGACCATACTTTTCTCATCTGTTCACATCTTATGATTCTACACCCGTCGACTGGTTTGATGCACATAAGTAACCCATTGAAACTGTTTTTGGACCTTGAAAATTCTGCAGCATTTTTCTCCAGCCAATTAGAGGACTTCCGGTCTTAGAATACTTTCTGAGTATTCTGCTTACCCTGAAGGACTTTACTTTTCATAGGTTTGGCGTAAACTTTATGTGTGATCCATCGACCGTTCAACATGTACCTCAATAGTTTGGGCAAGCATCCTTGTTCCTATCGATCTTTCACTAGAATTCACTTTTGGGGAAAGATTTTCTATTGGCTTTGAGGCATACAACCTTCATTACTGTGCCTGTCAATTTGGATTGGTGCAAGATATTCCTATGCCAATGTCTACTCGATGAACTTCCCTTATTTTCCGTCTCCTCAGAATGATACTCTGTCATGCTATAATGAGGTTGCCAAATATATCCTGAGAAAGTTCAAGCTTGTTAATAATTTCGGCACTCTGTATGGTTCGACATCATTTAATCAATGGTGGAATGAATACAAGGTGTTGATTTTTCCTGAAGACCTAGATTCTGCCTTGTCGAGGATAACCCTGCTCCCAATGGGGTTGCTTCATCCTTTCAGGAGGTTTCCTACGTCGAACATACTTTTATCTTCGAGCACGCCATCATTGTCTTTCTCTCATGTAGATGAATTTTCAGGCGAATCGATGGATGAAGTAAGCTCTACTATGGATCATGCTTCTTTTAAAACTCCTTAAGTTAACAATATTAGAGTTATCGGGGGTAAACGTTTGGTAAGCAACTCTTTTCCCCTGCTAATCATGATGAAGTTCGCTCTAAGGGGGCTCAACTTTGTGAGCTCCTAAGGGAAGGATATGACGTCATTTGTGACATCCCGGAGATCGAAAACAAAGTTAGATCCTTGCTTGATTATCTGACTACTCTACCGTACCCTTTACCTTGTCGAGCTTTAGACTTTGCACTCCATGAATTCTCTGATTCGCTTGATGTGACTATAAAGGCTTTTAAGGCAAGGATTGAATATGTTAACCTCATCAAGGGCAAAGAGAAAACCTTGAGTTTTCAAAAAGAAGAACTAGTCGAAGCTCGTAAGGTCTTTGAGGCATTCCGTGTTGATGAAAATATTTCTCTGTCAACTCTCTTTGATCAAAGCAAGGCCATATTGAACCTCGAAGCGACCATAAAGCTACTGAGCATTGAGGTGGAGGACAGTCAAGCCAGAAAAAATGAAGCCCTATAGTTAAATTGTGATCGAGAAGTCCAACTTCATGGCTTTGTCCTGGGTCTTGAACAACATTTTGCTTAGTTTACAACTAGTACCATCTGTTGCTTTCTTTTCCCATATCATTAATGCCGAGAATGGCTCTGATGTAAATACCTTTATTGCTTAGCTTTTTCCTCTTACCGGAGTAATCATAGTTTGCACCTGCTTTAATGACCTGTACGGCATTATTGACTGAACTACTCTTTCTTTATATCTTCGAAAAGATGTTTGTGCACAATCTTCTGTACTTGCATTCAATGAATCAGTACGATGCGTAATCACTTCATATCGGCGTGATTTACTTCTGCCGTCGTATGGATATCCGTCTGACTAGTATTTGAATCCCATCGGTATACATGTAAATCACCAGACGGCTATGAGTAATTATCGTCATGTTCTTCCTCGAATCTTGCTTCATAACTTTCAAAGAGTAAGTACCAATTACTCATAACGTTCCAATCCTTGTATCTTGGACTGATCAATCGAATACAATCGTTCCCTCCGAGATATTCATTACATCAGTCAATCTTCTCGTACCGATTCGTGATGATTCGGGACTCCAGTTGCAGGCTATAAATAGTGTGTCTATTGTGATCAAGACTTCACTATTCGACTTTGAATTTCAATCCCTTAACCTTTATAAAAAAATACCCTTTCTTTCGTCGTGCCAATCATCGATGGAATACAGCGCCTCGTCACCAAGCCTGAGCGCTCGAAATTTCAAGGCCTTATGGAAGGAGATCATCTCCTACCTGAGCCTAACCTATGCTGCTCTGGTGGTCAAACCTCAGGCGGTAGCTAAGGTCGAGAAGCTGCTTCGCAAGGGGAGACCCAATGATCTGCCCTCTGACCATCCTTTCTTGACTGACTATGACGAGTTTGTCATCGTCTTCGAGCATGGGGTGTCCTAGTTCTAAGACAATGGGAAGGCCATCCGAACATACTTTGTTATGAACCGCTTGTCCGAGAGCATTAAGGAGGAAGCTCAGCATGCTGATGTGGTATACAACACATTCTGTGACGTCAGGTCCAACTTCACTCTTCCCATGAACATCTTGATAAATACCGGGAGCCGATTATTGAACGAATCCAGGGAGCAGAGAAAAAGCTAAAGCGAGGAGTTCCCAGCCCTAAAAAGGATGAACTCGAGATGAACGTCTCGATGGATTCTCGTTATGAAACCTTTGTCACCTGTGCTTCCACATCTTTGGGTCGAATAGCCAAAAAATCAGATGAATTGGTGGAATCTCACCTTGAAGTTATCCGAAAGCTCAACAAACGACTATCGAACCTGGATGAGATGCTCCCCAAACTCGAGGAGGCCAAAGAGCGGGCTGAAGTGGCGAATCAGCGCTTAGAGGAGCGGATGCAGTACTTCGTGGTCCGTTTTAGAGAGCATGTCGGTCTTGGCTTGGGAGAGTGAAGATGGCCAGTAGGTCTGGGTTCAGAAGGGAGGAAGGAGAGCAGGAAGGAATGAAAAGAAGAAGGAAGGAAAGAAGAATGAGAAGGAAGGAAGGAAGGAAGGAAGGAAGGAAGGAAAAAGAAGGAAGCAAAAGATGGTTGTAGGAATTTTTTTTATAAATATGTTTTTTTTATTTGGCTCATGAATGAAACCTACTCAGAATTCTCAGTCTCTTCTTCCTTCATATCTCGCATGTCCCATACAGTAGGATAATACTTTTTCAGATACTTGCCATTAATAGTACGAGGAAATTCTTTTCCGTCGATATGCATTAGTCGATAAATATTTCCAACAAATGCTTCGGTTACCATAAATGGTCCTTTCCAAGTTGGTGACCATTTACTAAACTTTTTGCTATCCGAACTAGCCGGTAGAATGATCCTCCATACTAAGTCACCAATTTTAAACTGTTTGCACTTCACATGTTTATTATATATTTTGGTGACCCTATCTTTCTGGAGGATTAGCTTTTTTAGGGCAATCGCTCTATTTTCCCCCAAGTCATTAATGTTGGCAAACATTAACTCGTCATACTCCTCCTTGGCCAAATCATTATGAAGTCTGACTCGTAAAGACTGAACTATAATTTCGACAGGGAGGACTGCTTCTTGTCCATAAGTAAGCATGTATGGGCTAGTTCCGGTAGCAGTCTTTTTAGATGTTCTATAAGTCCATAATACAGTTGACAACAACACATCCCACTCTCTGGGATTGTCCTCCAAATGTCGTTTAATTAATGCAATAATAGCTTTGTTGGAGGCTTCAGCTTGACCATTGGCTTGGGCATAATAAGGAGTTAAATGAATCATTTTAATGCCTCTAGACTTGGCGAAACTAATCACTTCCTGCCCAATAAAAACCGTGCCTTGGTCCGTAGTTATAGATTCTGGAATGCCAAATCGATGAATAATAGGCTCCTCGATGAACTCCTTCACTGTTTTTTGTGTTATATTCTTATATGAGGCTCCTTCAACCCATTTGGTAAAATAGTCAGTAGTAACCAGAATGAAGCTATGTTTTCTTGACTAAGGGGGATAGATTTTTCCTATTATATCCATAGTCCAGCCCCTAAACGGCCAAGGTTTGATAATGGGTTTCATTACGGCTGCAGGAACATGTTGAATAGGTCCATACTTTTGGCAGGCTTCACACCCCTTAGCATAACTTATGCAGTCTTGGGTAATAGTCGGCCAAAAATAACCATGTCAACAGAGTAACCACTTCATTTTTATCCCTGATTAATGGCCCCACATATGCATTCATGAACCTCAGACATTGTTATCAAAGATTCTTGTCGTCCTAAATACTTGAGCAATAACCTATTCACAGTCTTACGATATAACTCATCCCCAACCATTAAATAATTGAAAGCTTTTCTTTTGAAATTTTTATCAGTAGAGACTGGGTTATTGAGATACTCTATAAATGGGGCTCTCCAATGTTGGACTACCATTTTGTCGTTAGTTGTGTCGTCGTCGGGAATTTCTGTTGACTGTGTAAACATGACTCTATTGTCTATCGACCGTAGGACCTTGGTTTGAGTAATCATATGATCAACAAGCTCTTTTGATATTTTATAACCGGAAGCCATTTGTACCAACTCATTGGCTTCCGCGTTATGCACTCTTTTAATATGGACTAAGTCAAAATCGTCGAAGTGATTTAGGAGCTCTTTGGCCAGTGAGTAATAGGATATAATATTCTCGTTAAGACACTGGTACTCCTCGGATAATTGCTTTATCACCAATTGAGAATTTCCTATAACTTTGACGAAACATATTTTCATGTTGGCCAATATATTTAGGCCGACAATTAAGGCTTCATATTCGGCCTGGTTATTGGAGCATTCAAAATTCATTTTGAACATAAGTTTCGTTTTCTGTCCATGAGGAGAAATTATCATGATCCCAATCCCAGCAAATCCGGGGGTACTGGATCCATCGAAGTAGAGTTTCCATAGGACCACGTAAACGTATCCCGCACAATTCTCATTTCGAGCTCGAGGGTATTCCGTAATAAAGTCTGCTATAGCTTGCCCTTTTATTGCTTTAAGTGGCATATAAACCAGATTTATTTCAGTCAGAGCAAATGCCCACTTGGCGATTCAGCTTTTAACAATAGGTCGAGTCAGCATGTACTTAATCACATCTATTTTACATCACATATACCGTAGTCGACAGCATATAATGACATAATTTTGTACATGCATGAAACAATGACAAGCATAGCTTCTCAATCGCAGTGTATCTTGTTTCAGGATTATTCAACATCTGACTCAAATAATACACCGCTTGCTCTTTGCCTTCACCATTCTCCTATGCCAGCATACATCCAATGGTAGTATTAGTAGAGGCAAGGTACAATTTCAATGGTTGACCTACTCTTGGCGGCATCAAGACTGGCGGATTAACCAAATACTGTTTGACTTGATCAAAAGCATGCTGATATTTGTCTTTCCATACAAACTCTTCATGACTTTTCAACTTCACCAACGGGGAAAATAACTCAATTTTTCCTAACAAGTTAGCAATGAATCGATGCAAAAAATTTATCTTCCCTAAAATCATTTGAAGTTGCTTTCTAGTCGTGGGGGGTGACAGTTCTAAGATAGTCTTAGTTTTATTCTTGTCGATTTCAATCTCTCTCTGATTAACCAGAACCCTAAGAAGTTGCCAGCTCTTACTCCAAAAGCATATTTTAATGGATTCATTTTTAGGTTGAATTTTTGCATCCTAATAAAAGCTTGCTCTAAATAGTTTAAATGACATACCTGGTCTGATTTGACAATGATGTCATCGATGTAGACTTCCATAAATTCTCCAATCATATCATGAAAAACAAAATTAATGGCCCTTTGATAAGTTGCCCCTGCATTCTTTAATCCAAATGGCATGATGAGCCATTCAAAAGTACCAATAGCCCCAGGGCACCTGAATGTAGTTTTATGGACGTCATCTTTAGCAATGAATATTTGATTGTAGCCTGCATGGCCATCCATTAATGGCATAATTTCGTTTTCAGAAGCTGAATCGACTAGCATATCCGCCATTAGCATCTGATACTCATCCTTAGGGGTAGCTGCATTTAAGTCTCTGAAATCAATGCAGACACGCAGCTTCCCATTCTTTTTCTTTACTGGGACAATGTTAGACAACCACTCCACATATCATGCTGTCCTAATAAAACCTGTTGCCATCAATCGCTCGACTTCCTCTTTTATTTTAAGGATTACTTCTGGGGCAAATCGTCTGGATGGCTGCTTATGAGGCTTGAACCCCTTTTTTATAGGTAGCCGGTGTTTAACGATATCTCTACTCAATCCTGGCATTTCTTTATAATCCCAAGCGAAACATTCCTTATACTTCTTCAAGAGTCTTATCAACTAAGCTTTGAAGTTGTCATCAATCAATGAACTTATATAAATAGGACGGTATTCTTTACCTAGTCTAAGGTTGACTTCTTATAATGGATCTTGAGCTTCAATTGATTTTTCACTCTCTTTTATGGGTGACTCTTCAAATTCAAGAGTTCCATCGACAATTTCTACGGATTGCTCCGGAAGTTCGGCCCGATAGGCCGAATACCTCTCAATGAGGTCTTTTAACAATATAAGGTTCTCCATAGATAACCTCATTTAATTATGCTGTCAGTTGACTCTTTAGAACCCATTCAACGATCCCTTTGTCGAAACAACAGAATGTAATACTATCAGGGTCAATGAGAGGTGGCTTGCTGATTGATATACCGTCTTCCAATGCTAATTGATGAATTAGAGATGCATGTGCATATGTTACTTGTGATTTGGTGTTTGATTTGACGTACTCTACCTTATCCCCATTTCAAAATGCTAGCATCTAATGAAGAGTTGATGGTACACACTGATTACCATGGATCCAATCCCAGCCCAATAGTAAATTGTAAGATCCATCTGCATCAACCACGCAAAAGGACGTTCTGGAAGTTTTGGTACCCACAGTTAAGTCTGCTATGAAAATGCCTTTAACTTCATAGATTTCTCCAGTAAAGTCGGACAATTGAATGTTTGATGGAATAATCTCTTTATCTCGTCTTCCCAGTTTCTTGTAAAACCGATATGGAATGAGATTAAGTGTAGATCCCCCATCTACCAGTACTCTAGATACAGGTCGACCATTAACTTTTGTGTTAATATTCAGGGCCCTTAAATGATTTGAACCCTTGGGCAGAGGTTTTTCAAATTCCACTACCTCCTCAATGTCAAAGTGGAATTCTGCTTTTTCTTTTTCTTTCATTGCACCCTCTGCCGAATGATCTGATTCCATCGTCATTACTCGAAGGTTCGATGGAAGACATACTCGAACCATACAAGAACTCAACGATGAGATAGATCTTGACAATTGCTGTGATTAGTATCGTGAATACTTGGCATCTTGTTTTGGTAAAGAATGCTGAGGTCGATAAGATGTCGACACTTGAATTCCTGATTTTCTTTTCCAGACTAAATTCCCATGCTTAGGATTTTTCGGCCTAGCTTTTTGCTCAGCAATTAAGGCTAGCTTCACCTGCTTGACGTGAACTTGATTTACTTGTTGTTGGAACTAATATTCCTTTCTTTTTCGTAACATTCTCCTTTTTTGAGTTCGCGTTAGGTTTGAGGTACGATTTCGAGTTCGGCTGGCCTCATACCATTGACCAACAAGTGGGTCTCTTGGCACCTTCAGAGTTCGTCAATATGGTAGATGAAAGTCTGTATGAAAATCTTCCCAGTCAAGGAGATCAGGACCCTATCCACTTGGCTCAATTTTCCCATCGTATAATGGTGGTGAAGCATAACTTACATAATAATCATATTTACCACTAGGCTCTTATCAACAATTGGATCACCTTCTTCTTACCTTTGCTTGAATGACTTAATGACTTTATTATGACCTCGACGAACTCTATGATGCTTAATACCCTTAGAAGGAATTTGTTCGTTATATGAATCAATGAGTGTCAAATTACGGAATTCGTCGACAACTTTACCGGGCAGAGGCCTTTGACTTTTGGAGTAATGTTTCTCTTGTTCCAAGAGTTGCTCACACTTTTCGCAAAAGCGACGTGGCAGATGCCCCCCGGTGTTTGTCCTTAATGACACAATTCCTGCCATTACGGAAAAGGATCGATATCAACTTCCATTGGAGACTTGCCTTTGTCTTCAGAGAATTTTATCTTTCCTTGTTTAATAGCTTCTTTGACGTTTCTTTTAAATACAAGGCAGTTTTTAGTGGCATGGCTCCACGAATGATGCCACTTGCAATACTTCTTTTCGGCTAATTCTTCTTTGGTGGGTAAAACCTGACCTTCCGTTAGCCTGATCTAACCGTCAACTAATAATAAGTCAAATATTTCCCCTGTCTTGTTGATGTCGAAATAATAAAAAATGGGTTCCTTAGCCTTTGACATGAGGTTAGATTTTTCTCTAACTCTTGCTAGTTTTAAAGCTTTGTAGATGTATGGCTTATCAATCACCATTTTTGCGAGAGCTATATCTGCTATATCTATTGATTCGGTTTCATCCTTGTTCTCTTCAGCATCGGCCCAATGAACTTCACCTTGTCGACCATATCTTTTGTCTTTTTCCTGGAGGAGACTTTCATGCTTAGTAGCAATGGTTGACAACTGGAATAGATCCGAATATGGTTGTCCAACCATTCTCTCTTGGATTTCAAACTTTAATCCATTAAAAGCGAGGTCCGCGAAAGTCTTTTCAGGTAAAGGAACTAAACACTTATTCCTTGCCCTCTTAAATTTGGAAATGAACTGATCAACAGACTCATTAGCTAATTATTTCATGATTAAGAGATAAGCTACAGACAAATCCGGCACGGCCCTTTGAAATTGACAATGAAATAATCTCTCAATTTGTTCCCATGATGTAACCAAATTCACAGGTAAAGCAATGTACCATATAAAAGCGGTTTTTGACAAGGACAAAGGAAATAATCTCAATTTCCAATAATCAGCATGAGCCGCATCACCACATTGAGCCAGAAAACGATTAACATGTTCAAAAGTGGACTGGTCTTTCTCTCCAGTGAACAATGTAAATTTTGGCATTTTAAAATCTCTTGAATATGGTATTGTATACATCCAATCAGGATATGGTTTTCTATAAATGTTTTGGAGGTATCTCGCATCATAGCCGTATCCCCTTAGTACATGGTCCGCTAGTAATTAATTTCATGCTAGACCAACGAAGGGCGCAGGAGCTACCACATAATTGGGCAGCAATGGCTGATTCAAATTTTGATAAGGTAATTGGTAGAGCGGCTGCTGTGGTAACTGTGGCAGCTGTTGAGGTGGTACATTGTAAGCAACCAACGATGGGTTAACTGATAGGTTTAGCTATGCTGGCATTGGTTGCTGGACTTGAACATTTGGACCCATAGGGGATGGAAAATGCTGATTCACGTTAGGTACCACTGGCTGAGGCGCCTGAAGTTATGGTTGGATGTTTATCTGTTGAATTTGTTCTTGCCCCCTAGGGAATGGTGCTATAAGATTCTAAGCATCTAGGACTACTGGTTGAGGACTTACCTAGATAGCAGATGAGCCTTGTATCTAAGCCACCTGATGTCCTCTTCGGAAGTTTTCGTCTATCACCAGCTATCGAGCAATTACTCCATTCGGGTTTGCGCTAGCATGTAGTAATCCTTCGTTGATTGCTATTGGCAAGGTTTCATTCCTTGGTAATATACGAACGGATAGAATTATAGAAGTAGTTTGCATGACTGTCCCAAACTGTATAGCAGGACCCCCTAATGCTAATGGGGACCCTGTTGTTAATTGGGTTGGTGCAATGGAACCTTCATGTTGATCTTGCGTGCATTCATGATAGGTGTTAATGATCAAAGACCTAACCACTTCAGTCATACGCCTTACTACATAATCAGCGAGCTCGTTCTAAGTTTCCTTAATAGTTCGCCTCATGGTAGAAAGTATAACTGGTGTGAGCTCAATTTGCCTTTTTTTTTTTTCAACACACTGCCTCAACATGTCGGCGGCCTCTTCTCGAGACTGGTTCGCCACCTCGGTATGAAGAAATTAAGCAGATGATGTCTTGGCACGGTTATTATCTTCCGCCATCAATAAATCTTGCTCGTCAGTAGTATTATCCAAGTTGGTTCTACTCCGGGTGCATGGCATAACACTCTCTCAACTTAACTCAATAGTTGTCCCACCGGGCGTGCCAAAAAGATGTTTCGCCGGTTTGTTATTCCGTCGAAAAATCTTTCACCAAACGCTGCGTTTCGGATTTTATTAGAGGAGACCAAGGTCTTGAGTCAAGCTTGGACAGAGAATGTCAAATGCATTTATTAATCCTAGTTTAGATCTTATACCCTGACTCGATATGATGTCGAACTCGACAATATTAGCCATGAAATGACAACTTACAGATGTTAAAATTAAGTTATGCTGGAATTTAATCAACGACACAACTCCAAAGTACGTCAGAATTTAATCAATGACGTAACTTGAATGAATATGGCTAGAATCTAATCGACAGCTATATACCAAACACAGTACCGGAATTTAATCGACGACACTGAGCTAGTAGCTCAATACTGGAATCTAATCAACAATACTGAACCTGATAAAGACCCTCGTCGAAATTAAATCTACGACACAGAATCTGGAAATTAAGACTAACACTACTCCTAATATGCTTAAAGATAAATGCTAAATAAAGGATGTGTTGTGTTGTTGAAGAAGGGTCCCCTCTTTGTAGGAAGTCCTTGAGTATTTATAGAGCAGCTTGACAACCGTTCCTTGAAAGTTGTTTTCCACTTCTTACGTTTCGTGCTTCAACTATTTCCTAACTTGTTGGTGTCGCTTACGCTCCTTGGGCATCACGTAGTAGCTAATTTTCTTCCACGTGTCATTCTATTTCTTGTTATTCTTGAAGCCCACGGTAGTGTCATTCCCTTTTGACACGTGTAAATGAATTTTCTACCATGTATCACCATGATTTTGCACAAAACTTGCGATTCTGAACTTTGTCGATGTCACATGCGAAGCTCGTGATTTAGGACTTGTCGACGTTACGTGCAAGACTTAGATTGGCTGACATCACGTGCAAAGCTCATGATTTGAGACTCGTCGACGTTACGTGCAAAGCTTAGACTTGTCGACATCACGTGCAAAACTCGTGATTTTAAACTTGCCGACACCTTTATGATGTGTTTTGCCGACAAATGCTTTTGGGCCTGACTTACGGCCTTTCTCATATTTTTGCCATGTGGGCCATATTTTATATCTTCTGTAACTTGCAGATGGTCTATTCCCATTAAGGGTAATTTTGGGTGTCAAACACATGCACAATAGAAAGAATTGCATTTTGGTCTAATATGTCAACTATGTAATCAATCGCATGCTTAAAATCATCAATTGACAGATCTAATGATATTATTTCATGTGATGCATAGGATTTGTCTTCCCAGGTATATAGAGTGCGTAGGAATGAGATTTTTTCATGAGCCGAAACCTAGATTTTTGCCCCAATAGCCACTCAAGCTTAATAGTTCGTAAAATTCTGCACATGTCAACAAACGTGTCGAACAAGTAATACAATAATGAGAAGAGTATCATCCCACAGAGATTAATGATAATAAACCAATTAAATATTAAAAATAAACTAATTCTAAAATTTATTTAATAGATCAAAATAGAATTGAGAATAAATAAAAATTGACAATTTTTAAAAATGAAATTTTATAAACTAAAGACAGATAATCAATCGGGTAAAATATGTTAGAGCATCCGATTTCACTATAACCACTAGATATGAATTTTAGATTTTATGCATACAAGAATAATATCAAACATGTGATAGCAGAATTTCCTAGTCTATTTACTATTCTATCTCTAGGTATAACAAACCTACTTAGTTTATCAATTCACTATATCTATATGTGAATTTAAATAAACATAAGTGCATTAAAATATGTGAATATTCCCGGTTTACAATGAATCTTTTAAACCACCTTATCACTGAAGACTACACAAATAACATGGTATATTCTTTACCAAAAAAAAAATAACATGGTATATTTCTATCCACATTTAATTATTGATTATATATTATAATGAGCAATTGCATATTATTACTTTTCAGTCTCAAACATGCAAATCAGATCATTCAAGTGATGGCCAGTCACTTAAAGGCATTAAGCACAATAATATATAACTCACACGAATGAAATTACTTGCAAAGCAT
This sequence comes from Syzygium syzygioides, assembly GCA_031216285.1. NCBI lineage: Eukaryota > Viridiplantae > Streptophyta > Magnoliopsida > Myrtales > Myrtaceae > Syzygium > Syzygium syzygioides. Next base: position 19,426,309 of record CM062251.1, read on the forward strand.
AAAAAGCATGTAATTCATATCATCATGATTATGCTACGTCATAACTCTAGCAAAGGAAATTAGAACATAATAAAAAAAAAGAAACGAAAATATAAATTAAACCAAACATCTTGAATCAAAGAACAAGAATTCTGTCATCACTTTTGTCTTCTCTTCAAAATATTTGAAAAACTCTTAGAACACTGAAAACAAAAATGATCTAAAAAAAACTTTTTGTTCCCCAAAATTATCCTATTTATATGATAACATCTAAGACTCTTTTCACAAAGCAATTGATTCTTTTTTTGTATAAAAGTATGGAATAAATCGTAGAATTCTCAATGTGAGATCCACCTTCCAACTCTTCTTTGGGTAGCATATTCCTTTCATTCTTTTTGCCATATTTTCCTTATTTTCTCTATATCTCAATATTTTGCATAAATAAGGAAAAATTGAGTAAATAAAAGGAAATCCAAATATATTCTAACAAATATTGCATTATTTATTGCCTAGAGTAGATAAAATAGCTCTATGTTTATAGAGTTATCAAATCCCCAAACTTAACATTTTGCTAGCCCCCGAGCAAAAATAAGATATAAAACATACTCAAGCTAACAACCCCCTCCATGACTTCCTTCCATAACTGGTTGAAATCACAATTCAAAGAAAAACACAAATTTCATCCAAACATTGAAATAGATTCATAAGTTAAAACCAATTCTAACTATGTGATCCAAGTGTGTGTGTGTGAGTCCTCATCTTTTCGAATTATATGTAATCTAGATAAGTTCACATTGGTATACAACCTCTCAAAAACTCTTTATAATTATAACCAAATCTCATAGGCTTGCTTTTCATTCCTCTCTCCACTAATGTAAGCTAATCATCCGATCAAAAATTAATAGGGCTTTCCTTAGGTTGTAATGTAAGGTTGGGCTAACGATGAGATAATGGTAAATTTAAGCTCAAATCACCCATGAATACATTGATTTCTAGGATCTAATTAGAGCACATGCCACTATCTCCAATTCACATCTTCAAAATAATCTTTCTACCACCACATATCATCATTCTTTCTCCTCTTTTTTTCTTTTTTTTTTCATTGCTTTATGGTGACGTTCCTCCCTAAGTCCCTCCTAATATAACGTGAACATTCTCAATCCATTGAGTATCCAAGAGGTTCACTCAATTGAAAGTTGGATACGGAACCATAAAAGAAATATTTTTTTTCTTGAAACGATACACCTAAACAACCATAGCAATCAAATTATTTCCATGCTCCACCCTTCCTCCCAAATTGCTATTATGCTCATATAAACTTTTATCCAAAAAAAATCAACATGTTCGCAAGGCGTGGGACAATGATATAATTTGGCAAAAGGTAAGCTAAAAAATGTATGCGGCTGCCAATGAAAGATTGGATAAGAATTATGGCTCAACAGGGTGACTATGGATAAATAAATAAGGTTCGCTTGAAAGACTCAATCGATCCAAAAATTGCCTAAATCATTTTCTCAGTTAGATGTAGCCTAGGATTTTGCCTCAAGAGAAAATCAAACAAATTCTAAGATTTTGGTGAGATCTAAGAAAAGCACATACTTCACATGAATGTTCTCTAGATGCACACACTACTAAAAAATTACGGACTTTTAGTGCTCAGTAAGTGGATCAACATAATCAGAATCAAAATTAACTCACATATCATTCACAAGTTTGAACAAAATTTAAATTTTCCTAAGAATCGCAAAAATTCACAACAAGGAATGCAATCATGAAAAAAAATTTAGATTTAGCAAAAAAAATTTAGCAAAAATTTTATCTCCCCCCAAACTTGAATGAAGCATTGTCTTCAATGCGAAAAACAAAAGAAACAAAAGAAAAATAGGAACAAGAAAACTCCCCTTGTTGTAGGATGTGCCCATGGATGATCTTGATGACTAAACTCCAAAAAAGTGATCCTTTAAGAAAGAAAATTAACCTGGATAAAAAAAATGAACATAAAAATTAATGAGGAAACATAATAAAAATGCTTGGGTTGCCTCCCAAGAAGCACTTGTTTTATATTTTTCGGCCAAACTATCCCAGCTGTCCTTATTCTGGAGGATGAAGTTCAATAGTGGTCTTCTGCTTGTAATCACCATCGAAGTAGGGCTTCAAATGTTGACCGTTCACCTTATATGTGCCTTCGATGTCATGTGCAATTTCAACTGTTCTATATGGAAATACCTATGTGACTAGAAAAATACCAAACCATCGAGAACGTAACTTTCCTAGAAAAAGTTTAAGACGAGAGTAATAAAGTAAAACTTTTTAGCCAATTTTGAACTCTCTTCTGAATATGTGTTTATCATGCCATCTTTTTGTACGCTCCTTGTATATATTAGCATCTTCATAGGCCTCATTGCGAAATTCCTCCAATTCATTTAGTTGTAACAATCTTTTTTCACCTATAGACTACATGTCAAAATTCAGAAATTTCAATACCCAATATGCTTTATGCTCTAATTCCACTAGTAGATGACAAGCCTTCCCAAATACTAGCCTAAAAGGAGACATCCCAATTGGGGTTTTGAATGCTGTTCTATAGGCCCAAAGTGCATCATCAAGTTTCATTGACCAATCTTTCCTAGAGGCCTTCACTGTTTTTTTCTAAAATTCTCTTAATTTTCCTATTTGAAACCTCTACTTGACCACTAGTTTGAGGATGATAAGGTGTTGTAACCTTATGTGTGAGTCCATACTTGCTCAAAAGTGCTTCAAACTATTTATTGCAAAAGTGTGTCCCCCTATCACTTATGATTGCCTTAGGAGTGCCAAATCATGTAAAAATATTTTTCTTCAAGAATTTGACAACAGCCTTATCATCATTTTTTAGCAATGCTATAGCTTCTACCCATTTAGATACATACTCCATAGCCACTAAAATGTATAAATTACCATAAGAAGGTGTAAAGGGTCCCATGAAATAAACACCCCAAACATCAAATAATTCACACACAATAATATTGTTTAAAGGCATCTCATTTTTTCTAGAAATATTTCTAGTTCTCTGACACCGATCACATGAAGCTACATAGGAGTAAGCATCTTTAAAAAGTGTGGGCCAATAAAATCCAAATTGTAAAACCTTAGTTGTAGTTTTGGTGGCACCAAAATGATCACTTGCCCCTTTGTCATGACAATAATGTAGAATATTTGCCTTTTCTTCACTTGGAACACATCTCCTTATGACATGATCTGCACATACTTTAAAAAAAAAAGGTTCTTCCCAAAAAAAAATTTAACATTAGAAAAGAATTTTTTCTTCTGTTAATATGACAATTCAAGAGGAAGAATATTACTAACCAAATAATTCACAAAATCAGCATACCAAGGAATTTTTGTGGATTTGATGGAAAAAATTTTCTTATCAGGGAACTCTTCCATAATTGGACTTATCTCTTCCTTTAAATTTGGAATTCTTGACAAGTGATCTGCAACTAGATTTTCAATCCCCTTCTTATCTTTAATTTCCAAATTAAATTCTTCTAGCAATAGAATCCACTTGATTAAACGTGGTTTTGATTCTTTCTTTTCAAGCAAATACTTAAGAATAGAGTGGTTAGAATAAACTAGAACTTTTGAGCCAATTAAATAAAAATGAAATTTATCAAAAGCAAAACCACTGTCAAAAGTTCCTTTTCTGTTGTTGAATAATTCAATTGTGCACCTGACAAGGTTTGGCTGGCATAGCAAATGGTTTGAAAAACTCCATTCTTCCTTTGTCCCAAAATAGCTCCCACTGTAGAATCGCTAGAATCACACATCAACTCAAAAGGTAAATCCCATTCCGGTATTGCCATGATTGGTGCTGATATTAACTTCTCCTTTAAAGTGTTAAAAGCCTGTACGCATTCATCAGTAAAATTAAATATTGCATCTTTTACCAAAAGATTAGATAGGGGTTTAGCAATTTTTGAAAAATCTTTTATAAACTGCCTGTAGAATCCCGCATGCCCCAAAAATCCTCTAACAAGTTTTATAGATATTGGTGGAGGCAATTTTGCAATAACCTCCACTTTGGCTTGATCGACTTCTATTACATTTCTAGAAATCTTATGTCCAAGCACTATTCCTTCTTGTACCATAAAATGACACTTCTCCCAATTTAAAACAAAGTTAGTATCCTCACATCTTTGTAAGACCAAAGCGAAATTATTTAAACAAGAGTCAAATGACGAGCCAAAAATGGAAAAATCATCCATAAAAATCTCAATATATTTTTGAACCATATAAAAAAAATAGCCATCATGCATCTCTGAAAAGTAGCTGGTGTATTACAAAGACCAAAGGGCATTCTTCTAAAAGCAAAAGTACCATAGGGACAAGTGAAAGTAGTTTTTTCTTGATCTTCTGGTGCAATAGGGATGTGATTATACCTTGAATATCCATCAAGAAAGCAATAAAACTCATGTCATGCAAGTCTTTCCAACATTTGATCAATAAATGGTCAAGGAAAATGATCTTTTCTAGTGGCATCATTCAATTTTCTATAATCCATGCACACACGAGCACCCAGTCAATGTCCTAATAGGAATCAATTCATTATTGTCATTTTTCTGAACATTCAGACCTCCTTTTTTTAGCACAACTTGCATAGGACTTACCCAGGAACTATTAGAGATAGGATAGATGATCCTTGCACCAATTTAATTACCTCAGCTTTCACCACTTCTTGCATTTTCGGATTCAAATGACTCTGAGGTTGGATAGTGGGTTTATGTTGTTCCTCCATCAAAATTTTGTGCATGCAAAGTGAATGACTAATTCCCTTTATGTTAGCTATTTTCCATCTAATTGCACCTTTATGCTCTCTCAACACTTTGAGCAATTTCTCCTCCATTAAATCTATCAAAGAAGAAGATATAATTACTGGCAAAGAAGAAATTCCATCTAAATAATCATATTTCAAATGAGAGGGTAAGGGTTTGATTTCAAGAATAGGAGGCTCTTCAATTGATGGCTTAAGCTTCGTTGTGTGTTGTCCCAACTCCTCAAATTTTGTTGCCTCATGCCTTGAATATGTTGGATTTGCCTCCATAAAATTTGCGTACTCCCTTATCTGCTCATTCTCAATTTCTCTGTCTTTTGATTGAACCAAACATGCTTCAAGTGGATCTTTAAAAATATTTTCTTGAAAAACCTTATTCACCAACTTGTCAATTGTCTCAACTCTAAAACAAGAATTATCATCATAGGGATATTTCATTACTTTAAAAACATTAAAAGAAATAAGATCATCTTGAACTCTAAGAATCAATTTCCCCTACTCTACATCAATAAGAGCTCTTCCTATTGCTAGAAAAGGACGACCTAAGATAAGTGGTATCTCAAAATCTTCATTCATGTCAAGAACTATGAAATCTACAGGAAAAATAAACTTGTCAACTTTTACCAATATATCTTCTACAATACCTCTCAAATATTTAATTGATCGATTAGCCAGTTAAAATGACATTGTGGTTTCTTTTACTTCACCCAATTCTAATTTCCTGAAAATAGAGAAAGACATCAAATTAATACTTGCACCTAAATCACACAATGCCTTTTCAAAGTAAGAATCCCCAATTGTGCAAGGAACTGTAAAACTCCATGGATCTTTTAACTTCGCAGGTAATTTATTTTGTAGGATGGCCGAACATTCCTCATTCAACTTCACAATTTCATAATCCTCTAGCTTCCTTTTGTTTGCCAAAATCTCCTTCAAAAATTTTGCATAGCTAGGCATTTGCACTAAAACATATGCAAAAGGAATATTAATGTGTAATTTTTTAAAAACATCAAGAAATTTAGAAAATTGTTTATCTATTTTATGCTGCTGGAGTCATTGAGGGAATGGAACTGGCAGCACATACGGCTTAAAATTATATGGAAAAAATTTGCTTTTACCTGTCTCCTTTGGTTGTTTCTTGACCTCTTTTTCTTTGTCTCTAGAAATCTTTTATTCAGCATCTTCTTCACCCACTTGTTTACCAATTCTCAGGGATATAGTTTTTACATTTTCAATTGGATTTTTCTCTATGTTGCTAGGCAAAGAACCATGTTGTCTCCCCGACATCATGTTTGCTAACTGCCCTACTTGCATCTCTAGATTTCTAATGGAAGCCTCTTGGTTCTAAAATCTCACATCTGTGCTTTTGATGAAGTCCTGAGTAGTGTTAGCAAATTTTGTGACTATATCTTCCAATATGGACTTTGTCTCTTCTAGTTGTTTCCATCACGGTGACGATCTCGTCACATTCTGATTATTCCATGAAAAATTTGGACGATTGCGCCGTCCCAAATTATATGTATTGGAGTATGAATTATTTTGTGATCCGTTAAAATTCCCAACAAAATTAGCATTTTCATTAGGTTGTGCAAAAGTATTACCTACCTGATATTCTGTGCTAACATGTCCTCCATTGCAAAAATCGCATGTCGTACATTGAATTTTCATGCCTGAGACACTCATATTATATATCTTTTTATTGAGTGCTTCAATTTGCGCAGCGATTGCCGTGAAAGCATCCACCTCATGAACTCTGCTAGCTTTGGGCACTAGTATTCTCTCAATAGGCCACTGATAACTATTTGATGCCATCTCCTCTAATAAGTTGTAGGCTTCTTTTGATGTTTTATTATTCAGAGTTCTCCTTGCAGCTGCATTGGTAATAAAACAGAGATTTGTACTACACCCATTATAAAAAGTTTGTACCTGCATCCATACGGATAGTCCATGATGTGGGCATCTCCTAAGAAACTCCTTGAATCTTTCTCATGCTTCATACAATGATTCATTGTCCATCTGCATAAAATTAGTAATATCGTTACACATTTTTGCCGATTTTGCAGGTGGAAAGAACTTACCAAGAAATTTTTGGATCATATCATTCCACGTAGTGATTGATCCTGTAGAAAGAGAAGAGAGCCAATCTTTAGCTTTGTCTCTAAGGGAAAATGAAAATAATCTTAATTTAATAGCATCATCTGTAACTCCATTATATTTAATTGTGTCACAGATTTTAAGAAAAGCATCAATGTGAGCATTTGGATCATCCTTTGGTAGCCCACTAAATTGCACTGATTGTTGAAGCATCTGAATCAATGATGGCTTGATCTAAAAGTTGTTTGCTTGAATTGCAGGTCTCATGATGCTTGATGTGGTGCTCTCAACTGTTGGCGCAGCATAATCTTTCAGGAGTCTATGTTGATTTCTACCATCACCAACTCTCTCCATCTTTTTAGTGTGATTTCTTTGTTCTCTCAGTCGTCTTTTAAATGTACGTTCGATTTCTGGATCAAACTCAGCAAGTTTTCCTTGTTGGCTATGTGTCATACACCAATGTATACTTTGAAAAAAAGAAGAAGATAAAAGCTAGATTAAACTTAGAATTATCTGGTATCAATATTAATTGGTATTAAATAAGCAATCCTCGGCAACGGCATCAAAAACTTGTTTGTAAAATTCTGCATGTGTCAACGAACGTGTTGAACAAGTAATACAATGATGAAAAGAGTATCGTCCCACAGAGATTGATAATAATAAACCAATTAATTATTAAAAATAGATTAATTCTAAAATTTATCTAACAGATCAAAATAGAATTGAGTATAAATAAAAATTGACAATTTTTAAAAACGAAATATTATAAACTAAAGGACGATAATCAATTAGGTAAAATATGTTAGAGCAATCGATTTCACTATAACCACCAAATATAAATTTTAGATTTTATACATACAAGAACAATATGAATCATGTGATAGCGGAATTTCCTAGTCTATTTACTATCCTATCTCTAGGTATAGCAAACCTACTCAATTTATCAATTCACTATATCTCTATGTGAATTTAAATAAACATAAGTGCATTAAAATTTGTGAATATTCCCGGTTTACAATGAATCTTTTAGACCACCTTATCACCGAAGGCTACACAAATAACATGGTATATTTCTATCCTCATTTAATTCTTGGTTATATATTATAATGAGCAATCACATATTATCACTTCTCAATCTCAAACATACACATCAGATCATTCAAGTAATGGCCAGTTACTTAAAGGCATTAAGCACAATAATATATAATTCACACGAATGAAATTACTTGCAAAGCATAAAAAGCATGAAATTCATATCATAATGGTTATGCTACGTCGTACCTCTAGCAAAGAAAATTAGAACATAATAAAAAAAGAAACGAAAATATAAATTAAACCAAACATCTTGAATCAAAGAACAAGAATTTTGTCATCACTTTTGTCTTCTCTTCAAAATACTTGAAAAACTCTTAGAACACTGAAAACAAAAATGATCTTAAAAAAAAACTTATTGTTCTCTCAAATTATCCTATTTATATGATAACATCTAAGACTTCTGTCATAAAGCAATTGATTCTTTTTCATATAAAAGTATGAAATAAATCGCCGAATTCTCAATGTGATATCCACCTTCTAAATTTTCTCTGAGTAGCATATTCCTTTCCTTCTTTTTGCCATATTTTTCTTATTTTCTCTATATCTCAATATTCTACATAAACAAGGAAAAATTAAGTAAATAAAAAAAAATCCAAATATATTCTAACAAATATTCCATTATTTATTGCCTAGAGTAGATAAAATAACTCTATGTTTATAGAGTTATCAATAGAAACCTTCCAAATAAAGAAAAGAGAACTATGCTCCGTTTGTTTCGCGAAAAACGAGTGATTTGGAAAATATTTTTCTTAAAATAATCCTTTGTATTCCTTCAATAATTAGTTAATGAAAAATATTCATAATTGACAACAATTAAGTCTAAATATTTTCATAAACAATGAAAATATTTTTTATTGATTCATTTTCGCGAAACAAATGCACTTTTAGTGAAAAACCTAGCAAACCCCATTCTAATTCCATTTCTGTGAACCCTAACTAACTAGCCATTGGCCCATCATCATAAAACATTCAATGAAAATGGTGATTACACTCCACCACATGGTTTTCTGGATTATCCGATTAATTGGATGTCCTTTCCACGGATTAATTAGATGTAAAACCCTAGATATGCATGAGAACGAGTTCGAAAGTCTAGAGCTATTATTATTAAAACCGGGTAGACCCACGATTTGCGATGATGATCTCAAAAACATCATCAAATGCGAGCTATGGAATCGAATTGACCCGAGTTGACTTGATCCCAATTAACGCGTCTTTCGAGGTGGCGGTGATCTCGACCGATGTTGAAAGATAACTTTGTGGAATTTCGGGTTGTAGGAGAGCCTAGACAAGGCTATTGAGTAAGGTCTGATTTCATCACTAGGCCTATATTTTTGGAATAGGGAAGAGCCCAAGCTCTGTCGTTGATGAGGCCTAGCTTTGCTTGGTTCTCGTGACCTTGTTTGCTCTGGCTCTCACGGATAGCCGGACAAACTAAAAGCGTAGTTGATTATGATTGAAAGACAATCTAGCTAAGCAGCTATAGACAAGCGATTTCCTTCCGAGGCTTAGTTAGGCCAGCTTAAGCATCCTGGCTCAACCATTTCAAACAATTATTATACTTAAAATCATGGATGAGTCTGGACAGTGACTTTTCGATCCAGTTCCTGACACAACACTGTTGGCTTATTGATCAAGTCGATTGGAGACTGTTGATTTGATTGAACCAAATCAATGACAAGATGATCCGAAAATCCATGATGAGTTTGGTCTAAGCAATTAGATCCCCCCTCTCTCTCTCTCTCTCTCGCATGATATTGAGGATAAGCGGCTAGTTGAACCCTCGAAGTTCCAATATTTTTAATCAAATCACTTGATTTTCAATCACTTTCATCGCTCACTCCTTCAATCATAAATTTAAAAAAAAAAAAAAGAAAACACTGCAAACGGATAAGGAGTCACATAAGCTTTTCTTAAAAGTACTACGTCAACTCTCTATTCTCTTTTTAAGAAGCTTTCACGGAGCCACAAGATCAAAAAAACTATGAAGGCTCGGTGAATAGATTAGATAATTTGAAAGCCTAGTGAAGTAGCAGCATGTAACTTTGAATCCATTGACGAAAAGATGATATTACTCCATAGTCTTATCTCTCTACACACGGCATTTGAACCATCGTCCTTGTTTCCCGGCTTTAAGTTGAGAAAAACTTCACGGATTCTCCATTAAAGTAGCTGTTCGTGCAAGGAAGTGACTCAAGCTATTTTAGCAAGTCTTCCGTCAAGGAAGGAAGCTGGGGACTTGGCTGTTACGTTTCTCCTCCTCAAATGCGACGACTCGCGGTTGAGCTTGTTCTTGGGGCAAATCCAAGACCGGCAGGTCAACAAATTAAGAGGGTAAATTCGAATGCGTCTTCAAGAAAAAGAGAAAAGGTACTGTAAAATGGAAAATTAGTTTCCGGTCAAGTTCTTCGATCTCTAAGCAAGTCTTCCGTGAAGGAAGGAAGCCAAGGATGTTACGTTTCTCCTCCTCAAATGCGACGACTCGTGGTGGAGCTTGTTCTCGGGGCAAATCCAAGACTGGCGGGTCAACAAATTAAGAGGGTAAATTCGATTGCGTCTTCGAGAAAAAGAGAAAAGGTACTGTAAAATGGAAAAATAGTTTCCCGTCAAGTTCTTCGATCTGTACTCGCTCACACAAATCTTTCCTCACGGTAGACTTTGTGAATGGAACTATTGCAATCATGTGTCAAACCATGGCCTTAGACTAGGAGCAGAACTTTCAGTTTTCATTTCAGGTTGAAATTTGAAGAGCAGAAATCAAAATCTTACGAGAATCAATTCGAAGTGTGGAAATTAGGGTTTCTGATTGAGAATGATGAAGACCATTGAGTGCACTGCTGGTGGTAAGTGTCGCGACCTACCCCTCGAGGGCTAAACTCGAATGAGGCGGGTTTAGAGATAAGTGTTCATGAGATGGTTTATATGGCACTTTTTTAAAATGATTTTACTGAAGTGTAAATCTTTTGTTTAGCCATATAACTCATTGATCATGAATGTGGATTTTCCCTAAATCCATATCTCGCGTGACAGCGGATTGATTATTTTTTAGGAGTCGCCACTAGCCTAGGTCGGGGGTCGGCTAGAATACCCAACCGAAACGCGGGAATTTCGTTTCGGTTTCTACGAAAACAAGAGATCAAAGGTTCGGGGACTAGCTTACGTTAATATTTCTATTAACGCCCTTTCGGTACCGCTAAACTTAACATGGTTGTTATCTAAGCAGTCATGCATTTGTTTTTATCATTTTCATGCCAAAGTCTTAGTCCACTGAGTGATCATGCATTTTGTTTTTGTATTTTCATTTTTTAGATTCTAAACTAATCCTATCTTAGTCTAGAAAAAGAAAGAAACAATCAATTGTATTTGAAAGACATTTCTTAAAGTAATCACTCGAAGTATTAAAAAAAACGAGCTAATTCTAAGTGCGAGAAAGTAAAAAGATAAAAACCCGCAACTCGTCGGGTGTTTAATACAACACAAATTGAAAACCCGAGACATGATCGGGAATGAATGAATTAAGTACAAATTGAAACCGGATTGGACATCGGTTTAGAACCATCATCGAATGAGTACAAATTGAGACCGGATTGGACATCGGTCAATCACCTTGGTCTTTTCGATTTTGGATTATCCTCCCATGGACCGCCTCTCGGGTGTCGGTATTTACATTCATAACATTCATTCATGAAAAGACAACATATGAAAGAACAATGATGTAATCAATTCACTAATTAAGCACGGGCCTCGGGATCGGCCTTTGTTTTTCATGCGTTTCGATTCATCACCCACTTAATCACCTAACATTGATTGATTAATGGTTAATGATAATGGGCTACCATTTGCATTCACAAAACGGCAACTCATATCAATTAACCCCTAAAGTCGGGTTCTAATGACCTTGAATGGGCTACCCGCCGAACATGCACCGGGCCTAACATTCATCTAACAAACACATGCATTATAATAAAATGAGCATGCATTCAAGCCCATGGGCCTTGTTTCGAAATCAATCCAACAATGAGAAATGGGCTTTATAAAAAAAGACCACTTATTCAATTAATACCTAATTCGGATTGAATCTGTTCAAGTATGATTAACTATCCTAATGACGTCCGAATGAAGTGATTTAGGTGTCATTAGAAAGCTTATGACATGAGGATCAAAAGTCAAGAAGACCATTTTTCCTAAATCCTAGTCAATTTTCCTGAAAATATCGAATTAAATCTCAGTGACAGGCTGGACTTGGTTCAGTTATGAATTTCAAAATAATGGCGGGAAGAATAACAAATCTAATCAAAACAGCGCGAAAATATTTGTGCAATTAGGATTCCCCATGTGCAACAACTTTCATGTTTTGAGTTTTTGCTAAAAAGCCCTCCAAATTTTTATAAAATTCGATTTTCGCGAGGGACTCAATTGCAAATAGAATTTTAACCTGAAAAGACCTTTCATGAGAATTTAAACAAATTAGTCCTTCAAAAATTGCTGTTAGGTCCTCAAAATCTCCAGTTAGTATATTGAGACCCCAATGAACAACTTTGAAGTTTTAAATTTTTGCAAAAAAGGGCTCTAACTTCATCAAATTCGGAGAAACACTTTGTGAACTTCAAAAGAACAAAAATCAGATCTGGACACAGAACTGATCAAATCATGAGAATTCCTTTTGAAAATTTAAATGATCTTCGATTTTGATGAAATTAGTATCAATAGAAAGATCTCGATCTCAGGAAGAACTTTCGTGAAAAAATTTTTTTCATATCTCGAACGCACGAATTTATGAAGACCGAAGAACACATGAAGGTCGAACTGAAACCAGCATGTCACCAGATTATATGCAGATGACGTGGCAAATCGTACTAGGCTAACGTGCTCAGAATTTTATGAAAATTGTACAGTGAATAGATCAAGATGTGTTTTACAACTTTCATGATTGACGTGTTTCCAGAAAATGATCGTAGAAAATCATAAAATTCATCGAACAGCACAACGTCAGTCAGGGAATCATCAGAACAGACTTAAACAAGGTATTCCAGATTCTGATCCTCACTTCTAAACGTGTTTTGACATAGCAAATCAAGTCCGATCGAAGCATATGATATATCAAATCGAAGCTTAAAACGAACACTACGACTCTCTGGTTTATCACTTCATCAGATTCTGACGTTAACAAGCTCAAATCAGAGTCTCAAACTTGCAGGTTTTCCAGGCTACGAATTTGCAGAACTGTGTTTAAGTGTTCTTACCTTGTCTCACGATGATCCAACGCTCAAGCGAGCGATCCGACCTCCGTATTCTGATCTGGAATATCACGGAGAAGCCTCGGAAAGCTCGGCCAATCTACAATAACGGATTACAAGAGATGATGTGAGAATCGATTAGTTTTCACACAAATAAACGAATCAGCAAAAGTTGAGGAAAATGATGCGATCCGGTGGCTGTTCAATGCGAGGCCAGCCACCACAATGCCGTGAGGACGTCGAGGGAGGTCGTCGGTTGCTTGGAATCGCCGGAGGAGGTCGCCGGAGAGCCGGTTCAGCCGGTTGAACCGGCTGAACACATCACCGGCAGCTTTGCCGGTGATGATACCGAGATGAAGAACTCGCCGGAGGGGGGTGCTCCGGCCACCAGCAAGGATTGCTGGTCTTGCGATCAGCCTCAAGCCGCCGTGGGGGACGTCGGAGGGGTGGCGGCTCGCCGGAAAGCCGCCGGCAAGGAGCTAGAACACTCACGGCCGAGAGAGGACTTCGGGAGAGAGAGAGATGATCGTGAGAGAGGGAGAAAGAGAGATGATCGTGAGAGAGAGAGAGAGAGAGAGAGAGAGAGAGAGAGAGAGAGAGAGAGAGAGAGAGAGAGAGAGAGAGAGGAGAGAGAAATTAAATCTGAAAATGAAAACCCCCCCAAATTTTGGAGGGAAAAAACCTTATATATCCCCCTTTAATTTTGGAATTTAACCCTTGCATTAATCCAATAGCCCAAAATGCATTTTTTAATGATTAAAAATCTTCTTTAAGGGCTAAAGATTAGTGACATGGCATCATGTACGGACATGATCAATTCTAGATGAATGGCCATGATTGATTTACTAATCCCCTAATTAATTTGCTTAATCCTTGAAAAAGGGTATTTTTGTCATTTTCAATTAAGGGCATTTTTGTCATTTTTGATTAAGGGCATTTTTGTCATTTTTGCATTTAAGAGGATGTGACTGATCTTGATTGGTCCGACCGGATTATTGATCATCAAAATTTTCGACCGGAAAATGACTAGTCTAATCGGATCAGTTCAATTTAAATTTAACCAATTTGAGTCAATTAGTTCTGAATTTGGGTAATTGTATGACCGAGCTAGACTAACAAGTTTAATTGAAGTCTAATTAACCAAATTGAGTCTCAATTCATCAAATTGATTATTAGTCTAGAGTGGGTCAAGTTGAATTGCACTAATTAGACCAATTACTCATAGACTTTTCTATCATTGAACCACTAAATTGATCAAATTGACCCAAATTCATGTGATTTTTCCAAAATTGATTTTGAATTTGGATTTCATATAAGAAATTAGGCTCATTCGTGCCTCAATTGCGCACACCATGAAGAATCGATCAAAATTACTGATTAGGGCTAAAATTGGGGGTTTTTGTGTTTGGCTTGGAATCACAAAATTGATTCAAGAATTGGATATAAAATGACATCTAGATCAAATGTCATGAAGAAAACTAATCTAAAAAACGACTAGAAATGAAGTAATTTCATTTTTGGCCGATTTGAATCAATTTCCACAATTTGGGGAAAAGTTGATTCTAAATCGATTTTTGCAAAATTTCTAATGCCAAAGGCAAATTGAATGTAAAATAGGATGATTTTTGGATTTTTGAATTTTTTCAAATTTTTTGGTCAAAGGTTTGACCAAAAGTCAAACCCTAGTTAACTTTTAACTAGGAGCTTGATTTTATGATCGAATCTTTGAATTTTTCTAAAATTTCAACTTCTAAAGTGAAATTGGACTTGAAAGGAACCTTTTTATGCGAAAAGCCCCAATTTGACATGGGGTTGACTTTTGGTCAAAGGGTTGACCAAAAAGTCAACGCAAAGTCAACCATTTGACTTTCAGGTTTTTGTATGAAATGAATAGAAAATCGCTTATAAAAGCTAAGCCAACAGACATAATTAAAAAACGACATTTTTTGCTCGAGAAACAGGCTCCGTCGCGATCGGAAACCATAATCTCAAATTTTTTATTTTTAATGACGCATCGGCTAAAAATTAGGTGTCAACAGTAAGACCAGTGCACTGATTGAGAAACACCCATTGCCACCCAGTATATAAGTTGGAATCCACTGCTGGTGGTAAGACCAGTGCACTGATTGAGAAACACCCATTGCCACCCAGTATATAAGTTGGAATCGAGAAGTCATCATAGACGTGCTTTAGAGGCTAAAACCCTTTCCACATTCTTGATTAGTTATGATAAAGTATCTGCAGCCATTGATGTCTTTCGGGAAATTAATAATCCAGACACAAAGAATGTCCAGTAGAATTGGATTACCAAGTCAAGATATGGGTGTTCAAATAACTGAAATGTATAGATTTTTTTTGTTTGAAAATGTAAGTATTATAGAGTAAATGAAGTACATCAGCTTAGGGGAATCCCCTGCATTTCAATTAGAGCTAATAATTCAGAAAGATGGAGGTCGGAAATCTCCACATAGTAGCCAATACAATATTTATCTGGGAAGGACTAATTTTTTGGTAGAGTGAAGTACTACCTCTTATATTTTTACGCACATTGGCCAAAATAATATGGATGTTAGTTGACTTGTTTTGAAATCCTCTATGGTTGCGCTCAATCAAAATGTAATATATGATTGCTAGAAAAGATAATTTAAGAAGTCTCACTATCAATTCTTTACCCTTTGTTGCCCTAATTATCCATTGAAGTTTCTCATTCAATTCTCCTAAAAAATGCCTAATCCCATGTTGCACAAGGATACTACGCCAAATGCTGCCTGTCCAAGATGTGCTATGTCTTTTATACTGGCCATGCAAAATTACATTGAATATCAACTAAGGTCATCCATTATGCTACGATCTCTACTGTCGGTAGTCTATTTTTGCAAACTAACCAGCCAATAAAATGTATCCCCCCCCCTTGAAATGCTATTTAACATCTTAATTATCTAAAAAAAAATCCGACCTAACTTGGCATGTTTCCAAGTAAGAAACTATGGTTTGCAAGAAATTGATTATGCGAGTCGAGCGAACCGTTAGACTAGCATGCATGTTCCGACTTTGATGACTGCCGCTCATGCTTGCTGAAACATCGACCTTGTAATGCCGACGATAGCCAGCAGCACAATACACCAACACAATGCGGCTCCTCATAAGCCTTCTAAAGATGGTAAGAGTGTGAAAACAATTCAAATTACAAATCAAACACAAAATCATGTCGCGCGGCTATATATGTCGAAGCCAACTTAACCGATGTTGTGGCAATTACGTGAACTAACATTGGAACTTGATGGGCCCTAAGGAAGATATCTTGTGTATTTCAGGCAAAGGTTGGTACGTGCTTGACTCCCCGTAATCTAACTTTTCACACGACAATGTACCGGCAAAAATTTGCAACGAACTAATCAATATTGCACATATTAACTTAAAAGTGGAATGTTCTTCATGCTATAAGTCTTAATTTAAAGCAAGTTGTGATTTTCTCGTGTACTTATCAAGAGTATGTTCTCATGGAATGACGACGAGGGGAGGCCAACGACAGAGGAGAAGGTCTTCAATAGTAGAAATCAAACGGAAAAAACGAACGAAAAAGGAAATTGGCCCCCTAACTTAAGAGGATGGCAATCCTTTCACTAAATCATTCATGTCTAATATAATCCAGCATAGGTGATGCTCGACAGAAGCCCAAAATATCCATCAGGAAAATCGTGAAGAGGAAGTTCCTGTCCTAGACTATTAACAAATTTAGCTAGACTTACCTTCATTTTAAAGTTAGCTTAAGTTGTTGAACGATGATGAACCGACTAGATATATGAATTGTTTATCTCAAATGTATACTATTTGATGAGACTCACAAATTTGTAGCGAATTGTTCATGTATGCTTGTGAGCCTTTTGTATTAATCCAACTCTTGCTTATGATGCAAAGTCAAGTATCCCCAACAGGTCATCCAAGCAGTTGTGTATTGCAATGGAAAAAATTACCAAATTTTTTTTTCTAAATTTATTGTACGGATGTAAATTTAGTTCTAAATCTTTCAATTTAGTCAATTAAGTCTTAATCCTATTAACAATTTGCAAATATAATCATTGCAGCTAATTTTTGTTGGAAATTGCTAACTTCAATGCTGGCCATCCTACATGGCATGACCGGTATTGACGTGGATAATTTTTGCAAACTACATTAGCAAATCGTCAAAAAGTTTGAAATTGAATTGATATCCGTACAATAAGTTTAATATATTTTTTTGTAATTATCCCTATCGCAACACCGCTCAAAAGTGACACCCCAAATCACCAAGACTAGAACGTTGTCCTTTCACTTGGGAGATAAACAAGAGAGCTCGAGCCCGAACTCATCAGTATAACCGATTGGATTCACAATCATTCCAAAAATTTAAATCAACGGTCAACTTAAGAGCCAATTAAGAAGTATTAATTGTTCCAAACCGTATCAATATTTCAATATGGGATTCAACTGTTGCTTTGCGCCTTTACGCGTGCACTTGCCAAGCACAATGGTACACTCACCATAAATCCGAGGAGTGAGTTTCGTCCTGACCCGAACGAAGGAAAACGGGGAAAATGTAAGCATTCCTTTTGTACATAGAGCTGCTGGTTAGTTTGGACTGATCTACATAACATCCATATACATAATTGGCTATACTATGTTTATATTTTCGTGTGTTGATGATACATCTGAGTGTACATGCGTGGTGATGAATAAAGTTGGCCAATGCCACCTGACATCTATCCAACATGTAGACTTGCGTGTGTTATTTCAGGTCCTCTCTCTTTTTATCGAGCTTGGTCTTGATAGAGCGAACTTTACGTTACGTGGGTCGTGCGTCGCGTCTTTATAATTTGCTCAATTAGCTACTACCCTTTCTATACTTTTGGAATAAAACCTGCGAGTACGTGCATACAAGACTAAAGCTAGGATAGTCCCGAGAAAGCAAAGACACCCCCAGATGACGAACGTCGTGTTATAACACTCCATCCCCATGCACTTCACGCCGCCGCTGCTGGCGGTTCGGCGATGGTAGAGAAGTGCGGCAGCATACCCGAAGACACAGGACCCGATCGGGATGTTGGCGACCACGATATTGTGGTTCACACTGAAGTTCTTGGTCCCAAAAAGCTCGGTGGTGGTTGCCACGGCAATGGACACGATGGCCCCAGTGCAGACGCCGATCACGGCTGTGCTCACATAGAGCACCACCATGGCGGGGTTAAGGAGCAGGAAGTAGGCCCCCACCATCGGTGCCATAAATCCTACTATTGACGCCGGTCTTGCCACCATATACTTACTCCTGAAAAATATACAAATAAAAAACGGATTGGTTTTGTCATTGACTTTTTTGGATGAAAAGTCTCGAGATGCTTAACAATCATTATATATATATATATATATATATATATATATATATATATGTGTGTGTGTGTGTGTGTTAACTAACAAAGAAATAAAAGTGAACCTCTAATTTAAAAGTTTAAGTTATTAAATGAAAGCATTGTTTATTATTTAATATTCTAATACTCCCTATCACACATAAGCTGTAATTTGGCCTAAACCTAAAGTAAGGACATATATAATTAGGAGGTAAATAGAAACCTGAAAGATTTGAATTCAGAATCTCCTATTCTGATATCAAGTAAGATGTTGGATCAATAGAAACTGTTATAAAACTTTAAACTAATGGGTGAAAAGAAACCACATGAATATAAAGAGTATTTATGACTTATTGTAACGGGGGACAGTACTTCAACACTACAAAATAAATTGCGTCTTAAATACCTTGCTAAGAGGCACTCGAAGAGAGATGGAATCAACCGCCCAAAGAACCCGAACGACGACGACAGTGCGACCAGCGATGAGGTCTTCGAGCACCCGCGGGACTCTGCAATCTGTCCCAGGTTGTTCAGGAACACGAGCCCGAGCGTTGCCCCCAACAGGTACACGAAAAAGTAGAGCCAGAACTCGACCCGCCTAACCATGTCTCTCGCCCCAAGCTCCTCTCTCGCACCAATATCCGTTGCCATTTCCTCGCAAGGAGCAATCACAATATCCTCTTCTTCTTGGTCGCCAGCCGGGCGATGGGCCTCAGGTTTGAGCCCACTCTTGTCTCGGCCGTGTTCGCCGTTCTCTTCCACGCTCGCCACGTCGTGTTCCCTCTTTCGGGTGAGGGCTACAAAGTGCTTGAGGCCCTTGGCGAGCGGCACGACGGCGGGGACTGCAAGGAATATGCCCATCCCCATTGCGTTGTTAAGTGCTGGCAACCAGCCTGATACCGACCCCATGCTGCTCACCACTGCGTAGAGCCCGGTTGCGATCGTTATCACGACCAGGATTATGAACCCGCCGTACGCGTTTCTACCTGCCCCTAGACTGCCTGCATTGACGTCCCTGACGAAAAGCGCAGTCACCAGGGACGTGGCCATTGGCAGGACCGAGCTGAGGAGCAGGTAGGCCCGAGCCCTGGCCATGCCACCACCCTGGTTGAAGGCAGCGTCAACTATATCGGTGTAGACGCTTGTGCTCAGCCCCTGGTAGCTGGTGGTGAGCCCAACGACGACCTGGTGGTGGAGCGGGAAGTTGCGGATAGCGACAACGTAGCACACCGTGTTGATCCAGCATATGCTGTTCCCAGCGAGGGCGCTAAGGAGGAACATGGCAGGGTACGAGAGCGAGGCAACCTTGCCAGCCAGGAAAAGGTACTGGACACCATACCCAACCAGCCCAAGCGATGCACCGATCAGGAGGACGAGCCAGAGCGGGAGGTGCACTGCGGCGAGGCCCGACAACCACCCCAGGAGCTTGCCAGCGTCGGAGGCGAAGGCGAGGTTGTTGAGCTGGACTTGGGAGATGGAGAGGATCTGCTTGAGCTGGGACGAGTAGGCGGGGAAGTTGGTGTTCGTCCCAGCCACGGATTGGAGCCAGATCATGGCGACGAGGCTGAGCCACTCCTGCATTGTTTTCGGCTAAATATTCGTTCGGAAGAGTGTTCAGAAGCTAACTTATTAGCTGGGTATAACGAAATGAATCTGGTTCGCCATATATATGCACTCCATGAGGTCTACTCCCCGGGGTGACGGCGTGGTGGTGCACGCTGGTTCTCTTACCTAGCTCCAAAGATTCCCTCTTTCTTGGTTTTTTAAATGGTGCTGGAATTAATGAGCTCGACTTGACAAGAAACTTTAATCCAGGAATTAAGGTTTGATCGTGACTGCACATCATTTTACTTCTGTTGTTTAATGGTTGGACTTAAGAGCTGTTGGTACTTAGCATGCTCTTGCCCAGAATGCTGCGAGCGCTGGATCCATATGCTACTCCAAGCCCTCGTCATTTGTGTTTAAAAAGGAAACGATCTCGCTGCGTGAATCAAGCTGATGATGAAAATCGGCAAGAAAAAGGGCTGTCCGTGGCCTTCCATGTCCCACTGCTGTAATGTTGCAGCACCAAGCATGGGTTGGAACGTTATTCCGAAGAGCGCCCACGCCATTCACGAGTCATTTATGCAAAGCACTAAAAGACAGATTAGAACAATCGCAAGCACTTTGCCTTCTGACACCATTTGATCGGTAGAGGTACGTACTTAAACATCTTCGATTACAGAACCGAATCAAAATAAAGACAATTCAACATCAAATCTGTCGTGCGCGGTTGTTATCGAAATCTTCCCGATTTGGCTTTGGTTTAGCCTGAGATTTAATGTGTGGATCAGTAAGCGCTAGGTTGGAATGGAACCCCGGTTTGGTATAATTAGTTGGGACGATGGGAGATTTCCATCTCAAAAACTAGAGGTCACTTGCTTAAACCCCATCACTTGTATAAAAGCTGTTTTATGTTATACAAAAACTGTTTTATGTTGGGGTCACATGCATGGATCAAAAACGGGTAATACAGAATTATTAAAGCTAGTAAAGTTACTTTTTCTTTTTTCGATTTATTCAAATCTATATTTAGCGTATCGAGTTAATAAAGAGGAATCACTTCTTGCATCATCATACTTTATAGTAATAGTCTAATTTGGCAGAATTTGACTAATTTTGATTAGAGAGAGATCCAATTTATCCTTTGAACTATATATAATACTAAAAAAGTAGAAAAAGCCTTGTTCATTAGCGACTCAAAGAAAAATGTACGACTCTAAGTATGCTTGATAAAGAAAGTTTCCCCTTTTCAAAACTTGAATTACGCGCTTTATATAAAAGTTGATGCATTGAAAGCTATGATATCTTTATATCATTGAATGGGTAATATCCTCATATGTGGTTACTATGACATTAGAATGATCAGCTTCTCATGTAATTACCCCAAAGTTTTTTTTTTTTGGTGTGAATGTAAGTATTATAAACCAGATAAAGTACAGCAGCTTAGGGGCATCCCCAGCATTACAAGAGTGCTAATAATTCAAAAAAATGGAGGTAGGAAGTCTCTATATAGTAGCTAATACAACATTTGTCTAGGAAGGTTTAATTTTTTAGTAGAGCGAAGCTCCACCCCTAACATTTTTATGAACCTTAGCCAAAAGAATATGAAAGTCAGTTGACTTGTTTTGAAACCGTCTACTATTACGCTCCATCCAAATGCAATATATGGTTGCTAAAAAGGACAATTTGAGGAGTCTTGCTGCCAAGTCTTTGCATTTTGTTACCATAATCATCCGTTGAAGTTCTTCATTCCAACCTCCTAAAAGGCACCTGATCCCATGTTGTGCTAGGATACAACGCCATATGTTGTTTTTTTTTTTGATAACCCAGGGAATCCCCGTACGGCCAACAGCCGGGGAGTAAACACTGGGGGCGATACGTGCTAGCCACTACACACGTGCCACCGGTTAAGTCACCCTGCGGCACCCAGGATTCGAACCCTCAACTTTTGCAAGAGGAAGAGTGTGCGCTCCAGCAGCGCCACCCAAGCAGGTGGTCAACGCCATATGTTGTTTGTCCATTCACACTCGAAGAATAAATGTGTTCTGTCTTCAATACCAGCCATACAGAAATTACACTGAATATCAACTGAAGGTATCCATTGTACGATGATTCTTGCTGTAGGTAGTTTATCTCTGCAAACTAGCCAACCAATAAAATTGTGTTTGCTAATGCCGCTGGTCCAAATTAGGTTATACCACTCCATAAATGGTCTCACATGTTTGAGTTCGTCATATATATCTTGGCAACAGTATTTTGGGCTCGGTATAATCGATGTTAGAACGGGTCGCAGTTTGAGGAGACATCTCCACCTCCAAGCCATACTGCCCTTGATGTTGAGCTGCATAATTGGGGTGCCTCTGCATTTGGTGTTGTGAATCCAAGTACTCCAAAGGGAAGAGGATGGAAGATTGATAAGATTCCACAGCATGCGACCTAGTAATGCTTTGTTCCATAAGTTCAAATTAAGCAATCCTAATCCTCCTTCCCGTTTAGGTGAGCATACTATTTGCCATGCAACCTTGTGCGAGCCATGATCTGCTGAATTGCCCCAAAGTTTATGTACAAAGTTAGTGCATAAGCTTGTTCTATAATATCGAATAAATAGTAATTTAAAAGATCTCGAGTTTCAGCCTATTTTTTTTTTTTATCTTATGTGATCAAGTCACTCCATCAAGTTATCAATTATAAACTTTCAAGGTGGCTTGACTAAACTGGCAGGGTAAAGATATCAATTTTGGTGGCGGCATCACACTGGGCCACCACTCCATGAGGTCTGCCCCACGGAATGATGGCACGGTGGGGCATTCGTGTCTCTCTCCCTTTCTCATAACATGAGGTGTCCGAATCTTTTGACTTGAATAATTTCATAAAAACATGTAGATCGCACCGTCTACACGAATTATTTAAGATTCAGCCCACTAAATGGCGAGTGTCGTATTTTATTTCAATATAACCAGCTAAGAGATATTGCGATTTATTTATGCGTTTGTTTTGCGAAAGATGAATGATTTGAAAAGCCTAAAATGATCATTTGTATCACTTAAAAAAATAATAAAAGAAAAATATTTTCATCGTTCATGAATTCATATAAACATAAATTATTGTTGATAATGAAATTTTTTATTAATAAATTATTTCAAGGAATACAAACAATTAATTTTAGGAAAATATTATTTAAATCATTCATTTTTTGTTAAACAAATCAAACCTTAATCACAGGATCCACCACATCCAAATCTAATTACATCCATAAGCGTGGGAATCTCGCTAGGTTTGAACTTTGGCCGCGCCCTCGAGTCACCACCACCTATGCCACTAAATGGATTGCAAGCAACCGAGATGTTTTTCGCAAATAGTGTTTCTTCTAATTAAAATTTTTTAAATATAGACATACTAAACCTCATCTATTGAACTTTACCAAAAAAAAAAAAACCTCATCTATTGAATATTTTTTACTTCTTTCGGAGTACGTAAATAGGCACACTAGCATATGGTAATCACTGATGAAGTGCCATATTACTTAACAAGCTAGCTTAATAGACGATCTCGCCGTTTTACTATCCTAGTATTTCTCGTACGGAGATATAAAAAAGTAGTGAATACATGTCATCAAGATTAGTCTATAGTACTTCTAGACAACTTATTCATTTTTGGATTGTTGACTTATATAAAATAAAATCAATTCTGGCTTGAATCATTGAATGAAATATTTCGTGTCAATGTCTCTAAGTCTTCTTCCCCAATAGTTTAGTTTGAATACGCAATATTCAACCTTGGAAAAGAAGGCCCTAAACTTAGACGTGTGACGTTTGATTAGATGGATTTTGAGTAATTCAAGTCGATTCTTGTCCTTCATGAGTTTCCGGTCGCACTAATGTCCTACCTATTTACGGATCAATTACAGTCCGACGAAGAACCATCAACCGATGTATCTAGACTTGTCTTGCTAAAGCAAAAGGATGGGAGGGGGCGACCGGCATGAAAATCAAAGCGAAGGAAATGATGTTTCAATCGCTTTCCTTAGTATGATTGTTAAAACCTCTAAAACTATCTAAGTTGAAAAATTAAAGATGAAAGCAAGAAAGAAAGAAGAGATAGCTATAGTTATTGAGAAGTTAAATCTCATTTAATGCTTAGACAAATTATTGAAAAGTAAAACTTAGTGGTGCGCATGCATACAAGCTCTTTTTTCATTCAATTTTTCCATTGTGGGTCTTGTTTCCAAAAATATTAGCATCGCTCCCTCCACCAATTAGTCTCGTATGGGCTACAAAATGTTTGACTTTAATACACTGAATGGATCGTCGGTTAGTAAGATTCATGACCTTTTGATTTGAGATAACCAAGTTTAGTCCCGATAATCACATCGAACTGCCAAAGGTGCCAAACCCATCCGCCAACACTCTTACTTCATTCAATTTTTCCATTGTGCGTCTTGTTTCCAAAAATATTAGCATCGCCACCTACACCAACGAGTCTCGTACGGGCTATAAAATGTTTGACTTTATGACATCGAATAGGTCGTCAGTTAGCACCATTCATGGCCCTTTGATATTCATGACCTTTTGATTTGAGATAACTATGCCTCGTTGCGATAGTCACATGGAGTTACCAAAGGTCCCAAACCCATCCGCCAAAGTGAGATGCACGCACTACCGCCTCTTTTGAGGTCAAACTCGCAAAATCGCATTCGGGAATATCGACATGTACCAACAGGTCGCTACTAAATCTAGTCATCATGTGCTTGTTTAAGGATTGGGATCTTTTAAATTTGGGAGATAACTTTGCCATGTAAAGTTACTCCTTAATGACTCGAACGCCCTCACTTGTTGGAAAAATACACACAACAAGATGCAGTTCCCATAAAACCTAATCTCTTCCCCATTCTCTCTTCCTCCTCCACATTCACTCACCGTCGGCCTCTGCCCTGCTCCGCTGTTGACATCGCTCCCCTCCCCTATGCCATCGCCGGTCCTCATCGCGTCCCCTGCCTCCGCCCCATGACGCCCCGACTCCCGGCATTTCCCTCTCGTCTCAATCCCAAGCATGATGGGTTTACGCTGGTGTAAACTTTAAGCTAAACAACTTTATTTGGCTTCATATTTATGTATTCCGTTTATCTCATACAAATAAGTCATATACATACGCACATTAAAGTTCTCTTGATGCATCCTAGCTAGTAACAAACACCCTCTTGAAAATACGACGGGAACCCTCTTCGATTTAAGCCTTTGTAGGAACTTGACAAACACCATTCAACGAAAAAATAGAAAAACAGCCAGTATAGCAATAATCAAAGTATACCTTAGCTTCAGCATGTCGGAGTGATGCGCGGCCCACGAGGTTCAATGCGTTCTAGAAATATAAAGACGGCATGAATTAGCACGCATTGCAGCAATTCAAGTTCAGACCTTCTCATCACGCCGCTGCTCATCCGTAGAGCAGACAACTTGTACATTTTCAACTCCGTTTCTTCGCGTCATATCATCATGACATTGTATGCGGTCGGAGCGAGCTGTATCGTTTAGCTTCCGACACGTTTAAGGAAAGAGTCTTACACGAGTTCTTTTTTTTCCCACGTTGGGTCGAGCTTCCGGCACGTTGACGTCGAAACTCGGACGCCGGCCGTCATCCGAGGAAATAGAAGGCAAGTGTGATGAACAAGAGCCAAAAAGTCATGCCACTTATAGATGGCGTACGAACAGTAAGTGGGTTATCTAGGATGTGAATTTCCACACGTCACTATCTAAATCAAGATGAAAATTGAATCCCTTTTGGATAACTCTCTCCTGTTCCTTCCGCTTTACAATTTTCTATGATACGAATGATGACAGGGTACGTACAGCCAATCGAAATGGGCATCCATGCAATCTTGAGATTGGTATCGTTGGGAGGCTTTGATGCGGTGAATGCAAGTTGCATTAGCTCGCAGCTAGTGGAGTCTTTGATGATCGTATGTTCGTTTCCTTTCGTGCGCCAGCGTTAAAAAAAGTCATGTACTTTCTTATGGACGGGGTAAACATGAGCCGAAACTCGAGGGATGGACCAAAAGTGCGGGACTAATTGCTTATACTTAACCGTGTGAGGATTGAACTAGGTGATTCTGCGATGTCCGAAATCTTACATCTAATGAGAGATGGCTTGTGACCTAATTTATAAGTGCGACTCGTCCTTAAATAGTTATCACCTCAAGTGACATGAGTCCATATTAATGATTTCCGATCAAAATTAACTTGGTAGACTCAATTGACAAAAGGTAAAAAGATTTAGGACTCAATTAGTAACATTGAAAGATTAGGACTGAATAGATAAAAGTATAATAGATTTAGGACTTTTTGGATAATTTTCTCTTTGAATCTTTGAAGGCCTACCTCTAGAATTAATTCCTACCTTCCCAGTGCAATGGTGGACTAAGAAACCAACACTAACAGGACGTTGGTGCTATAAATGATGGCATTTAAAATCCCGTATGATATGGGAGAGGACTCGTGGCTTGACTCATAAGTGCGATCCGCTCTTCTTAGTAGTCACCACATGAGTAGTTCATTTGATTTTCGAGATTGGCTCAAGTGGATCGAGCTGGGTCATGGCAAATTCACATAACTACAAGGTAAAGTAAATTTTATATTGGGGGGTTTTATGCATATCGTTGTCAAGCTAGAGAGAAGAAACGCTTTCATCTACCTCATGTTAGCTTTTAGCGAGTAGTCTTATCTTGGGGATGAGATCATCATATTCTATCTGTATATTATTAAGATAAAATACATCTTCATCTCATTTTTGTATTTTCTATTTTGCACATAAATATGGGTGAGAAAAAGCAATGTATTTATTGGAAAAATCAAGATGAATCCAAGCAAGTAAAAATTGAAAATTTCTGGATTTATTGTCCTCGTATTAATTAATCGGATGATTCAAAAGCAATCGTGCCCGTGCCTAGCCTATGTACGAGGCTTAGAATATAGGGTTAATATCATGAAAAATCTTAAACTGGTAAATTTGTGACAAATTTACTCTAAACTAATTTTTTTAACCATCAAAAACCCAAAACTAGTACAATTATGATAAATTTACCTATCATTAAATTGAATTAATACCATGAAAAATCACAAATTAGTATACCTGTGACAAACAGGGTAAAATCCCAAACCGGTACACCCGTCAACTACCACGTGTCATCCAACTCAGAAATTTGACTATAAAATTTAACGGAAATTAACACAGGGTAAAATTGCTACAGGTATACTAGTTTGAGATTTTTGGTAATCAAAAAATTAGTTTCGGATAAATTTATCATGGGTATATAAATTTAGTATTTTTTGTGGTATTAATCCCAGGATATGTCTATCATGCAAAATCGTTTGATTTTTTTTTTCTCATCTTGATTGTGTGCAAAATATGGAAATTGGTCATTAGTATTTGCCATCTTCATATACCTAACGTTTGATAAAGATTGCAAAGGAGAAATGGTATAGGACAAAATTGACATTAATTACTCAACAATCAACCAATCCACGTCACGCAACCGCACATTTCAAACGAGTTGTGTGTTCTTCCCTTTAAGCTGAGGTTGTGTTTAGCGCATTCAATCCATATTATTTGGAAGAAGAGAAAATGACATTCTTACAATAAGACGTGCCACGATTCCGACCACAACATACAATCCTAACTAGGAAATTGAATTTGCACTAACAAATACCATATATAAGTCTCGATGAGATGCATTCGCCGCAATTTTATTTCTCCCTAGTAAGCTTGAAATGATTCATAAGAAAGTAATAATGATAGCAAAACTCATCTAATCTTACAAGGCATTATTCGTGCTCGATTTGGATAGTACTAGGTTTTGAGATTCGAATCACGAGATATCTTCCGATTATGATCGAGTCGGGGATCACGTTTCTTAAACGTGCACGTGTATCCATAAGATCAATCGAGACGAAGAGCTCGGTTGTCATTTGATCGCGATCGAGAGAGTGAGAGAGTGAGAACTTTTGGACTCTGACTTATGTGCATGAGGCTGAGATTGAAACCGTGGGCCCGTCGGACATCTCCGACCCCCGTGCACCGCCACGCCATCACCGCGTGAGGCAGACCTCAGCTCACGGGACCGCAAGCAGCCCCCCTCTCCTCCAAAGCATCTCATCCGTCACATCTCACTCCTGACGTCATAATTGATGTGATCTCCTCCTTGTCCCATCCCTTTTTTTTTAATTTAATTAATCTATTTATTGTTGCTTTTGGGAGTGCGTTTGTACAGGCCGGAACACAAATTGATATTTCACTAGGATTTAATTAAGCTACGTTGTTCCGAGGCTCTATGTAGTTGCATGTCGTGCTATAGCAACATTTTGTTCACCCGGCGGACCGTATTACATAATGCGGAGCGAAAGGGACGGGATGATCGGATATTTTATTTACATTATTTATGAAAATATTCAGATTTAAATTATTATCGACTATTAAATATTTTTCATTGGCTAATTATTTCGAGCGATATGAATGATTATTTTTAGGGAAATATTTTTACAAATCATTCATTTTTCGCGAAAACAAACGCATATATAAGTTATTGTTTCCCACACTAAAATTCGGGAAAACTTAGTAATCAGAAGCCGATCATTCTATTGCCGCGCTACCTAAATTCAAGTGGGCAATTGGCAAGAGTGAATATCTTGAAAATAAAAGTGTACCTAATGTATGTGATTGCAACGCCGAAGTGTCTCGATGACCATCAAAAACCGGGGCACACTTTATCATTCACTTTTATCTTTGTAAGGCGTATAATTACTTGCTTTTAAAGTAGAAACTGTCCTCTCATCGAGCACATTTTCGCCCATAAAATGTAAAAGGATTTTGCTTTTAAATTGTACACGGTTCTTGATTTCGGCAAGTGAGGTCGTTTCGTTACGCCGACGGATGAGAGTTTCCGCTTCACGATTGCCCCATCTAGAATGAAATTTCATGACGACGTGGTGGTGACTCGTTTCTCCAAAGGATGAAAAAGCACATCGCGCGGAATCCTGCGAAACTTCTCCTTTTCCCCCTTTTTGCGTGCTTCACGAAGGCTTTTGTATGTGAGTGCACGACTAATAAAGAGACTTTAGGGAAAAAGAAAAGGGTTTAGTGGAACAAAAATTGTCCTCCCATTCCCAGTTCTCTATGTATATTTTTATTTCTCATGGAAAAGAAATGCGTTTTGAAAGTTTTTCATTTCAGTGGTCCTAAGATCCGGACAATAATCGAAATGAATTTTTTTACGAACATGCTTAGATCTGCGTAGCTAATAAAGAGAATTTAGGTAAAAGAAAAGGGTTTAGTGGGAACAAAAATCGACCTCCCACCTTCAATTCTCCAAGTATCTTTTTCTTTCCCATCGAGAGGAAATACCCTCTGTAAATTTTTTATCTCAATGATCTCGAGATTTGGCTGAGGACCGATATAGAGCATTTTAAGGACGTGCTTAGGTTCGCACGACTAATGAAGAAACTTTAGTGGCAAAAGAAAAAGACATTACGGGAACAATGACTTATGTTTCAGGAAACCTAGATCGTTTTTAGTCTTGTGTGCTGCCAAGATTATTGTTTTCGTTGGAACAGCTTGGGAAAACATGCTGTTTTCGCTCCGAACAGGCAATATAATTACACAAATACTTTGACAAGCACAAGCTATCGAGTCGAGATTTCATTTCCTCAATAGAGATTTGCACAAATTCTCTCGTCAGGACGAGTTTACTTCCTTGCAGGAACCCGAGCCCCACTCCCGCACAGGACGCACGCGAACCCTACTTCCTCCGTTCACACACGAACCCAACTCCACGCTTCGATGGACCCCAACCCCACAAGCCCCGAAGAGAGATCACTATATCAGCCCTCGTTGGACTTGGTACACACCCACCTCAGGGAACTCATTAATGTGGCCTCGAAGGTGATGGCCTTCGCGTAACCACATTGTCTTCGGCAGAGCCACATGTCCATTGAAAAGACAGCATCGTCATTCTCTCTCTGCATCCCTCTCTGCTTGTCCCTCCCCAACCTCCATCTCCCACCTTAGAAACCTTGTACGTGATCCTCGCCGTCGTCGATCTTTCCTCTGTCCTTTTGTTTTTTCAGTCTGTTTCTGTTCTCGTCGCTGCCCGATGTTATAAAAGGAGGACCTGCGCGCAACGCTTGGAGCAAATATTAACCAAGAACGATGCCTCCATCACTGGCCCAGTGGCTCTGCCTCGTGGCCGTGATCTGGCTCCAGACCATCGCCGGGACAAACACCAACTTCCCGGCATACTCCTCGCAGCTCAAGCAAGCCCTCTCCATCTCCCAGGTCAAGCTCAACAACCTCGCCTTCGCCTCCGACGCGGGCAAGCTCTTGGGGTGGTTCTCGGGAATCGCTGCGGTGTACCTCCCGCTCTGGCTCGTCCTCCTGGTGGGCGCGTTGCTTGGGCTTGTCGGGAACGGCATCCAGTACCTCTCTGTGGCTCGCAAGGTCACCTCGGTCTCGTACCCCGGGATGTTTCTCCTCGCCGTCCTCGCCGGGAACAGCATCTGCTGGATCAACACGGTGTGCTACGTGGTCGCGATCCACAACTTCCCGCTCCACCGCCAGCTCGCCGTCGGGCTCACCACCAGCTACCAAGGGCTGAGCGCCAGTGTCTACACAGATATAGTTGACACCGCACTCAACAAGCGCGGCGGGACTGGGGCTAGAGCTAAAGCATATCTGCTTCTCAATTCAGTCCTGCCAATGGCCGTGTCGCTAGCCACCGCGCCTTTTGTTCGAGTTGTCAATGCAGACGGTCCAGGGGCGGGCAAAAATGCGCACGGCAGGTTCATAATCCTATTCATCATAACGATTGCGACCGGAATTTACGCGGTGGTGAGCAGTATGTGGTCAGTGTCGGGAGCGTTACCGGCGGTGTACAATGCGATGGGGATGGGCATCTTCCTCCTGATCCCCATCATTATACCGCTCGCGGAATGCGTCAAGCACGTCCTAGCCCGCACCGAGAAGAGGGTACACGACGTGATGACCGAGCAAGAGAACAGCGACCCCGGCGGAGACGAGAGTGGCCTCAAGTCAGAGGCCCATCCCCAGGTTGGCGACCAAGAAGAGGCGGTTGTTGTGGTTCCCCCAAGTGAAGAAGTGGCAATTAATGGTGTCAGAGAGGAGGTTGGAGCCAGAGTGATGGTGAAGCGAGTCGAGTTCTGGCTCTACTTTTTCGTGTACCTGTTCGGGCCGACGCTCGGGCTCGTGTTCCTCAACAACCTGGGGCAGATTGCCGAGTCCCGGGGCAGCTCAAAGACGTCGTCGCTGGTCTCTCTCTCGTCATCGTTCGGGTTCTTCGGGCGGCTGATCCCGTCTCTCTTCGACTACTTCTTCGAAAGGTAATTAGGACCGCCATCTCCCCTTTGTTAGTGTTTCAATTAGCGTTGTTAGATTGTTAACTGAGCGTGGGTCGAGTTCATCAACTTGTCCAGAGTTTGAAGTGGACGGATAACCACGGCATTTGCACGTAAATGTCTTGCTTGATCGGGTGTGGACTTTAAGTCTAGACTTCATGGCACTCAGCATTAATTGTCCTTATTTCCTAGCCAGTGAAAACACATGCAAGCCAGGCCGCTCTGAAGACAGGAGGGACTGAAGCCTGATAAGAGAAGAGATTTCTAAAAGAGATGTTAGGCGCGTTCTCCATAAGAGATTTCTATGCATACGAAGATAAGATATTGTTCAGTGCATGTCGATTATAAGAAGCTGTTTTCACGTATGTGCTTGCATCGGATGACATAATATTACATTACTCGAAGAAATTCGCCCTATGAATTATCGCTTTCTTGCATTTTTGTCCGTCCACTTTTAGGTGAAAAGTTGGCTCTTTTGTTCCAATGTTGGAGCGAGGATCGATGTCTGTTACATTTGAACGGACACAAAAGCTTTTGGGACAGAGTTCTTTAACGTCCTAAGACTTTAAGTCATGGTCCAAAAGCTAAGTCATAAAGTGAACATTTTTCTTTTTCTTCCTGTTTCAACAGAAAGTACGTGGTGTCGAGACCGGCATCAATGGCGGTACTGATGGCACCGATGGTCGGCGCCTACTTCCTGCTCCTCAGCCCTGCCATGGAAGCGCTCTATGTGAGCACCGCCATCATTGGCGTCTGCACTGGGGCCATCACGTCCATCTCCGTGGCGACCACCGCCGAGCTCTTCGGGACCAAGAACTTCGGCGTGAACCACAACATCCTTGTCACCAATATCCCTATTGGGTCCTTCGTCTTCGGATACGCTGCGGCACTGTTCTACCACAGCCGGCGAGGCGGCGACGGGAAGTGCATGGGGATGGAGTGTTATAGCACGACGTTTGTCATCTGGGGATGTCTATGCTTACTCGGGACTATCCTAGCTTTAGTCTTGTACGCACGTACGCGCAAGTTTTATTCAAGAAGTATAGAGAAGTAGTAGCTAACTAAACGAACACACTCTTCAATACGAGTTAGGATATACTCCTTTTCTTTTATTTTGCCAAATATCTTCGCTCAAGGAAAAAAAATACTCCTGGACATGTATGTATGTGTTATTGATCGAGAAATCGGCATTATATAATTCACCTAATCTAAGATACAAGTGTTTTTTTGGCCGGAATCTAAAGTGCAAATTCAATGTGCGGTTTTTGAACATTGGGGTATTAATCAGACCGTTGCCATGTCATTAAAAGAAAAACACAAGTATTGCATTGACACGACATATGATACTCGACTCGATAACTCGATACAATGGCCATATAGTCTTACTTGCCCACATAATAATGCACATGACTACTAAGATATTTTAGCGTGGACGCAACTTTGCTTTAAAACTCACGTAATGAATTATAAGTAATATGATATATTATTCATTGCTTTTCAAATATACTAATTTGTCGAGAGATAATTCTTTGCATTCATACCTCACATCCTAAAAAAAACTGATCTTTTGACTCATTGACTATTATTTTTATGCTGCTCACTCGAACAGGACAATTATTCTTCATTTAAAAAAAGGAAGTATCATGGGTCAGGACCTGTGACTTGTGAGGTTAATCTGTGCCTTCACATTCCTTTCACTCCGCTGAGAGTGCAAGTTGGGCTGACCAACGTTGTCAAGATGACCGGCCGTGTCTTCTAAGACTAATCAATTCCTCAATAGACTTTGACACAGACACGAGCCTGTTCAAACTAAGAATGACAGATCACTTCTTCTGTAGATACAAAGTTAGTCCATTGTTCTAGACATACAGCGTTCGCTTACAGAGGACGTGACGCACCACAGTTTTCTGCATCAAGCCCGAGTTCATTTCAATAGACAAGACTCGTTCGTTCTTCGGCTCCGAAGAAATTTATGGTGGGTGGTTCCGCAATTATTCGTCCACCGAGGTGGGAAGTTGGCAGAACAACTAGAAACATCGAACGGTTGTCTGGTGGCATTTTGCCAACCGTCCATTCCCGCCTACTTATGTAGGAGTGTATAGTGGCTTTTAATGTCTTTCCGTCGAATAAGGAACTGAACAAGATTCATGCTCTATTTCCAATAATCAAGGAACATAGTTACAGAGATCCGACTATCTCAAGATTTATTGAATACTCTGCAGTAGGACTTTGGTCCTCATAGGTGATCCCGGCTCATAATAGTTTGCATGCAATTGATGGGATTTAAACAAGTAACATGTAATTCGTGAGCCAAAAATTCCCTCGCGGCCTACCAAACCACGCCGCTTTTAGAGGGCGTCTTTAGCGTTAACTGGGGTTTTCATTTGAGAGCTATGCCAGTAAGACACTCGAGATTTTGATTGACGTACTCGGTGAAAACCGGTGACATATAATGCTAGGCTTGGGTCCGAGAGAGCTTCTAGTCTAAGCTTGTAATTTCCGTTGATCATGACCAAACTATCACCGCCACGCTCCCCGTGCACTACGTTCCGATAACTTTCCACCATTACCTGATAAATTGACTGGATGACGAGAACACGAGATGGCCGAACTGTAAAAGCCGGTGGTTGCCGTGATGGATTGCCCGGTCAGGGCTGACGTCTCTTTATGAGGTCGACGTTTCAGATTGGATTTGCCTTCAATCATAAGACTCTTTTAACAAGAGGGAGGGTCTTGGTCGACCTTTTGGACCGATCTTTCTCTCATCGTGAGGGGGACGGGGGATGCTGGGCTTGAAGAACAAAAGGGAATCTAACTGTGTCATCTTTTTGGCACCATTTGTGGAGCGACATTACTTTCATTACGCACATATTTCTTCACGAGTCTTAAAGTTGAGTCAAAACTCGTGTTAACGATCGACCTTTCGGTTTAACCCTAATGGCCGGTGCATGCACTTTGTGTCCATGCAATCCCAGCCGAGGGAGGTAAAAACTCCATCACTGGAACATGGCGAAATGAGAAACCGTTCGATGAACCAAATACATAAGGTAATAAAATGGACATGAATCACAGTACATGATGAGGTTCGCCAATTTGAACGGTCAAAATGCAATTTAAAATAGACGTTATATACATGAAATAATCACGGTTGAGCAATGAAGTCTCATTTTTTTTTATCTAAGTCACTTATCTATTTGATCATCAACAGTCAAGCGCTAAACTCTCGATTTTCTTTCAAAAGAAATTGAAATATCTTGATAAAAATTTGACCATCATGATCGGTCCGCCGAATAGATAACTTATGGGTGCCTCTGAGCTCGCATGTTTCCGTCGATTCTCGTTTCCATTTCAATAGAAGCTACCGATTTTTCTCAAACGAGAAAAGCAGAAATTAGGTTTAAATAGTTCTGAGAAAAAAAATATTTTAATAGATTAAAGAAAAGATCTCCGTGACTACTCGAGGGACTTTACGCCACTAATAAATAAAGGAATAATTGAAGATAAATCAAAAACAATAAATATCTCCGCCGGTGGGAGGATCCCGACATCAACACTAAAAAGTAAGTAAGATATGAAAGGTGCGGAATTTAAGGCGGCCCTCCTGACGTCATCGTGACGATCGCATGGCCTCACCCGTTGGGGGGGGGCCAAATATTTTGTGATTTCTTTCTTAAATTATTTTTTCTTTTTTTTTTTTGCTGGGACATTGTCTTGTCTCGAACGAGGATTTGACTCTTTACGGCAGATCTAATCACGGTTTGTTTTTCGTTTTATGTTTTTTAGGTCTTTTTTGTCTTGTTTTCTTTGTCAAAATTTGGAAAATGATGCGAAGCCCCGTCGACTTTTTCTCACTTAATAATGATGTGAGTTTCACTTTTGATGATGGTAAGTTCTCATCCGCGAGATTGGTGATGGTCGAGTCACAGAAAATGACATTATCAGAAGCGCACTCAGCCGGATGTTGGAAGATTTTCGAATTTAGGACACGAAGGGAAAACTATTACGAGTCGGGTTTGTTTGTAGACTTAATCGATCAATGACGCGGGTATGAGTCGAAAACTTGGACTTAGTTAATTCACAATGCTTGTAGGATGCCTACATGGAACTCAAGATAGTCAGGTTTCCAGACTTGTGTCCTAAGTATAGTGTTTTAAGGATGGCGGATTGCATTATCGAGAGACTACAACCACCCGGCTCGCGTTTGAGTCATATTTTATTACTTTAGGTTAAATAAAATTAGAAATAGCAATTATGGAAAAGGATTGTTCTCTCGAGAGAATTTGGATACCTCTTTCGCATTTGAGTCTTGTGTTTTGATTAAATTAACTAAAGTCTTTTTTTTTGTTCGAAAAGTGAACTAAAGTTAGAAATGACGCTTTTGAGAGATTCTGAAAATTGAAGAAATACACTCATTCTTCTGGGTGTGATTGATGAAGAAGTCACCTCTATGATATTTTTCATAATAGAGACACTTTTTATATAAAGATGAGAATGGATTCGAAAGAGGAAATCTCTTTTAGGAATCCTACTCCAATTAGGAAATCATTCAAATAGAAATCTACTTGAATTAGGAAAGTTTTTTATGTGAGTTCAAAATTGAAACATATTTTCAACTATCTCTATCTAGATTCGATGTTTGAGCTAATTCATAATTGCTTCACTAAAATCTGAACTTCATTGCAACCCCCGCCTCACTTGAACTTCGTCATAGTTGTAGACATCATTAGAACACCAACTCAACTTATATCTTTAGCTTTGCCACAATGATTCTCGACACAATCTCCTCAACCATAAATAAACTAAAACTATCATCACATCCATATATGTGTGAGATGAAAA
The DNA here is from genome assembly GCA_031216285.1 of Syzygium syzygioides. Lineage (NCBI taxonomy): Eukaryota > Viridiplantae > Streptophyta > Magnoliopsida > Myrtales > Myrtaceae > Syzygium > Syzygium syzygioides. The sequence continues at coordinate 19,462,685 of CM062251.1, forward strand.
AATTCATTAGCTATAGCAATTGTTGACTCTACATGATCCACCTTTTGGTTACCATGCTAGCGTCCGCTACCTTGAGTTTCTAGTTACAACTCCATCTTGAGCCAAACTCTATCTAGATCCATATAAACATTACCCTAAACTCTTGTATCCACAACTAATAAAAACTCATCAGATATAACTTATCTACTGACAACATGTGAATTTAATTCCGGGCATCACAATAGATGGCCCCACTCACCTTGTGCATAGTCTAGAAATAAACACTTTCTCGCCCTTTCATTTGACTTACCATCACTCACTTGAATATAACACGGGTAACCAAATATTCTAATAACTAAATTAATCACCAACCTTACTTGACCACATTCCTTCGGAAGTCCAACATCTAATTGCAATTGATGGGGATTTATTTATCAAGTAGTTCGCCGTACTAAGCGCAACCACCAGGATTCTACTAGCCATACTAGCACTAAAATGCATTTTATAGGTCATCTCTTGTAATGTACTACTCATCAACTCTGCAAAATGTTGTGTTTACTAGCATAAATGCGGTGTCTCGCTATCTCTTCCTTCATGCAGAACTTGTTTAACAGCTTTGAGTAGAATTTCGAGCTAGTATCCATTCGCACATACTTGATCGTTTTATCGGTCTCTTTTTATTTTATATTAAAGCTTTTAACTATCCAATCTTGATAATAGCATCAAACTTGTGTTTTAATGTAAACACTCAAGTCTCCCTCGAGTAATCGTCCATAATTGTTAACATAAATCTAACATTATTTCTTGAATGAAATTACAATAGCCTAGAACATCCAAGTGGATCAACTTTGCAATCTCTGTAGTTTCTCTGACAACAATACCAAATGCACTTTCCGCTATTTGCTTAAGCCACATCACCTACATATATTCAATTCCTCAGCAACTTAACCACACAGCACATTCATTTCCTTAGAACTTTCAAGCTTTTCTCACCAATGTGTCCAAATTACATATGCCACACTCCAGACTCTTAAATAGATGTATCTAATGGTTTCGTGACGAAATCCATCACAGTCTCACCTTGAAGCTCATACAAGCCATTGTACTTGATCCGTCTTGTTATTACCAAAGCATCTTGAACGACTTTTAGAACCCAGCTTTTTGAAGAATATCAATACCTAGCTGAATTCAAGATATTTAATGAAATCAAGTTCTTCTTCAATTCTAGAACGTGCTTCACTCTAGTCAATGTCCTCAATATACACCATCATACATTCTGATTATAACATTGCCACCACCTACAACATCACACTTAGCGTTGTTCCTCAACCGCACATGCCCAAAAGAGCTCTTGTATGGTGAGGGCAGCCCTGGAGGCTTTTTAAAGGAGGGGCTTGGTTTCTCCCAAGCGATGTAGGACTCCCTTCTATGGGGGCTTAACATACACTTGGATCTACCGAAACCTAGCTTTGATGCCAATTAAGGTTCTCATCCCCAAAAGAGTTCTTGTAGGGTGAGGATAGCCCCAAAGGCTTTTAAACAGAGGGGCTTGGCTTCTCCCAAGCAATGTGGGACTCCATTTTGCAGGAGTTTAACATACACCCGAATCTACTAAAACTTGGCTCTAATATCAACTAAGGTTCTTATCCCCAAAAGAGTTATTGTAGGGTGAGGGCAGCCGCAGAGGCTTTTAAACAGACGGGTTTGGCTTCTCCCAAGCGATATGGGACTCCCTTAGTAGTAAAAAAGTATCTATCTGGTGTAGCATGAAAAAAAATAACCCAAATCCATGATATATCCATCAAATAACGAAACCTCAGTGACAGACAAGATATAATTACCACCATCTGAGACACTAGCACAAATTATAGCAATATCATCATTAGCTCAACACTAACTCCTTTATCTTCTCATTCTTCAATCTTAGCAATCCCTTCTGAAATGCCCCCTCTTGCTTCAACTTTAATAGACCATACCACCAATTCTGGGTATACAATGTTTGTTTTAATTCACGTTACTCCTGCTAACACAAGTACTAGTTCTTTCTCTACCTTCACTTATTAAAACAACGGCATTAGTTTATCAAATTTTCTCAAATGGATGCCTTCACTTAGAATCAAATCGTGAACCTCATCAAATGCCAAACGTCTTGGCCCAAGGAGTTTCTGACAACAAGAATAATAGTATTCTAACTATTAGGTAATAAGGATACTATAATTAAAGCATGTACCTCATTATCAAAGTCAATTTCAACTAAACTGAATTAACTAACGACCACATTGAATTCATTGATATACTCAGCAATCGACGTACTTTCGCCCATCTTGAAGTGAAACAGATGTTGCATCAAGTAGACCTAGTGATCGTAAAGGGCTTTTTCACACATATTTGATCGGGCATTCATCAATCCCGTAGTGGTATTCTCTTTGACAATGTTAAACGTGACAATACGAGCTAACGTCAACCAATTAACACCCAATGCTTCACTGACTCTAGCTTTCTCCTATATAAGGATAAGTGTGAATTCCTCCAGCAAAGATAATTCTCAGTCTACATATTTCAGAAACCAAAATCTTTCACATTAAAATCTATCGATTTTTACTTTTCCTTTTTCTGTTGCCATCGATTCACTTCTGGTTGCAAATTAAACTATTTCAAGAAGGGAAATTTGTTCATGCGCTAGATCCATTTTCTCAACCTTTGTATCCAACCCGAACAGAGACATCTCCTCCAAAAGTTCATTCTCGCCTTTGGCAAGCTCGATCAAGTTCTTTATTGCTTTTAAAATAACTTCTGAATGCCTTTCGACAATCTTGAAGATGAATTCTCAAAAGAATTCAAGTGGTTTTATTGGTATTTGTTCAATCTTTATACCATAGCCATTGCGTCCATATACCCAGGCAGATTCCTCGAGATCAACTAGTTAAGTTACTCCCTCACACTTGGGTAACTACCAATGAAAACTTCAACAGAATTCCAGGCTTATTTAGTTCATGAAATCTCAGTTCACAAAAAAGAAAGATGGTACGGTTATCATTAAATTTAGTAAGGAAAATGAATAGCTCTAATATCAATTGTTAGTAGATCAAATAATAAAATAACCACAACAAAAAAATAAATCGAATACCAAATTTATGTGGTTAGGTTGGTGTGACCCATACTCTACGGGGAGAGAAGTAGATGACTCTCTATAGATCAAGTGATACAATGAAAATTACAACTATACTTGAATCACTTAAACACTCTAGTGTTTTCTAGCCCCTACTTATATTTGGTAACTCACATAGTGTCTAGCCCCAAAATTTTCCACGAAAAAATCTTTCAATCTCAAAAAAACATTCACAAATCTAACCACAAAATGTATTGACTTCAACACTTTCGAATTGTTTCAGGATGTATTTCACGAAATAGTCGCCTTTTAATGCTCTTTACAATGAAGACACTTCTTATATATATATATAAGAGTTAGATCTTAAATAAGAATTTCTTTTGGAAGTCCTACTCCAACTAGGAAACCACTCAAATAGGTAATATACTTGAATTAGGAACAAAAAATTGCGGGCTCAAACTCAACATATATTTTCAACACTCAGAATGTTCCTCCTCATCGGGAATAGCATTTGCCGCTCCACTGCTAGGTCGCCGTCTTGCTCGCCACTAGCCGCTAATGGCTTATCGTCAGCGTCAACACCGATACAGTCCACGTCGCACATAGCAGGCGCGATGGGACTGGAGCTAGAACTTAAGCATATTTGCCCTTCAATTCGGTCTTGCCAATGGTCACGTCGCCAGCCACACTGCCGTTTGTGCCCGGGGGGGGGGGGGGTGGGGGTTCGTCGATGCGGACGGTCCAGGGCCAGGCAAAAAAGCGCACGGTGGGCTCGTAATCCTATTCATCATAAGGAGAACCGCTTAAATTTGCGTGGTGGTTAGTAGTTAGATTGTTAGCTAAGCGTGGAGTTCATTGATTACTGCCAAGTTTCTCGCGGACGAATGACCGTGCGATTCGTACGTAAATGTCTTGGTCGATGGGGTGGGTCTCAAAGTCTACTTCATGGCAGTCGGCATTAATTGCTCTCCCCCTTATTGAAGAAGGCAATGTAGCTTGATTTTTATTTCCTAGCTAGTCCAACCACTTATACGTAGCATGGAGCACCGTCTCGATACAATCTTTTTTTTTCTTCTTTTCTGCCGAGCAACAAGAAAACAACCCGTTGTTAGGCACGTTCTAAGCAAGATGTTCACATGCATGTGAAGATAAGATCTTGTTTAGGGCATTGTCGACTATAAGAAGCTGCGTTTACGTATGCGCTTGCATCGGATGATGTAACGTTACATCACTTAAAGAAATGCGTCCTATGTATTATCGCTTTCGTGCATTTTTTTCCGTCCACTTTTAGGTGAAAAAAGTAGGCTCTTTTGTTCCAATGGTGGAGCGAGGATCAATGTTGCGACATGTGAATGGACGCACACTTTAGGGACAAAATTCTTAAAGCTCCAAGAATTTGAGGTACGGTCCGAATTTAAGTCATAAAGTGCCCACTTTCTTTTCAACCCATTTTTTTCAGGAGGAAGCACGTGGTGTCGAGACCAGCACCGATGGCAGCATTCGTGTCACCGATGGTTGAAGCCTACTTCCTGCTCCTCATCCCTGCCACGGCGGCGCTCTACATGAGCTCTGCTATCGTCGACGTTTGCATCGAGGCCATCACGTCCATCTCTGTGGCGACCACCACAGAGCTCTTGGGGACTAAGAACTTCGGTGTGAACCACAACATCCTGGTCGCCAACATCCCGATTGGATCCTTCATCTTTGGGTATCTCGTGGCGTTGCTCTACGGCCACCAGGGGAGCGGTGGTCTCGGGAAGTGCATTGGGATGGGGTGTTATAGTACGACGTTCGTTATTTGAGGATGTCTTTTGCTTACTTTGGACTGTCCTAGGTTTAGTCTTGTACGCATGTATGCGCAAGTTTTATCTGAGAAGTATAGAGAGGTTATACCTAAACAAGCACATTCACTAGGTTCTTCCATACGACCTAGGATGTACTCATTTTCCTATTGTTTAACGAAATATCTTTGTTCATACAAACGAATATCGATGTGCATGTATGTAGGTATTATTGAGCGAGAAATTGGCATTCCATATTTCACTAAATAAAAAAAATACAAGTTTGATGCACAGTTTTTTTAGAATTGGGGGTACAAATCAGAGCGGTACCATATTTGAAAAAACTTATTTAACAATCGTATTAATGATATGATGTACAACACTCAATGTGATAGAAGGGGCATGATCCTACGCGTCCATGTAATTATACTTATTACCACTAACTAAGATGCTTTACCGTGAATCCAATTTCATCAAAAAAGCTTAGTTAATAGATTATGATTAAGTTGGTATATCACTTATATCTTCTTAACTATACTGATGTGTTGAGAAATAATTGTTTGTACTTATACCCATTTACTTTCTTTTTTTCGAACATTGATTGATTCTGATCACTTGACCGGGTCAATTTTTCTTCTTTTTTTTAAAGAAAGGGTCCATGGGGGAAAGGAAGATGTGAGGTCAATGGAGGCCCCCACATTCCTTTCACACCGCTGAAAATGCAATGGACAGACAAATGACACACGTCCACTGTCTTGCCCAAAAGCCAAGTAATAGCTTGATAGTCTTTGAAACAGACCTAAGCCTGTTCAGATTAGAATGACATGACGGATCACTTCTGCCACGACATGAAGTCGTCATTATTATTTTATACAGGGATAATGGCATAAATAATTTGTAAATTTTAATTTTATATATAATTTGATTCTTAAATTTTTAATTTATTTTATGTAATTTTTGAATTTTAATCCAATATTTAATATCGTACCCGAACTTTCAATTTATTCAACTTGATCCCTGAACTTTCAGTAAATATTCATGAAAATATACAATATAATCCCTAAACTTGAATTAATGATAGGACTGCATTGAACGGTTTTATAAAGTTCATGGACTATATTGAACATATACCAAAAGTTCAGGGACTATATTGAACAAATTGAAAGTTTAAGGATCATATTTAACATTGAGTTAAAGTTCGGGAATCAAATTGCAAATTGAGTCAAAATTTATGGATTATTTGTGTCATTTTTCCTACTAAATTTATCTAATATGAGCTTACAAAGGATGTCGCGCACTGCAGACCTAATGCGGGAAGTTTTTCTGCATTGAGATCGAGTTCCCACAGGCAAGTCTCGTTCGTTCAGTCCGGAGATAATTTGTGTGTGGGTGGTTCCACTGTTGTTCGTCCATGGAGGTGGAAAGCTATCAGAACAACCAGAAATGTTGGATACTTTGTCACGTGGCGTTCACCTACCGTTCGTTCATGCCTATTTCCGTAGGAGTGTATACCGACTTTTGATGTCTCTCTGTTTCATGTGGAACTCAAGGAGGTGAATGTGCTTTTCTAACGATCCAAGGGTACAAGCACAGAGATCGATTAGGTCCATGAAACATCTTGCAATAGGATTTTGGTCTGTACATGTGACCCTTATTCAAAAAGGTTTGTGCACAGTTAGGGAGATATGAATGAGCTATCTCTAATTCGTGACTTGAGTATCTCCCGGTGCTCCCAACAAATGGGCCCATTCCTGAAGGCCATGTCCTAGTGTTTTCTAAGGTTTCTCTCTAGGAGTTGGGTGAAGAGAACACTTCAATTGATCGATATGATGTAATCTGGAACTTGACTATAAGAGAGCTTTCGATTCAAACTTATAATTTCCCTTGTTCAAAGTGTAGTTATCGCTGCTGCTTTCCTTATAAAAAGTGTTTCGACAGTTAGTCTGAACCACATAAATTCTGATGTGTTGTTTACTCGTTTTTCTCTGTGAACCATACAAACTTCTTTCCGTGACATTACTTCCTAACAACAGAAGTCTAAATAGGGATGAGTGTGGACACCGATGGACAAAAACATGAAACGGCCAACATGTGGCGGAGGGTGGGCGGTTGCCGTGAAGGAACTAGATATTGTGGAGTGGAGGTTGACGTCTGACATGCTCAGATTCCAAGCTTCCAGATCATCATCACCTTCTTCTTCTTCTTCGCCCTCGCCCTCGCGTGTGATCAACACGATCTCATTGAATGATGACTGAAGCATCGATCGCAAACCACAAAAGACCCTTCAACGAGAGCTCTTATCTCCGCTTCAACTTGTCTTTTGACGTTTTTCGTTGGATGTGAAGAATATGACAATCTATTTTATAAAACTTTTCTGGCCGTGGTGGAGAAATCGGACTTTGAATCCGCCGCATATCTCTTTCGCACACGTCACTGACGAGTCTAGAAAGACTGCGATAAAATAATTAAAATATTAAATTATGCTTTCGTCTAACGATTTAAAGTTTTAAAACAGTTAGTAATGATTTTACTAAAATCTCAAATGGTGTCAGGAGGTTCTGAGTTCAAATCTTTTCAAATCCTATTTACCTTTTCATAAATTCGGGGGTCCAAGAGTTATATAAAATAATTTAAGTTTTTAAAACAGTTGACAGTGGTCCCACTAAAATCTCACAAGTTGAGTCGAAATTCGTTTGAGGATCAACTTTTGGTTTGCAAGTCACGGAGCTAGGGCATGCACGCTTTGTCTCTACGCAATTCCTATGGAGAGAGCCAAAAACTCCACCGGCCCCCGTTCGATCAACCTAATATGTATCAAAATAAAATGGACACAAATCATCGCACCACGAGATCCACGAATTTGAATGTACACCGTGTCCATATAATAGTGACGGCCGAACTCTGAAGTCTCATTTTTATCTAAGTCGGTTATATACTTAGTTGATAGTCAACGGTTGAGTACTAAAGTCTCATATCTTCTTAGGGAAAGAAACATATATATCTTGATAAAACTTTAGCACTCCGAATCCACATGTTTCCGTTTGTTTTCGTTTTTGTTTCATAACCAAAGCTGCTTAATTGATATTTCTTGAACGAGAAAAGAAGACTTTTCGCTTTAAATGGTTATGAAATTAGGGGTGTACAAAATGGACCGTCCAAACCGAGAACCGCCTAGATCGGACCGGACTAGACTAGCTAGTTTGGTTCGGTTCTCGGGAGTATAGGTCCAGTTCCCAGTTCCAAAGGGAACCGGATCGACAACATGTACTTTATTTTATTTTTTATTCTTCAAAAAAATTAATAAAATGTTAACTAAAGTCTAAGTGAAGCACCTTTTTTTTTTCCTTTTTTCAATTTAAGAATACTTAATTCAACAAGAAAAGATGGCATTAAATAGTGAAAAAAAAAAGTGATCGATTCCATTGGACCGTTGGTTTCGTTCATTTCCTGATTCTAGGATCAATAGGTTTTCTCCCAGTCCAGTTCTCAATTCCACTTTGGAACCAGACCGGATCTGAAATCGATCATCCCTAATGAAAATAGTTTAGTATATTAAAGGTAGATCTTAAGTGGCTATATCGATGTTTGGAACTCTTTTTGCTACTGATGAACATAGCCAAAGTTCCAAGTTTAAAAAATGAAAAAAGTTGAAGATAAATCACAACATCAATGCAATCCCAACATAAAGTAACTAAAGGATGGACAGGTGAGGAATTTAAAGAGGCTTGCCGACGTTAGTATGATGATTGCATTGCCTCACCCTCGGGGCGAATTTGCGTTTCCTTTCTTTTTAGTTTAATATTTTTTGCACAGACATGTTTTTTTTTTGTCTTAAGTGAGTGTTTGACTCTTTGCTGGAGCTTTAATTACAGTTTTTTTTGTGTGTGTGTTTTTGCATCGTCTTCTTGGTCGAAATTTGAAAAATGATGCGAAGACCATCTAATGTTTCTCAGTTAAGAATGATCAGGGTTTCTCATTTGCGGCATTATTTCTACCGATTCCCATTGATAAGAGGATCGGAATCTGTCAACATCGTTTGGATCACACAGAGAATATATGAAGATTGCTTGTTGAAATCTTGAGAAAGCTCGTGTCGTACGATATTTGGTAAGGGAATAACGATAAAAATGTCATTTAGGATGAGCACAGTTGGTTAGATGTAGGAGGATTTTCGGCTTAGGACATGGAGGCAACCTGTTGAAATCGCACTAATTGTGATTGGGTGCTAGAGGATTTCCCGAAAGCAACTCATTGAAACCCCACAAACTACGTGCAAACTGTTTTTGATCAAGATTTTTTGCACAAGCCAAAGACTTGGGCTCATGGTCCATGATGCTTGCTTGTGGGGTGTTGCATGGATCTTTAGGTGGTTGTACCTCCATGCCCCGTGCCCTAGATCAATGAAAATAAGTATAATGTTCTAAGGATAATGGGTTGTTCTATCGATAGACCATATTAACAAGTGCACTGGGGCACGACTTAAGTTACCTAAAATTAGGAATAGCACTTTTCTAGAGGATTATTCTCTCGAGATACCATAAAAGCCCATTTCACATATGACTCTTGCGTTCTAGTTAAGTTTAACTAAATTAGAAATAGAATATCAGAACGATTGATAGTAAGAAAGAAGAATGTACTCATAAATTTCGAGTGATTATAATGTTTATCCCAATGTTAAATTGAAAACAATAAATTTTTATACATTTCTATTTATTTTTTATTATGAATTCGCGTGGCATGACAATCCACAACTCAAAAAAATAAAAAGTAAGCCCAGCCTCCACATTCTCCAAACATGTAGAAGTGCTTGCTCAGTGATGGGCTAGTGCAAATGAATTGGGGGTGTTGTGCTTGATGGATGCATGTTGACAAATCACTGTCAATACTCACCGTGTAGAAACAGCCCACTTCATCGGACAACGAAGCCCAATCTTAAATCAATAGTTCCATTTTCTAAATTTTCCAAGATTTTTTCTTATAATTATCTAGAAACTCCTACAAGAATCCCTTGTGGTAGTTTAGATTAGTGGATAAATTAAATTGTCAAGGGTTAAAGCATGCAAATGGTGGGCACAATTAACTCAAATAATCTCTGACCTAATATTAGACACACTAATATGAAAATCTAACAGAAGCTAACATCTCTTGCGAAATCAGGACTTTTTTGGCTGATTCTTAATGTCCCATTATGATTATTCACAATTTAGTATCGGTAACCCTACAATAAGATCTTGGTAGAGCACTCGGTAAATATATTTAATTAGGAATATTTCAATTTCCAAGACACTAATAACACATGATGCCAAAAAAAAAAAAAGCAGTACGAAAATCCAATACAATAAGTAAGTAAAATTCAACGAGCTCCTCGACCTTGTATCTTGAGAAACTCTGACCAAATTATGAACCTTTTTTTTTTGAATTGGACAATTTCTCGACAAAATAATTCCATTCCCGTTATAAACTCATGTTTAGAGTTTTAACTAATTGTTAGTTTTTGAGGTATTAAAATTTTTGGCTCGTGGCATATTCAACGAGTTTTACTTCGTGACGCTAAACATGAGATATGAGAGACGAGAATGATGGCAAAAGTCTATGTGAACCAAAAAGTTTACTTCCAAACGAAACTTGTAACATCAAAATTATTGGATTTTTTGAAATTCTAAATTTTTTTGTGGGTCGAAAAATTTTAAATTGACTTTTGGCAGAAATTTTAAATTGAATTTGCTATTCTTGAACTTATTTTCTAATTTGACATTCTTTTGGCCGCCCAAGTCTTGACTTTTGAATTCATCACCCCTTCTCCTTCTCATTTCTCTATCCTCCCTCCCTCCTCACTTTTGCGGAGTTTTACTATAATTTCCTCTCTTTTTTATAGATTCATCTTTAGTTTTTAAACATATATTATACCATTACGGCGTAAAATAGAAAATATATTTCCTGCCGAAACCTTGTTATGAATGAGGTTGTAATTTCGTATCGAGATTTATGTCAATAATACTCATACTCACCAATTGTCATGATTTTTTTTTATTGAGAATTCTGTCAATAATTCTCATACTCACCAATTGTCATTTCTGAGGTATTAAAATTTATATAACATGGAGTATTCAACGAGATTTACATGTGACATTATATATGTGTGATGTGAGGAATGAGAATTATGGCCAAAATCTAATTGAAGGCAAAAGTTCACTTTTAAAAGGAAACTTTTAACACTGTAGTCATTGCCTTTTGAATTCAATATTGAATTTGCTGTTCTTGAACTAATTTCTAAGTCAAACCAATACAATATCCTTTTGCTTTGGCCTCCCAAGTCTTGATTTTTGAATTTGACTCTTCTCCTTCTCATTTCTCTCTCCTCCCTCTCTCCTCCCTCACATATGCCTTCCCATCTACCCGCATCGCCGCCTATCTGCCATTGCCATCTCCGGCAACCTTACATCGGCCTCAGCTCACGACAACAACCATTGCTCGAGCTGCCTCTGTCTCTCTGTCTCTTTGTCTCTCTCCATGATTGCGGCAACTCTCGGGCTTGGTGTGGTCGGTGATTATCCACCTCAAAGAGTCCAGCAAGAGGCATCATCGATCCGACTCGATCTGAGGTTGAGCTAAGATCTGAGGCCTGGGGTTGGTTCGGGCCTCAAGATAAGATAGTAATAGGGGCACTAGGCCCTCAAGCCCACTTATCATTTTGATAAGCAACTTAGTTAATCCTTACTTTTGCCGAGTTTTACTTTAATTTCCATTAACAAAAAAACCAAGAAAAGAGAATGCCAACCTTCTCCTATGGATATCCATACATTTGTGATTAAAAAGCTTACTCAAAATGTTAGCTTTTCCACCTTCAATAAGGTGGGGTGGTGTAGATTACGCATGCTACTTTTAACAACACACGCACACATGAATCCTGATCTTATCACTAGGACCATCAAGAGACGGATTTTATATTGTGGCTAGTACCATAAAAATGGTTTCTTCATAAGCTTCTAGAATAAACCGGTACCACGTGTAAGTCAACTACTACACAAACAAATCTTTCTACTTATATATTAACAAGTAATCAAATCTCTGATAGATTGATATTTTTTTTCCCTCTTTCTCGGTTTGCTACTTTTTTCCAAATGCTTATTCACTAAAATTTGGACCGAACACAAATTTAAATAAAAAAAATTTGCAATTCTAATATGATTTAGTTTAGTACAATTTTTTTTGTTTACGACTTGACTATCACGAATGGTTCGTTTGCTTCGTGGAAAGGAATAAAAATAAGGATGGGATAACTGTTCCACAAGAATAGAATAGAGCAGGAATGTGTATGGAATAGCTATTTTTACAATTTGTTTAACCTAATGAAATAGTTCATTTTAATCCGATTTTTAGCCCATGGGCCACGTGAAAATCATAAATCCAACCCAACTAACAAAGGCTCAACCCTACCCAATGCAATACTATTCCATCAATTAAAAATTGGGTAAATGACACAAATAGTCTCATAACTTTGGTCAAATGTGTAATATCGTTCCCAAACATTTAATTTATTCAATTTAGCTCCTGAACGGATGAAAATGTTCAATATTGTTCTCTGAACTTAAATTAATGAAATGACAATATCGAATATTTTTATACAGTTCATATACTAAATTGAATATGTATCAAAAGTCTAATGACGGCATTACATATTAAGTTAAAATTCAGGAATCACATTTAACAAATATAAAATTCGAAAATAATATTATACATTAGGCCAAAATTTAAATACTATTTACGCCGTTATCCCTTAAAAATTTAGGCCAATCATTATGTCGCGCTGGGTTGGATCGGAGCGGGGCACAAACTCACCCGAACCACGACAAATATTCCGTCGGGCCTGCCTCGAATAAATTCGTGGAACTGACATTATTTCATCTTTTCCAATAATTCATAATTATTGGGAAAAAAATAATTCATAATTATTAATTAATTATAATATGGCAACAGCACGAGGCTCTGGGGATTTCTCGCTTCCTTCCGTCCGTTTTTGGATCCATTCGCAGCTTCGTCTCCGACACCAATCGTCGTGCGGAGGTAAATCGCCCGGGGCTTCTTCTTTTTACTCTCTTGTCCACCTGTTCTTCTTCCATGGTTCCTCGGTTCTTTGTTATCAAGAAATGGCTAATCTTTGTCGGGGATGAGCTCTGCTTCTTGTTTGTTTGTTTGTTTGTTGTTTGTGTGTTTGTTTCTTTGATTGACTCGGGAGCTTCTAGCGTTTCCAATCCAAAAATCCAGAACGGAGACCAAGAAAATCGAAAGTTGCAAGCTTTGTGTTCTTTCCTGTGATGGGTTCATTCCAGACGTGTTGGGTTGTTTCGTTTTGCGAATGTTGTCGGGCGGTGATTCTCTCGGAGTCGCCAAGGTCAGCGCCGTTTCGATCCAATCGGATTTGTGATCTGCGAGTTCTGATTAGGGGGGGCCGAGTGCTTTGGAGCAAATTATTTGTGGGTGTGATTTCTTTTCTTTTTTTTCCAGGTGATCATCGACATAAGTTAATCTAGTATTAGGTGTAGATAGCCCAAGCTGGAGGTTGGTAATGGTTTCTTTCGGGTAGAGGATTGGCCTGTCACCGGGTACATTGAACATTAGACATCTTCTTTCTTTTTCTGTTCATCCTTGTTCATTGTTTTGGTTTCCTCTTGGACCTCGATTCTCATTGGGTTTGATGAGCTTCTGACCCTTTTCATGAAATTGTTTCCAATGAATTCTTGAGCTACATAGTACATATATTCTTGCAAAGGGAGGGGAAAAGGTTTTTTGTTTGTGTTGCATTCAGTTTGTTTCTAGACCTTGGCCATCGCTCGGCCTACCTCGGATGCACCAATGATTTGCTTAACTATTTTATGGTGATGTGCAATCGTTTATTGTTACTGCTGGACTTCACATGGTTCCTGGAAACTGCTCTCTGTAGGTTGGATTGATTTATTTATGAATTCTTTATTTTGTTCATATGGTTCCTTCATTTCTTAACTCTGCTCTTTGACATATCTTTGCAAAGTCTGCATATGCTGCCAGCGCACAATTGAATTCTAAGTGTATGTGTGAGTGTCTCTGAGCTAGTTGTGCTCTAGAAGTCATCATGATTCCTGAAAGCATCTCATTAATTTTCTATTTGTTTTGCAAAGGTATCCAAATTTACTTGCTTGTTTACTGGGATCCCTTCTGGAAGTGGTAATAGCTTGTGTGGATTTTCAAACGTCGATATTTGGGTTTTTCATGCCTTTGCTCTTTGAGAATGAATATTAGATAACGTTTTCTAATTATGTTCCATGAGAGTATTAAAGGCTGTTTCATTGATTGTTTAGTAAACATTCTTCTCTTTGTATTCAGGTCAGAGGATCTATTTGTCTGAACATTCCCCAAATCACCAAGTCTCTCTTGAAAGCTTTTGCTTTTTATATAGCATCTTTCATGCCTGGCTACATCTTGCTCAGCAGGGAACATAGGCAATGCTGAAAGGTGTCTAACAGAATTAGACTCTGTCTCAAGTTTTCTTGAGGTTGGAAGAGTAAGAAAGCTGTCCTTCCTGATGCATGATGAGACTGGTGATTTGGAACTCGACTGTTTAGATCTATTGCCTCAACTTCAGAATGGATCCTCTAGTCATGAAATGGCTGTTGTTCTGGTGCAATATTTCTGTGGAGAAGATTAAGCAGCTTGAAAATATATTTACGCCAGCACCATAGCACTGCTTTTTAGATTTTTTTTTAAAATTTGGTATGGAAAATAAACCCAGTGTGTTGACGCAAAGATATGAACTAGGAAGACTTCTTGGTCAAGGCACCTTTGCAAAAGTCTACTATGGGAGAAGTCTTCGGACAAGCCAGAGTGTAGCTATTAAGGTCATAGACAAAGAAAAAGTTTTTAAAGTTGGTCTGATGGATCAAATCAAGCGAGAAGTCTCTGTTATGAGAATTGTTAAACACCCTAACATTGTGCAGCTTTATGAGGTAATGGCCACCAAGAGCAAAATTTACTTTGTCATGGAATATGCTAAAGGTGGTGAGCTCTTTAATAAGGTTTCTAAAGGAAAGCTGAAGGAGAATGTCGCTAGGAAATTCTTCATACAGCTTATAAATGCAGTTGATTTCTGCCACAGCAGGAATGTTTATCATCGAGACATCAAACCAGAGAATTTACTCCTAGACGAGAATGACAATCTGAAGGTGTCTGATTTTGGATTAAGTGCACTCGCAGAATCCAAGCGCCAAGATGGGCTGCTTCATACAATTTGTGGCACTCCTGCTTATGTGGCTCCTGAAGTGATTGGCCAAAAAGGCTATGATGGGGCCAAAGCTGATATTTGGTCGTGCGGGGTGGTCTTGTTTGTTCTGTTGGCAGGCTATCTTCCTTTTCACGATTCAAATTTGATGGAGATGTATAGGAAGATAGGCAGAGCAGATTTTACAAGCCCTAGTTGGTTCCCTCCAGAAGTTCGGCGCCTTATAAGCAAAATATTAGACCCAAACCCTAGTACAAGGATTTCCATAGCCAAGATAAAGGAAAGTTCTTGGTTTAGGAAAGGTTTAATCTCCAACAAACAGATTATTCAAGAAATGGAGAACAGGGACATGGGTGTTGCACAGTCGAGCAGTTCTAGTTCATCCGAGAGTAGCAGTATTCCTAACGAGTCAAAGGCGGAGCACAAAAAACCTCCAAATCTGAATGCTTTTGATATCATCTCTTTTGCTGCTGGCTTTGATCTTTCCGGCTTGTTTGGGGAATTCTCCCCGAAAAGAGAGGAAAGATTCACCTCTAGACAACCTGCTTCTGTGATCTTATCTAAGCTACAGGAAATCGCAAACTGCTTTAGGCTGAGGGTGATGAAGAAGGACACGGGTTTGCTAAAACTGGAAGGGCTTAAGGAAGGTAGGAAGGGGATCCTTGGCATTGATGCAAAGATCTTTGAGATCACGCCGTCTTTTCATTTGATCGAACTTAAGAAAGCTAGCGGGGACACGATGGAATATCAGAAGACAATGAAAGAAGATATAAGACCTGCTCTTGATGACATTGTTTGGGTGTGGCAAGGTGAGCAACACCCACAGCCACAGTAAATGCAGTACCAGCTGCAGCAACAATTTTTAGATTAGTACCTGACTGACTTCTCCGGTTCCCTGCTTGTGCTTTTGCTTGCTCTTGTATATGAGATATACTTGATTTCCTCCACTGTATGTATTGTTGCTTTACTTACCACATGTCTTAGGTCAACTGCAGGCCTGTCGATTTTGTGTAATCTCTGTTGGGACAAAGAGATAATAATAAACATAGATGTGCGTCAAAGCGCACTGTTGAAGTGGGACATTACGTTTTTATCACGCGAACTACCTTATCTGGGTATCGCTTATGGTGACCTGAATAAAGTTGTCGATGCGCTATTTGCTATGAAATGTAAAGCTTATATGGTAGCTTATGAGTGGCGACTGCGTCCACCAGGCCAGGATATATCGATAGAAAGAAAAGGGTCGAAAGTTTAAATGACATTCTTGTTAATTTTATACACTAGCGATTTTGAAAAGGTAGGTTTTGTAAGAGCACGGTACATGACTTTCTAAGTTTGAGTAGAATAAGACTCATGAATACCTTCATACCATCAATGGTTTATTTAAAAAGATGAAAACTAAACAAGCGTTTGAAGCAAGGTTCTTTTGCAACCGTGCACTTCTTGCGGTAATCTTTTTTCTGTACCCAATCCCAAATCAAAGTCAAGACAAGGATGTCGCAGATAACAAACTCAGCATTAATAGATCTTCAAGAGGACGAGATAATTTTAGAGGGTGGTAATGGTGTCACAATTCATTAGGGAGGAAGCAGCAAATTGGATCGTAGCTTTGCAAGAACAGTGGGTGCATCCGGCTTTGAGGTCGCAATTTGGACTGCCGAATGGTTTAATATCCTTCTTTTCTTTTTTGGCTTCTCTTTTCTTGTTTTGGCCAAAGGTTGGTCAATAGTTGGCTATGCAATTGTAGTGCACATGGATGCACAAGCGGCGAGTCTTTAACTCGATACAAATTAACGACTACTAATGCCCGAGGAAGAGTAGGACCGACCAAAAAAACAAATGCCCAAGGACTACTATGTTCTTTCCATAAAAATTTATGGACACTTTGCGCTATTGCATTCCTTTCTGGCTCAAACCGAATATTTTGTAGCGGTTTTGGGACACTGATGGCAACATGCAAAGGGGTCGCTATATTCCATAAAAACTTACAATCATTTAAAGTTAGAATCGTTTTATAGGGGAGGGCCAAACCAAGTGTCGAATGAACTCTGCTTAAAGCCATGAAAATTGTCGATCTTGTAAGTGATGGCAGTTCTTCGTTTGTTTAGCTGTCCAGAGTAAATGGTGCTAGTTCCATGAACGTGAACTCTACTTCTTCGTGTTCTATGTCAGGAATAACTCTTGATATGGCTGTAATGTTTATGTGATTACAATGATACTTTAAGTTAGGTTAAAAAGAATACCAGAATATTTTGTGTAATGAATTAGAATACTTGATGGGTTCCCGAAACAACACAATATATGACATTGTTATGTACTCTTCCCTCAAATATCGAACATTTTGCTCACGTATTTCGTAAATTTGCCGACTGCAACTGCTGCATCAACTTCCCTCAAAGCCAACAAGAAGTTACTCGTCCTCTAGAATGCAACCAATTGCCTTTACAGGAACCTGATCGCCAGAAGCGATCTACTTCGCATACGTTTATTAAAGCACAATTGGAAGCACTTCCTTATTACAGATGATTCCATCATTATTCTGAAGTTAAACTACAGCATCCTACGCTCTATAATTAGACAAAAATGGGAGACTGAGTCAAGTCAATAATTTTGGGACAAATGGTAGAAACCCTTCTCCTCTTACCCGAAGAAGATGTGCAATTCGGCGATGGGGTGAACAGTTCTATGATCTCAATTTCCTCAGACGCAATACATCTACTGGTCTCTCGGCTGTTATTAGCAGTCGATGCTGTCTCAGGCAATTTTTCTTCTAACTGGTTATTTAACTTGGCACTCCTCCCTTCATCTGAGGAAAAAGAGCTGGGGTTGACTGAAGATTGTACGCCAACTGGCAAAAAGCCGGCACCATAATCTTCTCCATAAATGGGCCGGTGTACCCATGGTTCATCGTTGCACAGATTATAAATCGTTTCATCTCTTACCAACTGCTCCTCCAATCTGTGAGCATTACAATCCTCGTCATCTACCTCCGCCTCACCTTCCCATTCATCGTTTGGCATCGAAACTGAAATTCCATCAGAATAGCACGGGAGCTCATCCATGGGGCAAATCTGAACCTTCATGTGCTTGGGCAAACTCGGGCAACCAGCAGAATGCTTTGTGTATTTTGTTGAAAAATAATTCACTCTGATGTTGAAACTAGTTTCCAAGAGAAAGAATGCATAAGTTCCGGGCTGACCAACTTGAACTCTATCAACGGACGCTAGGGCCCATTTGGTTCAACTTTGGGGGAATGTTTTTGGCAAGTTGCAAAGGCCTTTAGGCTAAAGGGGTTTTCCGAAATACAAGTAGTGTTTGGTAAAGTATATTTTAAAATCACATTTGAAAGCAATTTTAACCTAAATACTGTTAAGTAAAAACTAATTTTGTTAAGGGCTTTTGCTAATATTTTATTTTCTTAAAAAAAGTTTGAAATGGAGCTCAGCCGCCAACTGCTTCCGGCCAATGCCACCTGAGGTTGCCCAACCTCAAGCGTTGCTTGGGTCTCACAACCCAAGCGACGCTTAAGGTCGGGCAACCCTAGGCCAATGCTTTCCTGGGTCGTAGGACCCCGGTGACCACCGCCTGGGGTCGCTTGACCTAAAGCATCGCTTGGGTCACGTGACCTCAAGTGTCACCTAGGTTGCGCAACCCCGACAACTGTTGCCCGGGGTTACTCGACCTCAGGCGTTGCCTGGGTCTCGTGACCCTCAGGTGGCGGTCACCGGGGTCGGGGTTGCGCGACCCCTTGGCGGCGGTAGTCACGTGACCCCCCTCAAGCGGCGGTCGCTAGCCTCCGGACCTGCTGCTCAAGGAAAATGAACAGTGTGATGAACATTAAACTTGCATTCGGAAAATACAATTTGCTTAAGTTCCTCTAGACCTGCCTTGGCTAAAGGCTTTTAGAGACCTTTTGGAAATGCAATTGCATTTCTGTAAAGTGCTCTAAAAAAATTGCCAACCGCTATTTGCATTTGGCCAAGGCCCAAAGTCCCTCGGAAATGCTGAACCAAACAGGCCCATGATCTGATACAGGCAATAATTACGTGGGAAGAAAAAGGGAAGACAGTAGATACCTTTGCCAAGACGGGAGATTAAGCATTGTGTATGCCAGTTTGATCTTGTTGCCTATCCCAGACAGGGATTTGAATTCCGAGGCTGCCGTCCTTACGGCCAAGGATTCTCTCGGATGCTGCCAGGCCCATTCGAACTGTAGAGTTTCCGCGATCAAAGGAAAATGCATTAGGCAAAAACACTACATCAACGCATAGCTAGAGCCCCATTCAAAGGCAAGACCACGAGGGAAAAATCAACCCTTTTGGGAATCACAATACAAAAAGTGCACAAAAACTATGAACCGACGACCCAATTTAAGTCACCATCGCGAGAAGAAACAGAGTGACCGAGACTCTGAAATTGTTAAACTTTTTGCAAGTCTAGACCTTTGCATAATAAGAGGATCTCTCGTCTTAAGAAACTACAGATACATTCCAAATCATTCGCAACCAGTTAGCTCATGAAACAACCCAAAAGACAGAGGGTGATGGGCTCGTGCTCTGCAAAACAACCTTCTAAAACTTCGCCATTGAGATAGTTCTTTCAATCAGAACCGAGCCTAGGCGAGATTCGCGCGAGTAATTAGGAAGGAACATGGCCTATCCGAGAGCGAAGCCGAACCTGAAGAGCGGAGACATGGGAGGGGAAGCCGTAGATGCAGAAGACCATTTCCCAGGGCCGCTTCCCCTTGGTCCTCCACGCCCCGCACATCAATTCCCCGTTGTGCTGCCTGATCCGCCGCCTAGGGTTCACCGTGAATCTGTCCGAGAGCAAGAGAGAGAAATTTCGGTCAGGGGTTTCAAGGTCAGCTCGCCGCTCGACAAAAGGGAGGAAATGGAGAGAGCGAAACCCCGTCGCCGGATCGCGACCGGTGACCGGAACCGAACGGAACCGGAGTCCAACAAACCACGAAAAGAGGAGGAGAAGACGGAGAAGAAGGGATGGTTACCCGATGTAGGTGTGGCCCTTGTGGCGAGGGCTGAGGGAGGCCAAGAGGTAGCACGCGAAGAACTTCCCATCTCCATCTCCTTTCCCTCCTCCTCCTCCTCCTCCTCCTCCTCCTTCTTCTCCGATCTCCGCCGATCCGGCGGCGGCTAGGGTTTCCGCCTTCTCCGATCGCCCCTTTCTCTTCCGCATCTCTCTCTCTCTCTCTCTCTCTCTCTCTGTGGGTGCTTGTCTGGGTCTCTGCAATTCGACCGTTGATTATACCCCAGATAAAAAAAAAATTGGTAATATCCGAGACGGCATATATGCTTTCAAAATTCGGTTGAGATTTTGGGCCGGACTCTTCTGGGCTGGGCCCAGAAATGAGAGGAACGGTTTTTTTGGGCCCAGGAGTGATTTTGCCTCCGCAGGCACCGGATCATCTCCGATGGTTGTTGGACCAAGACGTGTCCCCGCCGAAGGGTTCAGAGACCACGGACGGCCGGACTTGGGATCCCCGTGCTTGGGCTCGGGTCCCTCGATCACCCGGAACGTGTCCCGTGGGACTCGGAACACGGCCCCAAGACGCTGAGCACCCAGGCTCGGGGAGATCTTGCTATCGTGATCCGAGCGCGAGGACCGAGGTCCCCGCAAGATGGTCGGTTGGGTTTGAGCAAGGCTTAGCGGAAAAAAGCAAGAATCGCTCAAGTAATATATATGGCGTCTTGTATCTCGCCGGTACTGACTCGGCGTCACCGCGATAACGGTTGGGAGCCATATCAATCTCAACTAAACATTACACAAGAACACTAACATATCATTCTTTAAAAAAAAAAGAGAGAGAAAGAGCCGAGGATGGCAACCCTCACATGCATTAAACGAGTTTTTACGCTCCAAAATTCATTCGCGACTTAGATTAACTAATATTAAGAAATTTTTTAGATAAAACCCTACGAAAATAACAATAATCTCGCTAATTCTCGGGGTATCAAACCCTTCTCCCATCATTTTGCATTCTCTACTTTTGGGAATGGAAGTTTGCATCTTGTCTGGCAAATGAAATTGGTTTAAAATGCCCTTCGAGAAAGAGCCCTCTAGTTCTAGCTTTTAGCCACTGACCAACTCGATCGCCCAAACCCTCGGTCCAAGTCGGCGGCGGACCTCCGCCGCAGCCGGCCATCGCCCCCTGCGCGTTTGACCGCTATTGATGCGCTATCATCGACAATCTCCCCTACCAGCAACCCTGGGTTCATGACCCACCACACCTCGAGCTAGGTGGTGCCATCGATGCGACCCATCAACGAGGCACCGCCGGCGACGACAGGTTTGACAATCGCGAAAGTAGCAAACCATCTTCGTATCTAGATTGGTGCTTTATCAAATGACGCGACAAATTACGGTCGGCAATTTAAGCGAATGGGTTATATTCAAGCTCTCGATAGGAGTCTATCAGATCACTTTGTAAACTAATTTTGCTTCTTGTTTCGATCTCTCTAGCCCTGGGATTATCACCGTCTGTATATATCATGCCAGGTCCAACCAAACATAGTGTTAACCATCTCGATCTTGTTTACTAACAAATGAAATAATGTTTCTCGTTTTCCTTCTACTCTATTACAATCGCATCGCTTTGGCATCCCAACCTTATTCCATCACCGCAGCAACGAAACCTTACTAGTAACTGGCAATGTCGACCTCGTCGTCGGTGGTGGCGAACAAGTCCCGGCACAGCTCGCCATAGAACCGAGAGACCAAGTCGACGAAAACGGGGCACTTGAGGTTCTTCCAACAGAAGAGGAGCTCCTCCACGTCCGTGAGATCCCTCACTTTCCCTTCGTCCACTATCATTCCCACCAAGTAGCTCTCGAAGCTCTTGCAAGCATCTTCCAATTCGTCGACACCGTCGCCATGGTCACCGCCGTTGCTGTTCCAGCCCCACTTCTTCAAAGACTTCAAGGGAGCGTTGCTGATTGCCGAAGAGGGTGCTGGCGTGATCGGCGAGGGAAACAGCAGCCTCTCGCGTCCAGAATACGACATAGCCGACGCAGAGAGCAGTTTGCTGATCTTACTGCCCTTGGCATTGCCCTCTTTGAGCCTGCCTCTCCGGCTCATTTTCTTCTTCAGGGAACGGACGACCGAAACGAAGGCGGAGATGGGTATGAGCCTTTTGAGGCAGGAGGCTCGTTTCGATGCTGCGTGACGGGACGATGCTCGCGGTCTTCTTATGGTGACCTTCTTGAGCCTGAAGACGAGGAGGAGTTTTCTGCATGGTTTGAGAAGCTTGGATCCGAAGGCAACGCCGACGTGTGCTTTGGGTTTCATCATCTTTTGTAATGATTGGGGTTGATGAGGGGATGATGGAGACGGTGAGTGCGTTTGTGGGTGCTTCATCTTCAAGAAACGAAGCGAGCAGGACCTTTGATTTGAAGAAGCTGGTGGGAGTGCTGTTTCGACCAACTTTGGTTATGTGTCAGTTTAAAAAACAAGGAGAAATTTATGGGCGTGAAGTGCTTCTGGTGGCGTTTATATACCAGGAAATATGCTGAGTTGACCGACTGTGTTCGGTGGATTTTCTGAGTGCATTTCACGTCTTCGAGTCAGAGAATAGGAGTGCCATGACATGCTTCCATGTCTCTGTCCTTCCATTTGGCCATTTGGAACCCTATATTTCATGAGAGGATGCCATGTTGGGTTCTGTAGAACTGATTTACATAGATGTCGCAATCTCTTAGTGGACTTTGGACACGATCTGCTTATTTAAATGTTCATTCGTGCTTTCATCATTTGCAAATTGATGGGGAGACATTATGGTTTGATTGCACGATTATCGACATTTTCGGGATTTGAATACACATTTACACTCTGTGCAGTAAAGGATGTGTGATACTTCAATCTATAGCTATTTAAATGTACACGTCTTGATCGTATATACACGTTGATCATAGCTGCCAGTGGAAAGCTTGAAACTATGTTGCTGGTGCAATAATTTCTTCACTGTTCAATTTTCTATGCAAAAAAAAACAAAAAAGGTTAAGAGGGGGAAGACCAACGCAACTAGCTCACTGGACGACACGTGGAGGCCTTCTCACGTAAAGGAATTGTTAGATGGATACCCTAAAGTTACCATATAATAGTTATATATTAGGGATTTAAGTTATACTATCAATTTCATTATTTGTTTAATGATAAGGACGTATTCATTCAATATGAATAATTTCATAAAATCAGTTGTGACTGGACCTATTTTTGAGACGTTAAGAATATGTGTAACAGGTTCACGGTTAGATTGAATCTTTAAATTGTTCCCGATCGATGGATCATTGAGTGGATATTAATGATCATGTTGAGACTAGCGTGTTCTTAGCTTCACCGTTAAGTATTGGATACTTAAGTAAATGATGCGTCAGAGTAATTGGGTATTGTGATGCCTGAGTAAAAACACAGGTGCTTGTACTAGACAAATTCACTAAATGTGACATGCATAGAACAATTAGCAACATAGAAGCTTTTAACGTGGTCAATGTCTAATCGTTCATGCTATGGTCTTGTGTAAATAATCCTTACACCTAAGGCACAGTGTTGACTTGTATGTTGGTTGGCTATGGTTCACAAGTACGCATATTGTCGATTCTTTGATCTGTCTCTGTACTTGATGGCCATAGTTCGTTCATATATGAAGTTACGCAAGTGCACAAAATAGAATCTGTCTCCTTGTTATATGCAAGGTACAATAATGATGTCCTATGCAATCTAATCTTAACATTACATTGAAATCCTCGGCCGGGGTTATAACTATGAATGAATTGTTCATGTCTCATATAAAATGCATGTCAATTAGATTTGTGCATATGATCGAATTGGTAGCTTGACAAATATTCCATAATCTTTGTTCGATCGGGACATAGTAAAGCAGAGGGATTGAATTACACTATAGCCAAAGCTGACAACTTCATTATATTCTTAAAGCATTCACATTGTTTGGGTAGCCATGACATATTGCTAAATGTCAATCATGGCTTATTGGATCTGGAGATTGATTGGGGCAATCAATTCTCTTGGAAGTATTAATGTGTTAGTACAAGTCTTACTACTAACTCAATGATGAACCTAGAGATGCCACATACCATAACTAATTTAGAATAATGTTGTACGGAAGAGACAGTATTGCAAATATGTTTGCCATCGAATTGAGTTGGGTTGAAATTAAATTAAATGTGATTTAATTTAATTTAAGTTTTGTCATGGCCGTGTGTGCATACGATGCTCACGAAATACACATATGTTGGTTGTGCACTTTTATGTATTAAATTAATTAAAAGTGCATCACACGATCATCAATTGTTGCTGATCGTGTGAGGTTAATTTAAAAAAAAAAAATGGCTCATGCACACGGTCAGCAAACGGTTGCTAACCGTGTGCATGACACACGATCAGCAACCGTTGCTGATCATGTGCAATGTGCACACATGCACAATCAGCAACGGTTGCTGATCGCACATATAAAAAGCACGATCAACAACAGTTGCATGAGGATGAAAACGAGCGTATGCAATATTATGTGTGCTTGAGAGTTAAAAATTATGTTTTCTCTCTTTCGGCGCCGTGACTTAAAATTGGAGAGTGTGGAGAATTGTCGCCACGAGGTTGCTAGAACAATTATAGTGGTGATTACCCGCAAGTTCTTTCTTCCGTTTGTTGTGCGATTGGTGGTGTGTCTGAACTAAAGATCCGACGATTGTGGGGCTCAAACTGAAGAACATCCGAACCGAAATCGTTTTAGACACGCTATAAGAGGTGTTGACACTCAAAATTACCCCTGGTGGGAGTGGGCCAATTGCAAGTCACAAAGGATATAAACATGGCCCACGTAACATGAATTCAGAGAAAGGCCATAAATTAGGCCCAGAGGCATTGGGAAGATTTGGAGCAGTTATCGATATGACATGTCATAAAAGTGTTGATAAGTCCAAGATCGAGCTTTGCATGTGACATCGACAAGTCTAAAGTCACGAGCCTTGCGCGTGATGTCGACAAGTCCAAAATCACAAGCTTTGCACGTGACGTCGATGAGTCTGAAATCATGGATTGAATACATGGTGACACGTGGTAAAGAAGTTCATTTCCACACGTCAAAAGGTAAAGACATGACCGTGGGCATGAAGATCAAGGAAGTTAAGGAATGAAATTTAGGAAATAACAAGGAATAAAGAGACATGTGGAAGAAAATCAGCTATTACGTGATGCCCAAAGAGCGTAAGCAACATTGACAAGTCAGGAAGCGGTTAAAGTGCGATACGTAAGGAAGTAGAAAACGACTTTCAAGGAGAAGTGGCCGGTCAATGGTTATCAGGCTACTTTATAAAATACTTAAGGATTTTCGACGTAGGACGACCCCCGGACAACACAACACATCTTTATCTATTTTTACTTTTAGCACATTAGAAGTAGTCAAAGTTATAGCTTTCAGATTCCACGTCGTAGATTCAATTCCGGCGAGAGTTTTTGTCAAGTCCAGCATTGTTGATTAAATTCCAGTGTTGTGCCGCCAGTTCAACGTTGTCGATTAAAATTCCGGCGTTGTGCTTGGAATATAACTGTTGATTATATTCCACCCATATTCTCTCAAGTCGCGTAATTGAATAGATTCTGGCGTACCTTGAATTGCAATGTCATATATTAGTTGTGTCGTTGATTAGATTCCGATATAGCTTGGTCTTGGCATTTGCAAGTTGTCATCTCATTGTTAGTATTGTTGAATTTGGTGTATTATCGAGTTGAGTTGTAAGACATAAGTTGGGCTTCATAAACGCATTTGACATTCTCTGTCCAAGCTTGATTCAAGACCCTAGTCTCCTCTAATAAAATCTGAAATGCAGCGTTCGGTGAAAGATTTTCGACGGGATAAAACCGGCGAAACAAGAGGTAATCCGTTTAACCCCCTATGATCTTCAGATCTTTGATTGAAACGCACGAACAACCCCTCTGAAGATATATATATGGTTATATCTTTCCGCTGCATTTAAATTTAATTTAACTATGCATGTTCCGAAAAAACCAAGAGGAATGTCTAGCTTAAGTCATAGTTACTACATAAGCATAAGCTCGGTACGCTCGAGGATGGCTGCACCCAGAGGATGGCAAGCTCGTTACCGCAGCCCTACCAAGGCGCAAGAGGTCAGCTATTTGAGTAAGATGCACGCATACACAATCTGGCCCAAAACCCTTCAGCACAAACACAATGGACCAGGCCCCTTTTTCAGACATAACCTTAGAAATTTAAAGATGCTCCTTACATAAAAAGAGAGGCAAGTTTCGCAATAAAGAAAGAGCAATACTCTCGCCAAAAGAGCAATCCCTAAGAAGTTATCCCACATAACAGGTGCAAATACAAAGATATCATTGTGAAATCCATTTACCTTGTATATTAGCAGGCATCAGCTGATAGTTTTTGCATTAGACACTCGAAATATATATTATTTGCGTCAAGCTAAACGTTGATATGAACTCCTTTAAGCTATGAGGCTAATACTTTTGATCTATGCAGGTTGGATACAATGCTAAATTCCTAACATCTTGATACAAATTACCATCTTTAGACGCCCATGAGAGAGGGCAGATTTCAGTTTCTTCTGTTTTGAATCCTGTGGCCCTTTTTATTCCTTGAACTGCTGATGAAACAAGACCCACCAATCTGTGGCACGTTTCTTGATATCTCAAGGGGCGCCTGAAACCCAATGTTCTCGACTGCTCCGACTGTCCTGGACAGCCTCCGCTTGTTCACCTCCTCCAGCAATGACAGGTGAAGTAATTGGCTATGAACATCTACCAGAGACCTGTTCCGTGACAATCTGCGGCCCATCATCCTCCGGTTAATGATGGAGGCAGAGTCTCTATCGGACTCTGTCAGGACCTGGCATTGCAAGGTCTGACTTCTAACCTTGAATTGCCTTGGCCTTTGGTAGTCATCGGCGCAAAGCCTCGTAGGTTTGTTGCTTCTGCTGATAAGGTGTTGATCTGGGTTTGAAGGACCTGGGTTCACTTCGTGATCTTCCGGGCAGAAGTAACTTGTGTGGGAATATGTACCAGACTGTATGGAGCTTGGAGAGCTCGTATCGTCTGGCATATCTGCAATACAGTGCTACTCTTCATGAAAAATTGAGGTCGGATATATTTCAGGAAGAATTATACAGATCTGGAAAATAATATGCAATTAAGAAGCGATGACGTTCCCCAGAAAATGAGCATTTTCTATCCCAGTTCATTCATTTTCATGATGCAATAGAACTGCATGAAGTATCATAGATATATTCACTAAACAAGCTGTCTTTTGTTGTTGGCGTGTTAGACTCTATATCAGCTTTTTGACTACCTTGTGTTGTATCAAAATCTTAGTGAGCGAAAAAAGAACAGAGCTATACCATCGAGACAACTGTAGTCAGACGCAATTTCATTCCCCCTGTAGGCTGTAAAACCCGATGGTGATGCCTGGGATGATGAACCCGAGGAGAATGAGAGGAAAGGTAGAGGAAAGCCATCATCATTCTCCTGATAGTAGTCTGGCACGTCCTGCTTCGTCCAGTTAGGTACTAAAGCAGAGATTTCTCCGCCGATCATTTCGGCTATCTCCTCTGCTTCCCAGTCCACAATCTCCAGTTCCTTGACCATTTCCATCGCGACATCAATCGGAGTATCATTTAGAATGTCAAAAGGAAAGTACACATTTCTCACTGAACCTGCATGGGTAATGGGAAGGATATAAAGAAAACCTTCATTAGATTCATCAATGTGGAAGATCTGAGAAGACAAGCGTAGCCAGAAATTCCAGCAGCCTCTTTAATATTACCTTATTTCAGAATTATATGCGTTCAGCAATTTTTACCTCAACTTCCGTTTAGGGCAATGTATAACTAGTTTGAGGCATCGATTTTGTGCAAATGATACCAGATAATAATCCATAATCTACATGCACTCTTCTTAACTAATTTACACAACTTAGTACTGACTGAATGGCAGAACTTTTGTGTACAGCGATTTTGTACTTCCAATGGTTCTAATGGAATGTAGGAAGATAATTGGAATTCAAACCATTTCTATCAGCAATCTGAACTTTCAGAAAAATGGTGTGACCCTCAGGATTCAGCTTTCCCGTAATCGTCATGTCTGTCCTGAGTGGATCATCCCTTGCACACAGATTTTCCACATCTTTCACATTCAGGAACGGCTCCGGCATTTTGAACTTCAATCCTTGGAGCTGGTCATCTTCATCACTCATAAGAAATGGGTCGTGTAGCAGCTCCCTCGCCGATACTCTACTCGAAACGTTTGCTAAGCATTTTTCGATAAATTTCCGCGCCTTCAAGTCTTTGATTTGGTAGAATGCTTCGGGCAACTTTCCCTGAGTTGAGAAGAGTGGCATGCTCATGAGGCGTCTGTTATTGTCAGCATAAGTAAACCATTGGATCCAGACTTTACCAACATGACTTTCTTGTAAATTTGAGCTGGATTGGTGCATTCAGTGTAAGGATACTCGCAAGTAAGCATTTCTAAGACGCACATGCCAAATGAGTAGACATCGACAAGCTCATTGTAATTCTCTTCGTAGAGTTCTGGCGCCATGAACTCCGGAGTGCCTGAGAATGTGTAATGTCAGTAAATTAACAGGTAATCAGGTAATCAGAAGCGTCTAAGACATCATCACGCTCTTCGTTGGAAACTGTTACCTATGACGCTATGAGCTGCCCGAGAACCATGAAGAATCGCTGCAAGTCCAAGATCACCAATTTTAACTTGTCCCAGATGGCCATTAATAAAGAGGTTATCACACTTTAGATCTCTGTGGATTACTGGCGGATTGCGGCCATGCAGATACACGAGACCGTGAAGTATTTGAACAGCCCAATTCTTTATGGCTCGGATGTCCAATCGTCGGTATTTCTTCCTGTAACTGCATAACCAAGCAGATCTCTGTTACAAATTCACAAGCGAAAAGGCCTAAATCAGTCAAATCACCGAATGGTGATCACAGATCACATCGAAGGCCTGAAGAGCTTGTAAAGTCGAGGAAATGCTTGGCAAGAAGGTTACATAGAGGAGAAATTTTACTTTCTGAGGGTGCCTGAAGTGAACATTTCGGTGATGAAATTGAAGGCCATTCCATCGATATCAACCCATGAAGTATGGAATTTCATTATGGAGTCGTGATTGAGGGTGCTGAGGAGGTGAACCTCTGAGAGTAGACGCTGCAATTCGTTCGGAGACCGAAACAATGCGCTCAGCTTCACTTGGTTCCATGCCACCTCCATTCCGAGGACCTCATCAATCGCCTTGTACACTGTCTTGGTTGCCCCTTTGCCCAGAACTTCTTCAAACTGGTCATAGCGAGGCAGGAAAGGTATGAAAACGGCTAATGAATAAAATGAAGACACAAGAACAAGATAGGGGGATCAATCTGGATCAATCTGGCTACAGTTGCCACCAAATGAACGCATACAAAGACACTTGTGGAAAAAGCAAGATAGACAATTGAGGCAAATCGAGGACACAACTCGAGGCCATCAATGCGATATCATAATCAGTTGATGCATTCGCAATAATCAGAGGAACTCCTGTATAAACAGAGGTTCTTTTAATGCTCCCTCCTTTTTCATGCCAATTACTTAAAGGATGACAAGGCAAATTGCAACTTTCCAAAGAGACCATCTCCAAGGAAGCAATAAGCTCAGGATCAACCTAAACATACACATACGAACAAACGTGCAAACATGAAACTTTGTACACAGCACCTTGATCACCAGCTCCTCCTGACCCAAATAAAAATATGAGAAGAGTTCCTTCACCAACACAGTACACATCTTGAATTGAACCGACCAATAATTATGTAAAGTCATTAGCTTTTGCAAGATAAACAAATCCGCAAACACGTTATAAAATATTAAGATGGTATCTAATTGGAGGTGGACTGGTTTTTAATAAACAATCAATGACTGAATTGAATACCAAAAGGGAAACAGTATTGTCGACTCCCATACCCGCGCATACCGACCGGTAGGATCGGTCTCAACATAGTATCCAGGCTCGGCCTGCGCTGCTGCCAATGCTTGTATTCTGTACATGTTGAGAGCAAGCTGGACAAGCTTTGAGGAACTGGAAATTCACTAAAACTGGTCAGCTTGTTCTATGGAAAGAGGCCTATTCCGACACGGCCCTTCACCTCAGAAGCTTATCGTGAGAGA
This sequence comes from Syzygium syzygioides, assembly GCA_031216285.1. Lineage (NCBI taxonomy): Eukaryota > Viridiplantae > Streptophyta > Magnoliopsida > Myrtales > Myrtaceae > Syzygium > Syzygium syzygioides. The sequence goes on from CM062251.1 coordinate 19,493,018, forward strand.
TCAGATGACCCCCTAAGACATTATTCACCCAGAACTAAAAGGGAATCAGAGAGCTTTGAGCAGTCAAACGAAATGCTTTGGGTTGGTTTGCGTTATCCAAGCCACGCCAAAAACAAAAACACCATGTGATCGTTACATGTCGTGCACCTTTGGCCACAATTAAAAGAGGAAGTGGGAATATCGGGCGCTGCGCTAGCGACGAATTTGACCGAAAGATTAGTAAGGGATGTGGCTGTCACTATACGTGGCAACTGGCAATATATAGTGGGAGAGTTTCTACTTCTCAGCTCAGCTTTGTGCTGCCTGAAGCGACTGCACTAGGTAACAAAGCTCTCGTGCTCCTTCCTTCCTACATGTCGCGCGCAGCCGACACGTGGGATGAAGTGGTCCGTCTGTCCTATGTTTGCATGCGCATTCTTAGCAATTGCTTTATCGGCTGAGCAAGGCCTAACAAGGGGGAATGGGTGCCCAAGCCTGCCCATTTTGACACTGGGTCGACCCAGGCCTGAGCAAGGAAGCCTCGGCCATGCCCAGTGCATAATACCTTATGCATGACTCGTTTGTTGGTTTTCGAGCCCCTCGGTCTCTAGGAATAGGAGCGAGCACGGTCCCAGTCCAACCCAGGAACCGGATTGGACCCGATGGTTCCTGATTTTCAAAATTTGGAACTGGCGGGAACTAGTCCGGTTCCTGATTCCTAGAGCGGAACCAGACCTGTGGAACAACAAAAGCCTTAGTTTAGTCCTTCTCACTGGTTTAAGTTAATCCAATCTTCATTTTGGTGAATTCTAACACATGCCTTGAGCTGTCAGCCTTCCCAATGTTGGCTTTTACTTGAAAGTCCCTCGAAGATGGTCGTCAAATATTCCAAATTTTCTCAAAGGGACTTTGAAAATGCTGAACCAAATGCACCATAAGTTTTCCCAAGTCGAATACATTGTCAAGGTCAAGAGACATAGTTTACACAAGTTATGCTGGAGAATTGGCTTAGCGTTTGCCAAGCTCCTTCAATTAACTAAAATATAAATTCTTGCCGGCTGCATAAGCACTTGCTTTGCTGATCGACAAAGAGGCTTTGTTTGATAGCCTCTAATAACTTATGGTTATGTGTGACTGCTTAAAGTGTAACATTACAAAATTCCGTGCATGTAGTGGAATATAAAAAAATTTACGGCCACTCTCAGTCCAATTCAGGAATCGGATCAAGACCGACCAGTCCAATTCCTGGGTGGACAAGGTCAGTTCCTAATTCCACAAGCCGAGAACGGATTTTGCCCAATCCGGTTCTCAATTCTAGGACAGGAACCGATCCATCCTGAAACCGATCACGCCTAATGAATATTGCTACGCGATGTGTCCATTTATCCATTTCTTGATTCGAAAAGAAAAAAAAAAGTTTGAAAAAGAATCTTAAAAGCCAGGAAGGGCTCTTAACACCATGTGTTTTTTTCTTCTCATCGGAGTTATTCCACGAACATTTTCCATGGTAAAAAAGAAGTGGGGAACAAGCACATTTGGAGAGGGCATTAAAAGATAGTCGTGTGTTGCATTCGATCTTATCCACCCTTGATTTGAAAATTATACTACCCTCTCAACTCAATGATGGAATTCCTTCACACTTATAGTGTATGCTATAATTACTTAATTTTATAGTACGTTTATTGTATGGATTTGAATAATGGTCATGTTAAGGAGTGCAAGAGTAGCAAAACCCACCGGGTAGCGCGCACATAAGATTCCACTAATATCACGGACCAATTATAAGTATTCCTTGAACGTGCTTCACAAGAAAATTACTTAATTTCAAAATATCCATTATGCATATTATGAGAAAAGTCAATTCATCAAAAATTCTTATGCGAAAGCGGCAAATGCATAATCGAGTCAAGAGAAACAGCGCAAAAGGTTTACAAACTCCGGTCGATGTGTCCCGGGTCTACGGGCGAAAGAGGAGTAAAATCTAACGTGTGGATATACAGGGTACAAACGAAAGTCGAAAAACTCTCAAAGCTCCCCGAGCTTCTACACACTTCGAAGTCTCTCCCGCGAGGGACTTTCAAGAGTTGAAAGTATAGCTTTCCAAAAATGCTTCCAGGCTCCCCCAAGCCACCAACCTCCAACAAACAATTACCAACCGTGCAGCATTGTCCTTTCTTTACTCCTTGGCCAAGCATCGGTTACGCACAAAGCCGGCACGATAGATCAAGCGGACCGGATATCGCCTCGCAGGGGCTCACATGCACCGGGATCATCCGGTCGATTTCCGTGGCAGAAGATCGAGAGCGACGGCAGGGCCCGGTCATTGTGTACTCGTCCCCAGGCATCGCTTTTGACAAACTCCTGGACAAAAGTCTGGTACCAACATCCTTGACTTGTCTCACTCTCTCCTCACGCGGTGCCGTTTCCTTGTTAGATTCCTCACACTCTTCGTGACAACGCCTTGGAGTTGTCAATTCTTTGCTCGTCGCATATAAAAACAATGAAGCACTGAAAACAAAGCGAAAAAAGATGCTTCCGTGGACAGAACATCTAAGCTAATAAACCTCCGAATCATCCAATACGCGCGACAGCAGCGATATTCACGTTCTGTCAAGAGACTATATTGAAGCGCTAAGGCAAACGAACTATTCCTAGCATTTGAAAGTTGTCAATTCTTTCTCTTGCCTAGTCAATTTCCTGCCTATATAATGATCTCTCATGTTACATTTTAATGTGAATTAAGAGAGAGAGAGAGTAAAACGATTTCTTGCTCTAACTTTTCCATATTAGCCCTTCCATTTCATATAAATTACATGACAATAAACATGCATTAATTTAAGGGCCAAGATTTTCCTCCCCCCTAATCAATTTCCTACCTAATTGATCACCTCCTACTTTCCTATCATCTGCCCACTCGTTTTCTTACCTTCCATTTGACTACTTTGAGTGCACCATGCAAAGTTTTCCTTTTGTGGGCCTTCTCATATTTTTCATCTAATACTATCTTTGCCGTTCTCTAATGTGGGAAAGCTATAGCTAAATAGTGATATCCGAAGGGAAGGTCAAAACAATGGCTATTCAATTCAGAACAGAAGCACATATAGAAAGATCTCAAAGGTTCTTATTATGAGAAATTGCATTGTGCACTATGCATTGGTACCTTAATTTATGCTTTAGAGAGAGAGAGAGAGAGAGAGAGAGAGAGAGAGAGAGAGAGAGAGAGAGAGAGAGAGAGAGAGAGAGAGAGAGAGAGAGAGATTGCAATTTCTCATAAGACAAAGTTTCAGTTATCAAAGGACATAAAAGCTTGGTTTTTCCCCAACACAAAACACAACATCATTCTCATATGGCAAATCCTGAAAATGCTTTGTCCAATCCTTAATATTTTTCACATTAGCCCCCCCCCCCCCCCCACAAACTCTCCATACATCAACAGAGACCGAAAGTTAGAGTCACCGTGGGATCAACTTCAGAAGGACCTTGGCTTCAAGACAATGGTGGAGTGCTTCAATATGTGCAAGCTGAACTGGCCGCCCTTCTCGGTGGTGTCGAGCTTCGACTGCCCGGGTGGCGGCAAGAGCTCGAAGTTTTGCACCAGCCGGCCGATGGTGATCCCGAGGATAGGCAGGGCCAGGATGATCCCGGGGCAGCTCCTCCGGCCGACCCCAAAGGGAAGGTACCGGAAGTCGTTCCCGCTGGCCTCAACCTTTGCCTCCTCCTCCAGGAACCGCTCGGGCCGGAACTCCTCGGGCTTCTTCCAGTGGGCCGGGTTGTTGGCGAGCCACCAAGCATTGACCAGGATCTTGCTCTCGGCAGGGATGTCATAGCCACCAAGCTTGGCGTCGTGGAGGTTCATGTGGGGCACGAGGAGCGGGATCGCCATGCGCAGCCGCAGGGTCTCCTTGACCACTGCCTGGAGGTACGGCAGCCTGTGCATCTCCGACTCGGTAACCTGCACGCCAGGTCCCAGCACCGTGTCGAGCTCCTCCCGCAGCTTCCTCTGGATCTCGGGGTGGTTCACAAGCTCCGCGATGCCCCACTCGATCGACCAGAGCGTTGTCTCGATCGCTGCAACACAAATTCCGTCATCATCCCATTCCATTCTCGATCCAATCAAAACCATACAATTGAAAACTAATCGACGGCTCATTTTTCATGTCATCAGGACACTTGTGAGTGCTTACCTACCACATGAGAACTTCCCCCATTCGGGCATAAGCCTATGACCAACACGGTATGGACATGAACAAACGGGCAAACAAAAGCACGAATTGGTGCGGTCCGCGCGTGCTGGTGGGTGGAGGATGGGGGGATGGCTTTCATCGGGGGTTGGCTGGCCAATCTGTTCATCAACCGTCTCTTCACCCACGCATGGAGTAGGTGGCATCATCCGGTGGTTGATATTCAACTTCTACGTTGCACCTTCGGGACCCACAAACGTTCTTATTGCTTATTCGACTCGCACACCTCCCGCCACATCAACATTTGCTAAACATATTCGAATGAAAATTGGACAGAGCTCTAACGCAACCCGGAAAAATTAAGATAAGTTTCCTAGTTAAGGTCATAGGAATTGCTCCTCGAACATGTATTGGTCGATCAGACAAAGGACGTGTCGCGATTTTCAATACGCCGATCGAAATATATGATGATGCATAAGCATGTCACGAGTAGAACCGGCGAAAGAGATTACCATCGCGTTATTCCATTACTTCTCCCCATGCTAAAGATATAGTAATTAAAGCAGGCTGCCAACCACACCGCCAAATCGGGTGGCTATGGATGGCCGTCATCAAATTTTTATCTGAATTATTGGACAAAAATTATTTGATTGTGCCACTTGATCATGTACTTTGGCTATTTCCCCTGCCTATGCGACTATGGACACACCCAATCCACCTGGTATATTACCGAACTGCCCCTCTTGTCAAACGGCGATGACAGCCGGTCAAAGCCGTTGACCGTATCTTCTCTTTCGCCACGGTTTTGGCTTCGCCCATGATGCTCGACACGTGGCGCATCCTCAATGGCCCGGGACCGCGACGATATGGCGGGCCGGGATTATCTACTGTTTTGCTCTCCTCCAAATCCTACCCTTAAGACACCAATTTTCAACATTCGGGTTATCGATTTGACTTCATGGGCAGGCAAGGCAATAACGTGTCCTACCAAACACCCAATTGCCTCCACTCCTACCTTTCCTCGATTTGTTTGACGAAGTCTTAGGTTTCACATAAAATGGGAGATTGCCCATTTCCTTTGTGGATCTAACTATAAGAATTTTTCCTAACACGGGCTTAATTGCAAAAGAGAAAAGAAAACGCAGGCTCTTTTTGCGAGGACGTACCGGCGACGTTGATGTTCTCGACGATGTAAAGGACGTTGTCCTCATTGATCTCCCCCTTCTGCTGCGCCTCGAGAATGTGATCCATCGCGCACTTCAGCCCGTCGTTGTCCATCCGCTTCACGCTGGCCAGTTTCCTGCACAAAAGTTTTCCGATATATTCTCAGTTTCGCGACATCGAAATTTACTTTTTCTCACATTCGGCCTAGGTGGACTCTGCAATCTTCCAATTCCACCCCCCTAAATACTTTTTCACAGCCACCAAAAACATCAAAACTCAATCCAAGCACCGACGGGTCGCCGGCGGTGCCGACAGTCAACATGACTTCCGGAGTCCGCCATTCCACGTCGACACTCAGAGAGTCATAAATTGCGATACACTAACTCCCGTATGCTTAATTTAACGCAGCTTTCAAGTTGAAAATTCAATTTGCCGTTTTCAACTCTCGCCACCCACTTTTTTTTGCATTCTCTATTTCCTGGACTAATTGTCGAAAACGGAATTAAACAGGTTGCGATAATCGCCATGGTCTAATCACAACACATTCTAGTTCGCCAACGTAGCCATCCTCGTATTTACGACATCAGAGCTACGCGACAACGGTGAAAACAAAAGCGGAACCAGAAAAGTCCACGCGCACTCATCGAGGCCCTCAGATAAGACGAGAATAATATCCATCCACTCTAGCTATTTTACGAAAATAAATATGACTAATTTTACTGACAAGGAAAACGAAAGATAGTACGGAGGAATGAATATATGAATGGCTGAAGGGGCGAGATTTGCTTACTTCCTCTCGTCGACGAAGTAGTCCTTGAAGAGCTGCAGCCTGCGCTCCTTGACCTCCTTGCAGATCTTCAGGTAGCCTCGGAGGAAGGGCCTCAGGATGGGGATGAAGTCGCCGTAGTTGTAGTCGAAGCTCTGCGCCAGCCGGCTCCGCTCGCCGTTGAGGGCCTTGAGCTTGACGAAGAGCGGGTCGTCCTCGCTGTCGAACCGGCGGTCGAACATGATGCGGTACATGTTGTTGTACATCATCATCTGCAGCCTGCGGCGGAGCACGATCCCCTCGCTGGCGGCGGCCGGGTTCTTCCGGACGTCGTCGACGACGGCGGCCGCCTCGGACTCCCACCCCTTCCGGTACTGCTGCACCACCTTGTTGGTGAAGAAGGGCACCGTCATGATCCGGCGCATCTTCCGCCAGTGCTCCCCGTACACGGTGAACACCATATCCTGGCCCTTGCCCGTGAAGATGTCGAAGACGACGTTGCGGGTGCGGGAGCCGAACTCGACCCCCTGCGTGTGGAGCACCTCCTTCGCGAGGTCCGGGGACGACACGACCACGAGGTTGCGCTGGCCCATGCGGAGGAGGAGGATGTCGCCGAACTTCCGGGCGAGGTCGGTCAGGTTGCGGTGGTTGAGGTCGTCGCCGACCTGGAGCCAGTTGCCGAAGACGGGGACGGGGAGGGGGCCGGGGGGGAGGCGGAACCTCTTGCCACGGAGCTTGGAGACCGCGATGGCCACGATGGCGGCGGCGAAGAGGGCCAGGAGGGCCTTCTCCAGGAGGAGGAGATCCATGGCGGCCACCGAAGGCAGAGGCGGGAGGTTTTCGTCGTCGTCGGAGGAGGAGGAAGGTGGTGTCGGCGGTGGAGGTGGTGGTGGTGGTGGTGGGCGTGGTGAGTTTGGGTATAAATAAGCGAATGCTAATTATTGTTGGGAGGAGTGACGGACGAGGAGGCGTTAGGTGTGGAACGTGTGTGCGTTCGACGGGACACGCTGCCGCCTACAACAGCGTTACGACTTCCTGGTACTGGCAGAACCCGAAAGTAAAATTTGAAAATCTAGGGTATATATAAATATGTATTTATGACGTGAGCAATTTGGATTTTCGGCGTCATGTTGATCGAGTAACTGGTGGACGGGATATTGTTTTAATCGGAAAAAGGTGGAGAGATATTATATATATATATATATATATATATATATATATATGTGTAGTGATCTGATGCGTTTTATGACGTAAGCAGTATTAATACTCGCTCTTCCTTTGAAGGACGGGAGGGGGGGTTGACGGCGTGAGTTGACGGTTTGGGGGAGGCGCCGGGATGAGGTGGGTGTGGCAAAGAACGGGAGTAGGTGAGCGCAGGTGTTTTTACGTTTTCTTCCCCTCTTTTCTTTTTTTTTTTGAATTAGCATTATTTTATTTATTTATTGAATTTTTTTCTTTTTTAAAGGGGGGGGAGGGGGGGTGGTGTTTGGATCGTGAGTGGGTTGGTGAGGGAAGGAACACGTCACTTTGAGAGAAGTGAATGGCTTGGCCTCCCATTCACCCCCCCCCCCCCCCCCCCCCCTCTCTCTCTCTCTGCATTGAAAATATGGCAATTTGGGTGAAGTGTAGCTCTCCTTTTCTAGCGTCAAATTGATTTGGTGCATAAGGCCAAAGCATAACGCCCAAAAGAGAAATACCAGCTACACTATACATTCATGGAATTGAGTATGAGGTAGCACACCTGGATTGCATGCATACTGGAAAAAAAGAAAGGGGGGAGGGCAAATTGTCAAGAAAGTCCTAAACATATTGCATTTGTGCTAATTATAAACATTTTGGTTTGGTTAATTCAGTCCTAAACTTTTTGACGATTTGCCAATGAGGTCTATCCAACTTATTTTGGTCGAAATTGATGTGGAGGCCAACCATCCACATAACCGACACTTATGTGGATAGCATGTGAATATGATACCATTGGACGTGTATCATCGTAGTTTCTAAAGAGGCAAGTTGACTCAATTTAGCTTTCTTGAAATTAAGACGCATCATTACGACGGAAGATTCAATGGTGAAGTCTACTCAAATAATCGTTGGGCGCTCTCAGGAAAGATTGGGAGAATATATAGGATTGGTATCGCCCGTTCTTCACTATCTCTGTTATGATATGAAGTGATATAAACTTCCGAAAGCGCAAGCTAATACAATTTTTTTTTTCACGCTTTCCAAGCAAATGTGAAAAGGGTAATTCATCATCTGCTGTAAGGTTTTGTAATTAGATGTATGAACTACTTATGGAAAGGAATGTTGTCAAACCGTATATATACCATAGCTAGATTAGAATAAATTGACAAATACGAAACTACCCTTAGCTTTCACTGAAGGCCCTTTTGATTTTATTTGAAGACTTCAATTAATCTCCAAGGTTCGATGTTCCTCAAATGCAATCTTATTAACAAGGTAAATCATTGTCTCATTTTCCACTGCGTTTTCTTTTGCATCTTGAAATATACTTATATTATTGTGACGGCTCGACGAGATTCACCTTTTGAGCCAAGTCCCTCAAAAGGGATACTAAATGTGGTGACCGTATGGGATTAATCACAAGTTTTACTTATGAATTCACTTGATCATATAAAAGGGCCTCCCCCATCTAATGTAACCCGTGTGGGGCTTTGAGGTGTTAGTAACTTCCTCAATTGAAGTATTGAAGTTTCATCAATGTCAATAAATATTGACTAACAATACGCACCCTATTCGATTGATAGTTTATTAATCCCATCCCTTTGCCATCCTAAAAACCTGCTGGAAGGCACACTTCGTCTAATTTATCCTACTCCAATGACTATAATCTACCCTCGTTGAATTGTTCAAAGGCATGGTGTCTGTTCTGTTATAGATTTTGCTAAGTCGTGAAGTTGCAACACCTCAAAATTAGGTGAGGTGTAATTTAACTGAAGATGATGCAGCTTCGAGAGGATGTGCTATAGTGAAGAATTTGCACGATTATCTTGCGAAAGCTGCAGCACACTTTTACACAATAACTATTGTAAAAAACCATACCAAATTAACTTTAAATATATCCTCAAATCACGCATTGACTTCGGAGGTTCTTACTCTAACAACATTTGTAATCACTCGCCCTGATACATGTATGTGAAGTCTCCAAAAAGAATACTCAAAGTGGTGACAATTTCATGTTATTGGTCTTTATAGGTAGTTCATAATGATTCTCTATATCAACCAAATATAGGGTAATCAATTTTAGAAGATTTGAAATCTTATCTTTAGAAATTAGAAAGTTTTCGTATTTTATTTATTTCTTTCTTGCTAGTAAATCTTCTAGAATGTACTCTTAGGTATTTATATACCCCAACTAAGCTTAATGGAAATATACAACGATTTATGTTTCAACATAGTATCAGAGCCATTTAAGGCTAATGCCTCTTTTCAACCCTAGCTTTCTTCTTCTTCCTCACCATCTTCTTCTTCTTCTTCTTCTTTTTCTTTGGTGGTCAATATGGCCCTAGAGAATCCCACCACCACCACCACCACCATAACTGCTATTACAAACCCATCTTCTACACTTCCTCCATTCGGATTTGCTCATCACTTTCTTTCCCTACGTCTCATGGCATCCAATTACTTGCTATGGAAAGCACAGGTTATCCCATTTCTCAAGGGACAAAACCTCTATGGCCATGTCGATGGAACCAAACCGTGTCCCTCTGATGTGGTTGAAGCAGCTCTCTAGCAACAACAGGATGCTTCCATCATGAGTCTTCTAATTGCGTCCCTCTCAGAATCAGTTTTACCTCTCATTATTGATAAATCAACCAATAAAGCCATTTGGGAAGCTCTCAATGCCTCTTTTGGCTCAGCTTCCGCTACGCGTATGCTCTCTCTTCATCTTAGTCTCCAACGTCTATAACAAAAACAGGACGAATCAGTTATTGATTTCCTCCAGCGTGCTAAATCCATTGCCGATGAGATAGGTGCTGCAGGCAAGCCTCTTGAATCGGAGGATTTCAATGTCCACATCTTCCGTGGTCTCCTATTTGATCTCCAAGACATTGTTCCTACATTACTTGGCCGTTCTGAACCAATCTCGTTTACGTCTCTTCAAGGTCTTCTCCTTAGTCATGAGAGTATTAAGGCTTTCCAAAAGTTGCAGGTCTCTGAGCCTTCCTCTCTGGCTAACTCTACTATATCCAACTCTGCTCAACGAAATGCCATCAACCATCCTAGTTTCTCTTTCTCTTGTCGTGGTCAGTCGAGAGGTCGTGGGGGTCATGGGGGTTGCTTTGGCCATGGTCGTGGTGCCCGTGGTGCTCAACAAGGTCGGTTATGGTGTTCCATTTGTCAACGTACAAATCACACTGCTGCTACATGCTACTATCGCTTTCCAGGTATGCCTTATTACCTACCCTCGACACATACCCCTTCGAATACTTCATCTTAGCAACCCTCATACTCTCCCAATGCCAACCTGAGCCATGCCCTTCCCCTTCTTTTACCTATACCTATCAATATTGTACCTTGGTATCTTGACACTAGTGCCTCCCATCATGTTACACCTGACATACAATCCCTCTCTTCCTATGAAGCTTATAATGGATCGAATCAACTGCACGTGGGCAATGGTAAGGGTCTTAAAATCACTAATATTGGTTCTTCTTCTATTCCCTCTTCTATTTCAAATCTTTCTTTACGTTTAAATGATGTTCTTCATGTCCCTGATATTTCTAAACGTTTACTTTCGGTTCAAAAATTTACGTCTAACAATAATGTCTTCTTTGAATTATATCCTACCCACTTTCTTGTTAAGGATCTAGTGACCAAGGCGGTTCTTCTCTCCGGCCCGAGTAGTGGTGGTCTTTACACCATACCACAACAATATTCAATACTTACTGCCAGTATTGCGGAACGGACTTCCATGGGTGGTTGGCATCAACGTCTTGGCCATCCCCATGAGTGTCTCATACGGTTTATGATCAAACAGAATAATTTGTCGTGTTAGTCGATACGATTGAGTCAGTTATGTACAGTTTGTCACTTGGGCAAGGCTAGTCATCAGTCCTTAAGATTGTCTCCAACTCGTAGTTTATTTCCGCTGGATTTAATTTATAGTGATGTTTGGGGTCCTTTTCATTTTGTTTCAACTGATGGTCATCGCTATTTCGTTATTTTTGTTGATGATTGCACCAAATTTATTTGGTTTTATCCTCTTAAAGTAAAGTCAGTGTTTACTCTATTTTTCAGACATTCCAAGCTCTTATTGAACGTCAATTTTCACAAAAAATAAAAGCCGTTCAAATGGACTGGGGTGGGGAATTTCGTGCCCTCCCCTCCTTTTTCTCAAAAATTGATATTGCTCATCGCATCTCCGCCCCTCATACTCATGAACAACAAGGGGCAATCGAGTGTCGTCATAGGCATATAGTTGAAATCGGTTTAACATTATTAGCTCATGGGTCCGTCCCTCACCAATACTGGCACTACGCATTTGAAACGGCGGTCTACCTCATCAATCGGATGCCGTCCAAGGTCACTAATCTCATCTCCCCCTTTGAAATGGTTTACAATCACCCTCCGAATTATTCCTTCTTAAAAATCTTTAGGTATCGTTGTTTCCCTTATCTACGTCCGTATAACACCCCTAAGACGGATTTTCGCTCCATTCCTTGTATTTTCTTGGGATACAGTTCCTCTCATACAGGGTATCGCTGTCTTGACCCTATCACTAATCATTTATACATTGCTCAACATGTTCGTTTCAATAAAACTTGTTTTCCCTTTGCAACTCCTTCCATTCTCGGTCCATCACCTAATTCATCACTTCCTACACCTATCTTGGTACCGTGGGCTTCAGCCCCTATTGGCGTTCCTCCGCCTACCAATATAGTGAGAACATAGACTCTTCCACTAACTCCCACAATGTCGTCTAATACCGATTCATTCATCTCCCCTACCTTAAGAACCAAACCCTCCATGACATTTATCACTCTCCTTCCTTATCATCCTCTCCACAGCCGCCATCGCCGCCTCCACCTAGGCCAAGACGCACCCACACCATGCAACTTCGCTCTCATCCTCCTCAAATTAACACTACCACCACCCCTCTCACCGAACCAACCTCATTCATCCAAGCCAACAAAATCCCCGAGTGGCATGTAGCTATGACCGATGAATTTAATGCCTTGTTAAAAAACGATACGTGGTCTTTGGTCCCTCGCACTTCCTCCATGAACCTCGTTGGGTGTAAGTGGGTTTACAGAGTTAAGCACAAAGCGGATGATAGTCTTGAGCGTTCTAAAGCTCGCCTGATCGCTAAGGGTTTTCATCAACAACATGGCTTGGATTATATAGAAACCCTCTATTAACACCTAAATTTCGATCGACCATTTAATAATAATATGCATAGAAAATTAGGGATTAAATTTTAATCCCTAAACAAAAAATATTAAAATTGCATAGCATATAGTTTAAGTTTATATAGGTTAGTTGCATTCCACATCGGACCGGCGATGGCGAGAAATCTGAAAATTCATCGTGTAAACCGAGCTCAGGGTACTCGGCTCACTCAAGGAATTGGGGGCCAAAATTCACAAGTCTAAAAGGCCTTGATTGTTTTAATATGAGCTTAAATTAGCCCATCAAGTTTAATTGAATAAAAGCCCGAATTAATTCAACCAACTTGAAATTAAATAAAATTAAAAGATAAAAGCCTAAGTCTAAGCCCATTAGGACTAGGAAGCCCGGTTAATTGACCTAAGGTTGCGATATAAATACGTCGTTATGCGTTATAATCAAAGGAGGGCTCTCACAATTTTCAGAACACGATTTTTGAGAGATACACTTGAGCGAGAGAGAAAAATAGAGAGGGAGGTCGGCCAGTAGATGAGTTATTTTGTGTCGTGTCTAACGTTGCTGGTCTGGGGCGTCTTCATCAGAAAATTCACGATTAGTACACCATCACTTCGCAAGAGCCAATCTAGAGAAAGAAAGAGAGCAACCAAAAGAGCAAAAAAGGGGAAGACTTTCAAGCGGTGGTCTTTGTCCGGAGTGGTCTAAGCCGAGAGAGAGACGGAGGAAGCTTTCACCAAGGAAAAAAAAGAAGCTTTTCTTTGTCTATGTCCACTGATTGCACGAAGGAGTCCATCTCTCGCATCTTTTTCCACAAGGGATTTTTCTTCCTCTCCAAAGAGAAGACGTCCACAAGAGAAAAGGCTAGAGAGAAGAAGCTTCGCCCTCAACGCAAGAGACACGTGAGGCTGGGTTTCCAAAGTCGTAGCAAAACATCATCGTGGAAGCCATCGAGCTGAATCCTCACGTCCAAACTACACCGAGACCACCATGCACCATCGCTGGGTGAGCGCTACCGTTGTGCATTACCATCCACGGTTGAGAATCACCGCGAATCGAATTGCTCCTCGACATCCCACGCAAGGCCGCCGCCACCGCTGTCCTCGTGGCTGCGCCCGCCGCCACCGCTGTCCTCGTGGCTGCGCCCGCCGCTAGCCACACAGTCCCAATCTGCAAGCCTCAATCCAGAACCGAGTTAGAATTTGGAAGATATCCGCAAATTAGATAAGATCATTATCCGAATATTTTTCAAAATATTTAATTTCTTAATTTTTCAGTGTTTAAATATTTTGTGGATATTCTTTGGTGGATTGCTAAATCTTAGAATAATATTTGTGATATCCATAATATTTGAAACACTTAAAATTAGGAATTTTGCCTAATTTAGCAACATATCTGGACGACTATCCGACCTTATCCCTAATGTACGATACGCGGCGATACGGAAAATCGTTATCTTGTCCATAATCACTTGGACATGATAATCGATTTTATTTGCTTTTCAAATTTGACCAATCAACTTTCCTTCGATATCTATAACCCTATAGATATAACCGTTAGTTTGATTTCTTTGCCTCATTTAAATTTGATAAGAAAAATTTTACGGATTGTGTGGATATTGATTTGATGGTGGTGTTTATCTCTTATTTGATTTTGTTTCTTTAAAAGAAAAGCCAAAAAGATTAGATGCAATTTGAATTGATTTCTTTGAAGATAATGTTGCATATTTAGAATATATCTAGATAGATTTTTTTTAATAGAATAGGACAATCAAGATTTGCTAGAAAGATAAGATAATTTCTAATTTAAATTAGGAATTAGCGTAATTTGTTTCCTAGTTTAATTAGATATTATTCTAACCTTGATAATTCATTTCGTGTTGATTTTAATTCCGAATTTCATAAAAATACCAAAAATGAATCATTTGCCCGTCATTAGAAATAAGTCATATTGTCGCGTGTCATATAGTTTGCATGTTAGGCTGCATTAATCGCATGTTAATTTTTGCACATCATTACATATAGGTTAGCTTTCATTTAAATAAGTGAAATTCCTAAAAAATATTGAGTGAACTGCTTGTTAATTAGAAATCGTATTAGGATTGTTGATGTGATTTTCTAGCTAACAATGCGGATGCTTACGTTGCTTCGAGGTAAGTAATTCTTCCAATCTTGCAATTTATTTAATGTTTTGATTATTGGGTGTTACTTTGATGATTTGCGCATCCGCATGATCACCTCACATGCCAGTAACTAAGTTAAAATGAATCCAAACTGTTTGCCAAAATATTTTTGAAAAGAAAAGGTACCAAAAGGGCGTTAGACTAGATCTAGTGTAACCAAGTCCCCGAGCTTAGAATCTCTGGTTCGTAGGAATAAAACATATCTCCCTATATTTTATTTAGGTTTCTAATCGACCTACCACAAATAGATTAGTGGCGACTCCAAGTATGAAAATATTTGCATGTTAAAAAATTAAACCCTAAGTTGCGAATTGATAAGGCTCGAGAGGGCCCGAGTTAGGCTTAGTCTTAACAATTTATTAGCTTGAGAAAATTTAGGTCGTGACAGCTTGGTGACTCCGCTGGAGACTTGAGTTAAAACTCTTAGTGGACTTAGGCCAGTTTTTCTTTTCAAAAAATATTTTTTGCTTGGCAGCGAGGATCCCATGTACGTCCCTAACATTTTAGGTGTTAAATGTTTTTGCAGAACATGAGGTATAAGGGGAGGCGTGATTGTTAACCTTTGTTTTGTATAGAGGTGTTTGGATGTATGGTTTATTTTATGCACGAAGCGCTGTATGATATAATTTGTTGTGCATGCTTTGCATTTACACTACACTACACACACTACCCGCTGCCGGACCTGGGCGGCACAGGCTTAGGATGGTACTAAGACAGCGGACACCTCGACCACACTCGCGTGGTATGGGTCGCCCTCCTTGGTCCCGAAAGTTTTTTTCATGGTGTCATTGAATTCCTACCACGGTTGCACCCTTTGCAACCCAGGTCAGCTCCTTGACTAAGCCGGAGTCAGGGGAACCCCGGCCTAACCACAACCATGACTGGTTTAGCTTGATAATCCTCACGTCTCCATTTTGCAAGCCAGAGTTTAGATAAGAATCGAACCTCACATTTCATGCACATGTCTTTGTGATTGCCATGGTCCTATTGGGTGAAGTAAGTTTTATGAACCTTTATCTCACAATTTATTTATGTTTCGTATTTTCTTTAGTCGGTCCATGACATTAGGTCGGTCGCGAGTCTTGGTCCATATACTATGGGAGAGGCAGACATCCGGATTCTTGATGCTCCTAAGGACGAGCTCCGTGCCTGGTGGAACTTACTCAGTCCGACCAACCGTAAGCTGGTTGAAGGCCACATCGGAAGGCTACTCCCCTTATTGGAAGTCAAAGTCCATACCGGCCTCGTTCGAGCATTAGCACACTTCTGGTGTCCCGATATGTTTACCTTTATATTCGGTAAGCATAAGCTCACCCCGACTTTAGAAGAATATAGCGTGATCATTGGAAAACCTTTAGGGTCGGAATTAGTTACACCACTTCTAGGAATTGATTCCACCTTAATATTGTCTAAATTTTTGGGTGTCGGAAAAGATGAATTGGGAAAAGTCTTGAAAGCAAATCGTGGGACATGTCCCTTTTCGTTCCTTAGTCAATATTTTGATAAAGTCATATCTTTTCAAAAAGGCAGAATCTTTTTATTAGCATTTTTCGGGTTCGTGATTTTTCTTTATTGTAAGAATGCGTATAGTTCGTCAATCGCATGGTTAGTCCAACAAGTCTGTCTTGAAAAGAATTTTGTCAACACCATTTTAGCCGAGACTTTCATTTCCCTCACTAAATTTAAGCAACATGTTGACAAAACGTTTCATGCCCCCCTCGAACATTTGCAAATTTGGTTTTTGTCTCACATAAAAGGGTGCGACGATTTACTCACAATATCTGAGCTTAGTGATATAAAAAAAACAAGGGGATGCACCCGATTATCATTACTCTGAATGGATCATTTTCGTGAAAAACGCTAGACCCCAAGGTTTCCAATGGCATGCTGACTGGTTCCAAGTCGAGGAAGCTCGGCTTACGTGTAATGGTATTGGACCGGTTCCACTCTTGGGTTTCACCGGTGCGATCGAATACTACCCCGCCAAAGTGTCTCGTCAGTACTAAATTATCCAAGGACTCCCTCCAGCACTACAACTAGAACTCCTCCAAGTCGACTTCACCAATGGCGATGAAAACCATGAAGGGACTGTAGCTCAGCTCAAGAAGATGTGGAAGAAGTGTCGCCTCCTAAGGATAGCCCGACCCCAAAAAGAGCTCAAGGGGGAACAGAAGTCCTACTTCGTAACGACCGAGTATATTCGACAGCACAAGGTCCCACATGAACTACTCCCGAAGATACCCAAGGTGCCTCTCAAGCCCGCTACTCGCTCAGAGAACAACCGTCTCAAAAGGAAAGCCGAAGAAGCTCAAGAGAAAGCATCCAAGATAGCTCGAGCTTATGAGCAATTGAAGAAGGAAGTCGCTGCCCATATGTCTATGGATCAAGTCAAATAGAATAGCTTGAATTTTTATTCTCTTTTCAGTTCTAGTTTGCAGTCTTGTTTAGGAATTGAGTCTTTTTTTTAAGAGATTTTAAGTCATTGTCATTATAAAAACACAAAAAAAATTCATTTCAATAAAAATGTCATTTTTAATTAAAGCGTTCAGACCAATGTCATGGATCGGCATGTGATTCTTCTTGACATTTATATATGCTTGTTTTTTCCGAAAATTAGGTAATTATGGACCGATCACGATCGCCTATTCGTATGCGGTCAAGAACTAGAATGGCCAATCAAACTGACTTACGAGATTGTATCGTTAGCATTAAGGACCAAATGAAGCAAGTCCTCACTGCAATGCAACAGATGTCTGCTGAGATCAAAGCCCTTCGGCTGACTCCCGTTCCTGCATCCCCTGAGGCATCAGCCTCAAAGCATAAAGGTGGAAAGAATGTCGATAATGAGGAAGATGACGACCTTCCCGATTTAGTAGATGACCCCGTCCAGATTATCGTCAACAAGGACAAACCTGATGAATGGGTCAACAAACTTAAAGAGAGAGTGAAGCAGCTGGAAGGCTCACATGATTCGCCCTCAATCGACTTGTCTCTTTACTCATAGATCAAAATCTCGAAGAAGTTCAAGATGCCAGACTTTGACAAGTACAATGGCAGCTCTTGCCCAAAAGCCCACCTGCAACTATATCACGTACAAATGACATCGTACGTTGATAATGAACTCCTGATGATTCATGCATTTCAAGCAAGTTTGACGGGTCCTACCTTCAACTGGTATCTCATGAAGAAGATAAATGGTCTCAAAACCTGGAAGGAAGTTAGTGAAGCATTCCTAAAGCAATACGGGTTCATAACGGACATCATTCCCATCCGCGATGACCTCGAGCGTGCTTAGATGAAGAAGAATGAGTCATTCAAGGATTATGCTATCAGATAGAGAATTATAGTGGCACAGATTATCCCAGAACCCATAAACAGTGAATTGATGAGGATTTTCATTAAAACTCTTCCGTTCAAATACCGTAATCGGATGGTAGCCACTCCAACTGACAACTTTAATCAACTCATCCCTATAGGCGAACGGATTGAGATAGGGCTGAAAGATGGGTGGTTTATGGAGCCGTCTTCCTCAACCAAAAGATTTGGTGCAAGAAAGGAGAAAAATTCAGCAGCTGAAGTGAATATGACTTATACCCAACCAGGCTGGCGGAATGCTAACCCTATCCCATCAATCCAAGTAGCAAAAGCTCAACAACAAAACACGGGTCGTCAATCCTTTCAGAAGAAAAACAACAAGAGGCAATTCACCCCCCTTTCCGGGTCATTGTCTCAAGTATTGGCGGTCCTCCAAAAGAAAGGCTTCCTTACCATTGAGCCAAAGCGGCTCAATCCTGAGCAGTTTTATAACTACGATCCGTCTAAGAATGCGATTATCATATGGGCGAGGTGGGGCACTCAACCGACGATTGTTTTACCCTCAAGCACCAAATTCAGAACCTCCTAGACATCAAGGCTTTCTCATTTCAACCCGCTAAGCCGATTGTTCAGAGCAACCCGCTTCCTGATCACACGGGTAATGTGAATGCTATATTTAGTTTCGATGCTGGTCGAATCAAGAATATCAAGGTGTATACCATCGACGTCTACGGTGAGTTAGTGAAAGCCGGTTATTACCCGAGTAATGAGGACCTTCCCTTGGCTGTCATGAGAGAAAGAATCTCAAAAATGGTAGAAGCTGGGATGATCGTTTATGCTGACCACACTGGCATCGTTTCCACTATCTCTGAAGTAGTTATTAATTGGGAGAAGGAGTTTGCTACATTGAACACTGGGAAGAACAAGGGTGACCCTCTGCCTGAAGATATGCCTCCGCTCGAAGACGCGTCTGATGATGAAGAGATCGTAGTAAGCACGCCTACAGCTGATGAAGGGATAGTGATCGAAATACCTCAACCGTATGAGTACAGTGATAATAAGGCTGTCCCTTGGTCCTACAATCTCGATGTCAACTTGGTTACCAGATCTGGGTGTACCTATAACCAAGCTAATGCCCAATCTGCAAAACCTGTTACTGATGAAGAAGCCAAGGAATTTCTAGCTGTGATTAAGGCTGGTGAATACAACATAGTTGAACAATTGCGCAAGCTGCCTGCGCAAATCTCTCTGCTTGAACTACTCCAGATATCTGTCAAGCATCAGAAGGCCTTAATGAAGGTGTTAAGTGAAGTCCACATGCCAGAGAGGATCGATCATGACAAATTGGAGGAATTTGTGGGTTCTATACTCCTCAAGGACCTTATAGCCTTTTTAGATGAAGAGTTCCCTCTCGAAGGGAGGGGGCATACCAAGGCACTTTACATTTCTGTCAAATACAAGACTTTGCATGTAGCCCGGGTACTCATTGACAATGGATCAGCCTTGAACATCTGTCCTTTGGCGACTTTACATCGCCTCAAGATAGATCCTTCTAGGATAAAATCTGCGAAAACCTCCGTGCGAGCCTTTGATGGAACCAAGAAAGAAGTGATGGGAGAAATTCACCTAGAGATACAGATAGGACCAACAATATTCAATATCCTATTTCAAGTTATGGACATTCCCACTGCATTCAATTTTCTATTGGGTCGTCCATGGATTCATACTACCGGAGCTGTACCATCCAGTCTACATCAAAAGGTGAAGTTCGTTGTGGAGAGAAAGTTAGTCACAGTCCATGGTGAAGAAGAGCACCCAATTTACTACGCAACAGCTATTCCCTATGTTGAGCCAGATTGCAAAATAGAATCGAGCTATCAGTCGCTCGAGCTCGTATCAACCATACATGCGTCTAAAGGATCATCACCGCCCATTCCTGAGGTGTCAAATGCTGCAGTCATGGTTGAAAGAGTAATGGTGTCCATGGCTTTATTCCAGGTGAAGGCCTTGGTAGGAATGGTCAAAGTATCTGCCAACCGGTAGAAGTCTCTTGAAGGCTCCACACTACTGGGCTAGGATACCAGGGGTCAAGCAAGCCAAATAATGGGGGACGTGGACATGGACGTGGACGAGGTCGAGGTTGAGGTCGAGGAGACGGGCAAAATAGACAGCAATCCGAAGAAGAGCCGAATGGTGAAGAACGTGGGCATGGAATTACCCAAAACAATGAAGAACATAGGCGTGGTAGGTTGCTTCAACATATCCGCACCACATTCCCAGGCCCTGCAAGAATGATGCATGAAGAGAAAGAGGTGATCGACACTCTAGGGCAACTGAGCAGCAAGTTCGATTACTACGTAAAATACTCAACTCCCCCGAGCTTCTATGTTAATCCCTGTGACATTGTCCCGGATGGCTGGGGAAGTATGGATGATCCAACACCTCTAATGACAGAAGATCATGATGATGCAATGGAGGGAATCACTTCCCTATTCGATGATTTCTTCATTGGAGTTATCGAGGAAGGACCGTTGAAAGGAATGGGCACTAATCCGCAAGAGTAACATCTTTACTTTTTGTACACTCCCCTGCGCGGGAATTTTTACTGCTTTTTAGGACTTGCCCCGTCTCGGGAGCTGCTTTTTAGCACTTTTCATTTCTAGGACTTGATTGTTGCAATTTCCATTCCAATAAATATAATTCATTTGGCGATAATCAATGAAATTACAAATTATTTTCATTTTGAGGGCATGTTGAGGTACATCAAACCAGCTTGGTGATGATATCCAACCAATAAAAGAAAAATATAGTCCAAGGAGAATTCTAAGGCCTGGGCTTTTTCATGCTTTCTTGTGTTAAAACTTTTTTGAAAAGAATTTCGAAAAAAAAGTCAAAAAAATTCAAAAACAAATTAGAAAAAAAAGAGAAAAATAAAAAAATGCAATATTTAGCCCTGTTTGTTCTTTTGAATCCCTTACTTTATGTTTCAGGGGCAATCATGTGACACGTGAGGGTATGGGAACGGTCCAATATGATGAATTATGTGCTGTCAAACCTAATCTCGAGGATACTGATGAATTCGAAGATTCCTTGGACCTTTGGCGCGATCTAAAGCGTCATGAAAGACCTAAAGTCCTGACAACAGACCAAACTATCACCATTAACCTAAGTGATTCAGGAGAACCTAAAGAGATGAAGATAGGAGCAACCCTTCCCGAAAATGAAGCGAAGCGCCTAGTGCAACTGCCGAAGGATTATTAAGATATCTTTGCCTGGTCGTACGCCGATATGCCGGGTTTAGATCCTTCTATTGTGGAACACGGTCTGCCTACTAATACAGGCGTGCCGCCCAAGAAATAGAGGCTACGGAGAACCAAGCCCAAGCTTTCAAAGAAAATAAAGGAGGAAGTCATGAAGCTCTTGAAAGTGTGATTCATCGAAGTCACCCAATATCCCAGCTGGGTGGCCAACATCATGCCAGTCATGAAGAAGGATGGTCGAGTTCGGGTTTGCATTGATTATCGCGACCTGAACAAGGCCAGTCCTAAAGACGACTTCCCATTACCACACATAGACGTTATGGTAGATAGTACTGCTAGATTCAAGCTATTTTCCTTCATAGATGGTTTCTCGGGTTATAATCAGATAAGGATGAAGGATGGCGATAAGGAAAAAACAGCGTTCATTACCCCTTGGGGGACATTCCACTACAAGGTCATGCCCTTCGGCCTTAAAAATGCCGGCGCAACATATCAACGGGCAATGGTGACACTTTTCCATGATATGATGCATAAGGAGATCGAAGTCTATGTCGATGACATGATCGCCAAGTCTCGACCTGGGAAGAGTCACGTAGATACCTTGAAGAAATTATTTGAGAGACTTCGTGAGTTTAAGCTCCGTCTCAATCCAGCGAAGTGCATATTCAGAGCAACCTCTAGCAAATTACTCGGGTTCATAGTAAGTAGTAAATGCATCGAAGTCGATCCCTCCAAAATGAAGGCTATATGTGAACTACAACCCCCATCGACTGTAAAAGAAGTGCGAAGCCTCTTGGGTAGATTGAACTACATAGCCCGCTTTATTTCCTAACTCTCTGAAATTGCTAAACCACTCTTCAAACTTCTAAAGAAGAATGCTCAAGTGGAATGGGACGATGATTGTCGAGAAGCGTTTAACGAACTAAAGCAATACCTTATGAAACCACCAGTGCTAGTCCCACCAATATCGGGGCAGCCCTTGATCCTTTACCTTACAATTCATAGCGAGTCTCTGGGTGTGATTCTAGCCCAGAAACGGCCTGAAGATGAAAAAGATCGAGCCATTTATTACTTAAGTAAGAAGTTCACCTTCTCGGAGTTGAATTATCCTGAAGCCGAGAAGACTTGTGCTGCACTAGTGTGGGTGCTCCATAGGCTGCGACAGTATACACTGTATCAACAGATTTTCCTTGTGACCGAGAATGATCCCATCAAGTATTTACTTGATCAACCGGCTTTGGTAGGGAAGTTAGCCAAGTGGCAGATTTTAATTTCAAAGTTTGATGTCCAGACGATGTCACAAAAGTCAGTCAAAGGTCGAGTACTTGCTGATGTGTTAGCCGAAAATCCTGAAATCCCTGATGATGATAGATATTCTCCAGAAGATCGCATTTTGGTAATAAGCGAAGACACATGGACCATGTTTTTTGATGGAGCTATAAACTTGGCTGGTTCTGGCACTGGGGCAGTTTTAATATCCCCAGATGGGCAACATTATCCAGTAGCAGCAAAGTTGGTGTTCCCATGTACCAACAATATAGCCGAATACGAAGCTTGCATCCTCGGACTCCATGCTGCAATGGAAATGGGGATAACCAAGTTGAAAGTGTTTGGTGATTCCACTCTAATTATTCTCCAAACTGTAAGAGAGTGGAAGACGAGAGAGACCAAACTAGTGCCGTACCATAAATACCTCAAAGAAATCATGAAAGAATTCGAAGATATCTCCTTTGAGTACTTGTCGAGATCCCATAATCAGTTTGCTGATGCGCTAGCTACATTATCATCCATGCTGCAAGTGACTGGTGGAATAGAGATAGAACCTTTGAAAATTGAAGTCCTAACAAAATCGGCCTATTGTATGGTTGTGATCGAAGAACCTGACAAGAAGCCATGATATTACGATATCATGAGTTACATCCAGAGACAAGAATTTCCTGAGGGAAGCACCCCAGCCGACAGGAAGTACATAATGAAAATGACTTCAAAATTCTTTGTCAGTGGTGAAAAGCTGTACAAAAGATCCTATAATTCGATCCTGTTGAGGTGTGTGGATGCGGCTGAAGCTACCAAAATCATGCAAGAAGTACACGAGGGGATATGTGGTCCACACATGAATGGCCATATGTTAGCTAAGAAGATTATGAGGTTGGGTTATTATTGGCTTAGCCTTGAAAGTAACTGCATCCAACATGTTCGAAGATGTCATCGCTGTCAGGTTCACGGGGATAAAATAAATGTTCCTTTGACGGAATTACATCAGTTGTCTAAGCCATGGCCCTTTTCAATGTGGGGTATCGATGTAATTGGCCCAATTAATCCCAAGGCGTCGAATGGACACAGATTTATCTTGGTCGCGATTGATTATTTCTCCAAGTAGATTGAGGCGGCATCTTATGCAAATGTCACTGCAAGGAATGTTGTGAGATTCATCAAGCGAGACATAGTCGCTCGTTATGGTGTCCCCGAAGCTATTGTCACCGATAATGGGACAAATTTGAACAACAAGTTCAAGATCCAGCACCTGAATTCATCTCCCTATCATCCACAGATGAACGGAGCAGTTGAAGCCGCCAACAAGAACATTAAGAAGATCCTGGCCAAAACGGTTGAAAACTATCGTGACTGGCATGAAAGGTTGCCATTTGCACTAATGGCGTATCGGACTTCGATCCGAACCTCCGTCGGGGCAACCCCTTTTTCCTTGGTGTATGGCATGGAAGCAGTCTTGCCTATCGAAGTAGAGATCCCTTCCCTGCGAGTCTTGTCTCAGGTGGAGTTGTTTGAGATAGAATGGATGCGACAAAGACATGAGCAGTTAAACCTAATTGATGAGAAGCGATTAAAAGCCATTTGCCACGGTCAAACCTATCAGCAGAGGATAGCTAGATCCTTCAATCAAAAGGTGTGTCCAAGACACTTCGAAGTAAATGATCTAGTCCTAAGGAAGGTACTGCCAATCTTTCCTGTTTTTGAAGGTAAATTTACCCCAAACTACATTGGTCCATATGTGGTCAAAAAGGTACTTCCCAGAGGTGCCCTGATTCTCGCAGAAATGGATGGTCGTGAGTTCTCCACTCCTGTTAATTTTAATGCTGTGAAGATGTATTATCCTTGATAAAATCAAACATTTTGAAGCAAAAGTTTTCAAGTGATTGGTTTTATATTCTGAATTGCAAACATTTCACTGATGAATAAATGGTTTCAATTAATTTCAAGTTAAGATGTGTGCTTTAGCTTTAAATTCTGCATGGTTATTTTGTCTATCTGCGTCATCAACTTCAAAAGGGGAATCTATTTAGACAATCTGATAACTCATGTGGAATGAATTGAATGTGTTGAATGAGGTAACATCAGGATGATAAAAGGCAAACCTTATCCTATACACAGTCCCATGCACTAATCTCTAGTGAGTTAAATGAAAAATTTCCATGTCTACAAGGTAAAGGGTTATCTTGCAAAAGATACGGCAACCAAAGTGACGAAAGGCAGTTCATTTGTCTATCCCAAACACTACATGTTATCCATTGTTTCACCACTTTGAGCCTAAACACTTGGAGAAATCCTTTCAAATTACTCTATCAAGAACCACCCCACATCGGGGCAAACTGAAGGTAAGTTAGCATTATAAGGTGAAAAATGAATAGAGATTTTCTTGCTCTCACTCACATCAATTTTCAAGTGTTGCTTTTTCAGAAGAATTCACACGAAGTTCAAGTGCCTTAGGATGACGAAGAGCATTTCTTTCTCTATCTTATACATACTTTATCCTTTGCTAAGCCCAATTGAGCCTGCAAATTCATTTCTTAAACCCAATTGGTGATCATCCCCCACATTGGGGCAAGGTAAGAGCCATCACTGTCCACGCAGCATATTTGGAGCGCCGATAGAAGATGAAGACCTTGAGAGTCCAAATGTTAGTCATTCTATCAAAACAAGCAAAAGTGTGGCTGGGCAGTGTATGCATTGTAGATAGTGTATGTCAAGAGTCAAAAATGAAAAAAAAAAAAAAAGAACTAGGAAGCATGAAAAAGCAGTGTGCCTGGTAAAAGCAAGGCCAATGCCCGAGAAAAAAAAAGAGAAAAGAAAGTCGAAAAAAAGGGAGAACTTTAGAGAAAAAATGTCAAGATACGACGTGTCAAAGTCATAAATCCCAATGGAGCAGTGGTCTTACAAGTCTCAAAGGAATCAAGTGGAGAATTCAAGCCCAATGAAGCATTTATTGAAATGACAATGCCCGAGAGAAAAAAAAAAGAAAAGAATGAAAGAAAAAATGAATGAAGAAGAGAGAGAGAGAACTTCGGAGTAGAAAATGTTGAGATGTGTTAAAGTCATCCACAATCTTAAAGAGTCAAGTGATAAGCTCTCGAGGCTAATGGAGCATCTACCAAGAAGACAATTCCTGGCGAAAAAGAGGACCGGTGACAATGCCAAGATGATCACCAACTCTTACCCTAATTATACACATTTTGAGCCTAATGATCCATTCATTTCTTAACCCATGAGCCTAGCCTACGTTACGTCCCTTACAAAGTCTCTTCAGATTATGGCACTTGAACTAACGTAGGATTCGGATGTTTATAAGCTTAGCTTGAAGAAGTGTGAGCAAGTTCATTTCTATCTCATTTTGCAGGGTTCTTAACTTGTAAACCCAAAGACAATTGCGGAGTCTTTTCTTTCAATAGCCTCGACTCAAAGAGTCCCCTTTGCTAAGCCATTGACCGAGCCCACGTTATGGTTCGAGCAAAGACCTCTCAGATTGGTAAGGTCATACCGCTTGCAAGAATATTCGAACCTTTTTCCACATGATGAAGGTGAGATAGAGCGATTCCCATAAATCAACCTTTTTCAATGAGGGTGAGTGAAAGCCCTTTGGACCGAAAGTCCCTCATTTGATATTTTCAAGACACCTACTTGTGAGTTCAGATTGTCTTATCATAATTTTCCTCAGTGAAATTTAGTGATGTTGATTTGACAAAACCGTCATGCATGAAAACCAGTTGAATTTATAGTGCATGAGTATATGTGTTCTTGATTGCCCATGAATGCATATTACTTGTTGTCTATAACCGTGTCTAGCAGGAGACACGCACTCAAGAGTCAGAGATATCAATAGGTAAGTATGTCTCTACCCCTTTAGGTGCCTGTGTTTATCCAGGTATTCATTCACCTGTTCGAGCAATCGACAGGCTCCATATCTAATCAGTTTTGTTGCAGTCACTCGGTGTCTTCGACAATGTCCAGACTTCTATATATTTCTCATCCGAGTGCCTGAGGAAAAATCCAGGTTTTCTCATTCGAGTATTCGAGGAGAAATCCGGATATCTCACCATTTTTCTCATTCGAGTGCCTGAGGAGAAATCCAGGTGTCTCATCCAGTATCCGAGGAGAAATCCGGATATCTCACCCGAGTGCCCGAGGAGAAATCCAGGTGTCTCATTTGAGTATCTAAGGAGCATTCCGGATATCTCATCATATTTTTCACTTGAGTGCCTAAGGAGAAATCCAGGTGTCTCATCCGAGTAACCAAGACGATATCCAGATATCTTGTAAAGGTCAGAATATTCTTCCAATCTCAGAAGACTCCCCCGCGACACGCCTATGAGGAAAGGTATAGGCGTAGCGGCCAAATCTTTGCGAGTGCCTATGGCGATGTATAGATATCTCGTAAAGGTCAAAATATTCTCCCAATCTCAGAGGATTCCCCCGTGACACGCCTATGATGAAAGGTATAGATGCAGCGGCCAAATCTTTACAAGTGCCTATGGCGATGTATAGGTATCTTGTAAAGGTCGGAATGTTCTCCCAATCTCAGAGGATTCTCCCGTGACATGCCTATGAGGAAAGGTATAGGCACAGCGGCCAAATCTTTACAAGTGCCTATGGCGATGTATAGGTATCTCATAAAGGTCGGAATGTTCTCTCAATCCCAGATGTTCCCCCGCGGCTCACCTATGAGGAAGGTATAGGTGAAGCGGCCAAATCTTTACGAATACCTATGGCGATGTATAGGTATCTCGTAAAGGTCAGAATATCCTCATGATCTCAGAAAGTTCCCCCGTGACATGCCTATGAGGAAAGGTATAGGCGCAGCAGCCAAATTTTTACGAATACCTATGGCGATGTATAGGTAGTTTGTAAAGGTCGGAACATTTTCCATTTTACTAAATTTTTCTCTCGAGAACCCCACATGATAACTGGATACGTCGAGCTTTCTTCGCGTGTCTTGACTGAATTGCGGGTCACCGGAGTTCATCAATGTTCATCAGGCAATACCTTTGGGATAGAGTCCAAACATTTGCCAAACAATCTCAAGAATCATGGCAATGCCTCAAATTACTTCACCACTCAAGTTAGGTGAGTAACTTCAAGTATGTTTTATTCACGTCAGCATGCATCATTTCGTATTGTATTTCAAAATGGGACTCATACTCCCACCAAAAATAACATTCAATGCATTTTCATGGTCAAAATTTAGGTATCATTTAGTCTTTGAATGCAACCTCTTCGAGTTCCTCTTTAAAAAGGAGCAGCTGTTGACACCTAAATTTTGATCAACCATTTAATAATAATTTGCATAGAAAATTAGGAATTAAATTTTAATCCGTAAATAAAAAATATTAAAATTGCATAGCATATAGTTTAAGTTCATATAGGTTAGTTGCATTCCACATCGGACTGGCGATAACGAGAAATCTAAAAATTCATCGCGTAAACCGAGCTTAGGTACTCGGCTCACTCAAGGAATTGGGGGCCAAAATGCACAAGTCTAAAAGGCCTTGGTTGTTTTAATGTGAGCTTAAATTAGCCCATCAAGTTTAATTGAATAAAAGCCCGAATTAATTCAATCAACTTGGAATTAAATAAAATTAAAAGATAAAAGCCTAAGTCTAAGCCCATTAGGACTAGGAAGCTCGGTTAATTGACCTAAGGTTGCGATATAAATACGTCGTTATGCGTTATAATCAAAGGGGGGATCTCACAATTTTCAGAACACGATTTTTTAGAGACACACATAAGCGAGAGAGAAAAATAGAGAGGGAGGTCGGCTAGTAGATGAATTATTTTGTGTCGTGTCTAATGTTTCTGGTCTGGGGTGTCTTCATCAGAAAATTCACGATTAGTACACCATCACTTCGCAAGAGCCAATCCGGAGAAAGAAAGAGAGCAACCAAAATAGCAAAAAAGGAGAAGACTTTCAAGCGGTGGTCTTTGTCCGAAGTGGTCCAAGCCGAGAGAGAGAGACGGAGGAAGCTTTCACCAAGGGAAAAAAAAGAAGCTTTTCTTTGTCTATCTCCACTGATTGCACGAAGGAGTCCATCTCTCGCATCTTTTTCCACAAGGGATTTTTCTCCCTCTCCAAAGAGAAGACGTCCACAAGAGAAAAGGCAAGAGAGAAGAAGCTACGCCCTCAACGCAAGAGACACGTGAGGCTGGGTTTCCAAAGTCGTAGCAAAACATCATCGTGGAAGCCATCGAGCTGAATCCTCACGTCCAAACTACACCGAGACCACCGTGCACCATCGCCGGCTGAGCGCTACCGTTGTGCATTACCATCCACAGTTGATAATCACCGCGAACCGAGTTGCTCCTCGACATCCCACGCAAGGCCGCCGCCACCGCCGTCCTCGTGGCTACGCCCGCCACTAGCCACACCGTCCCGATCCGCAAGCCTCAATCTAGAATCGAGTTAGAATTTGGAAGATATCCGCAAATTAGGCAAGATCATTATCCAAATATTTTTTGAAATATTTAATTTCCTAAGTTTTCAGCATTTGAATATTTCGTGGATATTCTTTGGTAGATTGCTAAATTTTATGATAATATTTGCGACATCCACAATATTTGAAACACTTAAAATTAGGAATTTTGCCTAATTTAGCAACATATCTGGACGACTATCCGACCTTATCCCTAATGTACGATACGCGTCGATACGGAAAATCGTTATCTTGTCCATAATCACTTGGACATGATAATCGATTTTATTTGCTTTCCAAATTTGATCAATCAACTTTCCGTCGATATCTATAACCCTTTAGATATGACCGTTAGTTTGATTTCTTTGCCTCATTTAAATTTGATAAGAAAAATTTTGCGGATTGTGTGGATATTGATTTGATGGTGGTGTTTATCTCTTATTTGATTTTGTTTCTTTAAAAGAAAAGTAAAAAAGATTAGATGCAATTTGAATTGATTTCTTTGAAGATAATGTTGCATGTTTAGAATATATCTAGATAGCTTTTTTTTTTAATAGAATAGGACAACCAAGATTTGC
The DNA here is from genome assembly GCA_031216285.1 of Syzygium syzygioides. Lineage (NCBI taxonomy): Eukaryota > Viridiplantae > Streptophyta > Magnoliopsida > Myrtales > Myrtaceae > Syzygium > Syzygium syzygioides. The sequence goes on from CM062251.1 coordinate 19,522,506, forward strand.
TAGAAAGATAAGATAATTTCTAATTTAAATTAGGAATTAGCGTAATTTGTTTCCTAGTTTAATTAGATATTATTCTAACATTGATAGTTCATTTCGGGTTGATTTTAATTCCGAATTTCATAAAAATAACAAAAATAAATCATTTGCCCGTCATTAGAAATAGGTCATATTGTCGCGTGTCATATAGTTTGCATGTTAGGCTGCATTAATCGCATGTTAATTTTTGCACGTCATTACATATAGGTTAGCTTTCATTTAAATAAGTGAAATTCCTAAAAAATATTGAGTGAACTGCTTGTTAATTAGAAATCGTATTAGGATTGTTGATGTGATTTTCTAGCTAACAATGCGGATGCTTACGTTGCTTCGAGGTAAGTAATTCTTCAAATCTTGCAATTTATTTAATGTTTTGATTATTGGGTGTTACTTTGGTGGTTTGCGCATCCGCATGATCACCTCACATGCTAGTAACTAAGTTAAAATGAATCCAAACTGTCTACCAAAACATTTTTGAAAAGAAAAGGTACCGAAAGGGCATTAGACTAGATCTAGCGTAACCAAGTCCCCGAGCTTAGAATCTCTGGTTCATAGGAATAAAACATATCTCCCTATGTTTTATTTAGGTTTCTAATCGACCTATCACAAATAGTTTAGTAGCGACTCCAAATATGAAAATATTTGCATGTTAAAAAATTAAACCCTAAGTAGCGAATTGGTAGGGCTTGAGAGGGCCCAAGTTAGGCTTAGTCTTAACAATTTATTAGCTTGAGAAAATTTAGGTCACGACACCCTCAGTCCAGTTGTGAAAATTACCACTGTTCGCTCTATATTATCTCTAGCTGTCTCTCAAAGGTGGCAAGTGCGACAATTGGAAATGCACAATGCTTGCTTACACGGGATTCTTTCTGAAGAGGTGTACATGAAACAACCACCTGGGTTTTAAGGCCCAACTCGTCATGATTATGTTTGCAAGTTGCATCGTTCTCTATATGGTCTCAAGCAAGGTCCGAGAGCATGGTTTCAACGACTCTCATAGTTTTTGCTTCATTTGGGATTCTCAGCATCACAAATAGATCCCTCATTATTTATCTATCGAAGAGGCCCTGATGTCATTTATTTTTTTTTATCTATGTTGATGATATTATGGTTACAGGAAATGCATCTTCTACTATCAGTGCAATCTTAGAGACATTATCTGCAGAGTTTTCCATTAAGGATCTCAGCCCACTCCACTTCTTCCTTGGGATAGAGGCTGTCCCTCACTCTAGCGGGTTGCTTCACTGTCAAGGACGTTATATTGATGATCTTCTTCACAAGGCTAAGATGTCTGAGTGCAAGCCTGTCCAAACTCCTATGGCCACGACTACAAAACCATCTGAGAAAGGGGGTGCTCTGATGTCTAATCCTACTTTATATCGGTCTATAGTTGGTGCCTTGCAATATGTGACATTGACAAGACCAGATCTCTCCTTTGCCGTTAATAAAGTTTGTCAATTCATGCATGCACCTACTGAAGACCACTGGCAAATGGTGAAACGCATATTGCGATATCTCAAACATACAAAGTCATTTGGTTTGCTTCTTTCCCAATCCAATGATAATCGCTTGCAAGCTTTTTCTGATGCAGATTGGGCCGGTAGCTCTGACAATAGGAAGTCAACTAAAGGGTATGCTATTTTTCTTAGTCCTAATTTGATCTCTTGGAGCTCCAGAAAACAACACACCATAGCGCGCTCTTCCACAGAGTCTGAGTATAAAGCTCTTGCCTATGCTGTAGCTGAACTCATTTGGCTTGAGTCACTCTTTCAATGGCTTGAGTCACTCTTTCAAGAGCTTGGGTTCCCTTTTCAAGGTACCCCATCCTTTGGTGCGATAATATTGGTGCCACTTATCTGTCTGCAAATCCAATTTTCCATGCTCGTACCAAACATGTTGAAATTGACTTCCACTTTGTTCGTGATCACGTTGCCAAACGACAACTCAGTGTGCAGTTTATCTCAACAGTTGACCAACTAGCTGATGCTCTCACCAAAGCTCTTCCCAAAGCACGTTTTGCATTTTTACGAGACAAGTTGAAGATTTGCAGTCTCAATTCTTCAACTTGAGGGGGGTGTATCAACCAAATATATATCTACCAAATATAGGGTAATCAATTTTAGAAGATTTGGAATATTATCTTTAGAAATTAGAAAGTTTTTATATTTTATTTCTTTCTTTCTTGCTAGTAAATCTTCTAGAATGTACTCTTGGGTATTTATATACCCCAACTAAGCTTAATGGAAATATACAACGATTTCTATTTCAACATTCTCGTATGATGTACAACTTAAATCGTGATAGGGTTCTCCACTCGAAGCACTAACGTACATGTTAGTATTGGCCTAAAAATATTCTTCCAAGTTTATGTGTGATTAGGATCATTCCTTCCATTTTGCCAACTTGGAAACTTGTTAGGGGTTATGGCTTGTTCGAACCCTCTTGTCCCGACAATCACTCTATGCTCTTACCGGATAAGCTATGGACTAGTTTCTCCCTAAACCATACATCTACTAAAGGGGATGTTTGATAAATGTGAAAAATAAGTGCTGAAAATTTAAGCAATGAATTTTCAATGTCATAGTTTTAAATGTTGAAAATATTAATGAAAGTTATTTTAGTTGATGATTGAATATTTTTAATATCTTTACATACATGGAATTGTCACCGTTATTGATGTGTTTTAGTGATATAATTGGTAATATTCTAGTTGACAAGCTATTTTTTCTAGTTTTTTTTTGTCGAAAGTAAATATTTCATTCATATCTCAAGATTTAAAGATGATACATGAGAGGTTTAAAACAAAGCAAATCCCAAGTAGAATAATAAAGTACAAACGATTGTGATAAGCATACTTTCATCCCACGAGAACACATCTGTCTCAACATCAAAACAGAACGAACAGCGGCCAATCACCGAATCTTGCATCATTATAATGGATGAGCACACACCGTAATATTCTTCTCCAATAATTATGACTTGCTCAGTGGGCAATGCATGCTGCCTCAACACCGTCGCCATAGGGTGACACAAAAAAACAGGTGGAACATGCTCCCATCGAGAGAGGTTGAACAAACATGGGAACGCCATTAAGGAATTCACAAATCTAAATCTAGATCGGAAGGAAAGAGCTCCCAAATCTAGATATAGATATAGATATATATATATATATATACATATATATATATATATCGAAAGAGAAGAGCTTCCAAAACTCAAAGCAATCGTATAACCTGCTTCCTGTGCAATATGATCTCATCATATTCCTCCCCGATCCTATCAAACATCTTGGTTTGAAGAATTTAAAACAACAGGTCGATTCCTAACGATGGAAATGGAAAATACGTCTAGCGAGCAGAAAAGAGCATCACAACGAACAAAGAAAAAAACTAAATGAAAACAATAAAATATTTTAGATCAAATCGTGAGAGAAAATCTTAAATTTGAGTTGAGAAGATAGAGCCTCCCTAGACCAAAAGCGACAGTAATTTCCTCTCCTTTATTTGTCCTACTAAGTGACAAGTGATTGTTTAACTTAATTGAATCTTTTAAGTCATTGTCTAGGAAGCACCGACACGCTATTTTTGCTTTTGAATCCGTGTCCGACACGTGTCGCGTGTCCAACACGCGGCCGACACGCTCGGACACGCGGCCGACACGCTTGGACACACGGTCAACGCGTGTCGGAGATCCGACACGCGGTCAATGCGCCGGACACGCCGGCGACACGCGTGTCCCTTCGGGTGAGGTGCATCCAAGAGAAACGAAGAAGAAGGTGCAGATCTCTAGCGCCGAGGACGATGCCTTCCACGCCGTCGTCTCCTTCCCCACCCGCTTCTCCGGCGCCGAGGACGACGCACTTCACGCCATCATCTCCTTTGCCTGGCGCTTCGCCGGTGACGGAGGAGAAGGAAGAGGTGGGAGGAGCCTGCGTCGTGCGGAGGAGGAAGCTGGAGAGAGAAGGAGGCGGAGGGAGGGCCGTCGTCTCCTTCCCCACCCGCTTCTCCGGCGCCGAGGACGACGCACCTCACGCCATCATCTCGCGCTTCGCCGGTGACGGAGGAGAAGGAAGAGGTGGGAGGAGCCTGCGTCGTGCGGACTGCGGAGGAGGAAGCTGGAGAGAGGAGGAGGCGGAGGGAGGGGAGGGATACGAAGAAGACGTTACTAGGTTTTGACAAAGTGAAATGGGCTGGGCTTCTTTTTTTGATCAAATAGGCTGCTTTTTTCTATTTTTGATCTTGTATTTTCGTTTTTTTTTAAATTTGATTATTTACTTTTAGTTTCTTAACTAATTTATATTTATACATAATTATTTTTTGAAAATTTATGTGTATAATTATTTTAGGGTAAATTCATTCTAGGTTATTATTATTATTTATTTACTTAATTGAATCAAATTTAAAAATGATAATTTATCATGTATATATAAAAATTTATTTTTTATATATAACGTGTCGCAACGTGTCGGAATTCTGTATTTTTGAGAAATAACGTGTCGCGTGTCGTGTCGTGTCGTGTCGCGTGTCGCGTGTCGCATGTCGCGTGTCGCGTGTCGCGTGTCGGTGCTACCTAGGTCATTGTTGTTGGTCGTGATTATCACACAAGCCGAATATCATCAAGTGCTGAATTTTTTTAAATTCCCAGCACTCAATTGGATAATCAAATAGGTTTATTAAATGCTACAAGACAAGTTAAATCAGGCAAACTTGCGTGAGAAACTAGTTCTCCTTTAGGAAGGGTATGCATTAGTGGTATGAAGCATTGTAGTATTTACTACAAAAGGATTGAATTTTGCGATTTTTTTGACTCACACAACAAATTGTTGTACTCGTGAAAGTTTTTTTTTTGGTAAGGGTTGTACTCGTGAAAGTTAATACATGGTCGTACCAATAATGAGGAGAAAATGTAATAATGACCATCAGATCCGCTATCATTTTCCAAGTTCTATTAAATGATAACTTAATTATCAAATTGGGTGTTTAATTAAGCAATTGAGACCTTCACTCCTGATGGTTTACTTATATTAAAATGTTAAATAAAAGTTTGACATATCACTTAGGATCTACTTGTGGCTTAGTTGTGTTATAGTTGTGCTTTGATATATACTCTTGATTTGGTGCCATTATAGAGTATGATTCTTGGATTTTGTTTAGGTACATGTTTATTTGGTTTACTATCTAGGGAAAATTATCCAATCTGTCTTAAACATATTGTACAGATGTAAATTCAGTCATAAACTTTTCAATTTTGCCAATTTAATCATAAACCTTTAATATTTGAATATAATCCTTTCGATCAATTTTTGGTAGAAATGGCTGACACGGCAATCCAATCACCATCGGCCGTTTTACATGGCATGCTACTAAGTTAGCGATTTTTGGAAAAATTTTCTAAAATGATTATATTGAAATTTTACGTAAAGGTTTATGACTAAATTAGCAAAATTTGATACTTTATGACTAAATTGACATCCATACAATAAATTTAGGTTTGATTGGGTAAGTTTCCCTTACTATTTAAGCATCTATAATAATGATAAAAAAAATTAATAATTTTAGTTTATGCCATTTGCTATAGCTGAGTATTTGTTCCGGATTAGGATTTATTCGTGGAGGAGCACGTATGCATTGAGTACTTTCACTGGATTTAATTAAATACGATAATTGATTTTTTTTACCTTGTAATTATGTTTGGAAAAATATTTTACGTAAAATTATGCATTTTCGAACTTTATAATCTAATTTTGAAATATCAAAATAGTAAAAAAGATAATCATTATCAAATTTCAATTAAAAAGAGAAGAACAATTCTAAGGCAATGGAAATAAAAATATTTATCGCAATGTCGAGCCAGAAATATAAACCTAATCTGATAAAAAATTTACCATAGGCAACCAGTTTTTTGTTACCTACGGTGGCAATATGGCATGAAAATTAACCAAAGGCGATAAATTTTTATTGCCATAGACTCAACAAATATGTCCAATTTCTATCGCCTTTGGGCAATTTATGGGGACAAAAAATGAGTGTTGTCGTTCTTAGCAAGACGATCTTATTATGTCGCCTTTGGTTTTCCAAGGTGATGAGTTTTATTGTTCGCCTTCACGTACCCTTTGGGGTAGGTAAGGCGACGGAGCAAATGCAACAGACGATTCATATAAAAAAAAATTTACTGTCACCTTAACCCTTTTTTTTGTAGCGTCTCTCTATCTTCCCCTCCCAAGAAGCTCTCACCCACAGACCCAACACCGCATCTCTATTGCAAGTCGGAGGCTGTCGCGACCGTCATTGGGGTTTGGGTGTAAATTTTGGATTTGCATAATGGTAAGCAAGTCTTTTTACAGTTAGGAGAGATGTAAAATGTAGGTTTTGAAATGTAATGATAATTCTTAGTAAGAAAATAAAGTCGAGAATGATTTTTACAATTATCTTTTATTAATAGCTAACTCTCCATGGACAGGGAAATTGTCCAAAAAGTCATAAACCTACTGTATGGAGGCAAATTCAATCCTAATCTTTTTAGTTGTGTCAATTTAGTCCTAAACCTTTTGATGATTTGTCAATTTAACCCTAAACCTTTCAATTATGCCAGTTTAATCCTAAATCTTTTAATAATTTGTCAACTTAGTCCTAAATTTTTTAACAATTTATTAATTTAGTCCTTTCGGCCAAATATCCAAAATATAAGTTTATAACCAAATTGGCAAATTTTCAAAAGGTTTAGGACTAAATTAATACAAAAAAAGATTTAAAACTAGATTGACAAATCGTCAAATAGTTTAGAACTAAACCGGCGCAAATGATAAGTTTTAGGAAAGAATTTGGTGCCGCACAATAAATTTATGACTTTTCGGACGGTCATCCCTTCCTTGGCTATTCATACTCCGGAGCGTGTCCCATCCTCGCATTATGCATGCTGCATGTTTCTACTCGATCAAGTAAAACAATGCATGATATCATCATCATTTATATATTCCTCCTTTTGTTTGATAGGCATGAGGTGGGGGGTGGAAACTCGACGTTCCGTCACGTTTGGCTCGTTCTTGCGGCTGACGGAATTTCTCTAACCGTTCGTCCAAGGAATGGAAGGGCCAGATCACTTCTGCCCCCACTCTCAATCCTCGTGCCACCTACCACCTCCTCCATTCTCCATCGCCACCATCTCTTCATCTCTGCTTTAGATACAGTATTCTTTGTCTGCGTCCTTAGGTCATAGTCATCGATCCTATTGGTCCCCCTGATTTCTCAACCTCTAATGCTCTCGCTGTCCTTCGATGGGATCTATCGGTCGGAGCGCGATTATTATGATCCGCGAAGAATGTATCAAGACTTGCGTCGTATAGTGTCGAGAAGGATCCGGGGCTCACCACCGTATTGATTTGAATCAGGACGGAATCACGCGTAGTTTCTAGCCTCCAATCAGGCATGGCACACCGCACGCGAGCGACGGTGGCTGGGACAACAGGGTCTCTCGGGCATAGACTGTCTGAATAGAGAAGACCCGGTAAATGCGCACATCTAAATCACGACATCTGCAAGCTCATCATATATGATTATCATACTTAACAACGTTAGGTGGCGACATTAAGACTAATGAAATCGTAATATGGATTGGTGGGTGCGATCAAAGGAATTAAAGAGGGGATATGACAAAGAAGGGTCAAGGAGGGCTGGTATTTGGGACGGATTCAAAAGGGGAAAATGCATTTACCTAACCCATAGAAAGGGACAGGCGGGAACAACTACAACCCACCAACCTACCACCAAAAAGAAGCTAACCCCCAATTTTTTTCATCTCGTGTTCTAGCTACCCCCTCATGATTATTTTATCTTGGTCTTACATTTGGCCACGTCAACGTTATCTCAATAATATGATAATTTCCACCCACAAAAAAGGAAGAAAAATTTCATTATCATTAAGTTCTTGCAAGAGGAGAAAAAAACATGTCATGGATGTGGTTCGCCCATTTTCGTGAATTCCTTGTTTTGCCCCCTTTTTAGGGCTTTCACGTTGGGGCACTTTGGTGATATGAGATCTCTTTGAGCTTTGCATTTATTTTTTTCGCATTGAAAGAGAAAAAGCACCAAAAGAGCAACATGGGTTCAATGCCAGTTATGCTCTGGATTTTGGGATTCATCCCGGTTTACCAAGAACCCAAACCCTTGTTAACAGAATCTCTTAGGAGTGCCCCCAAAGACACTTGATTAGCATGCAAGATATGGATTTTCCGAAAAAAAAAATCGATAAATACGTCATAAATTGCAAAGTTGACTTAGTTGATTACTTAATGAGCGCTCTCCCACCACCCATTAACAAAATCGCGACACTTGTTTACAAATCATATTTTCAAATAGCTGAAATCTTTTGTCATGTGATAGTGGCCGCCCGCTTATTTGGATATAAAAGTTGATCGACCTATGCTCTTTAAGTTTTTTTTTTAAACACAGTAAATAAGTATCTTTTTGATTACCTGTTAACATGACCAGCTCTGATTTTACCAATGGATTAATTGATCCATTTCTAATTTTTGTGTATCTTTTGCTTCTTCCCTTCAGTGTTGTAAATGGGTAATGATAGATGCTCAATTGGAATACTCAATTGGATTGAGCAATTAATGCACTAACTAGAGGAAAAACTGGTCCAGGTGATCTAGCTTAGGAAATTACAAAACGTAGCCAGAAAAGCTATAGAGATCCAGTTGGCTTAAGCCTAGACAATTAGCTCCTCCTGATCAGTATCTAATTACTACTTGTCCTCTCGAACTGCCAGTCTTTTAGCATGTGCAGAGGAGAGCATTTTGGGGATGAAACATGACAAGAGCTGTCTGAACAGTAAAAAGTCAGGTTTTCATTGCAGGGCTTGCCAATTTCACGACAGTAAGAGCTTCTTTTTAGAGCCACTTAGTACATGAAATGTCTTCTTAATCATCTAGAATGAGGTTTCTTGAACAGCCATTTCCACAATTTGTTATGTAATGGACAATTCCCTATAGTGATTGTGACAGAAATTATTTTTATGTTCGGCTTTTTCTATTTAGGGTGCGTTTGTTTTACGGAAAATAAATGTTGAAAAATATTTTTCTTAAATGATTTGTCCATGTTAGTAATTTCTAGCGTAAAATGGGCAGATGAACTAAACCGATACCAATATAAAAAAGTTTAAAACTAAATTAGTCCAATTAAAAGGTTTAGGACTGAATTGATACCGATGCAATAGGTTTAAGACCTTTTTGGTAGTTTTCCCTTTGTTTTGTCTAGTCTTATTTCGAGTCTCATGGTTTTATCTTTTTGACTTATTGTAAGCTATTGCCAAAAAGTTATCCATAAAACTTGTAATGCTCTCGCCCTAACGCAATTAATATTGGACTTCCAAATGCTAAATAATGTTATGTCAAAGGCGTCTTTTTTCATTTAATTTCAACTTCAAACATATATATATAAATATATAAATATATATATATATATATATATATATATATATATTTCACGAACACTCTGCCTATGTTCGGTGTGGAATGCTTCAATCTGTTCCCACCCTCTTCCCATCCTGACAGGCCACAAAAAAGCCACACCTTTTCCGAATCCTCTCATTCAAGCGATCGATTTACTTTCTCGTTAGACCAAGTAGTCACGTAATGAATTGTCCAGGCTTCTTGCACCTATTGTGTATCTGAACTAATACCGATACTTTTTAAGTAGCTATAATTGACAATTTGGCCACGACTAGCTTAAACAAAGCGTACAGCGAAGTTAGATATTGATTAAGTCCCCATTTGACCGGATCATGTCTGTACCTGTTCCATTTACTTCCGTATCGATCTGGGATCATGTCGACATGAACACCAATTGAAGTTGACTCTCGAGCTCAAACCGGTCATGAGATCTAGAGGCGAAAGAGCCTGGATGAACACGACTGCAAGTTGCATTCATCATCATGCGAACAGACATTAAAAAGAAGGGAGTCTTCGACGTACTTACCTGCATGAATATTTGACTATAGATTGCAGGGGAAAAGGAAAACCCTTCCCTTTCGGAAAATGAGACGAGCACAGATGGGAGTCCACCTCCTGATGAATGGGAAGCTGCTGGTCCAACACGTGATATCCATACATAGTCAATAACGTTGTCACGTTCGGAAGTAAAACATGTCGGCCACAAAATGACACGCCCAGGATCACCATAGTTAGAAATCGAAACACTATATGGGAGAAATTATCGATTCGCGTACCTGGTTTGGAATCCATCTTACTTGACGCGGAATTTGCGACGGTTTCCGAAAACGAACTCAAGATCTTCTCCCCTATACCCTTCGTTAGAACACTGGCCTAATGAGATTGCCACTCACAAGAAGAAAGTTCTCTCCTGATCCGTATGTGAGTCAAAATGTGCATCATACGGTTAGGGGAGGGACTTGAGCGCTATTTATAGAGTCTTCGACCACGGGCCCTCTCATTACGGGCCGGGCCGTACTCGGCCCACACCAGCCAGCCCCATATTAGACTTATTAAGAACCCATATATCTTACCTTTATTAGACCAAATTAATTCAGTTAATTTCAATTAATGAAGCCCACATTAGGAAATTCTTACATTCTCCCACTTGGGCGATATTAATTGAAACACAACTGTGTGCGCACCCTTATATTGGTCTAGAGATTATTCTTAATAGTCAATCCGATCCCATAAAGTCTCGAACACCGAATCATGGCGGTAACTGCATGTACTCACGCAGAGCCTTCCATGGTCACGAATGCTTTCAACTTTACTGATATGGATTCAATATGGTAGTGTGTCAAATGGACAATACCTCATAATGAGTGATACTTCATGTGTTGTCCACTTTGTTAGTCCAAATTCTCTCTCCTTAAGTGTCACAAAACCTAGTGTGTCACCAGAGAATATCTTTCATGGTTCCAACGAACCTGCATATGTCTTAGCTTGATAGTTAACTGTACTTTATGTGTAACAAGACATATTGTTAAGGCTAATACCAAGAATGCCCCATAGCCTGTACTCAAGGTTTACACAATGCCTCGAGATTTTCATATATGTACTCAACTTGATAAATCTACATTCACAAATACCTCATTGAATGTAAAAAGTTGATACATATTCAAATATTACAAAAATGTAACGAAATCATATACAAACTTCATAAGAGCAACATAAAACTAAACAGCTCCCACTAATTGACAGTATCCCATGATACTCCTAAGCCCATGTTAATGACATGTCGATCAAATACACAAGGGCGAAGGCCTTTAGTTAGCGGATCTGCAATCATATCATCTGTTGAAATGTGCTCTACTGCAATGTCACCATCCTGAACTTTTTCTTTTATAGTCAAGTACTTGACCTCCATATGCTTAGACCCCTTGAGACCTCTGTTGTTGTTAACAAACAACACTGCAGAGTTATTGTCACAATACAACTGTATGGGCCTATCTACAAAATCAAATACGGTCAACTCCTTAATGAGGTTTCGGAGCCAAATTGCCTGAGTAGCGGCCGAAAAGCATGCTACAAACTCCGCTTGCATGGTAGAGGATGTCATTGATTTCTGTTTCTCACTTTTCCATGATACTGCACCTCCTGCTAACTTGAAGATGTAACCTGTTGTCGACTTCTTTTCATCCTGACAGCCAGCAAAGTCTGAATCCGAATACCCAACTAGCTGTAGGTCCTGAACATGTTTGTAAATCAGCATATAGTCTTTTGTCCTCTTTAAGTACCTCAAAACCTTCTTGGCAGCAACCCAATGATCGTGTCCTGGATTTGACTGATATCTGCCTAGAAGTCCTGTTGCAAAAGCAATATCTGGCCTAGTACATACTTGAGCATACATAATACTCCCAAGTGCACTAGCATAAGGTACATTCTTCATTTGGGCTTTCTCAAAATCTGAATGAGGACATTGTGACAGACTCAACTTATCACCTTTACAGACAGGAGCAATTCCCGGCTTACATTGCTGCATGTTGAATCTTTCTAAAATACGATCAACATATGCCCTCTGAGATAAACCCAATAGTCGGCGAGAACGATTCCTATGAATCTCAATGCCAAGGACAAAAGACGCCTCACCAAGGTCCTTCATATCAAAGTTATTTGACAACATCCGCTTTGTCTCATGCAGTAAACCAAGGTCACTGCTTGCAAGCAGGATATCATCCACATAGAGTATAAGGAAAATGAATTTCCTCCCACTGACCTTGCAGTATATACACTGATCTACTTTGTTCTCAACAAAACCAAATGAAGCGACAACACTATGAAACTTCAAGTACCATTGTCTAGAAGCTTGCTTGAGACCATAAATAGACTTTTTCAGTCTACATACAAGCGTACCTGAATCATCTGCCGCAAAGCCTTCGGGTTGCATCATATAGACTTCTTCATTAAGGTCTCCATTGAGAAAGGCAGTTTTAACATCCATCTGGTGTAACTCCATATCGAAATGAGCTACTAATGCCATGATCACTCTGAAAGAATCTTTAGAAGAGACCGGAGAAAAAGTTGCTTCATAGTCTACTCCTTCTCTCTGAGTGAAACCCTTAGCTACCAGTCTGGCTTTAAACTTCTCAATCTTTCCTTTGGAGTCCCTTTTAGTCTTATACACCCATTTGCAGCTTATGGGTCTATGACCTTCAGGTAATTCAACAAGTTCCCAAACTCCATTATGCTTCATAGGCTGCATTTCATCTCTCATTGCATCCAACCACAGTTCTGACTGAGGACAAGAAACAGCTTCCGCATAAGTCACTGGATCAGCCACAGAACCGATATCGTAGTCTTGCTCTCCTATATAGACTAAATAGTCCGGTGGTATAGCTGATCGTCTCTCCCTAATGGATCTCCTTATTGGAACAATAACAGCCTCATCCTGCACCTGAGAGCCCTGAGGAACTTCATTAGGAGCTGTCTCAATAACAGGATCCCGAGCCTCAACAGGTTCAGTCTGTGGTGTGGGAGTTTCCACAACTATCTGTATGGGAGAAGATAAAGATACAATATTACCCACCGTACTATTGTCCTCAATAGTCTGTGAGCAGCTACTTTCTTCGGCCACATCAAACTCCAGAAACTTGGCTGTCTGTGATTCCACAATTCTTGTACCTCCATTGGGATTATAGAACCGATATCCCTTCGAATGATCCGGGTAAGATACAAAGTAACACCGAGTGGTTATGGAGTCCAACTTACTTAATGTTGGATTATACAATTTCACTTCTGCAGGACATCCCTAAACCTTAAGATGGTTTAAGCTAGGCTTACGTCCAGTCCATAACTCAAAAGGAGTCGATGGAACAGCTTTTGTAGGTACACGATTCAGAATGTACAAAGCTGTTTTCAAAGCTTCACCCCACAGAAAAACAGGTAAATTTGTCCTACTAATCATACTCATCACCATTTCCATAAGGGTGCGATTACGCCTTTCGGCTACACCATTTTGTTCAGGACTCCCAGGCATAGTAAACTGAGCCACTATCCCAGAATCCTCTAAGTATTTGGCAAATGGCCCCTTAAGCTGTCCGGCATCGCCATGCTTGCCATAATACTCTCCACCTCGGTCAGATCTAACAACCTTTATGACTTTTCCCAACTGTTTCTCGACTTCAGTCCGAAAAATCTTGAACTTGTCAAGAGATTCAGACTTTTCTTTAATCAAGTACAGATAACCATATCGAGAATAGTCATCAATAAATGTGATGAAATAAAAATTTCTACACAAGGTTGCCGTATAGGGTCCACTTATATCAGTGTGAATGACCTCCAATAGGTCAGAACTTCGGACTGCAGTTTTCTTCCTTATCTTGGTCATTTTACCTCTACAACAGTCTACGCATGTCTCTAAGTCATCTTTAAGAGCAGGCAGGATGTTAGTTTTTATCAGCCTTTCTACTCTATCCTTAGAGATATGGCCAAGCCGTTTATGCCACAATGCATAAGACTGTTCCTTAGGTAATGGTCTCTTAGAAACAACCTTTTCAGCCGTATAAGCGACGTATATGTCATTGGGAGACAAACACAATCTGTACAATCCGTTGGACATATAACAGCACCCAACTTTATTTGAATTAAGAAACAAAGAAATAACATTATTCTTGATTTCAAAAGAGTAGCCATACATGTCCAAACATGATACGAAAACTAAGTTCCGTCTAAATGAAGGTACATAGAAAGTGTCTTTCAACATTAATCTAAAACTAGAGTCTAGAATCAAGATTACATCTCCCACAAACACAACATCAGCTTTCTCGTTATTTCCCACAGTGAGTCTTGATTCATCCTGATTTGGCTTCCTCCGGTTTATGAATCCCTGTATGGTAAACGCAACATGATTAGTTGCACCGCTATCGAGCCACCAAGAACTGGATGGTGCTTCTGATAGGTTGGATTCACAAACAAGTGCCAAAGAATCATTACCTGTAGGCTCACGTTTGGACAACCAAGCTTTAAACTTTCCACAGTCCTTCTTTATGTGACCTTTCTTCTTACAAAAGAAGCAGTGGCCACCATCCCTTTTGAAGGATGTCTTCTTCGGACCCATATTGTCAGATTGACCGGTAGTGTCATGAGTACCTTTATGAGTACGATTTCTGAACTTTTTATCCTTCTTTTTGTGGGAACTAGAAACATATAAGGCTAGATGCCCTTTTTCCTTCTTAAGTTTCTCTTCCTCTGCCACCACCCTTGCTATCAAGTCATTAACTGACCAAGTCTCATCTTGGGAATTATAATTTGTCTTTATAATCCCAAAATCAGGTGGAAGGGTGTTCAAGGCTTGATGCACAATACAAGCATCAGGAATGGAAACATTAAGAGTTTGAAGCTTCGTCTTTAGGTCTACCATCCTAAGGACATAATCTCTAACCTCAGCAGTACCATCATACTTCATATTGAAGAGCTTTTGAAGAAGTGTACCAACCTCAGCATTAGATGAAATGCGGTTTCTAGCTTCTAAGGCTGCCATCATTTCCTTAGTAGTACAGTCAGCTGGCAAACCACTTTTCAAGTGTTCTTGAATGGATTTCTTCATTGTCAATAAGCAAATCCGATTGCTCTTTTCCCAGGCAGCATAGTCTGTTTTCTCAGCTTCGGAACTGGTGGCTGTGATATCTGCCGGCTTATCTTTTGTAAGAGCAATGTGAACATCTGCCAGCTCCATTCCAAACAGAAAATCCTCTTTCCATTTCTTAAAATTCAAACCAGTAAGGACCTCAATTGAAATAGAATTGCCGTTTACAGAAAAGGTGACTGCAAAATAAACAAACAATACAATCAGCATCATGTGAATACTTATATAGAGAATTACATGCATCATCACATAATCACCTTTGGGCAGAAAATATGACATGCAGTTGTACACTCTCCACATGATAGCGGCCATGAGAATATATTCTAATCTTTCGCGAAATCACCACCTTTGGGTGTATGAACCACTAAAGTTAGTCATTTCTCAAGCTCATGCTATACATGTACCCCTCCATGAACTAATACAAGATCACCTCCTTTGAGAGTATAATCACGTAATAGACCAGGAGACATCCCACCACAATATGAGACCGATATTTCTCAAACTCAATCAAGTGTGCCACTTTGGCGGTCACAACCCAACTGAATTCTTGAAAATCTCTCATACCAGGGATATAAACTTTATGTATCGCATTTACTATATGCATGTAATGCTAGACGTAAAGACAGGGGCGTATGTCTCTAAAATTACATGCCATGCTAATTGTACTGTTCCATTCATTGATAGACAATGAATTACACTCTACATAGTCCTTATGTGGTGATATACATGTGAGCTACCTTATGTATTTTCGAAACCATAGAGAAATACAAGAAAATACGCATAAATACGCTAAAAATACGCGTACATAGGGATTATACGTATTTTCAAATCTGTATAAGCTTCAAACATGTAAAATAAATATACCACAATGTAGAGCATCTCGATACGAGCGCGTCGATACCAAGATCGTCCAAAACGGACGTTGGACGCGCCCGCACGCGCCGCCGGAAGGCGCAGCGCGTGCGCGCGTGTTCAGCCGGTCAAACCGGTCTGAACCGCCGGTCCGACCGGTTGACCGGTCCAACCGGTCAACGGTCAACGTACCGGTCCGACCGGTTTGACCGGTCGGGTCAACGGTCAGGTCGGGTCGAGATCCGGGTCGGGTCCGGTCCGGGTCGGGTCAAGTACCGGGTCGGGTCCGTACCGGGTCGGGTCCGGGTCAAACGGATCCGCGCACGCTGACGTCATGATGACGTCAGCACGCAGTTACCGGCGGACAGACGCGCCGGTTCGGCGCGGACGCGCGTGACCGGCACGGACGCGCGTGGTATTCACGCGCCGCCGCGCCTAGGGCGCGTGTAGGCGCATAAGGGCGCGTCCGGCGTCGTCCGACGACGTGCCGCCCACCATTTTTCTCGTCTCAACGAGTAGATTCCAAATATGTAATAAAAAACAACTTTCATCCGACAAAAAATTTCGAAATTGGGCAAAAACTTCTCGGACAAAACGAAAACGGTTCTAATCCGCATGTTTCGGTTCTAATCTATGGCAGGCTCTGATACCACATGTCGGCCACAAAATGACACGCCCAGGATCACCATAGTTAGAAATCGAAACACTATATGGGAGAAATTATCGATTCGCGTACCTGGTTTGGAATCCATCTTACTTGACGCGGAATTTGCGACGGTTTCCGAAAACGAACTCAAGATCTTCTCCCCTATACCCTTCGTTAGAACACTGGCCTAATGAGATTGCCACTCACAAGAAGAGAGTTCTCTCCTGATCCGTATGTGAGTCAAAATGTGCATCATACGGTTAGGGGAGGGACTTGAGCGCTATTTATAGAGTCTTCGACCACGGGCCCTCTCATTACGGGCCGGGCCGTACTCGGCCCACACCAGCCAGCCCCATATTAGACTTATTAAGAACCCATATATCTTACCTTTATTAGACCAAATTAATTCAGTTAATTTCAATTAATGAAGCCCACATTAGGAAATTCTTACAAAACACGCACGTAATAACACCACCGGTCGCGAAGGCTTTGAGTTCGAACCAGCTTGCAGTAGTATTATGCGTATCTCGCTTGGACGAATGGATTCTCAACTTCTATCTCGCTGTGTTTCTGGTGACGAAGCTGGTCTGCCCCGGCGCAGCAGCTTTTGAATGGCGTCAAGTGACGACATCTCTATAGTATTAAATCCGAATGTATCGTGGCGGGACGCCAAACTTCTCATGGTAAAGCTCAAAGAAAATTGTCACGTTGGTCCTTTGAGTCGTCTCTCCCTGCCCTTTCTAATTAGCTGTAAGAAGTTGAGCTTGCTTTTTAAGGCTAGCAGAAAAATTACAAGAAACGGGACTCGCAAAATAGAAAAATTGGAAAGATATGTTTAAGATTTAGAATCTATGGGATATCGGTGTGATGTTATATGATTGTTCTAGGGAAAATTATCCGAAAAGCTATAAACCTATTGTATAGAAGCCAATTCACCCTTAAATCTTTCAATTGTGCCATTTTAATCCTAAACATTTTGTTATGCCAATTTAGTACTATACCTTTTGATGATTTCCTACTGTAGTATTAAGTATTTTAAATTTATGGCTTTTTAGATAATTTTCAATCATGCAAATTTAGGCCTCTGTACAATAGGTTTAGGGCTTATTGGGCAATTTTCCCTAGAACAATCATATAAAATCACACAAATCTCGCATAAATTCTAAATCGTAAACATATGTTCCCCAATTTTTCAATTTTCTGATAATAAGTCAAACCATATACATTTCTGTTTCATTCTTTTACGTGTGGAAACATGCGTACGTGCATGAAGTCTAATGACTGCGACGACGTGTTCATCTCCATCTAGATGCCCTAAACCCTAGAACTTCTAGAACACTGCGAGTGCTAACTCGTTTCGAAATAAAGTGGATGAAGAAAGTTGCCAATACCAAAACTTTTCAACCAGCCATATTTGACAATTTGGCTACGACCAGATTAAACAAAGATAATTGCAGAACAGCTAAGTTAATATTGATTAAGTCTTAATTTGATTGAATCATCTGTACCTATTCCGTTTACTTTCCCATCGATCTGGTGCCGCGTCAACACGAACGTCCATTGAAGTTGACTATCGAGGTTGAACCGGTCCTGAGATCTAGAGGCGCAAGAGTTTTGGATAAACACGACTACTGCAAGTTGCATTCATCATCAATGCGAACAAATAAAAAAAAAAGAAAGAAGAAGAAGGGAGCCCGCTTCCTGATGAACGAGGAGCCATCGGTCCAACACGTGATATCCATACATGGTCAATATCATTTACATATTGAAAAATGAATCGCATCGGTAACTTTCCTAATGAACTGATTTCTGTGAGCTGCAATTACTAATTTGATCCATTTCGCCCAATGCCTGGACAAAAAATGTGGTTTTTACACCATACAACCAAGAAACAAAGGACATATCTCCATCGCCAAGAAGCATTATCGTCAGTGTTCACTTCGTTTTTTCGGCTAGAGAAGTAACATGGGCCATGCCATTCGCAGACTTGCTTGTGGTATTATTATGTGTTCTTGACCTCCATTATCTCGCTGCGTTTCTGTAGACGAAGCTCGTCTACCTCGGACCAATGGCTCTCGAATGGTGTCGAGTGACTACATCTCCATAGTATTAAATCCAAACATGCCGCGGCGGAATGTCAAACTTCTCGTGGTAAAGCTCAAAGAAAATTGTCACGCTGATCCTCTGACTTCTCTCTCCCTGCCCTTTCTGTTTTCTTTTGCTATGGGGCCTAAATTGAGCTTGTTCTGGAGCTATCTGAAAAATCACGAGGAAGAGGACTCAAAAGGACGGACAAGATCTGGGTTTGGCGGCTCATGGGTCCAAAGAGGCCGACCCATCATTTGGAAGGGCTTGGACAAAAATGGTTTTCCATGTTGGAGTGGCCCAAAGATGAAGCCATTATCCACTCAGAAGAAGTCGGTCATCTTTTCTCCCTCTTCCGGCCACAAGAAGAGGTTAAAGGAAGCATTAACAGTAGGAATGTGTTTACTTCCCTAGACATTTCCTAGAAAAAAGATACACATCTTTGGCAGATAGAACTTGCCTGTTTGTCGCCTTTTTAGTGCCAAAGCGATGCATACTAGTTGATCTCGACGATCCCAATATAGTAATCCACCGTAGATGCTCTCTAATCCTAGGGACCTTCGCTTTGCCACCTTAATCGTCAGCTCCTTGCTATAAGAAAACAAGCAAGCGAGTCCAAGAAGTTGTTGCTTTTGTCTTGGTTTACATTAGTCCTCGAACAAATACCTTCTTCTTCCACCTGTCATAAAAATAAATGTTAAATATGTTTTGAATTTAATGTACTCGGTTCGGTTTATGACCCGACCCGACATATTTTTGTGCGACCCGAAAAGTGGAAAGGAAATTGAGATTTGGTTCGCGACGCGAAGGGTTGGGCCGATAGGCCCAACCCGCAGCAAGCGAACAAATCTCCATAGCGGACCGCCCAAGCTGGAGGAAGCGAACTAATGCGCGGGGGGTTCGGGGGCTACGCCCCCGAGAAAAATTTTCGGGAGACCTATTTGTACTGTGGCTAGGTTTTCTCATTGTTTAGAGAGTTTTGTTTTCAGAGAGTTTCGTTGAGCCGTGAGGTGTTGTTGTTGTTTCGACTTCTGAAATTTTGTACTCTCTCTTTGATTATAGTGGAATTTTGTCGTGCCTCGCCCGTGGACGTAGATCACCTTGTGATCGAACCACGTAAATTTCTGGTGTTCTGTTTTTCGTTTTCCGCATCCGTTTCCAACAATAAATGAGGTTTTCTGTCGGGCTTACCGAGTGTAGTTCTTGTTCTTGTCATTATAGTTTATCAAATATTCGGAGTATATCTTGTCAGGGATATTTGATTGCTGCTATGTGCTGTGTTTTTGGCGTCGACCGTCTTCTGGCTCACTGTTCTTAGTATTTAAACAGCACATTGACAAATTTGAATTTGGCTCCGGCAACCATTTTTTTGGCTCATTGTTCTCCAATACCTTGAGTATTCGAGTTTGGCTCTCTTCAGCTTTGTGATCAATATAGAAGACACGTAGTGGTTGCTTTTGGGATGGAGCTTTCAGGGAAATCTGGTGGCAGAGCGGGGTTTCTTTGGCTTTCCTTCTGCATCTTTCTCACACTTTCCTGCGCCAAGGGTGAAAGTCGCGCTTCTTTCATCTTTCTTCTAAAAACTACCATGAAAAACATTCAGGACTGCCCTGTGTGATATTCTAAAATCCTGTCTTGTCTTCTGCTTTTTTTAGCGGTTTCAGATCCACTAAAGAACGTCAATTTGAGTCCGTTCCAGCAGTGGATTAGCGCGTACGAATGCCTGCATAACGTACTGTTTGTTTTCTATTCCGTGTCAAATTGCGATTACCCTCTTAATGTGTTCTTGTTAATTCGATGTATGTGATGCAAAGTTGTGGGTTAATGTGAATAGACATCGGCCAAATGCGCAGCCAAGGGGCTGAATTTGACAGGAATCATCCATGTGACTGGGAGCGAAGTGACAGACTATTGCAACGGATGTGCACAGTGGACCAAGGACGTGCTCACCTGCATCGATTTGGTTAAGAGGGACTTCCGGTTTGCCAACGACGCCACCGTCAAGCTAATCAATTACACCATCAGCCAGGGCTGTGACACGAATTCAGGTAAGATTTTCACGAAGAGGGAAAACAAACGAAAGGCGTCATTCGAATTTCTGCAGATAATTCAGACCAGGAGTGCAACAATTCACAATTTGAATTTGCAGATATCGTCACGTTGGGCGTGAAAAAAAGCGGCGGGATGAGGAATTACAGCAGGACTTACATGGCCTTGTTCTCGGCTTTGATCTTGGCAATTTTCTTGTTCAGCACCTGAGGATGAGGAGAGAAGACAAGCATACCAGGAGTCAATAAAAATAGATTGCCCTTACACAAATAAGGAAGCCATAATACCCACTCCTTTTATATTCAAGCAAATGACAGACATACGTGATGTTAAATAAACTAAAGAGAGAAATCAGATCGATGCAACATCCTTCTTCGTCCTGCTTTCAATTTTTGTTCACCATCGCGAGTTTACTTCTTGTATCAGTACGAAATCGGGTGCAACTATATAGCAGTCAGCGGTAGTCATTGTGCAATGCTCTCCCTTACCGACTGCTATCAACTCGCAATACTAAAAATAGCAGCGGAGTGCTTTTTATCGCAACTGAAGTTTATTCCACTGTCTAACTCTTAAAGAACTACCGTTTTGAGGTGATGGTTGTAACATTGAAACCTGTATAGTTCCCGGTCAATAAGACCTCACGATGCAAGAACTAAGCATGGCATCAAACAACACCAATGTCAACATATGAGTCTCAGAAGACCAACGCGAGGACAAGAATTATTCGGCAATATTGGCCAGCAAGGCAGAAACTTTTTTGACAGAATCGGAGTTATCATCATCGAAATCTAGTCTCGAGTGATAGAGAACATTTACTTCTTAGATAGTAACTAGCAGCCTAAAATCCTTGCACTCAAGACTCGAGTTATATCGGAAGCACTTGCTTTCAGAGGTCAGATTTTCATTGTCGGAACAGATTTGAGGAAGGAAACTGCATTTGTCGGGAAAGTTATGGAAATTGCAGTTTCCCTACTTTCAGAGAACACAACTTCAACATAAGGGACAGTCTCTTGGCACCAATATGCCTTATCATCTTCCCTTTTCCCAACTTTTACAGCGAAAAAAAACAAATGATTGAAAAATGAGCTAGACATATTTTCAGGTTCAACCAACAATAAGAGACATTGACAGTTTGGATGTACCGACACGGCAACACAAGTTAGCGAAAATTACATTATCGAAAGCGACTGTTTAGGATAGGACCTCATAACAAGACTTTTTATCAACCTTCATGGTAACGCTGCATCCAAAGCATCGTCAAGATATGGCTTGTGTTGTCTCGAGATTCCTCTGAGAGCTAATTTCGATTAGAAAGATTAAATATTTCAAAACGACACAGCCTTTCTTTTACATGTTTCCCTGGATCTAAATGCGTGAGAGTGGATTGAGGGCGAAGTTTATGTTAGCCTTTGTTCTTGATATCTACATACACGAAGATCTGGAAAGAACAAAAGGATCAGAAACCCTGATTCCACCTTTGGGCCAGGTTTCATTTGATCTGTAAAAAGCTATGCTAATTTAAATCACATAAGTGAAAAAATACTCAGGTTCCGAAAATAGAATCAATCCATTCCTCTTGACAGGCTCTAATTGCCCTTTATTAGGATTGTACTGGAAACAGCGCGACGGGTTGTCTAGATTTGGCCAGCGATGAGGAATCTCCACCCAACTGAGAAACGATAACGCAACATACGACGAGATTCATAGGTAGCGGAAACCTGAGAACGGGGGACATTCACTTGAAGGCAAAAACCCTAATGCTGCACTGGGGCTCCAACCCGATATCGACCTCAGCTTGCTTGATGTCGGTGCACCCTATTACGAACGGCAGCCCCTGCAACTTGAACCTTCCGAAGTTAAGTGCTAATGTCCCGTTCAAAACCACGTCGAGAACGATCACTCTTTCCTTGAAGTCTGATTGCAGATCTGACCCGTCCTCCTTGGGGATTACAGTGCGGGTGACTTGAGTTGCAAGTTTCAGCATTGTCTGGTTCCTCGGCTCCTGGAAGAACCCCGAAACGTGCGCCTGCCCTATCCTGATTTCCTCCAGAGAAACTTCTGCGGTCATCGACTTGTACGAGATCCCAATCTTCTCGTTTTTGTTGGTGACGTTGAGGATCACCTCGACGCCTGTGTCCAGCAGGGTATCCTGCTTCGACGAATTGGCCATGCGCATGCCCGGGAAGGAGAGCCTCTGGACCCGTACCTCAGGCAGGTCGGACTTGATGAATGACACGAACCAGACTCCAAGGACGAGGATGCCAAGGACCACAGCAAGCACGCCGAGGCACGACCAGGCGCAGCAGACAAAGCAGCATGACCCGCAGTTGCACCTGCAGCAGCGTCTCGACTTCCTCGGGTAGTTACCCGGGATCGTAGAGCACTCGGAGACCTCCGAGAAAGCAACGTGCCGGGTTTGCTTCGGCTTTCCATGCGGGGGGTGGCCGCTTTCTGCTGGCAGCGGCGGCATCTCGATATCCGCCATCGGATAGAGAGACTCCTACGCACTGTTGGGGAGAGGAGGTACCTTCCAATGCAAGATTGAAAGCCCCTCATTGGAGGTCCTCGGACCAAAATCTGTTAAGAAGTTTCCTTGTTCTGAAACTTTCGTGAGGTGGACCGCAAGAATAGAGAAGGTGATCAAAGTATGATTGGCGATGACACGCCCCGATGGTTATTTTGGCAACGACAATCTTGCAACTGGTGAAACCTAGACAGGTAATTTCTCCATTCGACCACTATAATAGTAGTGGCATTCATAGATTATTGCACGATTAGGGAAAAAAAACTTTCATGTGGATTAACCATTTGATTGGATTAAAATTACACGCTTTTTATATCTTTCTAAAAGAAATTATCAAGAACACCCCTCCCTAGAGGTTCGGACCCTAAAAAAAATTCGATGAGCCGTGGGAATGGAGAGATGATGACACGTGGCAGGCACGTCATCGGCTAGAAATCACAATAGAAAATAAGAGCGGGTCGGTAGAAACCACGACACTCTCTCGATCGCTTTCTTCGCGGCATCTTGATTTTAATGACAAGTATCTCGGATAATAAATGAACTATGAGCAATGTTCTAATATGAAACATACCTTTCCCGTGATCGAGTTTCCCAAGGGAAAGTACCAAAAAAGTCCTAAATCTTTTTTATTGGTACCAATTTAGTCCTAAACCTTTTTTTGGTGTCAATTCATTCATAAACCTTTTATATTTATGCCAATTCAGTCTTAAAACTTTTTATAGTACTAATTCAGTCTTAAACTTTTTATATTTGTGCAAATTCAGTCATAAACCTTTTGTTTTTATGTCAATTTAGTCATTCGGGCCAATTTTGACCGGATTTTGCTGACGTGGATACCGGCCGGCTGGCCGCCAGTGCTAACGTCGACAATTTTAATAATATTTTAATTTTTTTTGAATATTTTTCTCTTCTTTTTTTTCTCTCTCCTCCCTCCTTCCTCCAGCCGGTCGCCGACCACTGGCAAGGGCGACCTCACGTTGGGCGAAGCCCAACTTCCCCAGATCCAACGAGGTCGGGCCTTGCCCAGCCGCTAGCGACGACGAGCCTCACCAAATCTGGTAAGGTCGGGCCTTGCTCAGCCATGGCGAGGCTCACCTTAACCGTCGCTGACGAGGGCGAGCCTCACCAATGGCTGATGAGGTCGACCTCGCGCCAGCCTCTGGCCTTTGGCCGATCGCCGGTTTAACAACCAGCTAGAGGAAGGAGAGAGGGGAGGGGGAAAAAAAGAAAAAAATTAATTAAAATATTATTAAAGTTGTCCACGTCAACGCTGGTGACTAGCCGGCCGGCGCCCATGTCAGTAAAATCTAGCCAAAATTGATTGGAATGACTGAATTGGCACAAAAACAAAAGATTAAGGATTGAATTGGCACCAATATAAAAGATTTAGGACTAAATTGACATAAAAAAAAGTTTATGACTAAATTGGCACTAATGCAAAAGTTTTAGAACTGAATTGGTATCAAAAAAAGGTTTAGAACTAAATTAACACTAATACAAAAGGTTTAGGACTTTTTTGGCACTTTCCCGAGTTGCTTGTGATTCATATGATGCCATTATACTTTCGCTCATTTAACATAATGTTCTATGAGTATATTAAATTTCTCCTTTCATATTAATTCTAAGAGTAAGGAAAACAGTATATCTACTATGCATAATATTTCACAAATTATACCTGGCGGTTCTTTATTTTTCAAAAAATGGCGTCTATTCCCATCTTGATCTTGAATGCATTCTTTGGTGTGTGTTCATTTTCATCTTATTCTATGGGCCGTGTTGGTTTGGCGACCCACTTGCTTTGTAGCAATGTTGTTGGGCAATGGCCCATGTTTCGGCTCACCCGTCGCTTGTGTTTAATTATGAGCCTCCGTATATTTAGCGAAAAATGAATAATTTAGAAAATATTTTTTAAAAAACAATCGCTTGTGTCACAGAAAAATTATCAAGAAGTCATAAACTTATTGTACTTGTGTCAATTCAATTATAAACATTTTAATTGTACAAATTGAGTCATAACCTTTTTCACGTTTTACCAATTAATTGGCTGGAAATTGCTAACGTGGACTTTGGCCGTCCTACGTGGCACAGCCAGTGCTGATGTAGACAATTTTTGCAATCTTTTTTAAATTCAAAAATTTTAATATTTTTTCATTTTTCTTTTTCTTGTACGGGTCATTATGCTCGCTTGGCCAACCTTGCCGATGAGGCTCCACCTCTCTAGATCCCAACGAGCTCAAGCCTTGCATGAAGCCAGCAAGATAGGCCCTCACTTTTGGCCAATCACCAGCCATGGCAACTAGACCTGTTAAACGGGTGGATTTGGTCGAGTCATAAATGGTCCGATTCAAATTGATCCATTAACCCGTTTATGACCCATTTATTCATAGTGTAAATATCTTGACCCATACCGGACCCGACCCATACCCAACCCATACCCGACCCATATTGCTAAAACACTTTTATATTTAACCTAATCTAGAAATGCTTGTTTCTTATAATTTTTTTTAAATTATACTGCTAAAACATTTTATGCAATACAAAGCTAGTGAAAAACTTTTATAATTTTTTTTAAAATTGAGGTTTTGTTTGTTTTACGAAAAATGCGACATTTCTAGAAAATATTTTCCATAAAGTCATTATCCAAGAAAATAAAAAATTATTATTTTTATTTTTTAAATCAAAATTTTAATTATTTTTTATTTTTTATTTTTCCTTTATTTTTGGCTGATCGTCGGCCGCCATGGCCGATGACCAACCACAAGCGAGGACGAGCTCGCCGAAGGCTGGCGAAGCTCGTTCTCGCCAATCTGACGAGGCTCCAGCCTCGCCGATCTAGCGAGACTCGAGCTCACTAGCCTCAAGCGAGCTCGACCTCACCGGATCTAGCAAGGTAGAGCCTCACCCAAGGCCAACAAAGCTCAAGCTCGCCAGCCTCAGGCGAGCTTGACCTCACCCGAGGCCGGCGAGCTTGAGTCTCACCAAATCTACGAGGCTAGAGCATTGCCGAGATCAAGCGAGCCTCGAGGTTGCCGGAATCGGGCGACCTCGAGGCTCGCCCGAGGCCGGCGAGCTCAAGCTTCGCCAGCCTCCGGTGAGGTCGTCCCGCCCCGGTGGCTGGTCGCCGTGGCCGACCACCGGCTGGAATAAAAAAAAAGGAAAAGAAAGAAGAGAAAAGAAAAAATAAAAAATAAAAGAGAAAGAGAAAAAATAAAAATAATTAAATTTCGATTTTTTTAAACATTTTTATAAAGAGGGAGAGAGTATGTGGATGGGTCTAATAGTTGGGTTGGACATGAGTTCCAAACTCAACCCATTTAGACATATTTATCTTTAAGTTTTAAAATTTAAAACCCATTTAAACTGGACTTTTTAAAATTAAAGTGATCCATATATGACCCATTTATTTTTAAATGGATCATATATGGGTTTAAGACCCATTTTGACACCTCTAATGGCAACCGACAAAGGCATAAGGAAAAAGAAAAAGAAAGAAGCGAAAAGAAAAATAAAAAATTTATTTTGTTTTAAATTTTAATTTTTCTAAAATTATAAAAATAGATTTGTCGACTTTAGTCCAGGCATCTTACGTGGTACTATCAGCATCCACATTAGCGATTTTTGGTTAAAATTGGCTGAATTGACTCAATTGGCAAAACGTGAAAAAATTTAGGACTTAATTAGCATAATTGAAAGATTTAGAACTAAATTGGCACAAAAGTAATATATTTAGGATTTTTTTGGTGATTTCCCTTTTATATCACTTACAAAAATGAATGAATAAATTTTTTTGGTGATTTCCCTCTCATATCACTTTCATTACTCACGAAAGTGGTTAGACATGAATTGTTGTCTATAATGAAGACATTCTTCATTTGCTAATTATTTTAAGCGATACCAATGCTCATTTAAGAAAAAATTTATTTAAATTATTCATTTTTCGATGAACAAATCTAGCCTTAACATCCTTACCAAAAAAAAAAAATCTAGCCTTAACATAATCAATAAGTAATGATGTGTTCCACCAACTCTGTTGGTGAAGTCAAGGATAGAGAAATGGGGCGACTATTCTCGACCCACGTGCTCGTTGCCAAAAGCTTGAAAGAAATCTAATTAGCAGTTGCTAATTACTTGTCAAAGTTAATCACCTCACCGCTGAAAAGATAAAGCGGTTTACTTGTCAAAGTCACAGGCCACCCACAGCAAGTTTTCCTCGTTAAACAATGACAGAACCAAAACTTGTTTGCTCAGCAAAAGCGTGGGATTGCTTGGTAATGGTGATCTCGATCGGTTTGACTTTGACATTGGACAAGTCATTAGATGATCTGCTCCAAGTCTCCTTGGTTGGTACCAAAAAATAGGTTATGTTCGTGCATGATTAAGCCAAGTGGCCTGACCCAAAGAACAAACAATCGCACCACGGGGCAATTTTTGCGAAATGATCGTTGTGTTTGTCGCGTGATTTTTTGCACGCAATTAGCGAGAATTCCATGAATTATTTTCGTTACTTCGAGATGGAAACTATGATTGGAGCATAACACAGGCACTAGTATCAGTTTGCGATGGAGACTGCTGCGGTGCAATGTTTGAGAAAAAATTGACATGAATCATGTAGGAATTGGTGGAAGATCTGCTGAGTGGAAGGAAAAGTCAATCCATCAATGTCAATCGAATGTAGGGAGTCCATTATTGACTTTTGGCCTTGTGGGGCTGTTTATATTGTGTTGATGAGGAGTTGGGCCGTATCCATTATTGTCGAAATTAATGATGGTAGGAGTGTCATGTCTCGTGTCTAGACAACGCTCGAGCCCTAAAATATTCTTTTGTTCGTTCGAATCCAAAAACTTTTGAAATTTGTCTATTTAAGTTTTTTGGGATAAATACACTCGATATCCCAAAACTTTTCACGAAAGTTTAATTGGATATTAAAACTTTCAAAAAAGTACAATCAAGTCCTAAATTTATCATAAAAGTGCAATCGACATCTCAATCTTTCAAAAGGTACAATCGAGTCCTAAAACTTATCACGAAAAGGTAACCGAGTCCTAAATATTTTAAAAGTGTAATCAACGGAAGGATTTGATTGAATCAATTTGATAAATTTTAGAATTTGATTGCACTTTTTAAAAATTTTCGAACTCGATTGCACTTTCGCAATAAATTTAAGACTTAATTGTACTTTTTGAAAGCATGAGAACACAATTTTCACTTTCTAAATAAATTTTAAAACTTTCAATACACTTATCCCTAAGTCTTTTATTTACTTTGTCGGTTTCGAATGGACGAAAAATCAACATCGCTTGTTTACAAGATTTTCTCGATCCTTTATGACCGTCGAGCAACGTTGATGTTGATGTCGAAATCTTTTTCGTAAAGTAACTGAAAATAGAAAGTTAAGAAATCTAAAGAAAAGAAGAAAAAAACTCTAGATATTTTTTTTAAAAACACTAAATATTTAAAAGAACGGAAGATAGATCGTTCGGGAAGGGTCATTGGCCCTCGCGTGTGGACGAGGCGGCTACGGTCGCCCTCGGTTGCAAACTAATCCCACTACCCCACGATCTTCTCTATCACCTCGTATCTACTTTCCGTGGTATTTTTCCCTTAAAATTAACTTTTTATGATGTGGAGCCAAGATGAGGTCATCTCACCATCATGTATGCATAAGAAAAAGAGGCAAATCGACCAAAAGGAAAAAATCTTTGCAGGACGTTTTCCAACTTCAACTTTAACAGTGCCGGCGACGTCTTCAAATGCATTTCGCATGCAAAGTTTAGGACATAAATACTCTAAAGAATTGAAAGGACTTGAGTGTTGGATCGGTACAAGTTTTGGGACTCCCAATCAAAAGCATTATAAGAGGCCATTCATTTCAACTGGGATTTTGTTGACAAGTTCCTCCACGACACTTGTTGAACATCTAATTACGAAAAATATGTCATTTTCTACGCACCGCCTATCTCGCGTTAGGTTTAATCAAATCATTAAAAATATGTCATTTTCTACACTTTTTGTTTCGATAAGTGTGCCCGTGACCCAAGAAATTGCTCAATTTAAAGGTATTTATGCCCTACCTACTTGGGAAAGAAGAGATGGAGAGTTCGATTCCTCATCTTTTTAAGGAGGCTAGGGACGAGGATATTTAGTTTCTAATGTGGGTTTTGACTCTCACACTCTGCAAAAAAATATGACAAAAGTCTAAGAGTGAGTTGAGAGTTAAAGTAAGATAAATAAAAAAAAAAAGAAAGGCGTAAGCATGAACTCTTTTCTCATTAACTAGTTTCTCATTAACTATTTCCAAACATTTCTAATGACCTAACTTTCTTTCAATTAAATCGAGAGTTCGAATTATGACCACATTTCCCATTTAATCCAAAGTCATCCCTAAAAATCATAAATTTTTAAAAATATGGAAAATGACATAAATGATCCTTGAACTTTGGCCCAATGTATAATGTGATTCATGAACTTTTAAATTTATTCAATATGGTCGCTGCACTTTTGGTATATGTTTAATCTAGTGCCTGTAATATATGAAAATATTCAATGTTGTCACTGAACTTGAATTAATAGACGAACAATATTGAACATTTCTATATAATTCAGGGACCAAATTGAACATGTGAAAAAATTCATGAATTATATTTAACAAATTAAAAGTTTAAGGACCACATTGTACATTTGGCCAAAATTAAGGAATTATATTGAACAAATTAAAAGTTCAGTGATCATATTATACA